>CM070710.1:6560434-7233626 GCA_036346265.1 Melocanna baccifera
GGCCGATATTTCCGATTTTTGGGAAAATCAGATGATTTTCGGCCTATTTCAGAAACCTGCCTAGAGCTAGTATAAGCTGCAATATATAAAAAGAATGAAACAAACCAATCGAGTAAACATTAATTAGCATTCGCTTTCCAGAGGTGGACAAATCAATACCTTGCAACAATGGTGAATTATGACGAGAGAAACTGCTACGAGTGCTCTTGCTGAACCTCCTTTACCATGCTGTCTTCACACCATCTATCAATTTTGAGTGTGGGATGACCGGGATGGATGCTTGCTGCGTTCCTGATGGCAGCTTCTGCAGCTTCCACCTCTCTTCACAATGGATGTCGACTATGAGGTGCTCCAGGCTTCCAAGGTGCTCAAAGCTGAACTCGAAACCAATCGCTGCAAGTTCCACTTGTAGCCTTCGGACCTTGGCATCGCTCCTGTTCACACACCATCCTCAGCCCACCTTCCCTTGGGTCCGACAATAGCATTCGAATTCAAACTCCTTCAGGCACAGGAATAGTTGGCTGCCGATGGTGAGCCTTTCACCAGGGGCATCCCGTAAGAACAGCCTGAGGTAGAGCAGAGTGGGTATGCTCCGAGGACACAGAGATCTTCCTGCTTAATGCTACTGACGCATACGTCAAGGTGGGCGATATTAACAAGAGACACCACCCGCTCTGGAAGCCTACTATTGCTGACGCCGCCGAGTATTCTAAGCCTTCGGAGGCATGGAGCGGTGCAGCATAATAAATCCAACAGTTTATCTCTCAGAAAATCACTACACTGAATATCTAGTGATTGAAGGCCGTGTTTACCCAACTCAACGAGCGACAACTCCAAAGCTTCCTCGTACCTCCTTATGCCATCATCACGAAGTGAACAACTGTCAAACAGACGAATGCGAAGCTCCCTTAGCTTGGTCAATCGCCTAAGTTCTTCCGCAAATTTCACCGAGTTGTTGTAGACAGCACCTTCAAAGCATGTAGGTCTCCGATGTCATCGGGCAATACTAGGCCATAATCAACAAGTAGACGCACCAAACTTCGCAAACGACGTATGGTTGATGGCAATTTTTTAATTCGATTGCCACGTATATCTAGTGTTTGCAAATACTGCAGGCCCCCGATTTCATCCGGAAGCTCGGTGACATCACCATAGCCAATCCTCAAATACTTTAGTTGAAAAAAGCTTTCGATATATTTAATGTGTTGGTTACTAAGGCCTTCACAATATTCAAACTCCAATACTCTCAAAGAACGGAACTTTGATATAGGAGGTGTTTCCTCATCCATCCGATGGATGATAAGTGACCGAACCTGCTGCATCGCTTCACCTCCCACACAGCCTGACTGGAGCGAGAGCCGACGAATCTTGTTAGAGGAACAATTATACTCCTGCCCGTCTACTATGGTCACAAAATTCTCCTCTGCTGACAGGGAAACTATAAGCTCAAGCACCATATCATGCAATCGACAAGCTTCCGACCTGTCATCAGACTGGATATCAACTGGTTGGATCATGCATCTATTCACAAGCTCATTAAAGTAATTCTCTCCAACTTGCTCCAATGTATGTCCCTTCACTTCAGTGATGAACCCTTCAGCTATCCATCTCCATATTAGCGGTTCTCTCTCAATCCTGTAATCCTCTGGAAATATACTAAGATACAACAAGCAGGTCTTTAGATGATATGGAAGATCAAAATAGCTAAGCAGCAGTATCTCTCTCATTCCTGTGAACTAAATGCAGAACCAATAGAATTTTGCACTTGCTCCCATTGCTCCTTTGTGTCGGGTTTGCTAGCTAATAAACTAGCTATACTAGTAATAGCTAGCGGCAAACCACAACATTTTTTTATGATTGCACGCGATACTTCCTGCAAGTGAGGAGGGCAAAGGACTCAGAGTGAAAAAGCCTTCTGAAAAATAGCTTCCGGGAGTCTTGCTCACTCAGAGGTTCAATCTTGTAAATGTGGTCTTGAAAATCAGCGCAGCATGATTTGGCCACATCAACATTCCGTGTGGTTGTAATTATTCTACTGCAAAGACTATTCTCAGGCAGCGCTGACTTCACAATCTCCCATGCGCCTGTGCTCCAAATATCATCCACAATGACGAAGTACCTAATGTCACACAAAGTTGTAGTGAGCTAGTAAAGGTAACATTTGCATGTACTACAAACGATGTTCCTATGCTACTCTGAAAGCATCATTCAATTATGAAGCACACAATCTAAAAAATACAATAGAACACATTAGATACAAATAAATTGCACAGATCTCAATGTTTTTTTTTGTCACAGTAACTGGATTATTAGCATTGTTCATTATTGGACATCAAAATTGAACAAGCCCACTTTAACTCGCTCAACTCTTTCCGGACTCCAAATTTCACCCTTGTACAAAAGTGAAGGGGTGATTTGTAGTAGTTTTGATAGTTGATTGGTGTAAAATGAACGGTTTAGAAGATGATGATTAAATTTGGACTAAATTGAAAGTTGAGTAGATTAAAATGGACAAATTGAAACGAACAAATATGTTCCCTTCAAAAATTAAAAATATGTTGCTGTTATAGTTTGGTTGGTAATTGAAACGAACAAATTGTATTGAGTGGACTATAATCTTGTGATATATCCCAAGAAGTACATTGTTTTCTAGAGGTCAATAGACATTGTTTCATATCGAGTAATGACTGTCTTGTTTATTTGTGAGCATCTCCAAGTCTCTTGAGTGTTTTTGATCAACAACAAATAGAACTTCTTGTAACACAATAGACAAATAGCTGGAAAGTACTAGTATCGAAAGTTTGTGCTAGAAAGTTGATATGAGGATATCGAACAGGTGTGTGTTAGTCTGAATAATCTGATGTGCGTATACATACTTAGTTTGGATGTTCACGTTTGTAGTGTATGCGTGCATGTGCAGCATGTTGCCATGCACATAATGGAGCTCGTTGGCGCAGGTCGGGCACCGAGCACGTCTTCCACGCGCATGATGCGAGTAATGTGCGGGATGGCGTACGTCGCGAGTAATTGGCGCACGTGGCAAGTAACTGGCATAACTGGCGCCGCGCGCGTTGATGGCGAGAGAAACGGCCAAGTCGTTTTAGTTCCTGTTAACTCCTATTTAAACGTTGCAAATGGAGTCTAGAAGTAAGCAGCTTGCAGCGCTAAAAACTCAGGCGTTCGCGTGAGTTTCTTTGGGAGTTTTTGTCTTGATCGTTGAGTTCCACGGGCGACGTCGTCTTGTCCAATACAGGCCAAGCCAACAGTTGGTATCAGAGCTGCCGGTTGAGGTCGAGGGGCTGAGATGTCTCGCATGCTGGACTGCCACAGTAGCGTGCCACCGACGAGACGATGGTCGTCATCACCACCCTTGCAGCGAGGGTGCGAGCGCGTGCGTGAGCGAGGGCGCGCGGACAGGGAGCTCCCGATCGTCGTCCACCGCACGGTGAGGGAAGCGTCGATGTCGATGCAGTATCCGATGCTGAACAAGACCAACTACCCAGAGTGGGTGATGCTCATGCGCATCAACCTACAGGCGCAAGGCTTGTGGGGCGCCATCGAACCCGATGGCGCGAGTCTGAGGATCGTCTGGCGTTAGCAGCGATCGCTCGAGCTGTCCCGCCGGAGATGCTGGGCTCACTTGCAAACAAGGAAACCGTGCAGGAGGCGTGGGAGGCGGTCAAGGTGATGCGCATGGGTGTCAAACGTGTGCGTGAGGCCAACGCGCAGAAGTTGCGGCGAGACTTTAACAACATCTCGTTCAAGGATGGCGAGGCGGTTGGCGACCGCCATGCGGATCGCTCCTCGTCAATAACTTGCGAATCCTCGGTGATCAGATCTCCAACACTGAGGTAGTTCGCAAGATGCTTCAAGTGGTCCCTGATCGTCTGATGCAAGTGGCCATATCCATCGACACCTTGCTAGACATTGGCGAGTTCTCTGTCGAAGAGGTCACCGGACGGCTACGCGCCGTCGAGTAGTGTCTTGAGGCCCATGTGGTTGCTACAGAGTTGGGATCACGACTCCTCTCGTCGAAGGAAGAGGAGGTCATACGCCGGATGCGCAAGCGGAGCGGGAGACCGCACGAGGAGTTGGTGGCGGCTTTACCAACACTGGCACAGGCAGCGGCTCGGGCGCGCAGCGTCATAGCGAGTCCGAGTCAAGTCGTGGTCGTGACTCATCCTGGGACCACGGGAGTAGCAGCAAGGTATCAAACAAAGACAAATGCAACTACTACGGCAAGCTAGGGCATTGGGAGCGTGAATACTGCAAGAAGAGAGATGAGGCTCAAGCGCACCTTGTGCAAGAAGGCGGCGACGATGACAAACCTGCTCTTCTCATGGCAGAGGTGGCCTCTCTCACACCTCAACCAGTACCAGTGGAGCGAGCTGGAGGGCAAGTCTTCCTCAATGAAGAACGGGCCACAGTTCAGCTCGACAACACCACCAACGTCGAGCAGGAGAAAGAGGTATGGTATCTCAACACTGGTGCGTCGAACCACATGACCGGCATAGCCAGCGCTTTCTTTGAGCTGGATCGCGGAATCACCGGCTCGATGAAGTTCGGGGACCGATCGGTCGTGAACATTGTCAGGCGCAGCACCATCGTCTTTGTGGCGCGCGGAGGGCAACATCGTGTCCTCACCGACGTATACTATATCCCACGACTACAAAGCAACATTGTGAGCATGGGCCAGCTGGACGAGTTCGGCTACCAAGTTCTCATTGATCATGGCGTACTTCGAGTCCGCGATCCCCAGAAGGAACTACTCGCCAAGGTACGTAGATCAGCAAACCGCCTCTACAAGATCTCCCTCACCATTGCACAGCCCGTGTCCCTTCTGGCGTGCGGTGGCGAGGAGGCCTGGCTGTGGCACGGACGCTTTGACCACCTCAGCTTCGACATGTTGCGGAAAATGGCCAGTGGCGGTCTGGTGCGAGGACTTTCGCGGCTCAAGCAGGTAGAGCAGCTGTGCGAAGCATGTCTAGCCGGCAAGCAACGACGCGCGCCATTCCTGCTGGAGACAAAGTACAGGGCCAAGGATCGGCTGGACCTTGTGCACGGCGACTTGTGTGGTCCAATCACTATGGCAACCCACGGCGACAAGCGCTGTATCCTGCTCCTCGTCAACGACGCAAGCGGATACATGTGGGCGATTCGCTAGCAAGCAAGGGCGGCGGCGGAACACGATCAAGCGATTTCAAGCGGCGTGGAGGTGGAGACCAGCAAGAAACTCCGTGCACTCCGCACAGATCGTGGTGGGGAGTTCACCTCCGTCACGTTCGACCGATATTGCGTGAACAAGGGAGTTCACCGGCAGCTCACAGCATCGTACTCCCCACACCAAAACGGTGTTGTCGAGCGCCGGAACCAGACCATGCTCGGCATGGCTCACTGCTTGCTTAAGGCAAGGGGCGTCCCAAGCACGTTCTGGGAGGAGGCGGTCAGCACCGCCATTTTAATCTTCAACCGGTCGATGACCAAAAGCGTCCATGGCTCCACTCCATACGAGGCATGGCACAGCGACAAGCCAATGGTACACTTTATGCGCACGTTCGGCTGCGTGGTGCATGTGAAGGTGACCCGTCCACACGTCGTGAAGCTGGATGACCGCAGTGTGAAGATGGTCTTCATCGGGTATGAGCCAGGCTCCAAAGGCTATCGGGTGTTCGATCCGATGATCGGTGGTTGCATGTCACCCGCGACGCCATGTTCGGCGAGGCTAAATGGTGGAATTGGGAGGTCGGCGTGCGTTTGTCCCAAAGGCGTTCACCGTGGAGTACTCAGTGTCCGAGATCAAGGGAGGAAGTGCATCGAGCGTTCCTGTATCCCCTGCGGTCCCGACTGTAGAAGAACGAGGAATGACGTCAGATGGAGTCGACCGCGACATGGAGTCGCCACGCACACCTGCTGGTGCAGTCGGTGGCAATGATTGAGTCGAGTATGCAACGCCGCCGTCGCGCATTCCTTCGGGCATTGATCTCGATGACGAGGGGGCACCGTGTCGGTACCGCACACTTGAGAACTACTACGACAACACCAAGCAAGTTGAGATGGATCTGGAAGAGGTACTCATGGCGGCAGCGAAGGAGCCCACGTCGTTCATCGAGGCGAACAAGGACCCCGCGTGGCGCACGGCCACGGAGGAAGAGATGCGGTCAATCATTGACAACGGCACCTGGGAGGCTGTGGAGCTCCCAGCTGGCCATCGACCCATCGGCCTCAAATGGGTCTTCAAACTGAAGAAAGATGCTCAGGGCGCAGTGGTGAAGCACAAAGTGCGCTTGGTGGTGAAAGGCTACGTCCAACAAGCCAGCGTGGATTATGGCGAGGTTTTTGCACCAGTAGCTCGGCTGGACTCTGTTCGCATGTTGATTGCGGTGGCCACGCATGAGGGATGGTAGGTGCATCATCTCGACGTGAAATCTGCCTTTCTCAATGGAGATCTCGTGGAGGAGGTGTATGTCGCTCAGCCGTTAGGCTTTGCCATCCCCGAGCATGGCGGTGTGTGAAGTTGCGAAAGCCCTTATGGTCTTCATCAAGCTTGCAGGCGTGGAATGCTAAACTCGATAGCACGCTCGCCTCGCTCAGCTTCTCTCAGTGCGCGGAGGAACACGGTGTGTACACTCGAGGCGTGGGACATGCGAGGCTGCTACTTGGCGTCTACGTCGACGATCTAATTCTCACCGGCGCCGACCTGGGCGAGATCGCCTAATTCAAGGAGGAGATGCAGCGCTCATTCAAGATGAGCAACCTCGGGTTGCTAAGTTATTACCTCGAGATCGAGGTGAAGCAAAGCCTCGAGATGATCACTATGTGCCAGGCGGCATACACGGTGAAGCTCCTAGACAAGGCAGGTATGAACCGCTGCAACACGACACAAGTGCCAATGGAGTCACGGCTCAAACTCAGTAAGAAAAGTGCTAATCCTCCTATCGATTCTACACTCTATCGTAGCATTGTTGGGAGCCTGCGGTATCTAGTTCACACATGGCCTGACATCACCTTTGCCGTCGGCTATGTAAGCCGGTTCATGGTCAGTCCTACGACAGAGCACATGAGCGCCGTCAAGCATCTGCTCCGATATGTTGCCGGGACCATCCTCTTCGGCCTCCGCTATGTCAAAGGTGTTGGTGAACTCAAGCTTATCGGGTACAGCGACGCTGACATGGCCAGTGATACCGATGACCGCAAGAGCACTACCGGTGTTCTCTTACGCCTTGATCATGCGCGGTGACTTGGCGATCCACGAAACAGCCGGTGGTGGCCCTATCAAGCTATGAGGCTCGCTGCTTCCTTGGTGGCGTGCTAGGGCATCTGGCTTGGACGTCTACTCGAGACTCTCTACGGGCGGGCGGATAGCATCGCCACAATCAACGTCGACAACCAGTCGGCGATCCAGTTGTGCAAGAATCCGGTCTTCCATGGCCAGAGTAAACACATTGAGACACGTTTTCATTTTATCAGGGAATGCATCGAAGGAGGAAGGTCAGCGTTGAGAAGATTGGTTCGATGATCAGGTGGCCGACATCCTCACCAAGCCTCTCGGCGCGTCAAGTTTTGGAACTCCGTTCGGGATGGCGTGATCGAGCTCAAGCCAGCACATCAGCATTAAGGGGAGAAATGTTATAGTCAGAATAATCTGATGTGCGTATACATACTTAGTTTGGATGTTCACGTTTGTAGTGTATGCGTGCATGTGCAGCATGTTGCCATGCACGTAATGGAGCTCGTTGGCGCAGGTCGGGCGCCCGAGCACGTCTTCCACGCGCACGACACGAGTAACGTGCGGGATGGCGTCGTCGTGAGTAAGCGGCACACGTCGCAAGTAACTGGCGTAGCTGGCGCCGTGCGCGTTGATGGCCGAGAAGCGGCCAAGTCGTTTTAGTTCCTGTTAACTCCTATTTAAACGTTGCAAATAGAGTCCAGACTCGAAGTAAGCAGCTTGCGGCGCTAAAAACTCGAGGCGTTCGCGTGAGTTTCTTTGGGAGTTTTGTCCTGATCGTTGAGTTCCACGGGCGACGTCGTCTTGTCCAACACAGGCCAAGCCAACAGTGTGAGAGAACAAAAGAGATAACTAGTTGTTTGTGTGTACCTCTTATTCTGAAGGTGTTTTCTGAGGCGATCGATGTGTTGCTTCTCATCATCGATATATCTCCGCCGATCCCAACCTCTTTAAGCATATCAGCCAGAATCTTCTTTATGTTAGGGCTCCGCGAAATGGACACAAAAGCAGTGCAATCAAATTGGTCTTTGATTTTGAGGTACACTTGGTTGGCAAGAGTAGTCTTGCCAAGCCCTCCAAAACCCACAATAGACACCACCTTGAGTTGTTCTGACGTGCCGTCCCTTTTCATCAGCAAGTCGATGATCTTCTCCATAGGACCATCGATACCGACAAGCCTCTTTGCTTCCGCATAGAGGGCCGGTAGCCGTGGATCAACTTTAACCGTGCTCTGTGCGTTGTATTGGTCAAACTTATATCTCGTGCGGCGTTCACTCACCTCCTCGACCTGAGCCTTGAGCTCCTGGATCTGGCCAGCAATCTGATGGCGTGACCATAACTTCTTAATCTTATCTGCTGCCTTGCGGACGATGTTGGCCTTGGCACCACCACGGGCCAGCTTGTGCATAAAGTGGTCGATGCAGTCCTCGATATCATAGCTTAGCTCGCGCACCTTGTTCCTCCACTCCTTCACCTGGTCATCGAGGTTCTCCTCCATATTGGATAGTTTCAGAAGAAGGGTGTTCATGGTACTCAGCTCATCTCGCAGGAACCTGATGTCACCCTTCACACTTTTGAGATGCTTGTATTCCTCTCCCAGCAAGGTGGAGAGCTTGGCGAGACGGTGCCCATCACCCCGTGGAAGCGCTCACTATCGCTCCTGCCATCTGACTCTCCTCACTTGGCGAGTCTAGCAAGACAGGAGGAATGGAGACAGACTGGTTTGGGTCTTGGGGTGATCGAGAAATGATGCGTTGGATTGAAGAGGAATTAGAGAGGCTTGGGAAATAAGGATACGTTTGCTTGGTCTCATGAGAAGAATGGGGGTGTATTCCGTGAAATCTGCATATAGCATGCTGCTGGAAGCTGCGAGTAAGGAAGAAAATTTAGATGGGGCGTCAGCCTCGATTACAATTGGTGCCTCAGTTCTTGGCAAGCTCAGTATACCGCTCAAGTTAAAACCTTTCTGGTGGAAAGTGGTAAAAAATTTCTTTCCTGTCAAGTTTGGCCTGAGTGCCTGTCAAGTTTGGCTGAAAGGAAAGGAGTTGGTCGATCGTGTTGGAGAAATAGGAAAAGCAACTCGACGACATGGAAAGGTGCATGTGCGGCTGTATGCATTAGAGAGTGGAATAAAGGTGCATGTCTGGCTATACGCATTAAAGATAGGAATAAAGGCGCGTGGCATCGTTTGCACGCGGGAGTAAAAAATAAAGGTGCCTTACACAATAAAAGGAATAAAACGTGCCTTTCTTGAGAAGCATCAAGAGACCAAAACGTCAACAAAAATACACAAAACGTAGTGTGGCTATACGCATTAAAGATAGGAATAAAGGAAGAAAGGATGCTGCGTCCGCAAGAAAGGAAATAAAGGAGTCCGTGTGGGAGGAAAAACGCGTGGCGAGGAATCCGTCTCGGCTAAAAACGCCAATCGGCTCCCTCCCTGCTTCGTGTTCGTGCTCCCCGTGCGTAAGCGCTGACGTGGAATGGACATTGTCAGGCAATTCAATGGGTGGCATAGGGGTACATTGTTTTTCACTTCATGATATGATGTTTTCTGTACATGTACTGCGGAAAAAACATCACAGGTTGATAAAACTTGATAGCATGGGAAAACTGCCTAATTATTGTGGTTGCTCGAATTCTACAATCATATCAGTATGTCATATATCAATAGCTAATGACTAGAAGTAGGGAAGTAGGTTGTAAACTAGCATTAGACATGGTGTATATTTGTTTAAATATTTTTGGTCATCAGACAAGCTATAATGTTTGTCTTGCGCTCTCTCTCTCTCAGGCATATGGCATAGAGGCGATTGTATTGACTTTTCTGATAACTTTCAAGCTGTGATTTATGACTTTGAATGAAAATAAATAGTAATGGTTAAAAGAAGTGACTTGTAGAAAGAGCGGGCAAGCGGTGAAAAAGAGTGAGAGATACGTGCGCGGGAGTGAGAGAATTAGAGTGTGTAATGTACACGTGACCTCCCCATGACTCTCTACTAGTCCCCTCTTGTATTGTTTGGCGATAACCACAACGATTGGCGCCGTTCGTAGGAGCGACAACTAAGCTGCGAGCTTAGGAGGCAATGGCACCCAAGCGATGGTAGGAACCAAGCGTAAGAGGGCGCAGCGGCGGCGATGGTGGGAGCACGGCCGCCGCCCGGAGCTGGTGATCGAGGGCCCCTCACGTCGTGGCGGCGGCACTCGGCTACGCGGTGGCCGTCAATCGGCGCGGGAGGCCCCAACCTTGACACCGCGTCGACATGGCGATTGACCACGACACTCGTCTGCGCGCGGTTATTGGCAATGACACACACACGGCACCTCCGCCGACCATGACATCCGTGCAAGCTAGAGCGGCGGCAACATCACCACGCCGGCACCTTCGCCGATCGTGACATCTCATGAGCCAAAATGATGGCAGCGACATCGCGCTGGTACCTCCATCAACCACGGCGTCCGTGCAAGCTAGGCCGACACCAACTACACTGTGCTGGTTCCTCTCGGCCGTGAAGTCCGCACGGAGCGGTGTGATGGCAACGACACACGTGCGGTGTGTATGTTGACCGGTGGTCATGCCCATCCGATGTCGATGACCCGATCACCGTACAAGCACGCCCGCGGCTCGAGTCAAGCCATCATCGCCAACGACCTCACAACACGCACCTCTACACCAACGGACTCCGGCGTGCGGCGAGAGATGCGCTCATAGCAGCCCTTGGCATGCTCTAGCGTGAGTTGGCGGATCTTTAGGGGCCATCGAGAGATGCAAGAGGCTTGAAGTCGGCGGCGATGGAGGTGGCGATGGAGCGGCGGACAACCGTGAAGCCCCTACCCCACTCGCCTTGCACTCGGCGTGTGGATTTGGAGTCTCCTCGTCCACCGGCCTATAGTAGGCTACATGCCGGAGGATTTCAAGATGCCCACCATCAAGCCATTCGGGGTGACACGGACCCCTAGGAGTTCGTACACATTTCTGAAATGGCCATTGAAGCGGCAGGCGATGACTCCACAAAGGTGAAGGATTGCGCTTGCCCTTGAGGATAGCACTCTCTGGTTCTTCACCCTCACGCCGAATTCCATATATGTGTGGGAGTAGATCCGAGGACCGCATGTACAACAACTTTCAAGGAAACTCGTTGAGCGGGTGGGGCCGACCCGACTTTTACCGTCAAGTAGAAGCGGTGGAGAACTTCGAGAGTATTACGGCGCTTTGCTAAAGTCCGCTATCAAGTCAGGGCGTGAACGGACAATCATCATCAACACAAAGAATACGAGATCTTCGCCTAGGGCCATTGGCTGAATATAATGCGAGCAAGCCTATAAAATTAGTCAACCAACTCTTCGACAAGATGGAGCAATATGCAGCGAGAAGAGGATGTGAAGTGGCATCGGGCAATACCTTTGAGTCAAAGCATGCACCGACCTGTGAAGGACAGCTCCACCCATAAAGAACGAGAAGAACCGGTGGTGCAAGTATGTTTCGACATCGAGGCGAGGGCGGCGAAAGCACCACCACCTCGATCGGCGGGGCCATGGCGTAGGGGCTGAGGTTGTGGTCGTGATGGTGGCGGCGGACATAGGCGTGATGATGAGCAGCAGCGAGGGCTGTGAAGTGAGGTGCATGGTCGCGGAGACCACCTCACTCGACACTGCACGACCATCATGATGCTCCGGGGGAGTGTCGTCAGGGAAAAAGCACTCAAGGCTAGGGCACCGATGGTGGCACATGTTCAACAGCCCCACGAGGGCCAACGGTCCAAGCCAACCCCGTTGTGTTGTGCATACAGGTCCCCAACGGCGGTACGTGCTGAGTCATCAACGCCATCACAGGAGGTTCATCGTTAGAATTCCCGTCCAAACGACAGAGGAAGGCCTACGTCTGTCGACTACACCACATCACCGCATATCCCACCCAAATGCCCCCCCGACTGGGCATAGGCCAGCATCACGTTCACGATGGCCGATGCGGCGGGCGTCA
The DNA here is from genome assembly GCA_036346265.1 of Melocanna baccifera. Lineage (NCBI taxonomy): Eukaryota > Viridiplantae > Streptophyta > Magnoliopsida > Poales > Poaceae > Melocanna > Melocanna baccifera. The sequence continues at coordinate 6,572,641 of CM070710.1, forward strand.
ACTTGCCCCACCAGGATCCCTTAGTGATCCAGGCCAGTATTGCAGGTTGCGACGTCAAGCGAGTCCTAGTTGACGGGGGCAGCTCTGTAGACATCTTGTTTGTCAGTGCCTTCGACTAGATGGGTATCCCCCGAAGCAAGCTCTAACTGGCAGCCATCACACTCTAGGGTTTCAGGGGCTAACCACTGTGGGTGTAGGATCAAGCAAACCGATTAGAGGGGGGGGTGAATAGGCGGTTTATAAAATTCTTTGGCTAATTATAATTCCTCTATTTGGTTAAACCAAGTATATAATGTAGAAGTGTACATCAATTTAGTTTAGCACAAATAAAGCATAAATAAACTAAATTCACCTAAGTGCACCAACAACCTAAATCTATGTCAAAGGTTTACAATCCTAAAGTAATAAGCAATCAATTTAATTCTATGAATATAAATTGCTTGAAAGTAAATTGAGCACAAGAGAACAAAACATAATTGAAACACGATGTTTTACCGTAGTGTTCGGAGACTAACCGATCTTCCCTAGTCTACGTTGAGGTGAGCCCAAGCAGGTGGGTGATACAAAGGGATCATGAGGCAAAGGGATCGTCTGAAAGCACTATATAGGTTAAATCGATATGATTTTTATGTATGTTTGGGAGTTGTTATATCTTGTTAGGGACCGCTATCGACTTATAGTGGAAAAGATTTTTGACCCATGGTCAAATATGCATGAATCTATAGGGTCACATACTTAATATGTTGGAGCGATAAGGGTTTGGATAATAGTCTCACGAGTGGGATCGATCTCTACTCGTATCGGATAAGGGTCCGATTGAAGGCTATATAAAGAGAGGTGCGGGAGCTAAGGAGGCATCTGAAACACACCCATCAAAACCCTAGCCGTCACCTCTCATAATCCACGCCATGCTGTATTGGTGCTAGCACATTGACGTACAATGTTCTCTTGCTAGGCGTGTGGATCTTGATAGAACCTTTGCTACATTGCGGCAGCGATCAAGGCGATCGCAAGGAGAAGGCGGTCACTACTACGAAAGCCTAATACTAGGCGGCAAATCACGAGCGGTTTCACAAAATCATACATGATGTACACTATCACTGAGCGGTTTTATTTTGGAAACCGTGCATGCTGAAATGAAGGTTAATCATGACGGTTCTTACAAATGAACAAATGCGTGATAGTGAACTATCATAGGCGGTTTTTAGTAAAATGCATGCGTGATAATCTGAACTACCACGCGCGTTTTTCTTGAAAAACCGTTTGTAATAGTCCACTATCACATACGGGGTTTAGTCAACAACCGTCTGTGATAATTCTGATATGTATTTATTACGTCGCTCAGATCGCATATGCATCTGTCTTCATTTCGATCTAGATTTGGCGGTCTTTGCGGTTTGAGGCGACAAGGCTATCGAGCCATTTTATTTGCATTGTGGAAGGAGACTTATTTGGCGGGAGTACTAAAAACCGTTTGTGATAGTCCACTATCACGAGGCGGGTTTAATCAACAACCGTCTGTGATAATCCTGCTATGTATTTATTGCGCGCTCGGACCGCATATGCATTTGTCTTCATTTCGATCCAGTTTAGCGGTCTTTGCATTTGGAGCGGCGAGGCTGTCGAGCCATTTTATTTGCATGGTGGAAGGAGGCTTATTTGGCGGGAGTGCTTTGAAGGTTCATTGAGTTCTTAGTTGCCTAGATATTGTTAGTAATGAAATTTATTTTTGGTTGCAATATCAAAATTGATTAGCTAATTAATTTTGGTGGTATTATATATATACTATGAAGATCTAGCTAATTTAGATTTAGCTAACCTCAATGCATGTGGTATATATGTAGTAATAATTAATTAAATTAATTTTAATACTAAGTTGTTATATATGTACATAATATAGGATCGAAAGCTGGATGTATACATAAACCGTGTGAGTGAAGAGTACATTAATGGAATATATGTATTGTCCATGCCTGATTGCGAGAATTTAAAAATGTTTAAGAATCGAAGCGATTGAAGCACACTTGATTCGGAAAGGTTTCAAAAAGGGTATACATGTTGGACCGATCATGGCGAAGTCAATGATATGCCGCCGGATAACATCGCCGGTGAAGTCAATGATAAGCCACCGGAGGACATCGCTGGTGAAATCAATGATATGCCACCGGACGACATCGCCGATGAAGTCAATGATATGCCGTCGGATGATGATTGTGGTTCGGATTCGGATAGGCTGCACGATGACAATCTGGATCTGATGCTTCGTGATGTAGAAGAGAACTATGATGAGAGAGTATATTAAATTCGAGGCTTGATGGAAGACTCGGAGAAACTTTTATTCACGTCTTTGCGGTCGAGTGCACGAAGTTGTCATTGTGCTTGAGCTGTTGAAATTGAAGGCAAGCAGCGGTTGGTCCGACAAGAGTTTTCTGACATTGCTAGGTCTTTTAGCGGATATGCTTCGGAGGAAAATGAGTTGCCTAAAACCACGTATAAAACCAAGAAGATTCTCTATCCATTGGGAATGGAAGTAGAAAGAATACATGTATGTCGGACGACTGTATCCTCTACCATAAAGAGTATGCAAACATGCATGTTTGTCCGGTGTGCATCGCATCCCGATACAAGCGTAACAATCAATCGGATGATGATGGCGAGAAGCGAGTGAAGAAAGGACCTCCTGCAAAGGTGGCATGGTATCTTCCTATAATTTCCCGTTTTAAGCGGTTATTTGTGAATTCAAAGGAGGCAAAACTGCTGCGATAGCACTCGGAGGAGCGCAAGAAGGATGGAATGTTGAGACACGTTGGTTACAAACCGTCTGTGATATTGATATATCACAGACATTTTTTTGTTAAAAATAAATGCGTGATAAGCCTATATCATGAGCGGTTTTTTCATACAAACCGTCTGCGATGGTAGCTATCACAAATGGTTTTTAGTTACAAACCGTCTGTGATATTTACTCTACAGACGGTTTGAAAACCGTCTGTGATAACTTTCGATTATCACTGACCCATAAATTCAGACAGTTTAGAAAACCGTCAATGATAGCGTTTTTGAACCGTCTATGATACGGTTTTTCTGTACTAGTGCGTTAGCGGAGGATGATCAAGCTGCTGGACTACACCGGCGTGTTCTTCGTTGAATCGTTTGCTTTAACTCTACCTCTGCATGCTGCGTGTCTAGTGGTAATGATCTATGATTTCTTACTCGCATGGTCTTACGGTTTATGTGGTAGAAAATTTTAATTTACGCTAGTGTTATAACGCCCGTTTTGAAGCAGAGGCGTCGTACATCCATAGCGGCCGGGAGTTACATTGCGGATGGAAGGACATCGAGCACCTACGAGCATTTAAAATGGATTAGTTAGACAAAAATAAGACCTAATGGTCAGTTATTAGTTTTATGGCGTCAGAGCCCAAATTACAACTTACAATCGGAAGATCAGAAGAAAACACCCACGGGAGGCGTGCAGGTGCGGTCGTAACCTAACACGAACACTTGAATGCACTCGCTTCTTTTGGTATCGAAGGAGTGGTAATATAGCAAGTTTGAGTACAATCAACCGTACTCGACAAGTCACAATGGTAGACCTTAATTTACTACATGCATAGAATTCCAAAGGAAGGGAGTATCTTGATTTATTAATTTATGTGGATGCGATTTTATTTGTAAACAATTTTAGAAATTCAAGCAACGACAACTACTCCTTAAGATTAGGGGTTTTCACGAAAAGTTAATTAACCAACTAGTCCGATTAAAACATGGTAAAAACTACTTAAGCCGCCATTGGAATCACCCAAGTGACACGGCTCCATTAGCAGGGAGCACGGCGTATTCGAATACCATTTAATTGACTCTGCGAGTTGCCCAACTTTACCCACACGCAACCTTAACCCTCATGGTGAGTTAAGGAACCGGTCGTTTATTGCTCAACTCTTGGCGAGTGCGCAGCCCTGCTTGACTCTCAAGTCGCACTCTGCTGAGTTGGCGGTACTAAACCAGGTTGACAAATCAACACACGTGGTCGGCGGTTATTATGTCATTTGCTCGGCATAAGGGTCTAATCCTCATATTTTCTCGAGTCCGCAACCTCCAACCAGTAAAGCGGTGGGTGAAGACCGTCTCGCGGTGTCCCACAACACCCTTACCCTACACTGCACAAGCCGGTACAACCACTTTAGAGTGCGGTGTCCCATACCACCCTACCTAAAGCTGCATCTACAGTACCACCAACCTAGAGTGCGGTGTCCCATACCACCCTACCTAGCTTGGGTTTTCCAAATCTACTGGCCACGGCCACAACCTTAGTAGTGTAAAACTTTGCATAAAATGTAAATAGTCTACGGTTATTTATATCATTATACAATTATATCTAGGGCTATCAAAGGCATGGTAGCAATTTAACAGGGCAATTGCCGGTGGTAGGAAATATCTAAATATCATGTCATTCTAAATATTTTATTTTACGCAAACTAACATTTCATAACTAACAATAATGCAAATACCATAAATACATAATTTAAATGGCATGGGACTTCAACATGATCAAAATTTGTAACTTGCCTTGCGTATCCGAAACTTCCACGATCTCGTAAATTGTTTGAGTTGGCTTGGGGTCTGAGCAGTCACCTCGAAACACTGCTCGAAATCTTAGGCGATCGCCTCGGAAACCTCGTAAACTAACGCAAACACACCGAAAACAAAAATCAATCCGGGCTTGCATCTATACAAGCTAGGAAACATAAAATAACAACTATTAAAAGAAATAAAATGCAATAAATATTCAAATGGGCTGGTTTGGGATTTAAGGGAATGGATTTTGGGTTAATGGACGCCGAAAATCAAATCAGGGCGTCGAAACGAATCAAACGGATATATTCTTGATATTTTTCTAGAGTTGGGAAGTTGGAAAAGCAAGCGTACTCTGATGCTCTGATGCGGCCGGCCCAATCCGGCCAGCGCGGAGAAAAGCAATCGGCCGCTCTGGGAGGAATGTGAGGGTGGTGCGAAGTCATCTGCAAAGGCAATTGAACTTTAATAGTTGGGAAGGCGGAGGAGCGGATGGGAAGCGGGAACACATAATGGCGTGATTTCTTTTGGGAGAACTCACCAAGGCGGTGGAACAACGCGAGTAAACATCGACTAGTGTGCGGTGAGTGAACTCAGTTCAAGAAGAAGAATAAAAGAGGTAGGGGCAAGAAGGCCGCGCAAGGAGAAATGAAGGGGGTTACTGCGCTACTTGTAGCCATGCGGGTGCTATGGTGGTGACTTGGGAGTAGGGCATGGTTGTGATATGGCACCGGTGGAGGTTTGCGAGGGCTATGTGGTGTGACGTGTGGTGAGGTGATGGCATTGACAAGGGCATAGCATGGCGGCATGAGGGCAAGGCATGGCGCTGGCGCTGCCGGAGGGGTGGTGGGCCACAAGATGGGGCAGTCTTGTGGCGTCTTTGGTGCATGGCTCGGCATGGCTCGGTGCCAACGCATGGCGAGTGCACGGCTTGCCGATTGGGTTGGCGTCGGAGAAAGCAATCGGGGAGGCAGAAGAGAGAGAAGCAAGAAGGAAGAGAGAGAGGCGAGGGCCTTTGGAAGTCGGAGGAAGAGGAAAGCGAAATAAAGCGGTGATGGGGTTTTGAGTTGTTTCAAGTGTAATCTATCCGTATCCCAAAAGCGGCTAGAGGATACGTTGGCTTGGTCTCATGAGAAGAATGGGGCGTATTAGTGAAATCGCATATAGAAAAATTGACATGGGCGTCGGCCTCGGTTACAATTGACGCCTCGGTTCTTGGCAAGCTCAATATACGCTCAAGTTAGAACCTTTACGGTGGAAAGTGGTAAAAATTTCTTTCTGTCAAGTTTGGTGAAAGGAAAGGAGTTGGTCGATCGTGTGGGAGAAAGCAGGAAAAGCAACTCGGCGACATGGAAAGGTGCATGTGTGGTGTATGCATTAGAGATAGTAACAAAGGTGCGTGGCTATACGCATTAAAGATAGGAATAAAGCGCGGGAGTAAAAAGGAAGAAGCGCGGATCTTTGCGTCGCAAGAAAGGAAATAGAGGAGCCGTGTGGAAGGAAATAGCATGGGAAATCTAATAAAACTTGATAGCATGGGAAATCTGCCTAATTATTGTGGTTGCTCAAATTCTACAATCATATCTGTAAGCTCTATATCGATAGCTAATGACTAGAAGTAGGGAAGTAGGATGTAAACTAGCATTAGACATGGTGTATATTTGTTTGAATATTTTTGGTCATCGGACAAGTTATAATGCTCATACGCTCTCTCTCGGGCACATGTCGGAGGGTGTTCGTACTAAATTTTCTTGATAGTTTTTGGTGTGGTTTATGGCTTTGATTGAAAAATAAATAGTCATAGTGAAAAAGTGATTTTTAGAAGGAGCAGACGAGCGGTGAAAAAAATAAGTGAGAGATGCGTGTGCGGGAATGAGAGAATTGGAGTACATAATGTACCCATGACCCCTTGTCTTATCCTCGGAACGAGACGGTAACAAGAGGAGTGGAGAAATCGTTTCGAAAAATCAGGTGTTTGTATTGGTTTTCACTTTTCTAAGTAAAAGTCAAAAGCGAGAAACTAATCTGACAGGGCCTTAATTCATCAATATGTTCATAACATAAGTGAAGTGCAGGATTCGCTAAATTTATAATTAGCTCGAATCTTATCTAATGGAATCCATTTTTGGTTTTCTTCAGGTTCCTCATATACCAATAACAGTATGGTGCATGAAACTTCATCCATTCTGTTTGTTCTCACTATTGTGTTTGACATTCATTAAGCTTATGATTTGCGATTATTAATTATAATTAGTATTAATCAAATACAATTAGCACTAATTAAAGCAATAAATAAAACGTGCATTGTTGTGGGGGTGGCCCTCATCTACATCCATTCGACCCTCTTGGGCTAAGAGGCCCAATAAGATATGTGAAAATCATATATACCTGAAATAGTACCCTATGATAGGGGCAGCATTGTAAAGCCATTATGGCCACATATGTAAGCTTCCTTGGGCTAACAAGGGGAGAGAGGATTCATTCCCCATACTCACTCTCTACTAGTACCCTCTTGTACTATTTGGCTAGTAGCCACAACAGTTGGTGCCATCCGTAGGAGCGATAAGTAAGTTGCGAGCTTAGGAGGTAATGGCACCCAAGAAAGCGGCGGGGAACCAAGTGTAAGAGGAGTGCATTGTGGCGATGGCCAAGAACGTGGCGGTGCCTAGGAGCTTGTGATCGAGGCCCCTCCCCTCATGGCGGTAGCACTCGGTGCCGCGGTGGCCATCGATCAACGCCAGAAACCCGACCCGATGCTGCGTCGACATGGCGTCGACCCGACACTTGTACCGATATGGTTATCAACAACGACACCGCGGCACCTCCATCGGCCGTGACATCTCGTAGGCTAGAGCGATGGCAGCGACACCATCCGGCACCTCCACCGGCGTGACACTGCATAGGCGGGCGGCGGTAACAACACCCGCGCGGTACCTCCGCCAACCGTGGCGTCGCGTAGACTAGGCGATGCCAGCGACACCGTGCGGTTCCTCTCGGCCGTAACGTCAAGGGTGATGTCCACCATCGAGCCGTTCAAGGGTGACACGGACCCCTAGGAGTTTATACGTTTACAAAATGGCCATTGAAGCGGCTGAGGTGATGACTCCACAAAGGTGAAGGGATTGCGCTTACCCTTCATGGGAGAAGATCCAAGACTGCATGGACAACAACTTTTAAGCAAATTACGTTGAGCGGTGGATGTTGACTAGCTTTTTTTTGTCAAGAAAAACCGACAGAGAAACTCTCGAGAGTATGTCTAGTGCTTTGCTAAAGTCTACTATCAAGTCAAGGACATGAACACGATCACCATCATCAATATAGCAATACTGAGATCTTCGCCTAGGGCCATTGGCTGAATATAATCTTGGCAAGACTATAAAATCAGTCGACCAACTCTTCGACAAGATGGAGCAACATGCAAGAGCGAGAAGAGGATGTGCAGCAGCGTCGGGCAATACCTCTGAGTCTATTAGACCACGTGGATGGTCGTGAATAAAGTGATGATGAATAATTGACATTTAGATTGCTTTGGTTTTACGTTTGTGAAAGTTTGGTTGATTATAGTCAAAGGTTTCATATTTGAGTGGTTTTGTTCTCTGCAAATGGTTTTGGGTCCGATTGGTTTTGTTTTCTTTGAATATTTTTGTTCGAGCAATTTTTGGCTCGTCAAGTAGTTTGAGACGATCCGATCAAGTAAGTAAGCGATTGTCGAGCAGCGATGGAACATCGGATGGCGCTCCGCTTCAAGAAGGTTCAGACTACTCCAATTGGTTAAGTGGCATCGGATGATTGTGAGTAGCGACTAACATCGGATGGCACTATGGTTCAAGAAAGTTCGGACCATCGATCGGGTAAGTGGCATCGGATAGCAGATAAGTAGCGAGCGCTTTGCTTCAAGAAGGTAAACATACAAATCCTTTCTGAGAAATGATTTTGATCCTGCTGCTTTTGAAAACATACAAACAAGCTTTGGAAGAAACTGAAATCCTTTCTGAGAAGGATGTTGCTAGGGAAACAAATACTTTCTGAGAAGGATGCGGCATCAGATTGGGTAAGTGGCATCAGACAAATCCTTTCTGAGAAGGATGTTGCTAGGAAAATATACAAACAAGCTTTGGAAGAAACTGAGAAGAAACTATCATCTTTGAGAAATGATTTTGATCCTGCCGCTTTTGAAAGCCTCAAAGAAAAGCTTGATGAGAATATCAGCCGGAAGGTGGAGGAGTCAGAGAAGTTGAGTGAGATGAAAGTTGCTACTGCTATGGCTCAAGTGGAAGCTGTCAGAGGCAGTGAGAATGAGCCAATTAAGAAATGGGAAACTGCCTGGAAAGAGATGGAGGAAATGGAATTGGCAACAGAGGAGGCAGTAAAGAGGGCAGAGAAGGCTGAAGTACCAAAGAAAGCTGTAGAAGGTGAGCTTAAGGGGTGGCGTGAGAAGGAACAGAAGAAAACTGCGGAGGCCCAACCTTCTACAGAAACGCACGCATATGCAACTACATCTCCAGCTGTACAGAAGGCTGGAAAAGCCACTGAGAAGTAGAACGCTATTGAGAAAGAGCTTTATGCTGCCAAACATCACAAGCATGTTCCATAAGACGGAAACGCTATTGACAAGCCATGCGGACGACAGTTCTCCATCATACCTTCCTGGGAAAATCTGTATAATCTATATGTGGCTCTCGTCTCCAAGTTGTGATTCCAAACTCGAATAACTGATGGCAGTATATTTCCGACATAATTCCTGTTCTATATGTATGTTTTGCCTTTTTGTTATTCTCGTTGGGCTCTTGGATGAGTACTTTGTACCTCTGAAATTTAGTGTGTTTTTATTGATTCCAGTGGCAAAATAACCACAGTTTAGTCAGTTCAGATTTTCTTTCAAATAAAAGTAGAAGTATCACACGCGTTCCAAATTGTTGCATTTATCAATTATGATTTCTAGATGTCGCAGTTACGAAAGGACCTGAAGATCTGGATATCGTGCTTTGCTAGACTGTCATCTTCTATAGAAATTAGGAAGTGTTGCCTTACCATTGGCTTAATAATCATGTAATGTTGGAACATGTGCACCGTCAGCCATCAGGTGTGTTACACATATAGAAGCAAATCTATAGCAACACAGGTGTTTAGACCTTTTCTTTTTCGTTCTTTTTTATTGAAGGGCACAATATATCAGAATGTACATAATTGTTCCTTAAATAATCGCTTGCTTTGAGCTTTCAATTTTGATGCTCCATGGCTGTATCCCATTTGATATTGTCACATACAAATGGTTCTAATTGTTTCTGTTGCATTTGTATATGATCCATATATGGTCACCTTGGACCTAGAAGTTTGCAAGATGCCATGGAGGCGCGAAAATTTTGCTTCTGCAAAACACTTGAAACTACAATGCAAATCGGAGTTTGGTAAACATCAGGAGACAAAAGATATTGAGTACGAAGAAATTTATGAGGTTACAGAGTTAGAGCCATATGGGCCATTTGGTTGATGGGTTATGGGAGGAGGGAATGGGATTGAAAAATGAATTGAGATAAATGTAGTGGTTGGATCGAGAGATTGAAGTATGTTTTCAGTTAAACTTATAGTTGTTGGTAACCCTGTGCACGTTAGCAAGCATTTAGCATATGCATTACATTAGCTAGCATTTAGCATATGCATTTTGTCTTCTTGAATGAGCCCATCCGTTTCTACTACTTGATATGCATGAAATTATGGCATGCATGTAACGTTAAATTAGTGGGAATTATGGTATGGATGTAATGGGTTATGTTTTGCATTATAAAGGAATACGCTTTTATACGCTGCAGTGAGTAGTGAGGCAGCACAAAACACTTCTCTTGCCCCTTCTATCATCTGTCTTGTTCATCCTCCTTACTTCTTTTCCGTGAGAGGAAAGGAAAGACTACGTTTTGATCCAAGTTTTGGCCTTCTTTTTGCTTCCGTTGCCAGCGTGTGGATTAAGAAGACATTTTGGTATCGAGCTAGTGATGCGTGGCGATGTTGGCTCTGCACAAAATCGATCCTGAACTCCACCGCGTCGGCGCCGGCGCTCACCTTCGCCCCTTGGTGCCTGCTTGTTGCATGGCTGCATGGCTGGTCACGAGCTCATGGTGCGAAGGCGGTGCGGGAGGTTGGAAGCACGGCGTATCCGATCTTGTGGCGCACGAACTACAACGGCCGGGCACTACTCATGAAGGTAATGATGTAGGCGGAGGGTTGTGGGAGCGATGGAAGTTGGAGTGAATGATTTGTAGGTAGACGAGAATGGCTGGAGGCCATTCGAAGGCGTCCTCACCGGTGATGTCGACTCTTGCGGTGAAGAATTCGCGAAGGCGGCGGGAAACTATCAAATCAATGTATCTTTGGGAGCGATCGCATCGCAAGGTGAAGGCGCAACAGCTCGGCGAGAATCGGCGGCATCAAGTCCCACGACGGCGAGACGGTCACCGAGTTCGCGATCCGCATCATGAGGGTGGCAAATCAATTGACCGCCCTCGGTGATGTGCATGACGATGAGATGGTGGTCCGGAAATTCCTCCGTGTCCTCTCGGAAAAGTTCTCATAGATCGCCCTCTCAATTGAGACGATGCTCGATTTGGAGACACTGACTGTTGAGGAACTAACCGGACGGCTCAAGATTGTGGAAGATCGCAAGGAACTTGGTTGTTGTGGATGCTCGGGGGGTGGAAGCGGCGACAGAAAGTTGCTCCTCTCTGAGCTGGAGTCCTTGGTCGGGCGGCTTAAGCTGCAGACCAACGAGGGTTCGTCAGGCGGCGCCAAGAATGGGTGCGGACGGCGATGGCATGGAAGAGGCGGTTCGCGCACCAAGCCTAAGGACACCAGCCGTGATCTATCTCGTGGCGTGTCCAAAGATGAGTGTCGTTACTGCAAGCAGCCGAGTCATTGGGAACGAGACTACCGCAAGAAGAAGTGCGACCAGGAGCAGGCGCATGTCGCTCAAGCTGAAGAAAAGGAGCCCACGCTGCTCATGGCGCGTGTCTGCGAGCTCCAACAGGTCGAACAAGCACCAACATCGCCACTAGCGCTTGAGAAGAAGCCTAGTGAGGCGGTTCATCTAAATGAATGGAAGGTGTTCGCGTAGCTGGATTGCAACAAGGAGCGGGAAGACACCATGTGGTACCTCGACACGGGCGACGAACCACATGACGGGCACCAGGGCTGCTTTCTCTGATCTTGATTAGGGGTGGCTAAGATGGTCAAGTTCGACGATGGCTCTGTGGTGGGCATCAAGGGACGTGGGACTGTGCTCTTTGTGTGCAACAACGGTGAGCACCGTGCGCTAACCGGCGTCTACTACATCCCCACCTCTGCGAACATCATCGACATTGGACAACTTGCGAAAATGAGCGTCGGTGATGATCGATGGCGGGTTCCTTCACATCGGGATAGGCGGGCGCTTGGTGGCAAGGGTGAAGCGATCCCGAGTCGTCTGTACCTTCTTCGCCTCAACCTTGCCCAGCCTATGTGTCGATGGCGGCACCGGGAGGATGCGTGGAAATGGCATGCGCTTTGGGCATCTCGGCCAGCGCCCTCAAGCGGATGGCTGACGATGAAATGGTACATGGTCTCCATCGAATCAAACATGTTGATAAGCTATGCGATTGTTGCATCACCAACAAGCAGAGGAGGGCACCGTTTCCGTCGGTGACCCAGTACCGCGCCACTGCTCCACTCGATATGGTTCATGGGGATCTGTGTGGACCAATCACTCCAGCTACACATGGCGGGAAGCGTCACTTTCTGCTGCTCATGGATGATTACAACTGCTACATGTGGCTGATCCTCCTCGGAGTAAAGGATGAAGCATCTATGGCGATCAAGAACTTCCAGACGTTGGTGGAAGTTGAAACTGGCCGCAAGATGCGTGTACTCCACACGGACAATGGGGGTGAGTTCACTTCTATTGAATTCGCGGAATACTGTGCAGATCGTGGTGTGCAGCGACATTTCTCTGCGCCGTATTGACCGCAACAGAACGGTGTAGTGGAGCGAAGGAACCAGACGGTGCTGGCCATGGCGCGCAGCCTCCTCAAGGCGCGTAATGTCCCTGCAGAGTTCTGGGGAGAGGCTGTAACCATAGTTGTCTTCCTGTTGAAATGTGCACCGATGAGGAGCGTCAGCGGGATGACCCCGTTCGAAGCCTGGCATGGTCGGAAGCTGGCCGTGCACTTCCTGTGCACTTTCGGGTGTGTGGCGCACGCCAAGATCACAAAGCCACACCTTTCGAAGCTGGCGGATCAGAGCGTTCCTGGGGTGTTCACCGGCTACCAACCTGGTGTGAAGGGGTATCTGTATATGATCCCTCCACCGGGCACGTTTTGGTCACATGCGACGTCGTCTTTCAGGAGGAAGTAGGGTGGGACTGGAGCAAGCAGCTTCCCAAGGACATCGTGCCCATGACGGACTTCATCATCGACCGTACCATCGAGCTTGCCTCGAAGACACAGTCGCCACCAGCCGAAGGATCTCTATCAGCAGGCACTCCAACGTAGGTCAGCCCTGCATCCCCTTGGCTGGATCAGACGCCAAGAGGGGTGACACAAGACGCAGGTCGCTCAATGCCACAGAGGCCGATGACCGTGTCACCGCCACTTGACACGCACGAACTCATTGACGCTGACAGTGACGATGATCACTTGCCCAAGTTCAAGCTCATCGATAGCCTGCTTGGGCCAAGTGCAGTGCTAGGTGTGGGTGCGCGAACTAGGCGATGAGCTACTACTTCAAGTTGCTGAAGAACCTACAAACTTTGCAGAGGCAGAGAAGCACCCGGCGTGGCGATGCACTATGTTGGAGGAGATGAGCGCAATCAAGGACAATCAGACCTAGAGATTGGTGGATCTCCCGCCAGATCACAGACCCATTGGACTGAAATGAGTTTACAATGTGAAGAAGGATGGCCACAGTGTGGTGATTCGGCACAAGGCATGTCTGGTGGCTAAAGGATATGTCCAACAACCCGGAGTTGATTTCGATGAGGATTTCGCCCCGGTGGCTCGGCTGGACTCAGTTCGGCTAATGCTTGCTCTTGCTGCTCATAAGGGATGGCTAGTCCACCATATGGATGTGAAATCAGTGTTCCTCAATGGCGAGCTAGAAGAGGAGGTCTACGTTACACAACCACCAGGATTCATCGTTGAGGGACATGAGGACAAGGTGCTGAAGTTGGACAAGGCCCTCTACGGACTCCGGCAGGCACCCTGTGCTTGGAACACTAAGTTGGACCAAACCCTGACATCGATTGGTTTCCAACGCAATGGCTCTGAGCATGCTATGTATGCTCGGGGTAGGGACACCAATCGGCTGCTGGTGGGCATCTACGTGGATGATCTTGTCATCACTGGAAACAATCCGCAAGAGATAAGTAACTTCAAGGCCGTGATGAAGAAGCTATTCAAGATGAGCGACATCGGTATGCTTCACTTCTACTTGGGAATTGAGGTGCAGTAGGGGCCTGAGGGGATCACGCTGAGTCAAGCTGGCTGCGCTCGGCAGATACTCTAGAAGGCTGGCATGGTTGATTGCAACCCATGCGCACACCCATGGAGAGTGGTGCAAGCGAGCGGGGGAGAGCAACTGCGCGGCCGTGGGCCTTGGATCGATCTTGAAGTATCGTCGGGAACCTTAGGTACTTGATGAACACCCGCCTAGATCTCGCATTTTCGGTGGGGTATGTTAGCGGGTTTATGGAGAAGCCAAGCGGCGGAACATTTGGCGTGATGAAGCGAATCTGTGCTATGTTTCTAGCTCAATCAACGTTGGTGCTGCTACCCAAGAGGATGGAAAATCACGATCGGCTATAGCGGCGATGATCCGGTGGGGATATTGACACTCGTCGAGCACCGGTGGGGCATTGTTCTTCTGGGCAAAGCGTTGGTGAGCTGGTTTCACGAAGCAGCGCATCGTCACACTCTCATCATGTGAAGCAGAATACATGGCAGCGACATCGAGAGCTGCCGGGGAGTGTGGTGGCACAACTCCTTGCGAAGCCCGACAGCGAAGACCGGCGAGTGTCACTCGAAGATGGACAACAAATCAGCGATTGCTCTCATCAAGAACCCAATATTCCACGGCGGAGCAAACACATAGACACAAGATACCATTTCATCGGGGATTTGTGTGGATCAAGGGAAGATTGAAGTCGATTTAAATCGGCATAGAAGTACAACTCGCATACATACTTACCAAGCCATTGGGCGTCGAAGTTTACTAAACAACAAGCTTTGATTGGCATCAGGGCGTCGCAGGGATTAAGGGGTGATTGTTGGTAACCCTGCGCACGTTAGCTAGCATTTAGTATATGCATTACATTAGCTAGCATTTAGCATATGCATTTTGTCTTCTTGAATGAGCCCATTCGTTTCTACTGCTTGGTATGCATGAAATTATGGCATGCATGTAACGTTAGAATTAGTGGGAATTATGGCATGCATGTAACAGGTTATGTTTTGCATTATAAAAGGAATCTGTTGTAGTGAGTAGTGAGGTAGCACAAAACACTTCTCTTGCCTCTTCTATCATCTATCTTGTTCATCCTTCTCACTTCTTTTCCGTGAGAGGAAAGGAAACACTGCGTTTTGATCCAAGTTTTGGCCTTCTTTTTTGCTTTCGTTGCCAGACTGTGGATTAAGAAGACAATAGTTGATATTCATGTTGTCTAGTGTCAATGATATTTGCCATCACTTGTAAGGTGTTTATGCACAACAATAAAGCGCATCCATATTTATTGCAATGGCAATTTTGTTATCTCGTTTATTATTTATAGCTTGAAGGTGCGAACTGATAGAGATATTTCTGAAACAATTTTTAAAATAAGACAATTTTCTCAATTCTGCGAAAAGATCGCAACATTGGTTGAATCACTTTGAGCAAATATTTAAAAAGCAACGGATGATGGAGGAAGAGAAGGAGTGGTTGGCATCGCACCACCTTACGGGTAATGTTGTTATGTGGTACCGACAATTGAAATGTGCACTTGGGGTGAAGACATGGTCAAGTTTTGTTAAACACATGAACTGCCATTTTGCCACTACCATCGCGTTGTCTCCGACCACACGTCAACTCTCCATCGAGCCAACTACCGTGGCTTCCGATGCTAAGTTATCTTCCATTGAGATCTACACCAATTTGATGGTATGGATAAAAGAGTTCATGGCCAAGATGGAGGAGAAGATATAACATGTTCTTTGTGGTTTTGAATCGCCATCACCGCCGATTGCGACCATGTCTAAGATAAAGGAGCAGCAAGAGGTGACACTGCCATTGCAATGGCGGCATTGCCATCATCGTCCCCATTGTCATCATCAGCATTGATCTCGTTACTGCCTTCACCAACAATGACTCCTCTCTAGGCTTCGCTATCCTTGGCTGCACCTCTGGTACCTTCGCCAAGAAGAATGGTTGCCGATGTCCAATGGTGGTCCTCTCCAAGTGGTCAGCCAATGCCGTGCCTTCATAGATGTGGGGCATGACAGGTGTCAGGACTGTAATAGCATTGCGTTCTTCCTCGCATTAGCAGGAAGAGCGTTATTGCTACCCCGCGTAGCTTGTCCATGCCACCGGCGCTTCCTGTGACGGCAAGTCACTCCAAGGGACCGTAGTACTCACGACTGTCAATCGGAGTGTTGCACTCTCTCTTTCACACAACTATACACCAGCGCCATGGGCTCTTGTCAACATGGGTTTACGAAAGACTTCAACTATGGCGCCCCGACAGCTCGGCGGCGAGATGTTTCGCCGTAAGAGGTGTAATGTTATGGGCTAGGATCCGGCGATGTATGCAGCGGTGAGTTAATAGTACCGCAAGAAGCGTAGTGCACGTGAACATTACATGTGTGGTACTGTAGTGATGCTATCTGTTTAGGATAGAATCTTATACATGTATTTAAATTTATAATAGTTAGATGCATATCTTTATATTATGAATAGTTAGATGCATATTTTTATTTTAGAAATAATAGATGTATATATTTATATTTAGATAGTATAGATATGATCTTATCTTTAGTTGATTGGTTGTATTAGATCATATTAGTTTTTATATTATTAGAGGCTAATCTTATCTATATAAAAAGAGGAGTCGCACTATTTATAATCAAGCAATAAATAAATAAAGACTTTCCAAATAAACCTCATAGCCTTCTACCTCATCAAGAAAGAGTCTTGCTGACGGTTAGATGAGGACGAGTGTCCTATCCCCGATTTTTGGACCTATACCTAACCACCGACTACAACATAATGTTATGTATATTTCATGTTTAAGGAGGTTCCTGTATATTTCTTATGAAGAGCTCCATGAATTTGGGAAATTTTTTCCACAAGTCAAAAATATGTTCTATACACGTACGATAGAATTTAGCTTTTGCATGATTTTCTATCCACCTACCAACAGTCCCTTAACAGCTTTGGCACATGCTGCCAATTATTTCACAATCAAAATTTCTTAATTTAATTCTTCTAATTATAGCCTCTTCACAATTTGATCCTTCTAATTGTAAGCAGGTAGCTTCTTCCATGCATATTCGTAAATGGAAGTAAAAGAAAGATAGACAGATCAAAAGCTAAACAGTGATTCCAGTTTCAGAATATAAAATGGAACTGGGACAGAAAGAAGAAAGAAGAATGAGCAACCAGTGCACGCTTAGAGCCACAGATCCAGAACACCTGCGCAGGATCTTCTCAAATTTGGGTTCCTCCAAAATTTGCAGGTGCTCTGTTTGATATTCCTGTTCTACATTAGAGAAGAAGCAATGCTTGTTTTGAGGAATATGTCAAGACCAAGGCACTTTTAGTTGATATAACTTCTACGCCCTACTAGTACTTGGAAGGAATTAATGCATAACCGCCTAAGAGTTGCTATCAATGTGAGTATCCATAATTGGCCTTACTAATTGCAACTACGAGCTTTCTATAAAACGTACGCAAAGAGAAACTACGTAGTCACACATAGTGAGCTAAACAAAAAAGATGTGGGTATATACAATCGGCCTTACTCGTTGCAACCATGAAAAAATTGCTCATGGTATCTCGCCACTGAATATATAGCATTCCGCTATCTACCTATACTAATCAGGCATTTTGAGAAAATTCTCACATTAATCAGGAAAAAATCTAGTGATCCATACCTGAATTATAACGGCTAAGATTTAAGATTCCTTCCCAATCGTATTAAATAGAAATTCTAATTGCAATGGAAACAAACATATCCATGAGATATTGCATCTTGAAAATAAAAACAAAGAGATATCCGAGAAAGAAAAACCTCGCACCAAAGCGTCTCTCGTGGCCCCTCTCTCTCTCTCTCCCCCCCTTCGATCTTCCATGCACTCACTCCACCAAGCCTTCCTCACGCTCCACCTGGATGTCGTCCGGCCGGAGACGGAGAAGCCGAGGAAGTCGTTATTGCGGCTGGATGCGTGAAGGAGAAACCTCTGGCCGTGGACGTTGCAGTCAAAGAGTGCACTGGCGGCAGCGGGAGGAAACTTGGCAATGATGAGGACGGCAAGGTGGGGAGGGCTCAACGTTGGCTGTTGAGTGAATGAGTGTGCATGCAGAATGGCTTTCTGCAGAACAGGATGTAAGGGCAACCATTAGTTTATTTTGTTGTTCCGCAACCTGTAGCAAATAAACTCAATTCTCCGCAACCATTCAAAATTTTCTTTCTTGTATCTGAACAACTAAATCTAATTTTACCCATTAATAATCTATCCATGTCGTTAGAAAAATCGAGGACGACTTTCTTTTATGGAAGAGAGAATGGTGTGAATAATAATATTGCAATGCATACTTCTTTCGATCGCTGTTACATTAATCGGGTTGTGCAAAATAACGAGAATGACACAACAATTGATTCTTACATATACCATACATATGTAATGTTCTTTTCGTTTACTACACCTTTAGATGTTTATGATGTGCTAAGCAGAAGAAATGTTGATGACAAATATATATATACTATGCATACACATTGTATTCTTTATTTAGTATAATTTCAGGCTATCAAAAGCCGATGATAACTTTTCTTTAAGAAGAGGAGGATGATGCGGATACGCATATGTCTTGTACTTTTCAATTAAATATATCATTCAACTGAAAAGAATTATTGAGCCGCATGAAATATGGCCAGGTGAACTCATTCCAAACTAAGCAATGTTATTATTTATAAGGATGAAATACTACCTTATGTTATCATACGGTGCATTCTCGGGTTTGTTAAATGGAAGATATTAGAAGCGAGAGAGGAGGAGCTGGAGGTCGAGACCAAAGCAATAGAGAGCCATAAGGAAGAGGATAACTACATTTGGTGCTAAAGACATGAATGAGCAGAAGCCTATGTAGATGGAGCCAACAAGAACAAAGCCCATATGGTTGGATGGAACACACAAGAGAAAGACCCATGTGGATGGAGGAAAGAAAGCCCATATGGTGGGAGAGCATAAGGGGAGCCCAAGACCTTAAAGTACAAGTTTTTGACAAGATTTTCAAACCCAATTTGGACTTTACACGTGCTCAACCAAGTTTAAACTCGAATTCAACTCAGATTCAATTCGGATTTGGTTCGGGACAGCGACAAACAGTTACTAAAAATATCATAACTTTCACAAGCGAAGTCCGATTCGGACGTTCTTGTACTCGTTGGAAAACTTATTTCAAGGGCTACGCAATGGATCTAGTCTCACCTTCAAGTTCATCATGAATCATCTGCTATGACCAAAATAATGTAACAGATGTAAAATCTAATTTCCTTTTTTGTGAGAGTTCATATCTAAAACCATATAGGGTTGAGTTGTACTCGGTTTGGGGCTATATGGACATCCCAAGGGCTATATAAGCCATGTATTGACAGCCTTTAGGCTCAGATCACCTTTGAGAAAAATCAATCTACTAAAGTTTGTTCGAGTTTATCATTACTGCCAAAATTCTATAGGGAATTAGGAGTGTTCTTTAATCAAGATCATTCAACTTTTTCACTGAGAGTTGGGTGCACGATAGATCTTCGCTGGTGATCGACAAAATCGACACGAGTGTGTTTTTGGTGATTAAAGAGTGTTTGTCCCTTGTCTGCGGCATTGGAGGATCATTACGATTCATCAAGACTCCGTGAGTATCCATCTTACGTCGAGAAGATCAACGACCTGTGTCAAGTTGAGGTCTTGTACGATCGAGAATCCAGTGCCGTCATGCGTAACGAGAAGCATGTGGTGCACCAAATGATTTAGGTCGTTTGCAAGTGAGAACAGTTCGGTGGGATCCAGATACGGGAGAGGCTTAGTAGCATGTCGTTGGGGCTATATGGAAGATGGTGAAGCATCGGCGATGCTACATGACAAAGAAGCGAGGAAGCCGTAGAAAGCGGTAGAGGAGAATTTTGGTAAATTGCCCAATATTGAAAAAGTGGTGGTGTGCAAAACTACAACATTGGCCTAAGTGGTTTAGGTCTTGTATGTGCTGAAAATGTGAAGTGGATCAAGTGTGAGAAGTGGATCAAGTGTGATTCACTAATGGATTTATGATTGTAAACCACTTTGAGAAGCATGCGTGAGAGAGTAAAACATGGTATTAGGTGGGGTTAACGAGTTATCCCCGGTTTAGCCTAATAGATGGATCTATTAGATTTTGGATCAAGTTATGAGGCTATATAAAAGGAGGTGAGGCAAGAGTTAGGATTTGAGAAGGTTGGCTAAGACTTTTGGTGGCTAGCTCCTCCTTTCTCTTATGGAAGATTAGGATTCCTTGGGTGGGAGCCTTGTGTGTGTGCTCTAGACTTAGAGCTCTACTATCCTGAGGGTTTAGCTATAAAATTTATCTTCTCAAGTGAGTAATATATTAATCTTTGATCATCTCTACGTCTATATCTTGTTTTGATTGATTTGCTCTTATTTTGGTTGGTTTTGATCTCTCCTCTTTCCTTCCTTGATCTTGCCATGCCAAGGACGTGATTGAGATGGAGATAATCTTTAGAGTTCAATCTTCCACCATCTAGATATTTTGATAGCAAGTTTATGAAGAAACCTGATTTTCCTTGATTTTGGCCTCATTAAGTGATTTTTTATTTCAAGGGTTTTTGGATCATATTCTTCGGTGTTCTAGCTTATTGTGACATGTAGGAATATATCTAGAGCTATTTTGGTCATTATCTACCCCACGAGCAAGTTGTATTCATCGTTTGGGGCTTTAGCTCGGTTTTGATGCATCCTTCCAACAAACTAAAAAAAGTCCTAATTTTGGCTATGATTTTCATGATTGTTTGTTAGAATGTGTTCACAATAACCTAGAGAAGATACATGCAAAAAATTCATATCATTTAGATCTATGGATAAAAGTTATCTCGATTTTGGTTTTTAAAGTCGACCTGAAAACACTATTTATCGTTCTGATTTTATTATAGCAAATAGTTAGACCGCCATTATAAGACCGATCGGATCGCGGGCAGTCGGACCGCAATTTGAAGGCTAGTCGGATCGTCGAAATGGTTAGGTTCTAAGTTTTATTATTTGAGTTAGTTGGTTTGATTTTTAGGTGAGAATTTGTGTTCTACACCTCTGTAGGTGTCGAGAATAGAATCTTAAATCTTGAAGAAACCGGGACTAACTAGGAGTTTGGTGATCAAAACACATTAATATGGACTAACTAGGAGCTTGGTGATCAAAACCAGAAATGGACCCGAATATAATTTGTTAGACTAAACACGTTAATATGGACTAACAAATACAAGTATATTCTTACTGTGATGTTTAATAAACTAGAGTGAACAATTATTTTTCGCACGTATCTATCTTGTATTATCAAGTTAATCATTACTGATTCGGCATAAATCTACAGCGTTGGCCTAAGTGGTTTAGGTCTTATATGTGCTGAAAATGTAAAGTGGATCAAGTATGATTCACTAATGGGTTTATGGTTGTAAACCGCTTTGAGAAGCATGCATGAGAGAGTAAAACCTGGTGTTAGATGGGGTTAACGGGTTATCCCTGGTTTGGCCTAATAGATGGATCCATTAAATTTTGGATCAGGTTATGAGGCTATATAAGGGGAGGTGAGGCAAGAACTAGGGTTTGAGAAGGTTAGCTAATCCTTTTGGTGGCTAGCTCCTCCTCCTTCTTATGGGAGATTATGGTTTGTTGGATTGGAGCCTTGTGTGTGTGTGTGTTCTAAGCTTAGAGCTCTGCTATTTTGAGGGTTTGACTATAAAACTTACCTTCTCAAGTGAGCAATACATCAATCTTTGATTATCTCTATGTCTATATCTTGTTTTGGTTGATTTGTACTTGTTTTGGTTGGTCTTTATCTCTCCTCTTCCCTCCTCTTGATCTTGTTGTGCCAAGAACGTGATTGAGATGGAGATAATCTTTAAAGATCAATCTCCTATCATCTAGATATTTTGATAGCAAGTTTATGAAGAAACCCGATTTTCTTTGATTTTGAACTCATTGAGTGATTTCATGTTTTAAGGGTTTTTAGATCATGTTCTTCGGTGTTCTAACTTACTGTGACATGTGGAAATACATCTAGAGCCATTTTGGCCATTATCTACCTACGAGTAAATTGTATTTACCGTTTGGAGTTTTTGCACGTTTTTTGTGCAACCTTTCAACAAACTGAAAAAAATCTCAACTTTGGCTATAATTTTTATAATAGTTTGTTGGAATGGGTTCACAATAATCTAGAGAAGATCTATGCAAAAATTTTATATCATTTGGATCTATGGATCAAAAGTTATCTCGATTTTAGTTTTTGAAGTTGAGCTGGAAATACTATTTATTGTCCTAATTTTACTGTAGCAACCAGTCAGACTGTCATTATAAGGCCGATCAGACCGCCCAGGCCGGTTAGACTGCAATTTGAAGGCCGGTCAGACCGTCGGGAAGGGTTAGGTTTCAAGTTTTGTTGATTTGATTTTTAGGTGAGAATTCTGTGTTCTATACCTCTGTAGGTGTCTGAGGATAGAATCTCAAATACTTAGGGAAAAATTCTGAGTTGGCACCATTCACCTCCTTTGTTTTTATCTTCAGTCCTATAGAAATAAACTACAAACTGAAAAGAACTAGACCTATGTGTGAATGCATAATATCATTATAAGTTGTTGAGGTAATAGCCCAAATAGACGTTATATATTTCCATGATCTTCAAGTATGAGCACTGCGCAAAACATGAATGGATTTTTTTTTCTTTTTTTGCCATGCACCACACCGCTGGGCTTCAATTGTTCTAAGGCACTCTCAAGTCATGAAGATAGAAAATCCTTCACTTCAGCTCATCTTCTTTCGCCTGCCTCATATTGAGGGGAAAAAACATGAGTTCAGGAATTAGGAGTATGACTGAAGAAACCGGGACTAACTAGGAGTTTGAGTGATCAAAACCGGGAAATGGACCCTGAATATAATTTGTTATACTAAACACGTTAATATGGACTAACACATACAAGTAT
Organism: Melocanna baccifera; assembly: GCA_036346265.1. Taxonomy (NCBI): domain Eukaryota; kingdom Viridiplantae; phylum Streptophyta; class Magnoliopsida; order Poales; family Poaceae; genus Melocanna; species Melocanna baccifera. The sequence goes on from CM070710.1 coordinate 6,595,667, forward strand.
ATTCTTACTGTGATGTTTAATAAACTAGAGTGAACGATTATTTTCCACTCGTATCTATCTTGTATTATCAAGTATTATTGATTAGTCATAATGCCTTTGGTTTAAATAATTATGTATAGTTGTTTACGGTTTACCTCAGTTATTATGCCTTAAACTATGGGCTATGTACTAAAACAATGATACCTGGGTAAATGTAAATCAATTCAAAGCAACACTACGTATTGCTTTGACAATTTATCCAAACTCCGAAGTACCAGGGACTGGCACAAAGATACTACGGAAGGATGCTTCGTGGGCACAAAAGAAGTAAAGCTCAAATACTAGAATTCATTAATATGCATGCTGATGCTATAAACGGATAACGAGGGATTGCAGGGAGATGAGTAAACAAAATTCAATCGGAGATAGTTGACCACAGCAAGCCAACGTACCAGATTATTGTATTTGTGCAAATGGTGTAGTAGTTATCTCAGAACCAATATGAGGTTTCAATTTACACTGATCTGAGCAGAAAATGCTATGCATCTCAGTGATCAGCTACTGTCTACCTATCAAACTAAGCTTAGGCAAGATATATCAGTGATGTCAATGTGGTCAGAGAAAGCAGTCAAAGGGAAAAAATTTAATTTGTACTGATGTGAAAAGTGTAACCTTGTTATTGTGAAATAATGCCAAATGCAAGTGAAATCAACTCATTGGACAACAAAAATCCATCTGGTTCACTCAGACGGATGAAGGCAACTGTGCTTCCAGTCTCACCCTCATGCTGCAAGTCCAACTCAAAATCACTAGGCTACAAGGATTGTCGCTCCATATCCATGGCGATTACAAGCCCACTCCACAAAAGGCCTAAATGTGTTACACAATGACAGGCTCAGACTCTTTCCAAAGGATTTACTGAAACTTCGCAAATCTAGCCCCCAAGCTGTTCAGTGATAGCATCACGACATCCATTGCCATGTCCTTCATCTCAGAACTGCTAGATCCATGGCTCAGCGTTCCATCTTCCAGCTTCTAAACCCACTGTGCATATTCCTTCATTCTTCTGGGCCTGGATAACCTGACACCGTTGGTGTAGCTTGCCGATCCAAGACCAAACGCATAGAATGACCGATTTTGCCAATATGTTAGATTGTGCTTGCATTCAAAGCCAGTCTTGCAGTAGCTACTGAGCTCATAGCGGTTATATCCTGCTTCAGAAAGCTGTTTCGAAGCTATCTTGTAGAAGTTTGCAGACTCTGTCTCGCTTGGAAGAGGATGTACACCAGGAGTACATCTGCCGACATTTAATATGGAAAGAAAAAGGATTGGCACAAATCTGCCACTCGAATCAACTTGTCCCTGAGCTGCATTCATACTTCTTGTATATATTTATATGATAATCAAATAGTTCCATGAAAAAAACACTGCAAATATTAGTACAACAAAATCGTTAGATACTTCTTAGATGTAACATGGCTGGAGATGACCATGGCCACGTTATGCATCAAGTTTGTTTACGGTAGGATATTGCAATTGGTTGTAAACTAAAACAAATTATTCCAGTTAAACCATTTAACTTTGCAACTACCATCATCATGAGTCTGAGGAGAGGACTGAACTTCCACAGCACAAACAAGTCCAAAATGGAAACAAGACCTCTGACAAATTGTATGATGTTGAAAAGTGATCCGAATTCGGATCCGTATCTGTGTAGGACTCTGTGTTCATGTAGAATTCTATTTTTAGTCTCCTCTATTTGTGGGACTCTATTTTCCACCACTATAAATACACTCCAGTAGTCCATAGGAAGATCAAGCCCTCAGAAAAACTCTCTATTGTAATCTCTCCACAATATAGTGATTTGCCTTTGAGCGCCCGTGGTTTTTTCCCGCAAGGGTTTTCCACGTAAAAATTCGTGTCTCTTGTCTCTATTATTCTGTGCGTTATTCGCAACAAGTGGTATCAGAGCGCAGGAGATTAGAGATTCACAAAAAAAAATCCACATCAAACCGCCGCTTCGTCTCGCGTACGAAGTTTTCGTCTTCGAGTTGATTTCATCGCGGAGCCGAGGATCTACAGCGCCTCCTCTCCTCGGTATACGTGTGCGAAGTCCAAGCGAAGGAAAAGGCTCTTTCTTTTCGCCAGCAGAGCAGAAAGGCTACAGAGGAAATGTGAGACCCTGGAGTAGAAACTCCCGGACCCCCCTGTGTATTGCAGTACTAGTCCCAGATCAATGCTAGTACACACAGATAATCAGACAAAATGATACATTGCCAACAACGCTTTATTACAATAATAACTGAAATACATAAGTCTGGCCCAAGGCCTTACATCTGCAGTTCATGAACCTCTTACACAAAATAAAACAGCGGAAGCAAAATATTCAAATAAACGACCCATCAATGCGCCACGGGCAATTGACTTGAGCAACGAGACCTAGTCCTCGGAAAGAATCCATCGCGGCGCAAGCGGAGCGATAGTCGTAGTCTCCTTCACGAGCTTCAACCTCCTCTGAGAATTGTTGTGAAGTGTAGTATGTGAGTACATAAAGTACTCCGCAAGTCTTGGGAAAGATGCAGTAGATGCAAGGTTGAACAAAGGAAGGCTATATGGCTCTTTTGCACAAACCAGCATTTTATTTCAAATTTATATACTATTACTAAAAGCATTTTGTTAAACATTGAATTTTTATAATCTAAATTTTAATAAGTACCTTAGTGAAGGTTACATCCACCATCACTGATAATTAGGTTATCTCCGCCAATATTCAAAATAGAGTTTAATACCACCTGAACTGGTTACAACCACCAGACCAAAATCACGAGAGTTCCATCCACTCTCTAGTTTTTCAAAACCTTTTCTTTTTAAATTCAAAGTCAAATCTCTACTATGTGAATGCATTCCTTGTCCGCCCTTGACCGTGGGCACGGCTATTCGAATAGTTTTATTACTCTGCAGAGTGCGTACAACTTTACCCACAAGAGATATGTTATCCTAACAGTCAACACGCTTCCTTTGGCATGAGACCCTGATAAAATATCACAAAGCTTTTCACCTACTCTAGTATAGTTTTATATCACTCGCTGAGGTTTCACCGCTGAAGGGTTAAATCCACCACATTCAGAAGCCCCATCTTGCGCCATGTGAGTGCAGTAAATCCCTGCCCCTCACTTTGAGTAATCAGTAAATCCCTGATACCCATTTTCCAATAGTGACACAAAGACTAAACTATTATAGGTTAATTAGCTAGGTTGTACCCATTTTAACTTGTGGTTGTACTGTTTTACTCAGATTGGACAAACACAAAAATCGGTCCTTAGACGACTAGGGTGGATCATTCACAAACCCATTTATCGTGCTAAACCGCATCAACCCAACATCCCATCCACCCTCGTCAATTTCACCTTGACTTTCATTTTTATTTTTAAAATTTACAGTGGTAACATCTATTACCACTTTTCAAACAAAACATGAAATCCAAAACATTCCTTAATCATTTTTCTCATATGAGCATTTTTACATTTATCAGCTAGACTAAGCATCTACTAATGTTGTTAAATTCAACAAAGTAATACTAACTCATTATTGAGTCAAAGATTTATCCTAGGTTGACAAGGGTACATGGTACATAATTTCCAAAAGAGGGCATAACAAATTGGGTGCTTAGCTAAATTTTTAGAATTTAAATTATCAATTTACTAAACATAGCAATGCAGTTAATTTAAAATAATTTGCAAAAACTATTTATAACACATGGGAGCAAAATGGTCAAGGAGACTTGCCTTCTGGAATTATGTTGGAATCTTCCCGAAGTTGCTCTTGAAAATCGTCGGACAGATCGGATTTTACACGAGAAAAAAGAAGAACCAAATAAATAAAATAAAATAAAAACTCAAAAATTAAAAATAAATATACCAAATGAAAGTTTGGAATTTTAGATGAATTTAGAAATTTGAATGGGTCAATTTGGAGTTAAAATGCAAAAGTTATAGCCTTCCAAAGTTTAAATACAAAATAAAAGAAAAAGGCTATTTTCTGGATTAAATTTTAAACCGAAAAGGATTTATGACGTCAGCACGATTTATTTTTCTAAAGGAAAAGAGTAATTATGACGTCAGTCCTAGGGTTAATATATTCGGACGAGGTCGCGAGTGGGGCCCGGTGCGTGGGACCGAGTCCATGGACCGAGAATGAGGTGAGGTGGCGAGCGGGTGTGCGAGGCGGGGTGGTGCGGGCGGCGCCACGTGGCGCCGCGTGGCTGCCGCGTCACGGCTTTATGCCGGCGTGGACGAAGCGCGCGCGAGTGGCGGGAGGCGTCGGGTGGCGCCGGCGTGGCGCCGTCGGCGACCACGCTGCGCCAACTTCGGCTCGGCGGCCGGCGTGGCGGCCCGGCGGCGGTGCTCGGGGCGAGGGTCGCCGAGCTCGGTGATCGGCGGCGCCGGCCGAGGGTACGAAATGAAGAGAAGGGCGAGGAGTTCACGGTACCTTGCGCGGAGGCCGAGGTGGCCGGAGGAAGAATCGGCGAGAATGGGCGGCGGTCGGAGAGGAACCTCACGGCGCGAAGGAGCTCGGTGGCGCGGCGGCTTCGGGAAGGGGTCGCGAGATCGCCTTGGCACCGGCAACGTCGGGGCGTCGGCGAGCGACGAAGCTGAAGCGGCGGAATTGCTCGCCGGAGTACTTGAAGCCGCGGGGAAGAAATCGGGCGTAGGGAGGGCTCTGGTGCTCGGGTGGTTCGCTTGAGAGATGAGGGAGGAGCGGCAGCGGTAGAGGGACCTCGGGGTACGGGTTTTATAGACCGGGGAGGGGTGTAACGGCCGCACGAAGTTCGCCGGAGCTAAAACGCTCGGGAAGGATGAATGCGACGGCGAGGAGAGGTGTAACGCGCGTCTTTATGCCAGAAACGGACGCGGTGGAGGCGGGGGTTTAATTTGCCACTAGCACGGGGAAGTAAACAGGAAGGAAACCGAAGCAATCAAAGCTTCGGTTTCGGCTTTAATGGCGGCAACTGGCGGCGATCGCGCGAGGAAGAAGGAAGGTGGCGGGGGCGACGGATCGGCGGCGGGTCCGCACGTCGTGAGAGAGAAAGCGAGGAAAGAAAACGGGCGGTGGATGGATTGGTGACGCGTGGCAGGAGGAAAAGATCGGGGCCGTTGGACGCTGAGCGAAGGGGTAAGTGAGGAGGTGCGGCTGAGATCCCATCCGGCAAGGGAGACTTGATATGAGCCGTTGGGGTTTCGGGCGGAGGGTTAAGTTGCTACGGACGACCGGGATGAGATCCGAAAATGGCGAATGGTCCCGACGCTCCACGTGGCGGCAGGAGCGGAGGGGAAGGCGGCCGAAGCGGTAAGTGACAGCGGGTGGCGTGGATCGAGTCGGGCGGGGAATGAACGGCCCGATACGCAACACGCATCACGAGCGGAGAGAGGGAAGGCGGGGAGAGGGTTTAAATCAGATCGGACGGCTGAGGGGAATCCGGCGGCGCGGGACGGCCCGATGGGCGACACTTGGCAGCCTGAGGGAGAGTTTGGGTATTAATTTCCTTTTTGATTTTCCAGAAATGCTATTTAGCTTTAGAAAACTCAGAAAAATACCAAATAAATTTTGAAAAATCCAGAAAAATTCAGGGAACCTTCTGGGACTAATTGGGATTTAATAAATATAATTTCCACCCAATTTGATAAGTATATTTAGTTTGAAACAGAAACTTTTAACTCTGAAAAATACAAATAATTTGAATTAATTAATTTAAAAATTATTCCTTCAAATAAAAACAAAATTTGGGATGTTAGAAACCTACCCCCCTTAGAAAGAATCTCGACCCCGAGATTCGGAAGGAATGGAAAAGAGACTAGGGAACTCCGCTCTGAGATCTTCTTCTCGCTCCCAAGTGGCTTCCGACTCTGGACAATTGTTCCATTGCACCTTGCAAAATTTGATGGTCTTGTTTCGGGTACGACGTTTCGCTTCTTCTAAAATCTTGACTGGAAACTCTGGATATGAGAGATCCTCTTTTAGATCCACTTCTTCTAAAGGCATCAGCTCCTCTGGCACTCTTAAGCACTTCTTCAATTGTGACACATGAAACACATCATGCACATCTGACAGTTGTGATGGGAGCCTTAACTGATAAGCGACTTCACCTCTTCTGGCTATAATTGGAAATGGTCCAATATATTTTGGAGCAAGCTTGCCACTAACTCTGAATCGACGCATTCCTTTTAAAGGCGATACATTCAGATACACATGATCTCCTGGTGCAAACTCTAACATTCTGCGACGATTATCTGCATAGCTCTTTTGCCTGGTCTGTGCCGTTTTCAACCTGTCTCGAATTAAACGAACTTGCTCTTCTGCTAGTTTCAAAATATCAGGTCCAAAAACTTGACTTTCTCCTGTCTCTGACCAATACAAGGGTGTCCTGCATTTTCTGCCATATAAAGCTTCGAATGGAGACATCTTGAGACTAGGCGATAGTTATTATTGTAAGAGAATTCTGCATAGGGCAAACTTGGTCCCAACTATCTTTATTAGCTAATGCACATGCTCTCAACATATCTTCTAAGATTTGATTTACCCTTCTGTCGACCATCGGTTTGAGGATGATAAGCGATCTGAAATTTAAATTTGTTCCCAAAACTTCATGAAGCTTCCGCCAAAATCTTGAGGTGAATTGGGATCCTCTATCTGATACAATCTTCTTTGGGATTCCATGTAAACACACAATCCTTGACATATAAAGCTCTGCCAATCTATCTCCCGAATAAGTGGTCTTAACTGGTATGAAATGGGCAACTTTTGTTAAGCGATCCACTATAACCCAAATTGAATCATAACCGGATTTGGTCTTTGGTAGTCCAGTTATAAAGTCCATTCCGATTTCCTCCCATTTCCATTCAGGTATCTGCAAGGGTTGCAAAAGACCAGCAGGTCTTTGATGCTCTGCTTTAACTCGCTGACATATATCACATAAGGCTACATATTCTGCAATTTCCCTTTTCATACTGGTCCACCAGTAACTTTCTTTTAGATCTTGATACATTTTTGTACTTCGGGATGAATTGAATATCTGCTTCATGAGCTTCTTTTAAGATTAAATCTTTTATTTCCTTTTTCTCAGGTACTAGGATTCTCTTTCCAAACCAAAGAGTCCCTTCTTCATCTTCTGAAAATCCAGGCGCTTTACCTTTCTTCATATTTTCTTTAATTTCTTTAACATATTCATCCTCTCGTTGAAATTTGCTTTGATCGATCTTCCAAGGTAGGGTGAACCTTCAATCTGACAGAATACCTTCGTTAACTATTTCCAAATTTAATCGTTGAAATTCTTCATGGAGGGTTAAGCTGTTTATCGGAATTGACATGATTATTCATATGACTCTTCCGACTCAAAGCATCAGCTACTACATTAGCTTTTCCGGGATGATAGTGTATTCCCACATCATAATCCTTTATCAATTCCAGCCATCTTCTTTGTCTCAGATTGAGGTCAGGTTGGGTAAATATATACTTTAAACTTTTATGATCTGTATATATCTCACACCGATTACTGATTAAGTAATGCCTCCATAACTTTAGAGCATGCACAACAGCAGCTAGCTCTAAATCATGAGTGGGATAATTTTCTTCATACGGTCTTAACTGCCTTGATGCATAAGCTACCACTTTTCCTTCTTGCATTAGTACGCAACCAAGTCCTTGTCTTGATGCGTCACAATAAACTTCAAAGTCTTTCCTAATATCGGGCAACCGCAGAACTGGCGATGAAGTTAACCTCTTCTTTAGCTCTTGGAAACTGTCCTCACAGGATTTACTCCATTCAAATTTCTTTTCTTTCTTTAATAACTGGGTCAGAGGTCTGGCGATCTTGAAAAATCCTTCAATAAAGCAGCGATAGTAACTGCTAGTCCAGAAAACTTCGGGTTCTATTCTTGTCTTGGCTTGAGTCCAATTAAGCACATACTTAACTTTTCCTGGATCTACAGATACACCTTCTGCAGAAATTACATGTCCTAAGAACTCAACTTTCTTTAACCAAAATGCGCATTTGCTGAATTTAGCATACAATTGATGTTCTCTTAATCTTTGTAAAACTATCCTCAGATGTCCTTCGTGTTCTTTCTCATTCTTAGAATAGATAAGAATGTCATCTATGAAGACAACAACGAACTTATCTGAATAGTCCATGAATACTTTATTCATCAAATTCATAAAGTATCTTTGGTGCATTTGTCAAACCGAAAGACATCACCAAATACTCATATAATCCATATCGAGTAGAGAAGGCTGTTTTGGTATATCTTGGTCTAATTTTTAATTGGTGATATCACGATCGGAGATCAATTTTTGAGAAAACACTCGATCCTTTGGTGATCAAACAAATCATCGATCCGAGGCAAGGGATATTTATTCTTGATTGTTACTTCATTGTGGCTCTATAATCCACGCACATACGCCGGCTACCATCTTTCTTGTTCACTAGAAGCTTTGGGCTCCCAAGGTGAAGAACTCGGTCTAATGAAATCTTTCTCTTGCAATTCTTGAATTTGCCTCTTAACTTCCGCTAGATCATTAGTGACATCCGATAGGGTCTCTTAGCTATTGGTGCTGTATCAGGAACAGATTTATAACAAATTCAATCTCTCGATGCAGTGGCATTCTGGTAAATCCTCGGGAATACATCGGGGTATTCACTTACTACGGACACATCCTCCAAACTTCTCCTTTTAAGGTGTTCATGCAGACTTCCCTTACTTGAGGGTATATTGGACTCATATCTTATCTGTATCCCATCAGAGTTGGTAAGAATAACGGCACGATTGGCACAATCTATTTGCCCTTTATACTTGGTCAGCCAATCCATACCAAGTATAACATCTATGCCTTCGGAGTCTATTATAATAAGGTTCGCTAGGAACTTTACTCCGTTTATATCTATGGTTGCTCTAGGGCAAACCCAATTAGTCATCAATTCTTTTCCAGGTGATTGGACTAACATGAGATTCTTTAGCAAACAAACATTCCAATTATTTCTTTCAGCAAAAACCTTTGTTACAAATGAATGTGAAGCTCCAGAATCAAATAATGTAATTGCAGGAACCGAATTAACAAGAAACTTACCCAGAACCACGTCTGGTGTATCCTGTGCTGCCTCTGCGGTGACATGATTGATGCGCCCTTTGTTGAATGTCTGTGGGGTCTTGGGAGTCTGAGGGCTTCCACGTCCCTGACCAGCGATTGGAGCTCTTGCGGTGTAGGATCAAGATTGAAGCGAACCGGGGTTACCGCAGCGTTTTCGGGGACAATTTTTGGCATAATGCCCCATGTTCTTGCAATTGAAGCATTGCACTCCTGCAGCTGCAGTCCTATTCTGTTGAGTTTGAGCTGTATTTCTAGATCGAGGTGCTTGAGGTAAAGGACGGGGTGCAGAAATCGGTGTCATTGATTGGTTGGGCAAAGGAGGCCGGCTAAAGCTGCTGTGAGTTGGAGCGGTGGCGAGAGCTGCTCATGATCGTTGAGCTTGAAACTTCCTCTTCTCGGACTCAAAGAGGCGACCGGGCATCTTCTGCACAAGGGCTTTGTTCACGGATCTTTGAAAAGTAGGATAGTCATTGGATACTAACTGCACCTTGAGATTAGGATCCAATCCTCCCATAAACCTCCAGATCTTTGCTTCATCAGTTGCCACATCCTCTGTTGCATATCTTGACAGCTGAATGAACATACTCAAGTATGCGGAAACACTAAGGTTTCCCTGCTGTAGTTGGTGAAATTCTTTCCTTTTCATTTCCATGATGCTAGTAGGTATGTGAGTGGTTCGGAAGGCTCGCACAAAATCTGCCCAAACAATATTCTGAGCATTTTGGTGTGCAGCGCAATAGTTTTCCCACCAGTTTGCTGCAACTCCCTTGAGTTGATGGGCAGCATAAAGAACTTTCTCATTCTCATTGCATTGCGCCAAATTTAATTTCCGTTCAACCTCCTTTATCCAGTCATCCGCTTCCAACGGATCGACAGATCCTGCGAAAGTCGGGGGTCGCGTCCGCATGAATTCTCCTAACTTGGATTGGGGTGGTTGAGCTGGTGCTTGATGAGCTTGGTGAACTTGATTCTGGGCTAAGGCCTGAAGAAGCTGTAGTTGCATGGCCATCATCTGCTCCAAGTTCGGGGCTTGAGCTGGCGGAGGTGGAATTGGGGCGTTATTGTCATTGGGTGCTTGGTTATTGTTGACGTTGCTCCTTGTATTCACCATCTGAAGCTCCACCAAGAAAAGCACAAGGTAAGAGAGAAAAGCATAGATAAGAAGTGGGGGTAATTAACAATATCCCAAACCAACACTCAAAAACAAAACAACAACCAATGAACGCAACTTTTGAAATTCATATTAATTTTTAAGAATGGTTGTACCACAAGTGCACGAGGCTCAGTACATTCCATTTATTACATCACATTATCATAAAGCGTTCTAATATCGGAAATAACTAAAAAGGGTACTACTATCTAACATCTACTCATCCTCCACGATGATGCGCTCCTCAGGATCCTCCTCGGAATCAGCGGAATGACTCTGTCCACATGTAGCGCAGTTGTTCGGTGACCGGGACCGAGATCGACTCGGTGAACGCAGCGATCCGAGCAGGCGGTGGCGTCCTCTGCTAGAATCTCCAATATCGATCTTTGGGTGGTGGACCGGGCGTCGCACACTTTTCCGCGTGATGAGCACAGTGCGGGTCTGGAAATCGGCGTGGTAGCGCGGGGCGGGCGGTCGGTGTAGTAGTGGCGGCTCGGAGGCGCTCCACCTGCGCCGGCAGCAATCCTCGCCTGAACTGCGTCAGCGTGAGCGGACTCACTCTGAAGCAGCTGGGCTCGAAGAGTGTCAGAGTGGTCGTAACTCGAAGTAAGCAGCATCCGGAGAAGTCCTATCTCCCGTAGTGCTCTGGCGTAGGTCGATGAAGTCGCTGAGTAAGTTTGCACACAGTGGGACAGACGAGGGTCATCCACCACAATCTGGAAAGGCTCCAGGTGAGTCTGTCCTGCTCTCGTAGTCGGAAAGAAGCTGAAGAGCGACTGTCGCAGTTCTTCCTTATGCCTCTTGCACAACTCTGCAATCGCCATCTGAGCCGCGTCTTGGATAGCATCCGAGCAGTGGGTCCGAGGATGCTCAATATGACATTCCACCGAGTCAATCTTCCCGTCTTGGGCGTAAATAAACACCTCCATGGACCATGAATCCATAGTCATAATCCTGGTCTTTCGCCCTCTGAAAATGGGCTGCTGAGTGTACTTCAGATGCTGCATCAATTGCCGTAGAAGACTCACAAATGCTCCCTCGCTCTCACCGTGAGAAAGGTGATCCCATGAAGCTGACGACGAAGAACCTGCCATCTACAAATTTGAAAATAGGAGAGATCAGTAAATATTTTATAAAGTGACCAGGAAGAAAAGAACAAGATACTAAGTAAGAGAAGAGTAGAAGCAAAGAAACTTAAGTTTTTGTTATATAAATTTTTATTAAACATAACTCCTTAAGGCTTACTAAAACCTAGGGCTCGTCCTAAAGTCAAGTTGGCTCTGATACCACTTCTGTGAGACCCTGGAGTAGAAACTCCCGGACCCCCCTGTGTATTGCAGTACTAGTCCCAGATCAATGCTAGTACACACAGATAATCAGACAAAATGATACATTGCCAACAACGCTTTATTACAATAATAACTGAAATACATAAGTCCTGGCCCAAGGCCTTACATCTGCGGTTCACTGAACCTCTTACACAAAATAAAACAGCGGAAGCAAAATATTCAAATAAACGACCCATCAATCTGCCACAGGCAATTGACTTGAGCAACGAGACCTAGTCCTCCGGAAAGAATCCATCGCAGCGCATAAGCGGAGCGATGAGTCGTAGTCTCCTTCCTGAGCTTCAACCTCCTCTGAGAATTGTTGTGAAGTGTAGTATGTGAGTACATAAAGTACTCCGCAAGTCTTGGGAAAGATGCAGTAGATGCAAGGTTGAACAAAGGAAGGCTATATGGCTCTTTTGCACAAACCAGCATTTTATTTCAAATTTATATACTATTACTAAAAGCATTTTGTTAAACATTGAATTTTCATAATCTAAATTTTAATAAGTACCTTAGTGAAGGTTACATCCACCATCACTGATAATTAGGCTATCTCCGCCAAGATTCAAGATAGAGTTTAATACCACCTGAACTGGTTACAACCACCAGACCAAAATCACGAGAGTTCCATCCACTCTCTAGTTTTTCAAAACCTTTTCTTTTTAAATTCAAAGTCAAATCTCTACTATGTGAATGCATTCCTTGTCCGCCCTTGACCGTGGGCACGGCTATTTGAATAGTTTTATTACTCTGCAGAGTGCGTACAACTTTACCCACAAGAGATATGTTATCCTAACAGTCAACACGCTTCCTTTGGCATGAGACCCAGATAAAATATCACAAAGCTTTTCACCTACTCTAGTATAGTTTTATATCACTCGCTGAGGTTTCACATTGAAGGTTAAATCCACCACATTCAGAAGCCCCCTCTTGCGCCATGTGAGTGCAGTAAATCCCTGCCCCTCACTTTGAGTAATCAGTAAATCCCTGATACCCATTTTCCAATAGTGACACAAAGACTAAACTATTATAGGTTAATTAGCTAGGTTGTACCCATTTTAACTTGTGGTTGTACTGTTTTACTCAGATTGGACAAACACAAGAATCGGTCCTTAGACGACTAGGGTGGATCATTCACAAACCCATTTATCGTGCTAAACCGCACCAGCCCAACATCCCATCCACCCTCGTCAATTTCACCTTGACTTTCATTTTTATTTTTAAAATTTACAGTGGTAACATCTATTACCACTTTTCAAACAAAACATGAAATCCAAAACATTCCTTAATCATTTTTCTCATATGAGCATTTTTACATTTATCAGCTAGACTAAGCATCTACTAATGTTATTAAATTCAACAAAGTAATACTAACTCATTATTGAGTCAAAGATTTATCCTAGGTTGACAAGGGTACATGGTACATAATTTCCAAAAGAGGGCATATCAAATTGGATGCTTAGCTAAATTTTTAGAATTTAAATTATCAATTTACTAAACATAGCAATGCAGTTAATTTAAAATAATTTGCAAAAACTATTTATAACACATGGGAGCAAAATGGTCAAGGAGACTTGCCTTCTGGAATTATGTTGGAATCTTCCCGAAGTTGCTCTTGAAAATCGTCGGACAGATCGGATTCTACACGAGAAACGAGAAGAACCAAATAAATAAAATAAAATAAAAACTCAAAAATTAAAAATAAATATACCAAATGAAAGTTTGGAATTTTAGATGAATTTAGAAATTTGAATGGGTCAATTTGGAGTTAAAATGCAAAAGTTATAGCCTTCCAAAGTTTAAATACAAAATAAAAGAAAAAGGCTATTTTCTGGATTAAATTTTAAACCGAAAAGGATTTATGACGTCAGCACGATTTATTTTTCTAAAGGAAAAGAGTAATTATGACGTCAGTCCTAGGGTTAATATATTCGGACGAGAGGTCGACAGTGGGGCCCGGTGCCGTGGACCGAGTCCATGGACCCAGAATGAGGTGAGGTGGCGAGACGGGTGCGCGAGGAGGCGGGGTGGTGCGGGCGTGGCGCCACGTGGGCGACGCGTGGTTGCGCGTGGGCGCCGCGCCACGGCTTTATGCCGGCGTGGGCGAGCGCGCCGAGGTGGCGGGAGGCGTCGGGTGGCGCGGCGTGGCGCCGATCGGCGCCACGCTGCGCCAACTCGGCTCGGCGGCCGGCGTGGCCGCCGGCCGGCGGCGGTGCTCGGGGCCCGAGGTCGCCGGAGCTCGGTGATCGGCGGCGCCGGCGAGGGTACCGAAATGAAGAGAAGGACGCAGGAGTTCATCGGTACCTTGCGCGGAGGCCGAGGTGGCCGGAGGAAGAATCGGCGAAGGGGCGGCGGTCGGAGAGGAACCTCACGGGCGAAGGAGCTCGGTGCGCGGCGGCTTCGGGGAAGGGTCGCGGAGATCGCCTTGGCACCGCAACGTCGGGCGTCGGCGAGAACGAGGAAGCCTGAAGCGGCCGGAATTGCTCGCCGGAGTACTTGAAGCCGCGGGGAAGAAATCGGGCGTAGGGAGGGCTCTGGTGCTCGGGTGGTTCGCTTGAGAGATGAGGGAGGAGCGGCGGTAGAGGACCTCGGGTGCGGGTTTTATAGACAGGGGAGGGGTGTAACGGCCGCACGAAGTTCGCCGGAGCTAAAACGCTTGGGAAGGATGAATGCGACGGCGAGGAGAGGCGTAACGCGCGTCTTTATGCCAGAAACGGACGCGGTGGAGGCGGGGGTTTAATTTGCCACTAGCACGGGGAAGTAAACGGGAAGGAAACCGAAGCAATCAAAGCTTCGGTTTCGGCTTTAATGGCGGCAACTGGCGGCGATCGCGCGAGGAAGAAGGAAGGTGGCGGGGGCGACGGATCTGACAGGCGGGGTCCGCACGTCAGGGAGAGAGAAAAATGAGGAAAGAAAACGGGCGGTGGATGGATTGGTGACGCGTGGCAGGAGGAAAAGATCGGGGCCGTTGGACGCTGAGCGAAGGGGTAAGTGAGGAGGTGCGGCTGAGATCCCATCCGGCAAGGGAGACTTGATATGAGCCGTTGGGGTTTCGGGCGGAGGGTTAAGTTGCTACGGACGACCGGGATGAGATCCGAAAATGGCGAATGGTCCCGATCGCTCCACGTGGCGGCAGGAGCGGAGGGGAAGGCGGCCGAAGCGGTAAGTGACAGCGGGTGGCATGGATCGAGTCGGGCGGGAATGAACGGCCCGATGCGCAACACGCATCTCGAGCGGAGAGAGGGAAGGCGGGGAGAGGGTTTAAATCAGATCGGACGGCTGGGGGGGAATCCGGCGGCGCGGGACGGCCCGATGGGCGACACTTGGCAGCCTGAGGGAGAGTTTGGGTATTAATTTCCTTTTTGATTTTCCAGAAATGCTATTTAGCTTTAGAAAACTCAGAAAAATACCAAATAAATTTTGAAAAATCCAGAAAAATTCAGGGAACCTTCTGGGACTAATTGGGATTTAATAAAAATATTTTCCACCCAATTTGATAAGTATATTTAGTTTGAAACAGAAACTTTTAACTCTGAAAAATACAAATAATTTGAATTAATTAATTTAAAAATTATTCCTTCAAGTAAAAACAAAATTTGGGATGTTACAGGAAAAGTGAAGGCTTGTTCCAAGGAGAGAGAAGAAGCAAGCAACAACATTGCGCCATCTACTGAGAGAAAAAGGTGCATTAATTTTTCTTTGGAAAGTGCTGACACTTGGTTCCTTCTTTGGCCAAAAGCTACGTGCTATCTCTTGCTTTCTCTGCCATATTGCTTGCTTCCAACACAGTAAAAAGAAGAGGTGAGCAATAGCTTTTCTTTGCACTATTTTGGAAAGGCATCCAAGCCATAAAACAAGGTGCGGCTACCAAGAAAAAGTTATGTTGGCATTTGCTTTTTTTTTGGAGAAAGGAAAGGTGCTGTCACTTTTGCAATATTTGCTTTATTTTGGTCAAAAAAATTGCTACGTGCACACGGGACCATACTAGATTTTTTTTGACTACTGATTTTTGCAAGATTTCATACTAGCAAATTTTTTGGTTTTCTTCCGCATGGCTACTATGAAATATGATCTTCCACTGTTGGATCGCGACATGAGGTTTTCTCTATGGCAAGTCAAGATGCGAGCTGTTTTATCACAGCTTGATTTGGATGATGCTCTTTGGGGGATCGACAAGATGCCAGCGACACTGTCCGCCGATGAGAAGAAACGTAAAGATCGTAAGACCTTATCCCAAATTCATATTCATCTATCAAATAATATTCTACAGGAGGTTATGAAAGAGACATCTGCCGCCGCATTATGGCTGAAGCTGGAGCAGATCTGCATGACCAAGGATCGACCGATGTCGCATTTGAAGCAAAAGCTTTATTCACACAAGATGGCGGAGGGAGCCTCATTGTTGAACCACCTGACAACTTTCAAGTAAGTTGTTTCTGACCTCAAGTGTATGGAGGTAAAATATGATGAAGAAGATTTGGGTCTTATTTTGCTATGCTCTGCTCAGTTCATACTCTACTTTTAGAGATACTATTCTATATAGTCGAGATACTCTTACTCTCAGTGAAGTTTATGAAGCTCTGCATGCTAAAGAAAAGATGAAACTTATAGTTCCCGGTGGGAGTTCAAGTACGCATGTAGAAGGTTTGTCTGTTCGCGGCAGGCAATATGAGAAGAGTTCATACAACAATTCAAGAGGCAGAAGCAAAAGCAGATTCAGAGGCAGATTTAAATCCAGAAGCAGGAAGTCTTGCAAGTATTGCAAGAAAGATGGACATGATATATCCGAATGCTGGAAATTGCAAAACAAGGAGAAGAGTAATAATAATTTCAAGAAAGATCAACAAGAGGATGAAGCTAGAGCCACCGTTGTCACTAAAGAAGGTTCTGATGGAGATGTTCTCATTGCCTTTGCCGGTAATTGCAAAACCGATGATGAATGGATTCTTGATTCAGCCTGCACTTTCCACATGAGCCCAAACCGTGAGTGGTTCGTTACCTATGAAGCTACGCCAAGTGGATCCGTGTTGATGGGTGATAATACACCATGCAAGGTTGTAGGCATTGGTTCTATCCAGATCAAGATGTTTGATGGACCCATCAGGACTTTGTCGGATGTTCGTCATATTCCAGATTTAAAGAGAAATCTTATCTCATTGAGTACTCTTGATGCTAAAGGGTACAAGTATTCCGGTGGAGGTGGAGTTCTAAAGGTCACTAAAGGTTCTCTTGTTGTGATGAAAGGTGATATGAAAGCTGCAAATTTGTATCATCTGCAAGGCACTACAATTTTAGGTAATATTGCTGTTGTGTCAAATAAATTATTTAATTCTGATGCTACTAATTTTTGGCATACGCGTCTGGGGCATATGAGCGAAGCTGGGATGACGGAATTATGCAAAAGAGGATTTTTTTGATGGTAAAAACATCGACAAGTTGAAGTTTTGTGAACATTGTGTCTTCGGCAAGCAAAAGAGGGTGAAATTCAGCACTGCGACTCACTCTACAAAAGGCATATTGGATTATATTCACTCCGATTTGTGGGGAGAATCCCGCGTTCCATCACTTGGAGGTGCAAGCTATATGTTGACCATTATTGATGATTATTCAAGAAAAGTTTGGGCATACTTTATCAAACAGAAGTCGGATGTATTCAACACATTCAAGAAGTGGAAGACTATGATCGAGAGACAAACTGGTAAGCATGTCAAGAATCTTCATACTGACAATGGTTTGAAGTTTTGTTCAGGAGAATTTGAAGTTTTATGCAAGTCAGAAGGTATTGTGAGACATTACACCGTTCCTGGCACTCCTCAACAAAATGGTGTGGCAGAACGCATGAACAGAACCATTATGAAGAAGGTACGTTGCATGTTATCAAACTCTGGATTATCAAGAGTTTTTGGGCTGAAGCCGCTTCCACTGCTTGTTATTTGATTAATCGGTCACCAAATTTGGCTATTGATAAGAAGACTCCAATTGAGGTATGGTCTGCTCTCCAGCAGATTATTCAAATTTGAGAATATTTGGTTGTCCTGTTTATGCTCGTGTCAACAATGGTAAATTAGAATCTAAAGCAGTTAAGTGTATTTTCCTTGGCTATAAAACTGGTGTGAAAGGATGTAAGTTATGGAATCCTGAAACTAAAAAGGTGGTTATTAGTAGAGATGTTACTTTTGATGAGTCTGCTATGTTGCATGATAAACCATCTATTGATGTTCCCATTGAGAAGCAATCAAGCGTGCAGGTGGAGCATATTATTGATTCAGGATCTACACCAGAAATCAACAAGGAAAATACTCCAGAAGTTCCTATTGTTGTGCCACCAACACAACATTCCATTGCAGCTAATAGAGAAAGGAGGAACATTCAGCCTCCTAAGAGATTTATTGAGGAAGCCAACTTTACGGCTTATTGTCTAAATGTGGTAGAAGAAATTGATGGTACTGCAAAACATTCATCTTATTCAGAAGCTATCTCTTCTAGTGATTCAGAAATGTGGATGGCTGCCATGCATGATGAAATGGAATCTCTTGACAAGAATGGTACTTGGGAGCTGGTCAAGTTGCCAATTGAGAAGAAACCTATTCGTTGCAAATGGATTTTCAAGAAAAAGGAAGGCGTTTCACCAACCGAAGAGGTTAGGTATAAAGCAAGGTTAGTTGCTAAAGGATACAGTCAAATTTCAGGTATTGATTTCACAGATGTCTTTTCCCCTGTTGTGAAGCATAGTTCTATTCGCACTTTGCTTAGTATTGTAGCTATGCATGATTTTGAGCTTAAACAAATGGATGTGAAAACTGCATTCTTACATGGAAAATTAGAAGAAGACATTTATATGAAGCAACCGGAAAGTTTTGTCGTTCCAGAAAAGGAGAATTTTGCTTGCAAATTGAAGAAATCTCTTTATGGTTTGAAACAGTCACCTAGACAATGGTATAAGAGATTTGACTCTTTTATGATATCTCAGGATTTTAGAAGATCAAATTATGATAGCTGTGTTTATTTCAAGATTGTTAATGGTTCAGCTATTTATTTGGTCATATATGTTGATGATATGTTGATTGCTGCAAAAGACAAGGCTGAAGTTTCAAAGTTAAAGGCACAATTAAGCAGTAAATTTGAGATGAAAGATCTTGGTGCAGCTAAGAAAATTCTTGGTATGGAAATTATTAGAGACAGACAACTTGGTAAATTATATTTAAATCAAAAAGGGTATATTGATAAAGTTTTTCGTCGTTTCAACATGCATAAGGCCAAACATGTGAGTACTCCCTTAGCTGCATATTTCAAACTTTCTTCAGCATCATGTCCAAAATCTAATGATGAAGTGGAGTACATGTCTAAAGTCCCATATGCGAGTGCAGTTGGTTCGCTTATGTATGCCATGGTATGTTCTCACCCCGATTTATATCAATCATTAAGTGTGGTTAGTAGATACATGGCTAATCCTGGAAAAGAGCATTGGAAAGCAGTTCAATGGATTTTTAGATATCTGCGGGGCACATCTAATGCTTGTTTACAGTTTGGAAGGACTAGAGATGGACTCGTTGGTTATGTGGATTCTGATTTTGCTGAAGATTTGGATAAAAGAAGGTCTCTCACCGGTTATGTATTCATTGTTGGAGGATGTGCCGTAAGTTGGAAAGCAAGTTTGCAATCTATCGGTGCCTTGTCTACTATAGAAGCTGAGTATATGATTATTTCTGAAGCTTGCAAAGAAGCTATTTGGTTGAGAGGTTTATTTACTGAGCTTTGTGGAAATACATCTTGCACTACAATATTTTGTGACAGTCAGAGTGCTATTTGCCTTACAAAAGATCAAATGTTTCATGAGAGAACAAAACACATTGATATCAGGTATCACTACATTCGAGGTGTCATCACTCAAGGTGATATTAAAGTCAGCAAGATAAAATATTTTATTTGTGTTCCTCAGGTCTCAAGAATTTTTCTGGTATTTTTGGTGAATTTTTAGGATTTAATTGCTATTTTCTAGAGCCTTTTGGATTTTATCTGGATTTTGGAAATAAGAAAATGGGGAGATTCTAGAAAATCCGAATATCCGATTTCGTTTTATCTGGATTATCCGTATCCGTATCCGTATTCGACAGATACTAGGCTTACTGTATTCGTATCCGTATCCGATAAAAAAAATCCGTATCCGTATCCGATCCGAGAATTATCCGAAAAAAATTCGATCCGACATAATCCGTATCTGTATTCGTCCGAATCGGTCGGAAACTATCCAATCCGTTTTCACCCCTACCTGTCAGGATTTGACTGTTGTTATGATTGGCTCATTCGCTTGATTCTCAAGGGTCATAGGATTGACATAGTTGACTTGATGATTGGAGAGATAGAGGGCACCATCTACTGTACTATGAAGAGTATTCTCCCAAATGCACCTTTCTTGTGTTTGATATTTGTTGAGGAGGGATTCACATCAGTTGAGGAGGCAGAAGAGATGTTTAATTGCCATCTGACAAAGTATGAGGCCTAGACTGCAGAGGACTATCATCTTGGTGACTGTGCACTACAACCGTAGTTGTTCCCAGCTCACGAACCTAGAGTTGGTCCACTTCCGTTTGGTCATCATGAGCCCGAGGGTAAGCACAACTTCACAAAGGACATAGATCTCGAGTATCTTAGACATGATAGTGATGAAGATCTAAAGATACATTCCACCTGAGCAGAGGTTCCCTCCAGGCACTCACAACCACGAGGTAGGAAGCTCGAGTATGAGGGCGAGGCTAGAGTGGATTGAGAGTCACATGGAGCACTAGTTGTCCTTGTTTGAGTAGATTGAGAAGACCATGACCCTACATCAGCACTGGCATGAGACTCAGCATGTTGAGTGCGTCACACTCCATAATCTTCTAATAGTCCAGCAGGCAGAGTTCGCTAGACATCAGGCCCGTACTCGTCTTTGTTTTGATCAGCTGGATGGAATTTGGACAGATGTGAAACTAGCCATCTGAGCTGAGGAAGGTCATCCATCGACCCGTGTTGATAGAGACAGTGAGCTTCAGCGTATCCTCCCTCATCTAGATGTGCCTACTTCTCCTTTAGTACCTCCAGCTGCACCTACTACAGCTTTGGCATGTTCTTCACCTGTAGCACCTCAGTCAGGGGCCACTTAGACTCCCCAAGGATAGTGAGGGACTTAGTAACTAGTGTTCTTTTTGTTGACACTCCTTCAGTTGCCAGGACATTTGCTGAGGCTGTTGCTCCACAGACTTCTGATCCTGCTCCAGCTTTAGAATCTGCACCTCCATCCACTACCTCTCTAGCTCCAACTCCAGTTCCTGAGGACGACATTGACACCTTGGTCGACTCAGCCACCGCCAAGCTCTCTAGTGGTTCCAACTCACCTTCAGGATTCACAATTCAAGCTTTGACCTCAAGCTCACCGAGTGACCCTTCTCCTCCACTCGACACAATGGAGTAGTTATCCCTTTTTTTGCTTGATGCCAAAGGGGGGGAGAGTTTTAAGTGGTTAGGAGAGGTTTAGAGAGGGGTAGGATTTCCTTTTGTTGAGCCATGTAAATTTCTAATTTCTAATTATCTCTCATTTCCTTTTATAAATCAAATTTCTAATTATCCCTTTTTTAGGCAAAGGGGAGGGCCCTACTGTAAATTTTATAAAAATGAAAGGAGAGTTATTTACATGTTACATACAAAGAAATGAGGGAATGTACAAACTCACTCAGGAGCAGCAAATAAAAGCTTATGAGATACTACTCAGCCAATTCTTCATTTCCTCTTTCAGATATGGTTTTGCTGTATGGATAACCATTGCAGAGACCTCTTTGAATTCTCTCTTCCAAGCTGCTAAAGAGTGTGTTTCCATTGTCAAAAATGATCTTGTTCCTATGATTCCAAATGGTCCATGTTGCCAGGATAAAAATCTCCATGAAGCATTTCAGACGAACCCTATTTTTCCATCCTGAATCAGATCTGGGGCTGGCAGAGATGAGTTCCAATTGATATGAATAAACCTCCAACACCACTAACTGAATGGACAGTTAAAGAAAAGGTGGAACAACGTTTCCTCCACTTGTCCCGAGCATAAAACACAATTATAAGTCGGCACTACAAAATTCTTTCTTGCTAGTAGATTCCTGGTGTTGAGTCGGTCCCTTAGCAGCAACCAGAAAAAAAACTTATGCTTACTCATACAGCAGGATTTCGAGAGCCAGATAAAAGGTTCAGGAATAGAGAAATGCCCCGTAAGCAACGGATACACTTTGCGCGAAGAAAAGCCAATGTTTCCCACCTATAAGACCAGCGATCCGCTTCCGTTCGACTGAACAAAAAACCAGAAAGAAGATGAGACAGCTCTGTCAACTGAGAAGAAGCAATAGGAGACAAGGACAAATGAAACTTGGTAAGAAGTTTTTAATTTTTATTCCGAAATTACATGTTTTTAGATCATACTTACCATGGATTTCTTTTCAGTTTTAGGCTAAAATTCGTATAAAAATCCTATTTCTATTTTTTATTTATTATTTGGAATTTTATTTTTTTAGGGATTTACTTTGGAATTCATATAGAAATCAAACTGCTAATTTTCTTTTCTTTTTATTCCAAATTTTAGTTTATTAGGATTGTCTTGATATGGACTCTTTTTTTTAATTTGCTAATTTTTATGTAATATTATTCCGAATTTTAGTTATTTATGGATTTTATTTTGGAAGTCATATAGAAATCAATTGCTAATTTTTTATTTTTTATTCCGAATTTTTCTTAATTTGGCTTGCCCTTAGCATAGATTCTTTTTTTTAATCTGAGCGACATATGATGGGTCCGCCAGATAGATGACTATCTTTCTCTAAGTGTATAATTGATATAGATATAGATATATTCTTATATCTCTAAATCAGCTATCATATCTAAACCTTTAAAATTAGGACCCACTAAATTAAAGGTTAGATTTTTTGTGATAATTTCTAGCATATTTATTTTTTTTAGCAACTTTAAAAGACTTGTCATCGATTTTAGTATATTTATCATGCAACGCTGCATAAGAGTTTTTTAAAAACATATATGCAGAGAAATTTTTCAGTAACTCATTTGTTCAACTGAAAGATAAAAATAACTCTTAAGCACTTTACCATTTGACTTTGAAACGCACTCCTTGTGGTAAAAGAAATAAGCGACAACAGCTGAAAAAACAAACTTTAGTTGTACATGAGAAAGGTTTGAATTTTTGCTAATTGCTTGACGCATCCGTAGATACAATACTTAGATTACGAGTACAACAAATATGCTTTCTCGGTCACTATAGTACACCTAAGTTTCTGAATATTGTACTATTTAAAAACGATCTAAATGGTGCATAGAGACAATTCAAACAATCTTGTAAATCCAAATGAAATCAGTAAAGTATATTCAATTCGGATTTTCCAACCTAAATAACCTCCATTCCCCAGCTCACTGGCCAATTGAAACTTCTGCTTCTGTTTTTTTCTGAATCTTCTTTGGACCGCAATCGCCTGGATTGGGTATACTCTGCAGTACTGTCCTGATGCTTGACAGCAGCTGATCATGCCATGTGTTGTACGTAACTGGAAACGAAGACTAGACTTTACCATATTGGGTTTGGGTAGCTTTGGTTGTCCCATTCTGTTGGAATTCCATGCATAAATCCTTCACACCTTCTGATCATGCCATGTGTTGTACGTACTACAAGCCTAGAACCGAAGACAGTACTATATGGGTAGCTTTGGTTGTCCCAATCATTTGGAATTCCATCCATTAAACGTAAATGTAACATCAGTGGAGACATAGTTCCTGCTCTTGATGACTTGTACACTCCAGTAATGAACAGGAGACTACAATTGATGGTTCCATGGTTTCAGAAATAACTGATCATGCCATGCGTTATAACTGATTGCAAGTGAGCGACAGCTTTTTCCACGGAAATAAAAGAAATAAGGGACACAAGCTGAAGAATAAACTTCACTTGTACATGAGGAATCGCTCAGCCTCTTTTTCTGTAAATTCAGTACTTTAGAGAGTGTAAACAAGTATGCTTTTTCATTCACTGACACTGTAGTACGTCCAAGTTCTGAAACTTGCATGGAGAAGCGTCAATTAAACTTCCAAAGCCAAATGAAATCAGTAAACTATATCCAATTCACATTTTCAACCTAAATAACCTCCAGTCCTGAGTTAACTGTCCCATTGAAAATTTGAAACTTCTACCTGAGTTGCCTTTAGAGTTAGGACTACAGTCGCCTAGATTGGATATACTCTGTAGTACTGTCTTAACATTTTCCATCTATCCAGGACAACCTGATCATGCCATGTGTTGAACGTAACTGTAAGCGAAAGCTGGACTTTATTTGGTAGCTTTAACTTTGGACAGCAATCGCCTGGACTGGATATACTCTGCAGTACTGTCCTGATGCTTGACAGCAGCTGATCATGCCATGTGTTGCACGTAACTGGAACCGAACACTAGACTGCCGTATTTGGTAGCTTTGGTTGTCCCATTCAGTTGGAATTCCATGCATAACACGTATATGTAACACCAGTGGCTCCAGACTTCTTGCTATTGATGACTTGTACATTAATTGGAATGCTGAACAGATCACTACAACTGATGGTGACATCGTTTCAAAAAATAACTGATCATGCCATGCGTTATAGCTTGTAGCAAGTGAGCGAAAGCTTTCTCCTCAGAAATAAAAGTGCGAGGCTATGTGGAGGAAACCATATGGTTTGCGATGAGTAATTGATTTTGTGATTGAAGGGTTGTCATAGTTTGAGTTTGGTTTTGGGGAATTCACTTTTGTGAAGTTTGCGTGTTGGCAAGTCAGAAGGTCCATGTCAATTGTATCATGGTTAGAAAGTTTAAATCCTGATTTATGTGCGGTCAAAAGGTTTGGATTGAAATGGACTATCAAATTGGACTATGGTCAGAGAGTTCAAGTTTTGGTGTATGTACAGTCGA
Source organism: Melocanna baccifera (assembly GCA_036346265.1). Classification (NCBI taxonomy): domain Eukaryota; kingdom Viridiplantae; phylum Streptophyta; class Magnoliopsida; order Poales; family Poaceae; genus Melocanna; species Melocanna baccifera. Next base: position 6,620,229 of record CM070710.1, read on the forward strand.
AAGCTCTGAATTGAAACTGGCCATCGAATCAGACTTCAGTCAGAGAGGGTTTATTATGGAGATAGGTAAATAGGAAGGTCCATACTGACATCGGAAGGTGCAGATATGTTTGAGTGGATCATATTGGAATTTGCTAGTAGTGAATTTATGGTTGATTCTTAGAGTATTGAGTTGTTTGCGTACATGTTGTATGTTGCTTTTATGGACTAATGAGGGTCAAGTTGGAATGAACTTGTATCTGAAAATGGTTTGCTCAGTCTATTGTTATGCAAATAGTTCAGAAGTCAACTATAGTCAATGATGAGGTGGACTGGGACTTGGTTGGCAGAACCAAAATATGATGCGGTCATGGAGGTCGGGTGAGATGGTTGGACTCAGCCAAGACACAAGATGGATAAGGACTATGGAAGGCACAAGTAGTCAAGGTCAAGAAGGACATATGGTATACTAAGTGACTTAGGCTCGTTTATAAGCGAGGATGGTTTGGTGCGATCCAAATGCGTGAGAAGCTTAGTGGGAAGTCATTAAGGACACATAGAAGGTGATGAAACATGGCAATACTTTGAGGCGAAGGAATTGAGAAACATCGGTTGAGGGCAATGTGGTCATTTGCCCAAACCAAACAAGTGATCAATTTGCGAAACCACGATAGAGGTGGTTTGCAAAAACGCAATCGAGGCCTAAGTGGATTAGTTCAAGAAAACTTCACGGAGGACAAGAAACGATGGATTCGGGCTATTGGATCCAAGGTTGAAAATGGCGCTTTGAAAAGTGTGTGAGTGAAAAACCAATTATGTAGTAGATTAACAGGTTCCTATGGGTGAGTGTGGTGGATTGTATCCACTTTGTGACCATGTTAGGATTTCATGTGAGCCTCCACTATATAAAGAGTATTAGAGAGATATATATGTAAGTGTTGCACTTGAGCCTCCAAGAGTGAAACTAGGGTTTGGTTGAGAGGGCTAGGTGCTGCCCTTAGGGTTTTGTCCTCCTAGTGGAGTAGCTGTAATACTTTATCTCCAAGTGATAATAGAATATCAAACTTGCTTCTCCATGTCTTATTTGCATTCTTGTTTGATTTTCTTCCATTCTTTGAGGAGTTCATCGTGATTCTTGGTTCCAGTTTTTTCTAGTGCAATTAGTGTTGTGATATGGCTCACTAGGACGTCTAGGAATTCATCTAGAATAATGTTTACCATCTAAAACTCTCGAGCTTGTGTAGATTATGATTTTCCTCTTTTGCTCGATTCTTGAGCACTCTTTCCTAAAATGAATAAAGGTTGGAACATTGACCACAATTCTTGAAATTGTTGGTTGGAATAGGTTCCTTATATCCTAGGGTAGTTGTGTTTCAAATTTGCTGTGATTTGGAGCCACGGTTTGCATGTTGTGTGAGTTTTTCAATGTTGCAGTTGGTAGTTTTATGTTCGTGTCAATTCAGAATATCTAAGTTGAAGTTGGACCATCTGACCTAGTGTCTCAGTTCTTCATTGGTTGTTTTGCTTAACCATTTTTTGGTGTTTTCCAATGTGTGTGAGTAGGCTCTATTGTTCGTAGCTTATCATAGCTATGGAGTGAAAAAGCCATCTAGTTTGTGTGTATTGATTTTGCTGCAATAAAGTTCAATTTTAATCTTCTTAGCTCTCTACGGCTATTGAAGTGAAAAGATTATCGAATACCTAGGGGGAAATTGTCAGATTCATTCAGCTCCCCTAACTACCTAACTTATCCTAAACAAGAAATTAGGGACAAAAGTTTAAGTTCAAACTTGTATATGAGTAAGGTCTGATTTGTTGCTAATTGCATGACAAACCCCTTAGCCTCTTTTTCTGTATATGCAGTCTTTACACTATGAGTACAAAAAATGTTTTTGCAATCATTGTGGTACACGAAGTTCTAAATTTTGTACAAGTTGAAGAAGGGTCCAAATCTTGCATAGAAACTGTAGGACTAAAAGGCAACGGATGGGGAGATGAATGGTGCCGATCAATTTTTCATCCAAGTATTCTCCGAATCTTCACTTAAATAGCTACTAAGCTATTGAGATTAGAATTGAAAGCCAAAACCCTAAAGAAGCAGTTCGAGAAAACAAAATTCAAAGGGCAAAACCCTGGAGGTCAAACCACTCTGCCAAGCTGCTCTAACCGGAGTGCCCCTAGTGGTCTGCCCAATGCCTTCAGGCCGGTTTGACCACTAGGGAGTGGTGGTCTAACTACCCCCGTCCTAGAATATGAAAACAGCCTGAAGCGATCCAACTTTTGGTGCAATTCCAAAAATACAAGTCCAAATGATATGAAACCTTATACACACCAAACTTAAGGGCTTATAAACCAAAGCCAACTAAGGATCACAAGAATTAATGTCAAAGTTCAAACCTTCCCCAAGATTAAGTAAGATTGCATCAAAATTGAGCAAAAATAAAAAATGGTGAATATGACTTGTTCGTGGGTGAAAGATGGTCAAGGTGGTTTTAGATATATTTTTACATATCACAGTAAACAAAAACACTAAATAAATCAAGCCAAAAACACTCGTATCAAGAAATCACTCGAAAGGGTCAAATACAAGCAAAACTGGGTTACTTCAAGAACTTGCAAACCTGGTGTCTAAATTGATAGGGATTGATTTGTAGAGGTCATCTCCATCTTTTACACGTCCTTGGCACAGTAAGTCAAGAAGAGAGAGAAGATCAAAACTAACCAAATCAAGAGTAACTCAATCAAACACATGATGAATCCATAAAAGATAAACAAAAATGATGTATTGCTACATGAGGATAAAAGTTTTATAATCACTCACCTAGAGGACAAGAGAGCACACCATAGTTCTCAACTTCTCTCAAACCCTAACCCTAGAACACGTGTCTCTATGAGCAAGAGAGGATGGTTGAATAGTTAACTAGCAAGTCTCCATCCCAACTTGTTAAATAGATAGAACAATGAGCACCTATCAAACTCTAATGGATACTATTTACTTAGCATATATGGGTGAAGCCCATTAACTCCACACAACATGAGTTTTACTTATAATCTTCACTTATGCATACTTTTCAAAGCACATAAGTTTGAATCTGCTAAGTTGTTAGCCTTGATCTAACTTGATCCTCTCAGCTTCTCTTTGATCTAAACCACTCCCAAACGCTACTCAAGCATCACGGTTTTGATCCAAGTTAGTATCTAATATTTTGTTCAACTACCAAAATACCATTTATTGATCTGGTCTTTATCTTCTATTGCAAACAATCGTCATGCTTGCCACATGCAGGTGTACTACTGGCTTACCATGTATTGGTAAGTCTCTCTTATTTCAGTTTTATTAAACCATACTTCACTTAAACCGACTAAACCACTTGATGCAACTCGCCGCTCAAACTTCCCTTCAACATTTTTCACCTTTTTTGAGCCATGCTTGAACTCAGTCATCTCACCTGGCATTCTTGATCATTCTGGCCTCAGCTCCTCTATGAGCGTAGTCCTGATTCTCGCTGTTGACTATGGTTGACTCTAAGCGAACTTATACATTCAAAGACCAATAAATTATTTTTAAGCATAATTTTTTTACAACCTTACCCATGTTAGCTGTAACATACGTCATGCAATATATATACACTGATCTAAGTCGACCAAAATCATCGCAAGACTCAATCTCCCTAAATTCAAAAATTAGTCGAGACAGTTGACAAGGGCCGAACAAACCGGTTTTGGCCACCGGTCTGACCGCTGGGGAGCCCTTTGTCGGTTAGACTGGTTCGACTGCCAATCGATACAAAAATCCGACAAATTTGCAATTCAAATTTTCACTCTTCAGTTGACAATGATTCATCACAACATAATGCTGAATCTTCTCACATGATCCTTCGGAAACAATTCAATTAAGCTTGCAAAGCTAATTGAAATCATTGAACTACATCCGATTCACATTTTCCAACCTAAATAAACCTCCAGTCCTGAGTCCATTGAAAATATTGAAGCTTCTAGTTCTGTTTTCTGAATCCTCTTCGGACTACAATCGCCTAGATTGGATATTGTTGTGGTTACTGACCAAACAAAGAGAGTGTGTGCAGTGGGGAGTTAGGTGAGCAATGCCCCCTCCTCTATGGCTTGTATCGTGTGTGTGTGTGTATATATATATGAGAAGTGTTTTTTACAATTATACCCTTTCGAGGGTATTCACATCATTAACATATGTCCCACTTGGGACTTACAACCTCCTAACAGACTGCTAGTTTAGGTGAGGACCACCCCTACAACACATATACTACCATTCTTAGGGGGTGATCGGAATAGCGATGGTTTTTGGTTGAAAAAACAATGTAGCTAAGTTAGTGGATAGTGTAGTGAATAGTAAAAAAAAAAGCTGAAGCTAGAAGCTGAAGTCAAAAAAAAACCGAAACGATCACCCCCTTAGCATTTTTCAGCTTTCTTGGACCCTACCAATCATGCCATGTGTTGTACGTAACTTGAAGCGAAGACTTGTTTAACCATGTTTGGTATCTTTTGTTGTCCCAATCAGCTGGATTTCCTTGAATTAAACGTATGTGTCACATCAATGGTCCCACTAAGTCCTGCTATTGATGACTTGTACATTGAAACGAGGAACTGATTACTATAACTGATCGTGGCATCGTTTCATAAGTACAGATCATGCCATGCGTTACAGGTAACTGGAAGCAAATTAAGGCTGGAGTCTTTTGTTACCTATATATTCAGCATGGGTCGCCGTGTCATGCACTTCTATTGTCCCAATCAGTTGGAATTCCATCAATGGAGATAGCTTTCCTGCCATCAATGGCTTCTCCATTTAAATGAGGGACACAGAACACTCACTATATAACATGATCCAAAGTGGCGTTCATAGGCATGCACATCCATGCGCAAATATTTAGGTACCCATAAAAAGGCCCATAGAATGGCAGAGTTCAGGTTTCTTGTTCAAGAAATTCTGATAGCGTTGTGCCTTCTCCTCTCCTTCCAACTAGCCACAACATCTGTTCATGCATCAACATCGAACGGGAGCTGCATCGCGGGCGAGAGGGCTGCGCTTCTCTCCATCAAGGCGAACCTCTCGGACCCCAACAACCACCTCTCATCATGGCAAGGTGAAGACTGCTGCAGATGGAAGGGAGTCAGGTGCAGCAGCAACACCGGCCACGTTCTCAAGCTCAACCTTCGGGGAAGCAACGACAACTGTCTCAACAGCTCTGTACGTAAATTGGGAGGTGAGATAAGCTACTCTTTGGTCAGTTTACAGAAACTGAGGTATCTAGACTTGAGTTGCAATAGCTTCAGCGGGGAACAGATACCAGAGTTTCTTGGTTCTCTGTCAAGTCTTAGATATCTCAACCTTTCGTGCTCCTTATTCCATGGAAGAATACCCCCGCAGCTTGGGAACCTCTCCAAACTTGTCTACCTTGATCTTAGATCCTGGGGCTGGTATAACCCTATATACTACCATCTCTTCTCAAATGATTTTGAATGGCTATCACACCTATCCTACCTGAAGCACCTCGACATGAGCTATGTGAACCTCAGCACTGCAGTGAATTGGGTTCATGAAGTAAACATGCTTCGAACTCTTAAAAAGCTCTACCTACAGTACACTGGACTAAGAAATAGAGTTGTTTTCCTTGGTCAGTCTAATCTCACAGCACTCGAGGTGCTTGACATCTCAGAGAACTACTTGAACATAGCCATAGCTCCCAACTGGTTTTGGAACTCAACTAGCCTCACTTTTCTTAACTTGAAAGACTGTAACTTCCATGGCCCAATTCCTGACGAGATAGGCAACATGACCTCGCTTGAACAAGTTTCTTTCCAACGAAATAATCTCATGTCCACCATGGTACCATCAAGTTTTCAAAATCTATGCAACCTGAAGGTACTAGATCTAGAATCGAGCAACACCTCAGGGGATATCACAGAATTGATGGAGCGGTTACCGAACTGTCCTTGGAACAAGCTGCAAATGTTGGATTTGTCTTCCAATAGTATTGGTGGGGCCCTGCCAAATTTGCCAGGACCTCTTACCAACTTAACCTACTTAGTTCTGTCTTATAATAAGCTTACAGGAACTATACCATCATGGATAGGGGCACTCACAAATTTGATTATTTTGGAGCTTGATTCCAACAACCTAAATGGCATAGTCACTGAAGATCACTTAGAAAGCCTCACAAAGCTAAAGCTTTTAGGGTTGTCCAATCCGCTTCTTCAAATGAAGATCAGGCCGAATTGGGTTCCTCCATTCAAACTGCTGGCATTTCTCTTAGCGTCTTTGGACCTAGGACCGGAATTCCCACCATGGCTTAGATCACAAACAAGCATGGAGATCCTTCACATTTCAAATGCAAGCATAACTGCAGTCCCAGATTGGTTTTGGGTTACATTTTCAAGAGCATATTTTTTGGATTTGTCGGATAATCAGATTACTGGGAAACTACCAGCTACATTGGAATTTATGGCAGTAGAGACATTGGTACTGTTCAATAACAGATTTACTGGTACGGTCCCAAAATTTCCAAGAAATATTAAATACGTGGACATATCTAGAAACTCTTTATCTGGAACGCTGCCATCAGATTTCGGAGCCCCGCGGTTAGAGGAGCTTATTCTTTATAGCAATTTAATATCAGGCACCATTCCATCTTCATTGTGCTCATTGGAACACTTGAATGTATTAGACCTGTCTGGAAACATGCTTACAGGAGAAGTTCCTACTTGTCAAGAGAATTCTGTTCAACGGACACTAGCACTTAATGTGGTAAACTTAAATAGTAACAACCTCTCAGGAGAATTCCCGTCAGTTTTCAGAATTTGCCAGTTCCTAGTTTTTCTTGACCTCTCCTATAATCAGTTCTCTGGAAACTTACCAGTGTGGATGGGGGAGAAGCTGCCGTACTTAGCATTGTTACGTGTACGGTCCAATATGTTTTCTGGCCACATCCCCATTGAACTTGCAATGATCCAGTATCTACAGTTTTTGGACCTCGCACAGAACAACTTCTCTGGAAGCATACCAGACTCATTAGTTAACTTGACTGCAATGACCCGCACTTCTGGATACAGTATTGTTCTCAAAGAAGTCGTCATAAGTGGTGGGGGACCTAATTTGTATAATTCAGTGTACGACTTGATATATTTCACTGAAAAAGTATCAGTTCTTACCAAAGGGCAGCAACTTGAATTTTTCCAAGGAATCATATACATGGTGAATCTTGATTTGTCATGTAACAGTTTGACTGGAGTGATCCCTAAAGATATTGGTGCTCTCATTGGATTAATAAGTATCAACTTTTCTTCAAACCGCTTAAGCGGGGAAATCCCTGAGAAGATTGGTCAGATCAAACAATTGGCATCCCTTGACTTATCACACAATGAGCTTTCCGGCGAAATCCCTTCAAGCATGTCAGCACTTACCTCTTTAAGCTACATGAACCTCTCATACAACAATCTATCTGGAAAGATACCAACAGGAAATCAACTCGATACTTTCCAAGATGGATCCTACATTGGAAACATTGGTTTATGTGGTCCTCCTTTAACTAAGACATGCCCTGGAAATGAGTCGAGTCAACCTACGCATGAAAATCATCGAGGTGGATTGGAGGATAAATCCCTTTACCTGGGCATGATTATTGGGTTTGTCCTTGGCCTTTGGGTGGTCTTTTGTGTCATGCTGTTCAAAAAGAAATGGAGAGATGCTTATTTCATGTTTGTTGAAGGGCTGGAGGACAAGATTTATGTGACTGTGGTATTAAGATGGGCCATTCTGAAGAGGAAGTTAGGCCAAAAATAATTATGTGTCATATATTTTATACGTTACAATGTGTTTGCTTCAGACTTTGTGTACGAGTGCCTATCTATAGCTAAGTGTTGTTACAAAATGTGTGAATGGCTATATGTATTGTAATGTTCCACATATATAGATTTGGTTTCTCATCTTATAAACATGCTTTGTTTTTTTATATGTATATAAGTTCGTCCATTTTCTGTAAATATCTGTCACGGACCCTGATACGGGGTCGCCCGATCTTCTCGACGTAGGATTGGATACTCGCGGGAGTCTTGATGAATCGCAATGATCCTCCAATGCCAATGCAAGGGACGAACACTCTTTAATCCGCCAAAACACACTCGCGTCGATTTCGCCGACCACCAAGCGAAGATCTATCGTGCACTCAATTCCCAGCGGAAAGGTTGAACGATCTTGATTGAAGAACACTCCTAATTCCCTCACGGAATTTCAGCAGTAATGATAAACTCGAACAAACTTTAGTAGATTGATTATTCTCAAAGGTGGTCTGAGCCCTTAGGCTGCCAATTCATGGCTTATATAGGACCTTGGGACGTCCATAGAGTCTACAAACCTAGTACAACTCAACCCTATATGGTTTTAGATACGAACTCTCACAAAAAGGAAACTAGATTTTACAGCCGTCACATTGTTTCAGCCATAACTTTTGATCCATGACGAATTTGATGTTGGGACTAGATCCATTGCGTAGCCCTTGAAAATATCTTTCCAAGGAGTACAAGAACACCCAAATCGGACTCCGTTTGTGAAAGTTATGACTTTTTTAGTAAGTGCTTGTCAGGCTGTCCCGAACCGAATCCGAATTGAATTCTGAGTTGAATCCGAGTTTGAATCCAATTGGCCTTGTGGGAGGTACGAATTTGGCTGAATAATCTTATCCAAAACTTGTAGTTTAAGTCCTTGATCTTCTCCCTTTTGCTCTCCCACTGAATGAGCTTTCTTACTTCATGTCTTTGACACCTAATGTGGTTTTCCTCTTTATTTTGCGTCTCTATTGCTTTGCCATCGACAAACCTAAGAATGCACCATTTAATGACATGAGGTAGTATTCTATTCTTAAGAATAACAACATTATATTTAGTTTGGAAAGAGTTCACCTGGCAATGTTTGATGCGGCTCAATAACTCTTTCCAGTTGAATAATATATTTAACTGAAAAGTACATGACACGTGCGTATCCGCATCATCCTCCCCTTCTTCAAGAAAAGCCGTCCTCGGCTTTTGATAGCCTGAAATTGTACTAAACAAAGAATACAACGTGTATGCATGGTATATATATTTGTCATCAACACTTCTTGTTAGCACATCATGAACATCTGAAGGTGTAATAAACGAAAAGAACAACACATACGCATGGAATATGTAAGAGTCAATTGTTGTGCCATTTTTATTATTTTGCATAAACCGATGAATATAGTAGCAACCAAAATATGCATGCATTGCGATATTGTTTTTCACATCATTCTCCCTCCCATAAAAGAAAGTCGTCCTCGACTTTTCTATAGACAAATCATTAATGGGGAAAATCAGATTTATTTATTCATACATAGGAAAGAAAATTTTGAGCAGCCTCCATGCTTCAACTGCGCTACTCTGATTATTTTTACATGGTTGTACATTAAAGATTGAACAAGTAGACTTATGAAATCTTTGTAAACAGTACGTGCAATTGTTGAAATTAATCTCATTGTGATCATAACATAGCATAAAAGATTGTTTATCCATAATATGCGATTTCAATTCTCTAAGCTTATCACATGTAATGCAAATTCTGTGAACATAAAATTTGTTATCTATACCATAATCTCCAATCAAATTGAACTTATATGTGTAGGCATAGGTACTAACTAGTGATTTTGAACTTGAAATTTCAGCAACATTATAAATCACACTAGATAGCTCTCTAGGATCATCAAACATAATATAGCACAAAGAATCGTTAGGAGATATTCTAGTAAGAACTTCCTTATGAGTAATCAATTCCACATTATGTAAATTGAGCAAAGAAATTTCAGAACATGCAATTGTTGGTTGATTATATGAGTACTCACAATTACTCACCTTTGCACAATTAAATTCAGCACCAATAGTGTTACCTTTGTCGTCCTCCTCAAATAATGTAGGCGCTGGGTGTTTAAAATTATTAGGATGCACCCACGGGGCAGCAAGCACTTTATCCCTTCCCGTGGTTATCTCCTCCTCATTTGGCTTCAAAGGTGCCAGTTGTTGAATGTTCAATTCTTCATCTTTAATGTCAATCTGCACAATGTGAGAAACAACACTAGAAGTAGATATTAATGTGTTAGTTTCAGATGCATCCTCACTTTGTCTATCTTCTACTTCTCTCTTTTCTTTTGATGTCTCTCTCACACTCTTAATTTGGATGCTCTCAACCTCACATATGGTGGAATCACACAGCTCAGTCTTTTTATCACTCTCACTCAATTTGGCTATGTGGCTCTCATCCTCACATAGGTTGTGGTGTATCTTAGAAGCTATATGTAGTTTTGGAATACTATATATCTCCTTGACCGAAGGGAAAGTCCCATGCTCGGTCATCTTCTCATGTGTCACACTAGTAGAGGCAGCAGAATTGAAGTATGGACTGGGAGAAAACTTGGGTGTACGTATCTCCATAAGTCTCTTCTCCTCTTGAATAGCACAATTCACAAGATCTTGCACACTACCAAAATATTTATATTGAAGTGTAGCGGCAATCTTAGAATTCAATCCTCTTTTGAAGTATGTCTTCTTTTGTAGTTCACTGATAACACCGGCTCGACGTAATGCATCTTGTAGCTCAAAATAATATTCTTGCACTGTATTACTCCCTTGTGTGATACTCTCCAAATAGCGAAGCAATCCCTGTGCATAATAGGGTGGCACAAATTCTCTCCTCATGAGTGCCTTCAAATCTGGCCAAGATTTAATGAATTCGTTTCCAGATTGTTGATGCCACCAACTATAAGCATAATCTTCAAATTCTCTAGTGGCACACCTCACCTCTTGGTCTTTGGGAATCTTTTCAAATCTAAATACTTTCTCCATTCTCCATTCCCACTCAAGATACTCTTACGGATCCTCACTTCCATAGAAAGGAATAAAGTTATCTTTTTCTTGTTGTGGATGAAGTACCCGCACAATATCATTCACAATGTTTGAGCATAACACTTTCATTTGATGATTGAATTCAATGCGGTAATCTTGCATATCTGTCTTGAGCTGTCCATCCATCGTAGCTGTGCTAGCTACAAATTCTTCTTTCATAGCACTTCTCATTGCCAGATGTTAGAAACGTCATTATCGTTATTTTCTTCACCTGTCATGGTTAGATTGTGCAAAGCAAACACAAATATATGTATGATAGTAGAGTTCACTCAATCTCACTTTTTCCTCACCAAGTAAAGTTCTTACCTTTCCGAAGTGAATTGAGGCAAATAAGAAATTTACACTTGGTGGTGGCTATAATAGCAAGTGATGATCAAGCGGATTTAAAAGTGACCCACAATTGCACGGCAAAAGATATTTAGTGGAGGTTGGTTAGGAAGTGTTTATCCTACACAATCTGAATTTCACGATGTTGTTGAATTAAGTAATAATCTAAGCTAGAAAACTCTTGTCTATGTGCTGATCCAAAAGATATAAGTGAAGTATATGAACGCACACGCAATGATCAATGTGACTCAATGCAAACAAAAGGAATGAGCTAAAGGAAACAATCGGGAATATTAGCTCGTTTTGCACCAAGTACTAGGAGAGACGCTAGCCAATTGCAATAATATGAATTTGAGGGCACAAGATTGTCCAAAGAAATTAAATACACAATCTGAATTTATGGACTAAGATTAACTCACCCAAATTCGGCCAATGCTTTCTTTTCTTTCTTTCTTTTCTTTCTTTCTTTCTTTCTTTTTTTTTTTGCTCAAGCCGTGGCTCTTTTTTTTTAATTGGCTGCCTTCTCTTTTTTTTTGGCTCTCTTTTCTTTTTTTTTATACTCAAGGCCGAACTAGGTTTAATTGTTTGTAAGTCCAAGGTTGTTCAGCAATGTGTAGATAATTCTAGAACAGCCCTAAAGCAATTATCAAAGACTAGTCTCAAGGTTCAAAGGATTTAAGTGAATATCTTAACAGAGGCTCAGGATTCAAACCGCAACAAATTTCAGACGGTCTGAATGTGTCCAACTAAGATTCTTGTGGCAACTAGGGTTTCTTGTGGCCAAATCAAACAAGAAAAGGAAACCCAAATATTTCAGATGTGATATTCTTTCAAGATGTGCAAAGATCTTATGTGGACAACAAGAACAAGATTTCAGAAAGTAAATTGAATCTACTTTTTTTGGATGCTAATTGAAAGATCAACTAGCGGATTTTCAAGGGTTCAAAATAACAACGATTAAGCAACGCAAAAGGACACTAAGATCAGCACGTATACAAAATTTCTAATGGATCAAAACTTAATAAAACTCACGAAAATAACAGATGCGAAACTAGGGTTTGGATTTTTTTGTTGCAATTTTTAGTTTAATGGACTATAGGACAGAAATAAATCAATCTAAAAGTAAAGGGATAAGATCCTACCGAGTAAACCGCGCTCTGATACCAGATGATACGGGGTCGTCCGATCTTCTCAACGTAGGATTGGATACTCGCGGGAGTCTTGATGAATCGCAATGATCCTCCAATGCCAATATAAGGGACGAACACTCTTTAATCCACTAAAACACACTCGCGTCGATTTCGCCGACCACCAAGCGAAGATCTATCGTGCACTCAATTCCCAGCGGAAAGGTTGAACGATCTTGATTGAAGAACACTCCTAATTCCCTCACGGAATTTCAGCAGTAATGATAAACTCGAACAAACTTTAGTAGATTGATTATTCTCAAAGGTGGTCTGAGCCCTTAGGCTGCCAATCCATGGCTTATATAGGACCTTGGGACGTCCATAGAGTCTACAAACCTAGTACAACTCAACCCTATATGGTTTTAGATACGAACTCTCACAAAAAGGAAACTAGATTTTACAGCCGTCACATTGTTTCAGCCATAACTTTTGATCCATGATGAATTTGATGTTGGGACTAGATCCATTGCGTAGCCCTTGAAAATATCTTTCCAAGGAGTACAAGAACACCCAAATCGGACTCCGTTTGTGAAAGTTATGACCTTTTTAGTAAGTGCTTGTCAGGCTGTCCCGAACCGAATCCGAATTGAATTCTGAGTTGAATCCGAGTTTGAATCCAATTGGCCTTGTGGGAGGTACGAATTTGGCTGAATAATCTTATCCAAAACTTGTAGTTTAAGTCCTTGATCTTCTCCCTTTTGCTCTCCCACTGAATGAGCTTTCTTCCTTCATGTCTTTGACACCTAATGTGGTTTTCCTCTTTATTTTGCGTCTCCATTGCTTTGCCATCGACAAACCTAAGAATGCACCATTTAATGACATGAGGTAGTATTCTATTCTTAAGAATAACAACATTATATTTAGTTTGGAATGAGTTCACCTGGCAATGTTTGATGCGGCTCAATAACTCTTTCCAGTTGAATAATATATTTAACTGAAATGTACATGACACGTGTGTATCCGCATCAGACCCGAATAGGGAGCAGGACAAGCAATGGCGGGAAAAGAAAGCAGATCAAGAGGGAAGGGGGTAGGGTCTTATCCCAATTGCTCCCCAAGTCTAGCCAAATTGTTTCCAATCTAACCCAAATTCTACTCCCAACCCCTCTAATTATTACGGGAACGTGGCAATTTTAATCAAGATTAGAAAACAAAACCATAAATGGATATCCTAAACAAACTCTTTCTTCCTGTACAATCCACAATCCGAGCGTAATTTGTCCTGTAAAAGTGATGCGGTTTTAGCAATAGCTAGTTTGCTGTAATTTATGGCCAATTGCTTAGCAAGTCTGCGAGCACAAAATAGTTGGAAACCGTTGAAAGAACCTCTAAAGGACCCATATGTCCATGTCAAGAAATTCAGCAAGACAAATATATAATAGAAAATATAACACCAGGAACACTAGTACATTGTATTGCAAAGTAGCAACATCAAAGAGATAGCACCACAAAGTAACGTACTAGTACGATGTAACTTCGAATTTTGTCGTCGATGCAACCTGAAGAAAAGGATCCGACATATAGGCAAGAACTGGCTGCCAGCCAGCCTCTACCAGACTAACCAGAGCAAACATGTAGGATGAGCTCGTGCCTGATAAGAAGATCCTGGATAAGGAAATCATCACGTCCGAGAATCTCATCCGAATCTCACATCCGAGTCTGGTACGAATTGGATTAAGAGTCCGAGTTCGAATCTGTAATGAAACCTCTCCGCACAAGCCATGCCTAACCGAGCTATAAAAGTGGAAAGAACTGCGTCCAAACTCCAAGCACACATCCGTCCAACACACGGCTACTCTGATCCCCGTCGATCCGCGCAACCTTGTGCAGAATTCACAAACAAAGACAAGAACCACATCGGAGGCAGCGCCATCATGGTGTTGTTCATCGGCCCCGCCGAGAAGGCCCGCGAGATGAAGATGAGGAAGAGGCGGCTGCCCAAGGAGTGCGTCGACAACATTCTCTCCATGGTGCCACCGCAGCCACTCGTCCCGGACGAAACCCCAGCCTTGCTCGCCACGGCCTCGGCCCGATCGAAGGAGTCACGCCAGGAGTTGGCGGAGATGATGCTAGCCTTCCAGGCCGACGTCCGCCACCAGCTCGAGACCAAAGGCTACGTTGAGGCGTACTGCGGTGGGGCCGATCGGGGTGACGACGAGATCGACGAGGATGACGACGGGGAGGAGGAATCTGATCGCGAGGGTGAGGAGGAAAAGGAAGTAGACATGCCGTTTGCTACTTGTATAGTGGTTGCGGCATTCACGACCATTGTTGGCTATATATTGTATCTAATATTCCGTGGTTTCCGTATTGCACTAGGTGTATTAGGTTAGTGTTTTTCCTTGCGAATTGATATTGTGCTGTCCGAGTAACTCGGCGAGAGTCCGATGGTTTTGATGAGCCGCAACTTGCAACTCGCAGCAGTGACAAATTCTTGTATTTTGCGTATTTTTAACTCCCTTCGTTTCAAAATATAAGGCATATTAAATACGTGGACATATCTGGAAACTCTTTATCAGGAACGCTGCCATCAGATTTCGGAGCCCCGCTGTTAGAGAAGCTTATTCTTTATAACAATTTAATATCAGGCACCATTCCATATTCATTGTGCTCATTGGAACACTTGAGTGTACTAGACCTGTCTGGAAACATGCTTACAGGAGAAGTTCCTACTTGTCAAGAGAATTCTGTCCATAACATGCTTACGGGAACGTGGCAATTTTAATCAAGATTAGAAAACAAAACCATAAATGGATATCCTAAACAAACTCTTTCTTCCTGTACAATCCACTTTCCGAGCGTAATTTGTCCTGTAAAAGTGATGCGGTTTTAGCAATAGCTAGTTTGCTGTAATTTATGGCCAACTGCATAGCAAGTCTGCGAGCACAAAATAGTTGGAAACCGTTGAAAGAGCCTCTAAAGGACCCATATGTCCAGATCACCAAATTCAGCAAGACAAATATATAATAGAAAATATAACACCGGGAACATTAGTACATTCTATTGCAAAGTAACAACATCCCCACAAAGTAACGTACTAGTTCGATGTAGCACACATCCGTCCAACACAAGGCTACTCTGATCCCCTTCGATCCGCGCAAGCTTGTTCAGAGTTCACGCGCAAAGACAAGAACCACATCGGAGGCGGCGCCATCATGGTGCTGTTCATCAGCCCCGCCGAGAAGGCCCACGAGATGAAGATGAAGAAGAGGCGGCTGCCCAAGGAGTGCGTCGACAACATCCTCTCCATGATGCCGCCGTAGCCACTTGTCCCGGCTGAAACCCCCGCCTTGCTCGCCACGGCCTTGGTCTGGTGGGAGGAGTCGCGCCAGAAGTTGACGGAGATGATGCTGGCCTTCCAGGCCGATGTCCGCCACCAGCTCGAGACCAAAGGCTACGTTGAGGTGACGACAAGAT
This sequence comes from Melocanna baccifera, assembly GCA_036346265.1. Taxonomy (NCBI): domain Eukaryota; kingdom Viridiplantae; phylum Streptophyta; class Magnoliopsida; order Poales; family Poaceae; genus Melocanna; species Melocanna baccifera. The sequence goes on from CM070710.1 coordinate 6,636,079, forward strand.
CGACGAGGATGACGACGGGGAGGAGAAATCTGATCGCAAGGGTGCGGAGGAAAAGGAAGTAGACATGTCGTTTCTACTTGTATAGTGCCTGCGGCATTCACGACCATTGTTGGCTACATACTGTATCTAATATTTTGTGGTTTCCTTATTGCACTAGGTGTATTAGGTTAGTGTTTTTCTTTGCGAATTGATATTGTGCTGTCCGGGTAACTCGGTGAATGTCCGATGGTTTTGACGAGTCGTAGCTTGCAACTCGCAGCAGTGACAAATTCTTGTATTTTGCGTCTGTTTTACTCCCTTTGTTTCAAAATATAAGACATACAATTTTTGCAAGTTTGTTTCAAAATACGTGGTATGCATATGAATTTATTGATTTTTTTCCTTTTGAGGGGTTTTGGAATTTTATAATTTAGCCCCCAAAATGTTTCCAGAAATTACGAACAGGTTCCTGTTGCATTGGATTTTTTATGAATTGGCCCTCCAGATCTTCGAATCCGTCGTGGTTTGATCCTACGTGTCTGTGGTGATGTGTATGTCAGTACGAAGTAATCCAGGAAGTCCAGTTTCGTACCTTATTGAGCCGGCTTGCAAGAAAATTAACCCAGCCACCATGTTCTTGGACAGCCAGTTGGTTCAACGTGGTGATGAGGCCCTGCTGATCCCAGGTCAACGGTGAGGAAGGCTGGGATGGTGTGAAGGTGGTATGAGCCTGAGGTGGAGCACCGAGGAGGCTGGGAGCAGGCGAGGGACGCCACTGACGGCCAGTAGGGGCAGTCCATGGGTTGAAGTAAACCAGGGACCGGTCAATGGAGATGGTGGTACGCGGCCACCCTGGAAACCGGCACTGGCGCCACGGCCGGACCTGCCCTGCTTGCCGCGGCAGTTGCGGCCGCCGTGATGCCCGTCACGAGCAATGGCGGCCTGAGTGGTAGTTGATGACGTGCAGCCGGAGGAGCCGCCAAAGGCGAGCATGGCTGTGGTGGTGGCGATCTTTGCCTCGTTACTGAGGCGAGTCTCCTTGAGAGCGAGTATGGAACGCGCCTTGGCGAAAGAAGGGAGCGGTACAGAGTTGGCGATGTCATCGATAGTAGTGGAGAAGCACGGGTTGAGGCCACGCAGCAGGTTGAGAACGAGCTGCGTGTCGTTGACGGGTAGCCGATGTCGCGTAGCTCATCGGTGAGGACCTTCACCCGCTGGCTGGAGTCGGCGATGGACAGATCGGCTTGGACGAGCGAGTGAAACTGGTTGTTGAGGAAGATCGCGCGGGACTTCTTGTTGTCGCGGAACAGCACCTCGATCGCAACCCAAAGGTCACGGGCGATCTCTTGATCAGTCATCGCTGAGTCAAGGACGTCGTCAGAAATGGAACCATACAACCAGCTGAGGACGGCAGAGTCAGCGAGGGCCCAGTTGGCCTCGCCGTGATGCGCCGTGTCGGTGCCGTCAATGTGGGAGAGGAGGCCGAACTTCGCACACATGGTCCAAAAGAATTTGGACCATTGGGAGTAGTTCGGTGTCTTTAGATCGAGGTTGATCGGCATATGGGACTTGACGACGACCGTGCAGTAAGGGTTGAGGACGATCGGAGGAGCGCCAGGCGTGATCTCACCAGCGGTGGTGGCGACAGCAGCTGGATCGGCGGGAGGGGTCGCCATGGTCGAGGAGGTACGGCGCAAGACCGGATCTTTTTTTTACCTATATGCAATGCAAGTACTCCCTGATAAGTACTATCATTGGTCACTTCCCTATTATATGCAACATAGACCTTCAAAGGGCATGAAGCAAGTGACACACTCCAGTGTATCCGGTTCAATGAATTTGATACACTGGTTTGTGTCATTTGCTTAATAGAACTTTGTTTAGACCCACACCTCACTGCGTCCACACAGTCGTCCAAAAATTCTGCAACATGTGCTTACTTTGTGCTTACTTTTCATATATGAGATGGCCAACATGCCATCCACGCATTCTTCAACATCATCACCGGATGCGTCTGCTCCAAAATCAACACGCAAAGAAGAGGACTATCGAAAAAGCCTGAGGGCCGATTTACCATCACAGGGGCCGATAGATCTAGGACCCCCCTCCTTCCTCACCGAGCAGTGTCCGCATTTCGAACAACGATCGGAGTAGCTGCACGAGAACGAATTGAGATCACATTCGATTCATGGAAGAGCGTGAGTGAGACTCGAAAACGTGAGCTGCTGACAGAGATTTTTGCATCGTTCGATATCCCAGAAGAACACCACGACTCCGTGCAATGACATGCGTTGGCAGTGGCGTGCAAAGCATTGAAGAACTTCAAGAGCGTGCTTGTCAAGGACCATGTGGAGAAGGATCTAACACCCTTTGACAAGTACCCATTCCTGGAACCACAATGGAACGAGTTTAAGGCGATGAAGACGACCGAAGCTTTCAGAAGTGCAAGCGCGGCGCACAAGGCCCTCCAGGCAAAAAACACACAGCCCCATAGACTCGACACAGTTGGGTATGCGGGTAAAATCCCACAGTGGAGACAGGAGGACGAACAGGTAATCCTGTGGAACACCGCCCCGCCATTTGCCACGATCCCGAATGACCGCGCTCGAAATTGGATTAGAGCGAGGTCATCTACCATGTCGTCGGGTGACATCTCCTTCCGGAACCCTGTAGACCAGAAAGTGTCCCATCGCCTGGTAAGATATCGAACTACGTAGCTTTTAATTACTCCACAACTTCCCAAAAAACTTAATGACATGTCGGGCTCTTGCAGGATACACTGAGTGTCGAATCTTCCTAGGGATCATTCTAGTCAATTAGAGAGAAACATATACTCTCCGCAGCACTAGGAAACAAGGAGCACCCAGATCATACGAGATGCCTTGGTTTTTATGTTCCTTGGAAATAAGGTTTCTCAAATAACTCTGAATTGTATCGGAGTAGGAAGAGAAACAAAGCCGAGCGTGACACATGACTACAAGAGGAGATCATGGCATCTCTTAGAGAGGAGCTTACTGATTACGTCAGAGATGAGGTGTGAAGACAAACAGAAGAAAATCAGCAGGCCGCCACTCCTGTGCTAGCCAGCCCCCCAACCGTCGGAGTAGCTGCGCGTCCAATCCTACGACGGAAAGTGAGGGCAGATTGCTTGTGGACGACATCCTGGAAGCTACGTAGTGCAAGCTCCAAGTGAAATATGTCTCCGTTGCCTTGTGCGCTGCTTGGGGCCTGGCATATCCGTCTAGTGAAGGGGCCATGGTGCACCGTGCACCTTTAGTGCTAGGCTTCAGAAAAGTGACTATGGATGGTGTGTATGCCAATTTCGAGGTCGTCCCACTACCGAAGCCCCCCAACGACGAAATCGTGACTCTAGGGCAAGCCATTGGAACCTTCATCTAGTGGCCCAAAAGAGACATCTGCCTGGAAGCTTCTTCACCGGTGGCAGGTCCACACAAGCAATACGAACCAGAGCTACTTGCACTGGTGCCATCTCCACAAGGTCTATTTCCACCACCGCTACCTGCACTGGTAATGAGTCCACGGGAGCTATTCCCAGTGCAACAACTTCCACCGGTGCTACCTTTACAGTCGACCTATAGCCGAGGTAGCAAGGACAGCCGAGGCAGTAAGGGCAAAGAAAAGAAGACCGATGATGATATTCTGTACCTGCCATTGGCCCGCAAATTCGTGCTTGGCAAGCCGATGATCGACCTGGTGAAGCGCCTCCCATTCCTACCAGTTAGTTGCAAGCAATTACACATTTGGTATATGGAATAATCCAATAAGCCAGAGGGACAACGATGTTCAGGTATCACTGTCAAATTCAGGCTGCATCATTTCCAGCATGAATTTCAAGATGGTGTCTTCGTGGTGACCTTCAAGGATTTATTTGATCTTTTCACGCTCAACGCTCTTGACGCTTCACTCGTTCGATGCTGGACGTTGTAAGTGTGTACAATAACAGTCTCTGTTCATGTCATACCGATAAATATCATATATAATTTTTTGCTTTCGTGTGTATATATATAGACACATGGTGACTGAAGCTAGATCATCCAACTCATCAGTTGGTTTCTTGGACCGACACTTGGTCGTTAATCATACCATCAACGAGAATGTTGGCTTCGTCGAGAGGTACATTGCAGCATCACTGATGGCTTACCGCAATAAGGAATATGTACTGATGCCCTACAATCAGGAGTTTCATTGGATTTTAATAGTAATTACACCAAAATAGAACAACGTAATATACTTTGATTCCCTAAGTAAGAACAAAACTGACTACACAGTTGTCGGCCAAGTCCTCGATAGGTAAGTACATTTTCTCCATACATACCTATGTTGTACTCTTTCTTTTCTTCCGAATAACTAAGGTTAACTTTTGTAACATCCTATTTTTCTGAGATTTTTAAAGCCTGGAATTTAAAAATGAATTTTCTGAATTTAATTCAAGCTTCAAATGAATTTCTAGAATTTTCAAAGATTTAATATAATTAAAATAAATATTAACATAAGTTGAAAATATTTTATTTGTGTTCTTCAGGTCTCAAGGAATTTTCTGGTATTTTTGGTGAATTTTTGGGATTTATTTGCTATTTTCTAGAGCTTTTAGAAGTTTATTTGAATTTCTGGAAAAAGACTCGGCCGTGTCTGCGCCGTGCGCATGCGCGCCACGCGCGCCGCGCGCGCGCGCGTCGCCGATCCGCTCCTCGCGCGGCCACGCGTCGCCCATCGCCGCGATCGCGCGCCCGCGCGCGCGCGCGCGCGCGCGCGCACCGCGACGCCGCGCGGCGCAGCCGCCACGCGTCGTCGATCCGCCCGTCGCCGCGCCGCGCCGCTCAATCCCGCCGTCGCTCGGTCTGGACCGAGGTCCAGATCGCGCCGCGCGCCGCACCCCACCGTCGGATCCCGCCGTCGCCGCCGCTCGTGCGCGTCGGCCAAGCCACGTCGGCCCTAGGCGGCGTGGCATCACGTGGCATGCCACGTCGGCGCCGCGTCGGTAGACCGCCCCAGGAGCCACGTGGCCGCCACGTCACCCGTGCCACGTGGCAGCATATGCTGCTGCCACGTCAGCGCGTCCCCGCCGCGTCAGCCCGCCGCCCCCGTGCACTGTTTCGTGGACCGAGTCTACGGTGGACCCGGTTTCCCGTGCGCCCGGTCCACAGCACAGTAATATTTTTGATTTTCTCGATTTAATTTTAGGATTAATTTTCCGAGAGACCGTTCTCCTCCGTCCTAGCTCCGATTGACCCCGTTCTTTTTTCTAAATTCATCTAAAATCGAGCTCTAGCTGTTGGTTCTGGTTTTATGAATTTTGGAGTTCATTTGCTTATCATTTTATGTGTTTCTTTATTTTTGGTTGTTTTCTCTCTCGTTAGATTCGGATTCCAGAGGAGCAGGTTTCGCGCCCGAAGACCAGGAGTACCCCGCTGAGCATAACGAAGGCAAGTCATAACCTTTGATCATGTTGAACCCAGTTTTCTAATCTATTATTTAATTATTTTGTTTTAAATACATTGCATCGCTACTTTTATTCAACCGTTGTAACTGGTAGTTATCGTCCCAATTGAAATTATACCTCCTTGATACTTTGGAATACCATGATGCCATTGTCACCATAGGTTGGGTAATTTATTAGTGATGCTAGATTATTTATCACATGGGTTGGTACGATTAGATTGCTTAGCTGGCTTATATTTACGATTGATCTCATCACACATGTTAGTTATTAATTTGACTTAATGACATATGGAACTGTGGTTGGTGCCACGTGTATTAAAATTTGTGCCACATCATTGGTGTGACGTTGGCTTGGTTATACAAATTGGTTTTCACTCGGGCGAGTGATCATGCAGTAAAGGGGGAGGTGCAGTTGCACTTCGGGGATGTGGTAGCCTCGCCCGGTTCAGGTTAAGGACTTAACTTTGTGCGCCATTGATCTGAGTTTAATCGTGCAAACCACATGTCTATTATGGGATGGACCTGGTTGATTAATTTGTAATACCTCAATTTCAATTCTGCCATTGTGATGAACATGGTTGCTGATTTCCCTATGGCGCAAGGGGGGGTGTGATGCGAAACCCTAGCGGGCAGGGTTGAGTTGAGGTAGAGCATTGTAAAGACCTTGTTGTGATTACCTTAGGCCTAGGCTAATCACATCGTGTGGGTACAGTTGTGCACCCTCTGCAGAGTGTAAAACTATTCGAATGGCCGCGTCCTCGGTCATGGACATTGCTCGGGGATTTCACACGAGGGTTAGTGTTTCACTTATAACTTGGTGGTTTATGTTGGGAGTGGACAGGTAGTTCCCTGTTGGTTTAGCTTGTGAATTGGTGTTCACAAGTGGTTCATGATTATTCCTTTGATTATTCTTTATTACTGTTTTTAGTTAACTTTCGCTTTCAAGTTATTTATTATATTTCATTATGAAATGCCTTTATGCAAATTAACCTTTCAGCCCTCCTTTGGTAAGCCTTGCATATTATATGTTGCATTCATTTGTTACAAACGACTTGCTGAGTACCAATGTACTCACGGCTTTACGCCTATGTTGCTCAGTTGAGGGAGAGGAGTACTATCAGCAGGAGGTGCCAGAAGGAGAGTACTACGACGATTTCACGGATTAGGCTTCGTTCTCCACTCGATAGCCTGTGGCTTGTCGATTGGTCGCTACGCTTTATTTTGCATTTCCGCTGCTATTTTGTTAAGCTCTTCCGGCTAGAGATATTGTAAGCTTGGCCATAAGGTCGTACCTTTGATATTTTATCGATATTCGAGTTTTCCTTTATTATTATCGTGTGTATGACTGTGATGACATCTATGTTTGACTGTGTGCACTAGCGTGATCCTGAACTAGTGCAGTTTACACAGAGAGGCCGAATTTGCATATTCGGGTCTCGACAACTTTTTCGAATCATGTAGGGCATTCACAACATACGTTCAAATAGCAAAGCTCTCGACGCAAGGGGCCAAAGCCCTGACACATGATAGAAACTTTAAGGTATTCGCTAGTACATATTAATTAATCCTATACAACAGCTGGTAGTAATGCCTCTTGAATTAAGATATTCTATTTTTTGCAGTGCCACCAGCAGCAGCCGAGCAACACATGTGGATTCTACGTTTGCCACCATATGAGACTACTCCTCGATTCCTCGGGGATCACCAATTCTAATTCTAAGGTTTGTCAATATTTTCATAATTACTTCATATTTATCAAGTTATATATATACGCACATTGATATTCCTATCGACAGGCTGCATCCATCCTGAAAACTGCATTGAAACAGGTCAACCTTGAAGCAATTCTAGGAGAGTACGCGTACTTTTTGCTGGTTCAAGTCATAAATTCAAAGGGAGAGTTCCACAACATACAATGATTTTTTTATTGCTCTTATCACTCCGGAATCGAGGTCTCGTGAAAGAAATAGATCCATAATCAACGACTTGTCAGGCTACACAAGCAATACTTGGATGGCAATCATGCACCATGCAAGTATTGCTTGTGTAGCCTGACAAGTTCGTTGATTATGGATCTGTTCCTTTCGCGAGACCTCGATTCTGGAGTGATAGAGCAATAAAAATGCAATGTTACCATCTAAGTGCAAATGCAATATAGATCTTTTGTAATTGTGTATTTGTTATAGATATTTTACTTCATTTCAATTAATTGATTTGCGAAATGGATGTTTTATGTTTGTGAAATAAATTGAGATGTGAATTGGATGTTATATGTTTCTGAAATGAATTGATATGTGAATTGTCTGTATACATGTACATGTTGATCTGCTTGTTTTAGTGGGCATGGCTAGCATTTCCTGAAGCTAGCCAATAAATAGAAATAAATTTAGGGGTAGGAAAGAATATCACAGACGGTTTGTAACTAAAAACCGTCTGTAATAGCTATCATCCCAGACGATTTATAAGGAAAAACCGTCTGTGATATACGTATACCACAGACGATTTTTTGTTAAAAACCGTTTGTGATATGTCTATATCACAGACGGTTTTTTCTTACAAACCGTCTGCGATGATAGCTATCACAGACGGTTTTTAGTTACAAACCATCTGTAATATTTACTCCACAGACAGTTTAAAAACCGTCTGTGATAACCTTCAATTATCACTGACCCATAAATTCAGATGGTTCAGAAAACCATCTGTGATGACGTTTTTGAACCGTCTATGATACGGTTTTCTGTAGTAGTGTGGTAGCCAGGGTCATGGAAAGGGACCCAAGTAAAAGGGTAGATATTGGAAGAAGTTGAATGTGCAGAAGAAAAATAGCAAGCCCCGCTAGATGGGGCAAGGGAGAGGAAAGCAACAAAAGCAAGACTAGGGCAACAAGACGGTCTACCCCTATGCCTTGCTATCGGTGTGGTTGTTTGGATCGTTATTCCTGTGCTTGCCGTACCCTGAAGCATCTGGTAGATGATGCGAGGGTAGGTCCCGATCTTCCGATAGGATGATACGTTGATTAGTAGAGAATGACGTTGACAACAAGGCTACTTGACTGAGATACAACCAAGCCATCCAATAATCGCTATACCACACTCTTAGTCGTTATCAACCGTGCCAAGAATCGGTTGATCTGATTGCGAAGATCAATTCTTGCAAGCAATCAAAAACAAGCAAGAACAAGAATAAAAGAGCAATCTGAAAACTGTTAGATATAAAAGTCACACAAGTAGAGTTGAGGTTCTGTAACATAGATATATTGGTCTAATTGATACAAGTGACAGCATGGAAGTTTGCACACGGGCTAAACTGATCTAAACAAAACCTGAGGAAGAGGGATGCCCCTGGGGGTTTATTAAAGAGAGAGAGGGCAAGGGGTGGTGGCCAGGGGGTGGGCACACAACCCTAGGTGGTACAAGGCCTATGGGCCCAAGTGGAGGTGGCGCAATACCTTTTGACTCAGATTCAGAATTAACCCTAACTTGTTTTGGCGATTGTGACGCGCTTAGAAGGAATTTAGAGATAGGGTCAAAACCATTGAAAAGAGGACAAGATAAACTTTTTATGTTGTACTCATACCCACAAACGGACTCCGTATGTGAGAATTATACATGTTTGAAATCAGACCTGTCAGGCTAAATCCAAATTGATCTGGAGGCCAAATTGGATTTTAAAACATGTCCCACTTGATCTCTTACTTGAATTAGTCCAAAAGTGACATGGTGACCTTGAGTAAGAGTTAGGGAAGATGTCGACTTGGACTTGATATGCTGGTAGGCTTCCCTTTAGGTGGACCCCAACCACGAGCTTGTAGTATAAATAAACATTTTCATCACTATGTAGCATCATATTCTCATTTAAAATATGTTAAAGTTGAAGAAATGAATTCACTTTTTATTCAATCTTGATATTGGGTGCTATGGTAGTATGCATTTGTGGCATGATCACATCAGTAGACCTCTACCAAGAGTCCATTGGCAAGGGCAATAAGGCCCTAGAGAAGAAGGCAAAGGCACACTATATCGATCAGTGTGATACTGATAAGAGTGATGCATTGAATGCAGAAATGGAGCTCGACACTATAGAAAGGGGTAATTGCATGGAGCTTGATCTATATGGCGACTTGTAGTAGTCCATAGGCAGCCCCCCAGGTAACTTCAGATATCATATTTTTTTCTTAAGTTTGCTTTATTAGTTTAGGTCATTCTAGGAGAATAATGGATTCCTTATGCTCTTATGGAGCATTAATTGTTGAGGATTTAAATATTAATTATTGATTAATAAATTGAGTTGCATGTTCATTTGAGCTTTATTCCTGCTAAATAATTGTTTGATTATAGTATGCTCTATATATAACAACTCCTTAAATCTAATGGAAGTGGAGGAGATTTGGGTGGTAGACAGTGGAACTACCAACTCGATTATAAGGGATACCAAGTATTTCCAAACGTTAACCAAGAAAATGGAAAATGTTATGACAATCACTGAAAGTGATGCTCTAATCGTTGGCACTGGAAGGACCACACTCATTCTCCCTATGGGTACCCGAATAATGATTAAGAATGCTCCATTGAATCCCGAATCAAAGTGTACACTATTAAGTTTCAAGAATATTCGCTTGAATGATCTCCATATAGAGATTCATAATGAAGAGGGTATAGAATATCTCCCAACTAAGTCTGACGGTGATTAGAAATGAGAGGTTAAAAAATTTTCCCTCCATCTTATCTGGGTTATACTTCATGAGGACATCACTTCTATGCATACGACCAACATTTCTCATAATAGATCTGAATATATGCACTTGCAAGGTCTAATCACAAGAGCTCACACACATTAACTGAACTATCAGGTAACTTTGTTTCTGTAACATCTTAATTTTTAGAGCCTTTTTGAAGCTTTTATAATAAAATTCATCATTTGAATTTTTCTGGAATTAATTAAAGCTTAAAATGAATCTTCTAGAGCTCTTTTGATTTTATTTGAATACCTGAAAATATAAAAGCCCCCAAAATCCTAAGCACACTAATGGGCCGAGCCTATTACTGTTCAACCAGCTCATCTAATCTCACCGTCTGGTGAGTTGTCGCATCGCCCCGCCGCTCGGTTTTGCCCGTTGGTTAGTCCATCGCCGCCTTTCTCTGGTCACCGTAGCACCCAGTCTCACTGCCCTTCGGACCACGTGCGCATCACGCCACTCGGGAGCCTGAACAGCCACCGACGCTTCACCCTATTCGCCCTGTCCGAACATCACTTCATCCTAGACCATCCGATCATCATCGGACCATCCGATTGAATCACCACTTCAGCCTAGTCTGAACGTTACTTCACCTACGGACCATTCAATCATCATCGATTGTCCGATCGTGTCACCCCTTTCACCGGTCTGATCGTCCTCGGCCGAGTTAGTAGCTAAGCTACCACCACTTTAGCCCTAAAGTCTATGTGTTGCCACATGTTATGACACAAGTGTGCTACGTCAGCAAAACTGAGCCATCCTAGGTGACACGTCAGATGCCACATCAGCTGCCACGTGTCCATCCACATCACCCTGCCACATCAGCTAGCCCATCACCAGTTCACTGTTCCATATGCCGAGTCCATCATAGACTAGTTATTTTATGCACCGAGTCCATAGCATAGTAGAATTTCTGATTTTTTTAGTATTATCTTTAGATTAAATTTTCCAAGAGCTCGTTCTGCTCCGTCCTAACTCCGATTGACCCCTTTTTTTCTAAATTCATATAAAATTGAGCTCTATCTTTTGGTTCTTGTTTTGAATTTTTTAGAGTTTATTTAAATTTTTTTTACGTCTCATTTGTTTTTTCTCTCGTTAGATCACGTCTGCGGAGGAGCGAAAGCACAACTAGAGGATCAAGAATTCATAACTGAGTAAGACTAAGACAAGTCATGTTCTTTTATCATGTTGAACCTAATTTTTAATCTATTATTCTATCTGTTTTATTTTAAATTATCATGCATTGCTATTTTATTACAAACCTTTGTATGTGGTGGTTATTGTCCAACTTGATTAATCTCTCATTTGATAATTCGAATGCCACGACACCATTGTCATCATAGAATGAAAAATTATTTAGTGATACTATAATAGTTGTCACATGAGTTGTACGTTTATTATGTTTAGCCATACCTATAGTCTTATTGGGTTCATCATCATATGTGATCAATTGATTAATTTGACTTAATAAGATATTGAATCATTGTTGTAGCCACAATTATAAAATTTATGTGCCATGATATTGGTGTGTCATTGGTGTTGGCTATACAAACTTGGTTTTCACTCGGGCGAATGATCATGTAGTAAAGAAGAAAATGTGGATTCACGTCGAGGGATGGGAAGTGTTGCTTAGGTAATGTTTAAGGACTTAACTTTGTGAGCCATTGATTTGAGCCTTACCGTGCAACCTAGTATAAGATAGACCTGACTGATTAATTTATGATATTTTAATTTCAATTTCAATTTAAAGAAGAACATGATTACCGATTTTCATGGGGCGCAAGAGAAGGTAATTATCGACTAGATGGTTAACCTACTCAATGGAGAAATCTTAGCGTGTGAAATTGTGTTTGAAGTTAAGCATTGTAAATGCCTTATTATGGTTTTCTTTAATGTGAGGATGATCACATCATGTGGGTAAAGTTGTGCAACCTCTATAGAGTTTAAAACTATTTGAATAGCTGTATCCCCGGTTATGAACAATGCTCTGTGATTTCACACGAATGGTAGATTTCATAATAACTTGGTTTGGTTAAATTTGGAAAGTGAATGGTTAGTTCACGGTGGAGTAGGTTTGGTTAAATTTGGAAAGTGAATGGTTAGTTCACTGGTGGAGTAATTTGTGAATGGTTAGTTTACAAGTGGTTTGTTCAATTCCTTTGGTTATATATTTACTATCATTTCCTTAAAGTTCTCTTTTGATTTATTTATTGTATTTACTTTAAATTATTACTTTCTACAAAACAATGTTTCAGCCATCCATTGGTAAGTCTTGTATATTATATTGCATCTGTGTTACAAATGACTTGCTAAGTACCAATGTACTCACGACTTTATGCCTACTGTTGCTCAGTTGAAGAAGAACTATGGCCCAGTTCTTTTCAGCTTTTGGCTTTTGACTTCTATTACAGTACTTAACTTTTAAATGGAGTATTTTTTTTAAGATGGGGTCTACAAGTTAATTGTAGTATACGTTAAAAACCTAATATCTATACCATCGAAAATCGCAAGCGAGTATCTATCTTTCCGCAATCTCTGTCGCAAACAGTCAAAAAGCCATTAGCCGCAGCCAAAAGCCATCAGTCGCAACCAAAAAGAACAGGCTTTATATCAGCAGGGGGTGCCTAAAGGAGAATACTTCAATAATTTCGCGGATTAGGACTTCACTTTCTAATCGATTGCATGTAGGCATGTCGAATGGTTACTATGTTTATTTCTGTTTTCCTCTACTAGTTTCTTAAGCCCTTTGGGCTAATATTTGTAATCTTGACAATAAGGTTGTATTTTGATAATTATGAATATTTGAGTCTTTTCCTTTATTAATCGTGTATACGGTCAATATTTCATCTATGTTTAAACTGTGTGCACTAACGTGATCCAGAACTAATGTGGTATACACAGAGAATCCAGATTTGCAAATTCGGGTCTCAACAATTTCTAGGAGAGCATTTTATTCCTAATAAGAATATGCGACTATCTAATGCATGTGATGTTCTTTTAATTATGAACTTAGAAGCGAATCAAGAAGGAAAGCATGCATAACTCAATTTGGCCTTCGGAGATAGCACCGACTGCAAATGAGCATAACTTTCACATATAGACTCCGTTTGAGCTTCACGAGTACTTGATTGAAAGCTTGTCTCGTCCTCTTTCCAATATATCTGATCACATCTCAGAACTCCTTCTGAGTGTGCTGTAATCTAAAAAATAGTATGCTGTTGTCTCTGATTCTAAAACGGACTGGTGTTGCGCCACGTCCACTTAGGCCTAGGGGCCTTGTAACCCTAGGGGCATGCACCCTCTAGCCGTCACCCTCTAGCCATCATCCTCATATAATCTCATGTGTGCTACACTTTAGGCTTGGGTTTTGTTAGATTGAAGTTTAGCTTTCACTACTTTATATATTGTCCTTTTGTTCGACGAGTACAACAGCTACATTGTTCTTTAGAACCCCACTTTTCAATATAATTCTTAATTCCTATTTGCAATTTCAAATTGCTTATCTATCCACTACTATAGAAAAGTTCATCATTGATAGTTCAAAAACATCATCACAGACAGTCTCATGAGCCGTCTAAACTTATAGGTCAATAATAACATGATCTCTTCACCAATGATTTTTGAACCATCTGTGATATACACTATCATAGACAGTTTGTACGTAAAACCATCTATGATAGTTGATTTTCACAGATGGTTTTTATATAAAACATTCTATGATAGTTGAATATCACAGATGGTTTGTACATGAAATCGTCTATAATATTCAACTATCACAGACAGTTTGTCCTAAGGAGCCGTCTGTGATATTATTGTATAATCCTAAATCTATTTCTATTTATTAGCTAGTCTGCTAGCCAATAAACATAAATACATAGGAAAAGAAACGTCAACCATCTTTATGAAGAACAATTAGCGAAGATATGGTGACACTTTGGTTTTCCAATGACCACTGTATGACCACCGTTGAAAGGGTGGAATCCATGGATCGATCATGACTTTAAGATGGTCGAAAAGTTAATTTAGTCCATGGATAGAAGTCTTCAAGAAATTGGTAGAAGAAAAAATCTAGAAGCTTCAAATCTGACTAAAACCCTAGCTAGCCATCCATCAATTTTGTGATTTCAGATCCATCAAAGAAAAGATAAGAGGGGATCAGATGGGGAATATCACCGGCAATGAAGAAGAGGCAGCGGTAGCATTACCGTTGTGCAAGATACTCTTACGACACTTAAGACAAGAGTACCTTGTGTAGTGAACTGTGGCGTCACAACTAGAGGCGGAGGAGCTCACGGCGGTAGTTGGCGTCGTCAAAGGGACAAAGCACTTCCAGTTGGGGGATGAAGCAGGAATAAGGAGTGGGGGGAGAGGAGAGTACTAATAAGGGGCGAGAGGTGGGAGGAGATCGGTGCCTGCCATTCGATGCGGAGAGAATGGATGGGTGAGATCGAAATCCTGGGAGAGACACTATGCATTGGTGATGCGGCATTATCACAGGCGAATAGGATTACAAATCGTCTATGATGTATGATGATATCACAGATGAATTGTAATCCTAACCATCTGTGATGTATGATGATATCACAAACAATTTGTAATTCTAACCGTCTGTGATAATGCTTAAAAATGCACGCTCTACTCCCGCCTATTAATATTCTAATACATGCAACCCTTAAACTTCCACATAGTTCTGGCTTTTATATGCAGCGCGCATTTTCTTGATATAATTCTTTGATGCCACAAATTCAATCTCTTCTAAATAGTCATTTCTCATCTTCTTCACCAGATTTTTTAACAATGGCATCCATTATTCTTTTGATCTCCTTCCTCCCATCTATCGATCATGAGTTGTTCGGCCATAGCCTTACATAGGAGGCCAACAATTTACGTCTGGAACACCGCTCAGACTGGGGTAAATGGAAGGAATCAATTAAGACAGAATTACTCCCGCTAAATAAAAGAAAAGTGTTGCCCAGTAGCCTGAACACCGCCTAAAGTTTTCCCTATAGGATCCTAATGGGTTTTCATCCAGAAGAGAAATGAAAAATAATGAGGTGGTGAGATATAAAACAAGACTTGTAGCATAGGGGTTCACGTAGAGACCCGATATCGATTATGATGAAACTTATTCTCCTGCCATGAGTAGAATAAACATTCTGATATTTAATATTAATAACAGTAGGTTTGAATTTAAGTATACAGTTAATGGATGTAGTGACCGCATATATATATGGGTCATTGGACTGAAAAATATATATATGAAAGTCCCAGAAGGAGTAAAAATTCTGAATCCAGATAAATTAAATCGTAACATGTATAGCATCAAATTGGAAAGGTCATTGTACAGATTAAAACAATCCAGAAGAATGTGGTGCAACAGACTTTGTGAATTCCTCCTGAAGAAAGGGTACACTAATAATGAAGATTGTCCATGTGTGTTTATTAAGAAATCTCATAATGGATTTTATATTATTTTGGTGTATGTCGATGATTTGAAAATCATCGGAACGATAGATGACATAAAGGAAGCAATTTCCTATCTTGTTAAAGAGTTTTAAATGAATGATTTGGATCGAACCAAATTTTGCTTAGACTTGTAGTTGGAGCACATCCCTGGAGGGATTTTCGTACACTAATCCTCTTATACCAAAAAGGTGTTGGAGAAATTTAATATGGATAAGTCATATCCATTATGAACCCCAATGGTGGTCCAATCCGTAGAAGCGGATAAAGATCCTTTTAGACCAAGGATGGAAAATGAGAAAATTCTTAGACCAGATGTTCCATATTTGAGTGCCATTGGGGCGCTAATGTATCTCGCTAACTGCACAAGACTGGATGTTGCTTTTGTAGTCAACTTGCTAGCCAGATACAGTGCAACTCCAATACGAAGACATTTGGCTGGTGTGAAAACTCTCCTCAGGTACATTTAGGGTATGCAAGATCTTGGGCTATTTTTCCCGAAGAATCAAGACTTGACTATGGTTGGATATACAAATATAGAATATCTGTCTAATCCACATATTTGAAATCCCAGACATGATTTGTATTTTTTTGTGGTGGTACAGTCATTTCTTGACGGTCATTTAAGTAGACCTTAGTAGCTACGTCTACTAATCACTTAGAAATAATCGCATTGTATGAAGCCAAATGAAAATGTGTTTAGCTTAGGCAAATGATTAACCATATCAAGAAATCATGTGGCATAAGCACCGTCGATGACCCCACTATTATCTATGAAGATAATGCAGCTTCTGTGGCACAGATGCAAATAGGCTACGTTAAGAGTAATATCCCGAAACATATTGCTCCTAAATTATTCTATCCTCATGAACTCTAGAAGAACGGAGAGATAAAGGTATTAAAAGTTAAGTCTTATGATAATCTGGTATATTTATTTATAAAATCTCCCATAGCCTCTAACTTTCAGAAGTGCGTTCGAGGCATAGGATGAGACAACTTAAAAAGTTACAAGGTTCAAGGGGAGTAAATCCTTGAACTATAGCCCTTGTGTGATATTAGAAGACTTACATAATCTTGAATATCTAATGTTGTACTCTTTTCCTCTTTGTGAATTTTTCTAAAATTTTGTTACGTGAAGGTTTTTAATGAGACAACAAGTGCGACACAAAAAAACGTATGCGATGTACTGTTTTCTCCATCCTCTTTTCCACTGGTTTTTTAGGAGGAATTTTTAATGAGATATGTGCATATCGTAATATTTACCTAAGGGGGAGTGTTATGAAACTTAGAAGGTTACGGTGTAGACAAATACCGAAACTACCCCTAAGAGATCTTGACTATAAATAGAGAAACCTATATACAAGAAGATTATATCTGAAATTAATAAAGACTATGTTCCCTTGTGTTCCATCTCAATTGTTCTTTAGTGTTCTCTCTGTTAATTGGTTACGTGGATTGCATTGACATTCAACAAAAAAGGCCCATCATCTCAAAATAATAATTGCTTCACAAATCACAACATACGTACATTACATCAAACTAGACAAGCTGGCCCCAGTGTTTAACAACATTTGAACGGAAGAAAGAGCTCGCATGCGTATATAAGCCATTTGTACACGCAAATCGCAAAGAAATCTCATATGGACTCATGAGTCATGACAAACAAGAAAACTTCCACACGTATGGTGCAGCCTCTCTTCTCTTCAGGCGGAGTGGCCGCCAGCCGTGCCGCGCGCAGGCAGGTAATCATCGCTCTCGGCAGCTCCGCGCGCCGGCTGGTGGTCGTCGCTCACGGCACGGGGGCCGTCGTGCAAGGTCCTCGCCGGCTGCGCCGTCCCGACCTCCGTGGCGGTGATCGGCACGCTGCTCTCCACGGCGCCGGCCGCGCCATTGGCCCCCGGAGCGGCGCCCGCGCGGTCTGAGGGCACAGCACCGGGGCCGGTCACGCCAGTGGGGTAGTACGCCGCCGCGGTGGCGCGCTCCTTGGCGGCGGCGTTGTGGCGCATGCCGCATGGCGTCCCGCTTTTGGGCCTCCACCTCGTGGATCCGCTCCAGCTTCCTGGCCTCCGCGGCCTCCTTGGCCACCAGGTCGTGCGCCGTCATCTTGTCCACCGTCCCCCGGACGACGGCCTTGGTCTTCTCCTTGCCGGCCCACGCCGCCGCCTCCTTCGCGGCCTCCACCGAGCTCGAGCTCTTCCCGCCCTGCATCGTCGTCGCGCGCCTCTCTCTCTCTCAACCATATCTCTTTCTTGCGATTCTTGTCGTATTTAGGCAGAGTAATTTGATGCCATTTATGTAGGGTGACTTCTGGCTGCGTATAGTACGTGGGCACGCACGTGTCCCGGTTGGCACGTGCTGCTGTGCGCCGAGGTGCACGTGTACTTGTTTGAAGAAGCTGTCGGATTATGTGGCACTCCGTCTCCTATAAGATGACGCCACTGTTGGAGTTGAATCACTCAACTCCTCTCTTCCTACAGGACTCTCCTGAAGAAAAATATTTCACCTTCGCACCATCACGCACTAAGTTAATACTCGATGAAAAATATGACTAATTGTAGCAAAGCGTATAACAGCATTAGTCAAAAGAATGCTTACAGCCAGGTAGATTACAAAGACCGCGGATATCGGCAGCCTTACAGTGCAGATACTCGATCGAGTCCCGGCTCTACTAGAAACCATATCTAAGTAGGGCAGCTAATTGAAGCTCCCTCCAATTAGAGCCTTCTAATTACCTATCTAAACTAGACCTAAACATTGTTGTAGCCTCGTCGGAACAGTGGGACAACAAACCAAAGGTTGGACGCTTTGGAGCTTGGACATGGTAGAGTTGAAAAAACCGGTACAACACGTTCAGGTTGGACTTTCACTTTGAATTTGGGCCAATTTCCACTTTTCTTCCAACATTCTGATGGGGTGTTTTTGTCCACTTATGCCATCACTAATATTACATTACCTATAAATTGCCATACATAACAAATGGCAGAAAACATGTTTGCATAGCATCATTGCATGAACATTGCGTATTTATTTTATTTCCATAATTATTTATTGCATTTCATCTTTTTTGCATATTCGCTTCGTACCATCGCTAAAATCTTATAAATTACTATAAAAGTTGCATGAATTATTTTCTGTCTCATGATAAAGGTAGAATGCCTTGGCAAATCCCTCGTGCCCACATATCAATTTTGGAGCTACCATGAGACTGAACCGGAGGAATAACGGGTTCAAGACCCTTGGACGTCCAAACGGGGGTCCAAGACGAGCTTAAATAGGGAGGACACTGCCCGAGGCTCCAAGCATTTGCAGGGCGCCACCAGCGGCTTTCCCTCCGCCGCGTTGCCGCCTTCGCCAACGGCTTCCACCATGTCAGGTTGAATGGAAATACTCAGTTCTGGAGAAGGTTCAGAAAAGAACAGAGGGCTAGTAATAGAAGATGGAGGGCCCGGATCGCTTTTACCCCTTTGCTAAGTTTCATCGGGTGGTTAGCAGTCATTCCGCTACTGTTTACTGAATTTGCCGTTACTATTGGCCTTCAAGCTGTAGCTCTGTAAAAGCAGACTTCGACAGCACGTGAGGAAGGGGCGTACTCCATATTGTAATTCTGAAACCATCTACGAAATGAAACCCTAGTTTATCTACTATCTTCTTTGTTCATTTACTTTGTCCTTTCGCAATTTATGCCACAATTCCCAAATCTTTGTTCTGAATTCGAATTTGCTCAGCCCCAATCTACTTGGGGTCTGACAGATTGGTATCAGAGCGATACGGATCCTTGGCCATTCCAGATCTGAAGTGGTTCTTGAGAGGTGAGGGTTGGGGAAAAGATTCCCCGATAAAATCCCTGAGCTAGCTCGAGAAGGCTTGGATCTGAGTGGGAATTGATCGGAATCATTATCTAACAGAGATGGGAGGATTCACTTCTCTCCCTGTAAAATTCTAAATCTATTAGAGGAGGCGAACTAGTTTGGAAACCAAGATGCCGAGAGGAAGTCAGACCCAATCTGGTGGGAGATGTTGAAGAGCTAAATAAAGAGCTAACCCTCCATGCAAAATCAAATGGATGAGAACTCCATGCAAGATCAATTGAGTCAGCTACAAGACCAGATGTCGAGGAATTCGGCACAAATGAGCCATGTGATGGGCTTAAGTCATTGGTTCGGAAACAAGGGCCTGGAGAAGTTGATAGTGCTGCAAGGGTTCTGGAAGGAGAGGGTACTCCCTGGGGACAGACAGAAATTCGGCCACACACTCCAACCGAATTACCCCATGCAACTACAGGCAATGGTCATTCATTCGCCTCACATCCAACTACAATTCCACCAGCTACTCAGGTAAATTTTAATCCCTCTTTTGGAATGACACGGTTCAGTGTTGCATCTCCTGTCCCAGACAGTTGCACATATGGGATTAGTGTCTTCCCTCCTATTATGGCTAGCCATCCCACAGCAAATTGCACAAATGGGGTCAACGTGTTCCCACCGATTTTGGCAGGCAATACGTTTGCTCCACAGTATGTCACCTCTAATCCTCCATATGTACCACAGTATGCATACCCCTATCAGAATCACTACCCTCCTGTATATGGACAACCAAATAACCAAATACTTGTGAATATCCTTGGGCAAGGCCACCAAAAGTGAGTCATAATCCTCAAACCCAATGGCAAGCTCCACACAACAGAGAGGGCAATGGTTACATACTTACAATCGGCAATTCAGCAAGGGACCGAAACTTGAAGTTCCAAAATTTGATGGCGATCAACTCGAAGCATGGATTAGGAAGGCGGAGAATGCTTTGAACTTGGGAAAACTCCTGAAGAACAGAAGATAGCAATTGCTGAAATCTATTTAATAGGAAGGGCTGATCAATGGGTCAGTAGCAACAGGATTGACACTTAAAAGCTAATCTGGCCGCAGTTCTGTGCAATGATCAACAAGAGTTTCGCTACGGAGATAAGATATGATGTGGTTGAATCATTCAGGGCATTGTCACAAGTGGGAGCAGTAGTCTTTATAGATAAATTTGAGGAGATGATGACACTAGTAAAAAGGAACAATCCCCAATTCAATCGCAGCAGCTGCGGTGATGCACTCGCCAGCGTTGGGAAAGACATACGCGTTCCAGCCAAGATAGTGGAGCTAGAGAGCTCAAATTTGAGAAGAATCGGGAGGAGAGGATGGCAAAGAGAGTGACGTGGTTGGTTGTTTAAATAGGGCAAGGAGGAAACAAGGGGGAATGAAGGGCAAAAACGAGGGCACGTTGAGGGTTCTGCAGGCAGTAGCGGCGGCTCTTGCTAGTCAAGGATGAGACGGGACAAAGTGAGGACGACAAAGGGGTCCAGAGGCTTGGGCAGGGTGCTCGAGGAGGGGTCAGAGGGATCGGCTTTTTGCAAACGCTACAATTCCTTGTCGTCGCCCTGCTGGCTACAGCCATGGAGGCATCTAGAGGTGGAAGGAGTCCACAAGTGGGCCCTGACTATAGTGAGCGGAGTTGAGGTGTGCTAAGGGTTTTGTAACACCCCGGCCTCTTTCCTGAGCTCAAAGTGTTACCATCTACTCTATAATGCAACCAATTCTAACTTTTGTCACTGATCTTGCACAACGACTCCTTTAGTTAAATAACATCCAAACGACAAAAGTCATAAACTTGATACAAAGTGCAGAAGCAGAGGTATAAATATACTAACTACCAAAAGGAACTCATGTGCTATACAAGGTTAAAAAATTCTTGTTATGACATGCTTTTAATATTAACTACCTATCATGCCATCAAAGTTTAAACTTGTTGACTAAAAGTGATATGTAAATTATTGTTGTGCGTGGAATAACTGTGCTAATCTCGCCCGTACATGTCACCATCAATAGTCACCTAAAAAAACAACAAAAGGAGAGTCCAAAAACTTAGCAAGCACATAATAAAATAGTGGCGACAACAAAAAGCAATTCACTAATCTTTGTAAAACACAATTCTTGTAACTATCAGTAAATCACATATCTTACAAAACTACAACATAAACTCTGCAACTGTTCCATTATCACCAGTTTCTTCCATACAATGCAATATAATGCAATGCAATGCCATGTCCACATACATATGCCGAGCTTATATCGGTAAATCTAAGTGTTCACCCGTCGATGAACCACTCGTGCCCCGCCCTTTTTCATACGGACCACAAACTCTACTCCCGTGGAGCGTCTACCTCAGTAGGTCTTAGTTGTGAGTACTTCGAATTAGTCATGTATCTTTCTCACTGACCTCACCGAAATAGTTACATGACTTTGTCTCCAGCTTGGCTTGTGCAACTCATGTCACGATGAATGAAAATGATGCAACATCCTTTCAGCATTCACAATCAACTCTACATAGATTCCACTACCGTGGAGTGCCTACTGAAGTAGGTTTTTATCCTACTACCGCGAGATGCCTACGCGAAGTAGATTTTTAGTACAAGTGCGTAGCATGATGCAACACTATTTCAGCATAACAATCAGCCATAAGCATCTCTTGTCACAGTATAATCAACAGACAAGCAGAAATACCATTTAATAAAATGACATAAAGCATATAATATAAAGCAAATACCAAGCATTCATCACAATCCATTATTCCAATATGCACTTGCCTGTTTACTTGTGAAGAATGTAAGGACAGCAATACACGCAAGCATGCAAATAACATCGGTTCTATGTACACAGACAACCGACAATGTTCCTATGGGCAAATCTGACACCAATAACCTCCCTATTACCAGATAACTTTATAATGCTCCGGTACCCAAGCGACCATAATTTAAGGCTTGCGCTATCTATATTCACGAATAAATCTTATTTACATGCACTTAATCTTTTTTCTCCCCTTTCCTTTTTTCCCTCTTCTTCTTTCCTTTTCTTTTTTCCTTCCTCTCCTTTTCTTCCCTCTTTTTTTCCCCTTTCCGGCCGACTCCCCTCATTCCTTATC
This sequence comes from Melocanna baccifera, assembly GCA_036346265.1. Taxonomy (NCBI): domain Eukaryota; kingdom Viridiplantae; phylum Streptophyta; class Magnoliopsida; order Poales; family Poaceae; genus Melocanna; species Melocanna baccifera. The sequence goes on from CM070710.1 coordinate 6,658,676, forward strand.
TCCTCTCTCTTGGCTCCTCCTTTCCTCACACCAACCGAATCCGCCCCTTAGCGTCGCGTCGCACCACCTTGGCCTTTTCCTGGCCCTGGCGCCTCCACCTCCAGTTCCGCCCTGCACCTCCTCCGCTCGGCTCAGCTGTGCCGTGGCTACGCCGCCCTTGAGTCGCCGCACGGCTACACTGCTGCCGCTAGGCCCCCTCTGCACCGCCGCATCCGTGCTGCCTCTACCCCGGCTCTGGCACCTCTGGCTGCCGGTCGACTCGGCTTCGGCTCCTGTGCCTCTAGCGCCTCCTCATCTCCTGTGCCCTTGGCCCAAGCACCGATCGTCATCCTGTTCGGCCGCCACGCCTCCTAGCCGACCAGATTGGCTGTGCCCGACTCGGCTGCGTCGCCCGGCCGCCCTCCTGCTTGGCTCCTGCTGTCGGGCCTTGGATCCGTTGCCTACGCCTGCAAATCAGCTTCCCCTCCACTCGACGCGCCGCCTCCAAGGCCGCCTGTCGCCTATGGCCGCACCTTGCGCCTCCCCAACCTCCGATCCCCTTGGTATCCTCCTTCCCCTCTACTCCATATTGCTCTGTGAGGCTATATGATGGTTGTATGGTTTCGATCCGGTGAAGAATGATTGAAAGCGGTTGTGTGGATTATCTTCATCCGATGATTGCCAGTTGGATTTATGGTGGGGCTGAAGAGAGTTGTGATGGCTGCTTTCCCATGTCGGTGGTACCGGTTCTTGCTTGGGAGAAGATGGCAGCCATCACAACTCTTCTTCACGCTGCCATCTTCTGGTGGAGGCTCACTGGTGTTGGACGCCTTCTTCACACTGCCGCTCACGGAGAAGCAGCGCGCCCTACGCCGCCCAAGCGAGAGCTGCGACTACATAAGCAGCTTCACGGGGTGGTTCACGTCCAAGCTCCCCTAGAATGAGATGCTCTTTTCACATCCAAGCTCCCCTGGAAGGAGACGCTCTCGTTCACCAAGCCGTCGCCGAAACCGTCTCAGACGATCGTATTGCCGCACGCCGCGCACCTCACCGCCTCGAGAACCGGCGTCTCAACGTCGAACGGCACCGGTGCCGTTGCTATGAACTACTCGCGCTCGCCGCCGCACGACTTGTTCCGATTTAAGGAAGAGTGTGGGGATCCGATACCCAGCGATGTCGTCGTTCCGACTCTTCTTGACAAGTTGTTCGACGGCGAGAGCCCATACGCCAACGCTTCCTCCGCCAACCTCGTCGTCGACTACTTCGTGCTAGCGCCCATACGAGACGCTGGGCACGGGCGACCTCACGTCCCTCGCCATGCTAGTCGTCGCTCGACGCGCCGACCCCGCCTACCCACGGGCCGACCCTATGCACTCAAGGTGCTCTACGGCAACCACGACGACGCCGTGCGGTGTCAGATCACGTGCAAGATCGCCATCCTTAGCACCGCTGAGCACCCGGCCGTCATGCACTGCCACGGCATGTACCAGCAGGTCGAAGAGCTCCAGATCCTGCTCGAGTCCGTGGTGAACGCGAGTTTCTTTTGAGTCTTTCGAGTTTTTTTTTCTAGTCTTCCGTTGCGTCCATCTAAGTCCATAGTTTCTATCCTTCAATACGTCGAAGTCGTATGAGTCCACAAATTTATTGTCAGTTATAGAAGTCTAGAAATTTTCTTTTGCATGGCCACAGCCGCCTCTCCTCTCTAAGCCACGCGCAAATTTTAGAAGTCGTTATGATGCCTCCGCTTCTTTAGCCGCCGCCCCAAGCTTCTAAGGCTGTTGCGCTTCTTCTACACCTTGTACATTGCGCTGCCGTCGTCTTGGGTTTCAATCTGCGCCGCCATGCTTCTATCTATTCCTCTTCGGTTTGATTCGATAGTATTTTTCAAGAGTTGCACGCTACAACGACATCATCAAAACTCAGACTTCGGATTTTGTTACTATTTTAGTGACAACTCTTTTCAAATGTAATGCTATTGCATATGCTTTGCATTTGAGGGGGTGTTAAGGAGATAGAGTCCTGTATTAGGATATAGAGTTTGTATTCTATTCCGTATATGCCTTATCTTTATATGTCATATATCCTCCTGTACTCCCCTATATATATGGTCCCTTGGGTCTCTTCAATATACACACAATATTCATAACTCCTCTTCCTAGGGTTGCTGCTCGGTTGCTTGTGCCTTCTCCTAGCGCCCTTTCCCCTCTCTAATTCATTGCTGAGCTCCTCCTCCCTCCTCCTCTTGGTTGGCTTGATGGTGGTGGCTTTGGGTGACGAAGGGAAATTGGTCTTGGCTTTGTGGGGCTGTGGCTGGCGATGGTGTTGGTTGTGATTTTGTTGGCATTGGTGATCAAATGTGGCTTTGCCTCCCTTGTCCGGTTGGCTTTGGCTTTGTCACCTATGCTAGTTGTGTTTTTGGCGCCTTTTTATGTGATGTGGCTTTACTGTGCTATGTGTTTTGCTGGTTGATTTTTGGTGACCAAATGGGATTTTACTTTTTTTTTATTCCATGGGTATTACATTCTACCCCCTTAACAAAATTCAACCCCGAATTCTGAAGCTAGACAATCCACCCAGAGAACACCATGGCACACTCTAACTCGTACCCGTAGAGAATAACTTCAGGTACTCCTTGCGCATGCGAGGCTCCGACTCCCCAGTTACCTTGTGCTTGGTCTGATTCAACCAACGCACGATAACATCCCTTAACATCTCATGCCTCAGTATATAAAGAAAATTTCCAACAGAAAATCACTTCATCTCAATAAACCCTCTCATAGAAAACGAACACCCAAGAAAACGAACACCCATATCAATCCTTGTCCTAATAAAAGCTATCCCACATATACATGTAGAATAGTTTTACTTCAGAAATCAACATTTCTCTTCAAAAAGACGAAATCACACCTTTCTTGGTCATCCTGGAATGTTATCTAATCGCTGTTGAACGTGCGACGAGACTAAAAGAAGAGTTTAGACAATTAGGAAAAGTTTAGACGATTCCTACATCACCATAGGGTACTAACCATACTAATAGGCCAAGGTAAACACTTATCCCCATTCAATTATCACAAAAGAGTAAATACAAAGTTCCTCCAAACCTCACTACCACATAACACCAAAATCAACATTTGCTACAAACAAACCTCCAACTTCAAATACACAAAAGTACTCACTTTAAATACATGCTACCTATCTTGGGGTTTATACAAAACACACTACTGCATTAACTATAACACAATATGAACTTTCATGCAGGAGATGCGTGGATTCTGGGTAGCACCTAAGCAGCGAGAGATCCGACCCTCTGCTATGGTGGCACCAGAAATGGTGGCGATGCAGTGTGCTAAATTGGAACGATTGGTGCAGGACACCAGAAATACCCAGCAGGTGGCGCCTAGGAAAAATAAGGTTGCGATGTAGATATCGGCTCCCATTTAATGATACTAGAGGGGTTCTGACGACAAACCAATTTCTTGTGGTCCGATCGGCTACAATTTGACACTTCCTCGTGAAAGAACATTGAACAGCACGGTGCTCTTCAACGCACTTGAAACAGATCATGTCCTGCCCTGGGACCGGACGATATGGGTATACTGTGATCGCCGGGGAAGAACGAGGCGTTGCAAAAGTAAACGGGCTTGGCTGAAAAGGTCGAGTCAACGACGGAGGGCACTGTGCCTCCTGGAATCTTTTGGGAACAGATCGCTGAGAAGACCCGCTTTACCTCCAAAGCTCTCTTTTTCTAAAACATAGCAACACTCCTGACGAAGCATTTGAACCTCCCTCTGAAGATTTCGCAACTCCATTACCAAATCTGCTAGAACACCAGCGACTGGTTGAATAGCCAAAACGACATCCTCACCCACATTACTGATGCTCTCCTCAGCCAAAGGTGGTGGCATTGTCGAGCCGCACCCGCGACCACGGCAACGACATCCACCACAACCACGACCTCTACCCTTCGACATACCTTCTACAGCCCCAAACAACTAATATCACAATCAGTTCTCAAATATCTATCGCATACCATGATTAGACAAGGATGCAGCTAATGTAACATAGATGCAATGTTTTAACAGGAAAACTATTTCCTCCGGTCATGCTTCACATCACAGCAAACACACTAGACAAATAACACAAAAAAACATAGAGGTGCAACAAAATCCAAATATTATATTATCCTAATCGACGCACCCAGGCTCACTCTACACTCTGACTCGAGACCATCCAAACTACGTGTTTGGGAAACACTCAGGGCTCATTCTTAAGTACGCCCATGACTTCGTTCTTAGGTACGCCCGAAACTTACACGTTTGGGAGCGCCACAGAGCACTCATCCAAGAAACATATGTAGAAGTGAGAAAAATCATGTAACACATAAGACAACCACATAAATCAACTGGGAGTTATGTAGATCTACCACACTCCGAATGACTATGTATGTCAAAACACGAAGCATTTGTCCTAAATGCCAACTAGAAAAATCAATCAAAATTCTTTACCGCAGGACAACAATAAGCCAGTACCTCTAGTATTGCTTACACAAATTAGCAAACATCAATTTGCCAAAACAAGAATAATTGATTTTCAATATTCTATCATAAACCTTTCCAAGGTTTCTCCATTCTTACTGTCTAGCTCATCAGATACTTTATTCCTTCATATTTACTATATAACTCATCGAACTCTGCCAACTTACTATACAAAATAGCACTGTCATAACGAATATCGAGCATGTATACCACATGGTGCGAAATGCTCTTTGATCAAAATAACCACTATCAATAAATAATCTCGTAAGCACCTAATTCGAGGGCACTAACTAAAATCCACCAACTCAACTCTTTAGGGATGATCAATCACCTGATTTCATCACACAACATATATACTCCCGTGAACTATATTTACTATTATCCTAAGCATATAATCAAGTTCTACCTCTGTAAGCGTGCTCATAATTTCCTACACATGCGGAACAACTTCACCAACTCGTGCTTAGAGATTGTTGCCAAATCTCACTATAACTTTATTAACTTCATCCTTCAAAATCCAAGTCTCACACAACTGCATAATAATTCTTCTCCATTCAATTTAGCTGGGAGACTATTCAACACCAAGATCTCCATTCTGATCCTCCCAACTAATTACGATAAAGTTCTAAAATTACAACTCTTAGAACCTTCTAAGACATCAGTCGTGTTATAACAATCAATCATTCAATGTGGTTCAACAATCTAAGCCGCCTTAATAACCTATTGATTCACCTATATTTCAAATCCAACTATTAAGCATAAATGGATCTGCCTTACGACGCTACTTCTCATATAAATAATGAATCCCCATTGAATTCAAATCAACTTCAACCCCATGGCATAACTAAAATTAATTATTCTCCTAGGTTCTCACAATCTAAAATTCCATGCCTTACCATCCCATTACTTTAATCATAACCTCTCACATAAGCCTGACCCAACATTATTGCAACTATTGAATATTGTCCTCTCAGGACAAAGCATTAGGCCTCAAGATGCAAGTTACTTCAAACATCCATATAATCAAAATTCCCATTGAATGCTATACTTGCAAAGGGTTCTTCCCATTATTAGCTATGATTCAATAACTCAGGGGGTCATTAACCCAAGGATACTTACTATCCCAAAATTAGGGCAAGACATCTCATGAACATGTCGCTACCTCTATACTTCGAATGGCAGCACGACCTGGCCACTTCAGCGACCACAACGTCTGCCTCTTTTGCATCGCGAATCGATACAATCACAACGAAATCCACTTGGACATACAAGCGAAATCCAACTGCTTCCCAATCACTCACAAGTATTTATCTTAAAACATTACAAATAAACAACATAACTAGCAAAAACGTAAATGTAGTGCTTGACCCAACCCCATCCTATTCTGTACCAGAGTGCTTCAAGTTTTAGTAATTGTTGAACCTAAGCCAAGTCTTAATTTAATTAATTAAGATAACTTAGGTTACCAAATTATCCACTACAAACCTGCTCTGATACCAACTATAACACCCTGGCCCCTTCCCTAAGGCCAAAGTGCTACCTACTACTCTATGATGCTACCAATTCCAACTTTTGCCGCTACTCTTGCGCAGCGACCCCTTTAGTTAAAATAACATCCAAACGGCAAAAGTCATAGACTTGACACTAAGCGCACAAGCAGAGGTATAAATATGCTAACTACCAAAAGGAACTCATGTGTTATATAAGGTTAAATAATTCTTGTTATGATATGCTTTTAATATTAACTACCTGTCTTGCTATTAAAGTTTAAACTTGTCAACTAAAGGTGATATGTAAATTATTGTTGTACGTGGAATAACTGTGCTAATCCCGCTCGTACATGTCGCCATCATTAGTCACCCAAAAAACAACAAAGGGAGAGTCCAAAGACTCAGCAAGCACAAAATAAAATAGTGGCGACAAAAAAAGCAATTCACTAATCTTTGTAAAACACAAATCTTGTAACTATCAATAAATCACATATCTTACAAAACTACAACATAAATTCTACAACTGTTCCATTGTCATCAGTTTCTTCCATACAATGTAATATAATGCAATGCAATGCCATGTCCACATGCATCCGCCGAGCTCATACTGGTAAAGCTGGGTGTTTACCCGTCGATGAACCACTCATGCCCTGCCTTTTTTCATACGTGCCACAAACTCCACTCCCGTGGAGCGCCTACCTCAGTAGGTCTTACTTGTGAGCACTCCGGATCAGTCATGTATCTTTCTCACCGACCCACCAGAATAGTTACATGACTTTGTCTCTGGCTTAGCTTGTGCAACTCATGTCACGATGAATATAAATGATGCAACATCCTTTCAGCATTCACAATCAACTCTACACAGATTCCACTCCCATGGAGTGCCTACCGAAGTAGGTCTTTATCCCACTACCGTGGGATGCCTATGCGAAGTAGATCTTTAGTACAAGTGTGTAGCATGACGCAACACTATTTCAGCATAACAATTAACCATAAGCATCTCATCACAGTATAATCAACAGATAGGCAGAGATACCATTTAATAAAATGACATAAAGCATAGAATACAAAGCAAATACCAAGCATTCATCACAATTCATTATTCAAATATGCACTTGCTTGTTTACTTGTGAAGAATGAAAGGATGGCACGAATCCCGGGGCTGCCCCTAAACAAACATCCATTTCAATTCATTGCTATAGAAATACATGCAAGAATGCAAATAACATCGGTTCTATGTGCACAGACAACCGACAATGTTCCTATGCGCAAATTCGCCACCAATAACCTTCCTATTACCATATACCTTTCTAATGCTCCGGTACCCAAGCGACCATAATTTCAGGCTCACGCCATTTATATTCATGAATAAATCTTATTTACACGCACTTAATCTTTTTCTCACCTTCCCTCTTTTTTCCTCTTGTTTCCTTTTCTTTTTTCCTACCTCTCCTTTTCTTCCCTCTCTTTTTTCCCCTTTCCGACCAAGTCCTCTGATTCCTTATATCCTCTCTCTCTCTCCTGGCTCCTCCTTTCCTGACACCGACCAGATCCCGCCCCTCGGCGTCGCGCTGCCTCGGCCTCTCCCCGGCCTTGGCGCCTCCACCTCTGGTTCCGCCGTGCACCTCCTCAGCTCGGCTCAGCTGTGCCATGGCTACGCCACCCACGAGTAGCCACATGGCAACGTCGCCGCCGCTAGGCACCCTCTGCGCCACCGCCTCTGTGCTACCTCTATCCTAGCTCCAGCGCCTCCGACTGCCGGCCGACTCGGCTTCGGCTCCTATGCCTCTAGCGCCTCCTCATCTCCTGTGCCCTTGGCCCTAGCACCGGCCGTCGCCCTATTCGGCCGCCACGCCTCCTGGCTGACTAGCTTGGCCGTGCCCAGCTTGGCTGTGACGTCTCGCCAGCCAACTGCTCGGCTCCTGCTGTCGGGCCCTGGATCCGTCGCCTACGTCCGCAAATCGGCTTCCCCTCTACTTGACGTGCCACCTCCAGGCCGCCCGTCTCCTGTGGCCGCGCCTTGCGCCTCCCTGACCTCTGATCCCCTCAGTATCCTTCCACTCTACTCCTTATTGCTCTATAAGGCTATGTGATGGTTGTATGGTTTCGATCCGGTGAAGAATGATTGAATGCGGTTGTGTGGGTTATCTTCGTCTGATGATTGCCGATTGGATTCATGGTGGGGCTAAAGAGAGTTGTGATGGCTGCTTTCCTATGTCGGTGGTACCGGTTGTTGCTTGGGAGAAGATGGCGACCGCCTCTTCCTTGGGTTGCCACCTGGTTGCTTGTGCCTTCTCTTCCTAGCACCATTTCCCCTCTCTGATTCGTTGCTGAGCTCCTCCTCCCTCCTCTTGGCTAGCTTGATGGTGGTGGCTTTGGATGACGAAGGGAAATTGGTCTCAATTTTGTGGGACTGTGGTTGGTAATGATGTTGGCTGTGGTTTTATTGGCATTGGTGATTAAATGGGACTTTGCCTCCCTTGCCCGGTTGGCTTCGGCTTTGCCATCTATGCTAGTTGTGTTTTTGGCACCTTCTTATGTGAGGTGGCTTTACTGTGCTATGTGGTTTACCGGTTGATATTCTGGTGACCATATGGGATTTTACTTCTTTTTTTTATTCCATGGGTATTACAGGTTTGGGAATTTTTAGACATAGCAATCAAGTTCGAAAAATTATGAAAATTTTTGTTAAGGCTTCTGACATAGTGTAGATTCTTCTGTGATTTCTCCAGAATTTTATATAATAAAGATCTCTAAACAATTCTTTGAATGATGCTGTTTTGCACTATTTGAATTTGAAATTTTTCCATGTTTACACTAAGACTTTGCGGGATTTTTAAACAAAGAAAAGGAATTCCAAAAATCGTGAAAATTCTTGGGGAGGCTCCTGGCTTAGTCTAATTCTTAATAAAATTTAATCCCAACAATTACTAGCTCTCAGTTTGTTCTTGAAAATTGGTTGCTGCAGCTTTTAGGTAAGATTTTTAGTTATTCAAAAATAAAAAGAAGGTTAAAAAATTAAGCCAAAATGTTTTTCATGCACTTGCAACAAGGAATTCAATTAAATTATCTCCCACCTCTGTTAATAATTAATTAATTTTAGAAAATCATTTTTAGCTGCTGAAATTTAGGAAAGCTTTTAATAAATGCTCAAATTTTTTCAAAATCCATCAAAATGCAGGAAACATTATTTGAGCATAATTTAATTAGTAACTAGAATTTTGGGAAGTTACAATTCCCGACGCTCAAACCCTCCTACAAATCATCCAGCCTGTGACATCCACACATCCACAGCACTTATTTTCATTGACCCCACAATAAAAAAGAAAAAAGTTTATAAAACAAAAAGGTACAGTTAAGTTTGAACTACCAACTGCTATGCAACACTTGTACTAACCTGAAAACGATTGAATTAACTAGGCTAATATCATTTTCATTGTATGGACCATAGGAAACACATTAATATGCTATGTTAATGCGAGACATTTTCATCAAGTCTAAGACAAAACATACACACACACACACACAACATGAGAGATGAAATTTTCTCATATTTAATCATAATAAATTCTACTCAAGAACACAAAAAAATATTAGCTTCTGACTGAAACCTAACAAAATAATCTAAAAATGGAAAGCTCAAAATCCGATATGAGATTTGATACATTCCCCCTCACAAATCACTCTTTCGGAGGGATTAGCAATACATTGCCAATCAAGTATCTCACAAATCATTCTAGATCTAAACATCACGAGGACAACATTGTCATCTTTTCTAACCATGCAATGAATAAACAAAGTTCTTATTCTCTTCATCTCTTCTTCAATTAAGCCTTAAGAGCCTTGTGGCACCATAATCGGCCGTTCAAAGACGAGTGCTCTACCCTCAATCCTTAAACCCGTACCTAACCAACCTGTACCACAACACTTTCATCTCATAAGATCTAGCTTTTAATGAAGATCTTTCGGTCAGCAGCTTTGTAAGACTTATTTTTCATTCAACCACCATGAATAGGAACCTCTTGTTCATGTAAGAAAACAATCGCCAACGGTGTCACAGAGTGGCTTATTGCTAAGGATTCTTGGTTCTATTATATTTACCACGGCAGATACGCCTCCTTTCTTTTCCATACAATTTTGTTTGTATAAAGTAAAACATTTATAAATTCGCCATATTTTTTAAACTTCTAAGTCTGCTTTTGACACATTCATCGGGAATAGATTCGTTAGTTCAAAATTGCACTTATGTCCATTGTGCATTTGTAATGTGAACAAGTAAGGCACATCGTAAAAACTTTTTGAGTTTTGTCTTTGTTATATTAGATCTCGGTCAGCGTCCTTGTAAGACCTATTTTCCTTCAACCACCATGAATAGGAACCTCTTGTTCATGTATGAAAACAATCACCAATGGTGTCAGAGAGTTTGGTTTTGATATATTCATCGAGAATAGATCCGTTAATTCAAAATTGCACTCATGTCCATTGTTCGTTTGTAATGTGAACATGTGCAGCACATCATAAAAAACTTGAGTTTTGCCTTCGTTATATTCGATCTCGGTCAAAATAGTACTCATGTATTCTCTGCATGTGTTTGTGAATCACAATCTCACAATGATTATTTCTTTAAACAATCACAGCTTGGTGTTTTGCGCAAATGAGGTAATTATATATTTAGTGCAATGTGCAATTTACTCTTAAAATTACTACTACCGAAGTTCAAGTGATAGGTCATGCTCAATTTGAACATAACAATAAAAAAGAAAAAAATAAAGGAAGAAGAGTTTATGTACCTAGAAACTTCAATACGATTACTCAAGGCAAAGAAGAAAAGGGAAATAGAAACCATCTGAACGTTTTCAGATCCATGAGAGAGCAAATCCCAGTAAGGTTGAACAAATCTGACTGTAAGAAATACAGCCTAATTTCAGAAACATTTGCGGGGTAATGAGTCTCTGCCATTCAAATATACCTTCATATTTATCCCCCATGAACTAATACACAACGACATAAGTTAAACAAAAGGAGTTGGCCCCAAAAAAACTGAGCAAAGCTGCAATCAGGAGAAAAAAGAATCCAATCTGACATTTGCAAGGAGAGAAGTCATCTGACATTCAAATTCTTTGGATGAAGCATTGCTTTATTTGCTTCAGCAAAATAGAACAAGGCCAACACCTCTTTAGTGCTAATTCAACAGACCCCCTCACCCCCACATACTATATTACCAGTCTGCCACTGATCTGCCATGACCAACCTGAATTCTGAACCAATTCTAACCATTGAGGTATACTGCCACTGAAACCATATCAAGCTGATATCAATAGTGTAAATCTCAGTAGCCAAGTCGAGGGGGCAAATAGCATAGGGAAATAACTGAAACAACATTACAATAACTGCATTGATAATTTCAGATGAAGGATATCAAGACCATTGTCCATGATATCAAGACCATTGTCCATAACACCTTTATCAACACATTGAAATATCTAAATTAACTTCTGAAGATCATTCTGCCATAAAGAATTGCAATACAGAGATATAAGTTGCAAATACACTCTCACCACGAGGATTGACCACCCTGAATCCACTGTTTCTTTGTGTGAAAAACATTAATCCATGCAAGTAAACTGGAGACGCCATGAATAAAGATGGCCCCTTCCTAACCAAACTGCATCTGATTTGATCTACGTAAATAACTGTAGCAGCAAAAAGAAAAGGCTGAGTTAATAAATGTAAAGACAGAAACCATTTAACTAATGTTAACCAATCAACGGGGAAAATAAGTTTTAAAGACGAACCTTTCACATATCTTACCTTTCACTCTTTTTGCACATGGAACCTTTCACATATCTTCCGTCCATGATGATTAGCACAAATCAAATACAGAAAATTCAAAAAGATATTCAGCAAGCTAGAAAGAAAGTTTTTTTGAAGGGAATATAGTAGGGGAGAGCTCTACTGTTAGATTATATCAAAAATAGGAAACTGTACAGATACAGTTAATCAATGCCCAACAAGTCTCTGCTGAAGTTGCACGTAATGAATATATGAAACCAGTCTTCTTGACAATCCAGATTTCAAAGAGCACACAACTCAGATTCAACAAAAAAACATCTTTCCTTCTGAGCATTGCTCTTGTATTTAGTTTTTGCCTATAATAAATTTTTGGAATCCAAAGGAAAATTCTATGCTTCAACGTGCATTTGTTTCTACATACCCAAATGAATAACGGTGGAAGTGTGATATTTCATGTCAATAACTTCGAAGTACTTAAGTCATTTGTACCCCAAATATAAGTCCTGTAAATATTCAGTTAAACTTGGTCAAGAATGATTTGCAATTTATCTAATTGCTGAGAAGCAATTTCCGCAAGACGTCGATAGAAAATTTTCAAGATATCTCCGTTTCTAGAAAGTTTTGAGACTAAAGTTGATGACCGCTTTGCAAATGAATGAAGCTGATGAAAATCATGCTTTGAGATAGAGTTTAGCCATAAGTCACCCAAGAATGAGATTGTTTTTCCATTTCCTGTGGTAGGCCGACCAATAAGCTCAAAAAGATCCAATGGTTTCCTTTGTAGAACGAAGATCACATAGATAGATCAGCAGCCATTCAGAAATTGTTTCGATAAAGTATTTTCAATTTCCCATCATGAATGAAGTTGATGACCTCTTTGCAAATGAATGAAGCTGATGAAAATCATGCTCCGAGACAGAGTTTAGCCATAAGTCATCCAAGAATAAGATTGTTTTTCCATTTCATGTGATAGGCCGAGCAATAAGCTCAAAAAGATCCAATTATTTTCATTTGTAGAACGAAGATCACGTAGATAGATCAGCAGCCATTCAGAAATTGTTTCAATGAAGTATTTTCAAATTCCCATCAAAGTTAACACTTCCCAAAAAGACATAAACAAAACTTTTTCGTCAAAGCTATGTCCAAAAATATTTCTTTGGAAAGGTCGCAAGGAAGTGAACGGTGGACATTGCCTTGTTGCTTGGGAGAAAGTAAAGAGGCCATTTGACCTTGGTGGCCTGGGGATACTTGACTTAGAAGTGCTTGGTTGGGCCCTGAGGATGAGATGGCTATAGCTAAACAAGACACAGCCTGATCGTCCATGGGCTGGTTTTGATATCCAAGTGCATCCCAATTCGGTTGCTTTGTTCGCTATCTCTGTCACCTCAGTTATAGGTAATGGCTATAGAACACTTTTTTGGTGTGACAAATGGTTACATAATAAATCTTTGCCTGAGCTCGCGCCATCCCTGTGTATGCAAGTGAAGAGAAGAATTGCAAGGCGCAGAACTGTGCAGGAGGCTCTTTCCGGCACTACTTGGATCCGCGATATTGATAATGGTTTGTCCTCAGTGGCTCTATTGGAGTACTTTCAGTTGTGAGACCTGTTAGCCAAGGTGAACCTTGCCCCCGGAGTAGAGGATCAACACATTTGGGCCCCTTCACCGTCGGGTGAGTTCTCCACCAGATCAACCTATCGGCGTTTTTTTGTGGGGGCTGTTGAATTTGAACCTTAGAAAGAGATATGGAAGTCATGGGCCCCTCCTCGTTGCAAATTCTTCACTTGGTTGGCCTCGCTCAATCGTTGTTGGACTGCCGACCGTTTGGCTCGTCGTGGACTGGATCATCCTGAAAATGCCCACTTTGTAACCAAGAGGAAGAGAATATCCAGCATCTACTCACTACCTGTGTGTTCTCAAGAACAGTGTGGTTCACAATTTTATCTATTGTTGGCATGCAGCACCATACTCCTGGACCCACTGATTCTAGTCTAATTGCTTGGTGGCGCCAAGTTCTGCGGCTCCTTCATAAGCAGCACCAAAAGGGTTTTAGCTCTTTAGTTATGTTGGTGGTTTGGTGGCTTTAGAAGCATAGGAATAGATGTGTTTTTGAAGGGTCTCCCCCTAATTCTAGCACTTTAGTGCAAGAGATTAGGGATGAGGCGCAAATGTGGTGTTTGGCAGGGGCTAAAGGCCTCAGGCGTATTTAGTCTTAGCTTGGTGTTGTGGGTGGGCTGCGGTGTTCTTTTGGTATGCCCGGCCACTTCGGTGTTGTTTGCATCTGTATGACTCCTTTTTCTTCTTCTTAATATAATGATACGCAGCTTTCCTGCGTATTCGAGAAAAAAAAATAAGAAACCAGTCTACCTTTGTGAAATTTCTTCGGACAAAGTATTATTAGTATGGTTGTCACAGCAGACTTGGCGGCCACGGCGCCACCACGCCATGGCATCCTCAAGGCGAGATACGATGAACTAATGGGGTTGACTTAAGACAACAAATTGGAGAGGTCAAAGACAGTTGCATACCTTGATGTCCTGCCTTCTTTTGCTCTTTTCCCATCACCGCTCCACAAAGCACAAACATTCACAAATCAGATCAAATGGCACAAGAAAAGGCTGAGACAAAGCAATGGTAAAGTACAGAGAGTAGAATTACAAATTGTTAATCTATGTCCTACAACCAAGGTATAAAAAAATACTAAACTGCCAAACAAAAAGCCTTTCCTGAACAGTGAAAACATGGTACTATGTCATGATGCTATTGCAAAGAGAGCAGCGGCTTTGGTACAAACAGCAGAAGCCTCAAAGGAAAGGACGAAGATGAGTAAGCTGCAAACATACTTAGGTTTGTTGAACCAAGATACCTCAAAGTATAATGATGCAAAAATGATGCGATATGAACAAGTCCTAGATGAGTTAGCTAAGGAAATATTTCCAGTGCCACCCTCCTGATCCATGTAGTGTTTATGTGTGTATTATCTAAGTGTTATGTATCCCTTTGTATCCCTCTACTAATTGTACTCAATGTAGTGTTTGTGTACTATCATATAAATGTAAGGCCTCCTATGTATGTGTGTAATCGTATGTGCCATCTATGTAATGTTAAGTTGATGTAATCCCTTTCTAATTCATGTTATGTAATGTTGCATGTCCTACTTTAGTGTTGTTGTATCCACTAATTATGTGTTGTTGTATGACAACAGCATGAAAACAACAAATCAGTGCCTCATGTTGACAAAGTATGTTTAGAAACATTGCCTCATGTTGACAAAGTAAAACAACAAATCAGTGCACAAAATAAAGTTATTATAACTTGTAGATATCCTAAATGTATGATCTCTGTTGCACCTCCTATCCTTGCAAATCAACACCTTCCACTGGCTGACATTACCAGTCCTACAACAATAAAGCAGGCAAAAATTAAGCAGGAAAAGATAAGAGATATTCTGCACTAATGACAGTGTGGGTACTAGACCAATCTGTAAATACTGGCCCAATGTCAGGATATCAACACCTATGGCCCTTAAGTTAATCATGGCTTGTTTCACCTCCTCATCAGTCTCTCCAAGACCAAGTATGACAGAGGACTTGGTTATCATGCCCTCTTTGCAACATTTAGCATGCTTCAGAACAGCTAAGCTCTGATCATATATGTAAAAATGAGAGAAGATTAGAGATGCTTACAATACCAGAGGGCAGAGGCCATGAGACAAAACATAGACACAAGGGATTAACTAGGTATTGCTAGAAGATATTGATCTTTGTAATTATTCTAGAAAAAAATATAATTTCTGTAACTAAGCCCTTTAGCATCAATATCAAGACTTGTGCAAATTCTAGGTGGAATCAAATAAAATTGTATCATACCAGACAAACTCATGACAACCAGATCCTATGGGAATGGTATTTGGCCAGCTAAAATAAATCATATCCAAAGATTATGACCTGACCAACATTAGAAAGTAATAGCAACTCACCAATCAAATAGATTGTAAAACTCTGTTCTTGATTGTAACTAGTTTAGGACTATCCGATATTGTACATACAATAAGAATGTAACTGACCTAAGAGAAAATGCACACATAATATTTATACAATTTTGGAACCTTAGGCTTTCTATACCTTCGAAGAAATATCACAATCTACATGACTGAAAGTCTGGAACTAGCAAATTCTTTTTTATTTGAGATGTTGTAGAACTTTCAATGAGTGGTAATCTCACAGGATTCAGAGTCTTGGGGAAATTGAGTAATTGGTATTAAGTTGTAATATAGTCTAAATAGCATAAAATGTTGTGCCACTAAAATCAGTGAATGGCATTACCCTGCTCAAGGATGCCTCACAGTTCTCTGCAGACTCCTCACAATTTCTATGTTGTGCAAACATCATAATTTCTATGTTTCACAAGAAAGAGCAAACATCACTGAATTACTAATATATTTGCAGCCAAGGGGGAAGAAAATACTAGACTGACAAAAAAAGCCTTTCTTGATCACCTACAACTATACTACTACAAGTGGAACATATAATATTAAATAAGCAAATAATGAAGTGGGAGGACAAGTGGACAACAACTTACATCAAGATGGCAGCATTTTCTCCACTTTGGCATTCAAGACGACAAGAAAATATTGCAAAAGGACTGGATAATCTAACGCAAAAACCCCCACTTTGGCATCAGCTTGTACACAATAGGAAAAGATCAAGATATCCGCATAGGTATGTGGCAAAAGAAGTCATACCTTGGAGATACGATATAAGGAATAAAGGAAGTGATTGAACTAGTAGAATAAAGAAAGGAGACAGATCATCCCATCATGAAGTGAATAACTTAAACTTGAACTATCCATTGGTCTACTGCTGTTATCAGTTTTTTGACATCATACTTACACGTAGCTATGTATGACTGCTGTCAAATTTGGCACTTTGATATTTGCAGTACTGCTTGATCCTATTACAGAATATAAAATATTTGTGCATATCTGTCAGGATTCAACAGAAGGCACTGACAATCTGGATCTGAAAGAGTCTATATTTAGAGAGGTTACTTCACCTATTTTGGCAACAGCTAAACAGCATGAAGGGTACCAAACATTGTGGCAGATTTGCTATGATATCAGTGATACCCCCACGCAATCTTATGGTATAATCACATGACCATATCCCAAATTTGTCTCAGATCATCTTTCTACTGCTTGAATGTTGAGTGCATCATGCAGGAGATAGCATATTGTATTTTTTTTCAATGACCCAGCATATAATATTAGATTATTCATTTTCTGCCAAAATCAGTTATAGGACATGGTTTTTATGTTCTTGTGTTGCAGCATGATAGTGTAGGACCTCATGTGGGGTTCAGTTTCTTCGTTTTTAAACAGCTAATCAACAGCCGTCAGTATGCTAAGCTGTTAAGGCTGGGCGAAGAATTCCAGGAAGAGCTAGCTAGTTTTCTTTCCTGAAAGAGCGGAATGATTTTCTGTGGCTTAAACCAGTTCTCTTCTGCTTCAGAGAATCTTCATACCTGTGCTCTGCTTCCGTGTCCTGAGGAAGATACTAACCTCACAACCAACAGAAAGCCGCTGTCCTTTGTTGAAAGAAGACGTCTTCTCTATCTCTCTAGAATTGCTGCAACAGCAGGTTAGCTGTTTCTTCTGTTCCACTTTCCTGCTATGCCTTCGTCTGTGCACTGAAAAACAATAAGTTGGGCGGTTGCATACTTAGATGTTGTGGTTGATAAAAAGGGGTAATATTCTCCACTTGTCATGCGGGTTTTATTCAAAAACACGCTTCCAATATCTTTTTGATGATGGATAACAATAGTTTATGAAGTGCTAAGTTTATGCGAGGAATTCTGGATTATCCATTGGTCTACTGCTGTTATCAGTTTACCAATGGATATTAGTGTAGACCAATGAGCTTACCACTGGATGTCAAAGAATGATGTTGAGGTCAATAGCTCCAACAGGATGGTCACAGTAGTGGCATCAACAGTGTATTAACCACAAATCATTTGTATGTAAGTGAGCAATGTACCTTTGAAGAATTCCTTCTGCAGACAGCACCTTATTTGTATGTAAAGAGGGTTGCCTGGCTCCTCCGGCAGCGTCAAACAGCAGCAAGTAAGCCGTCTCGGACCACGGGAGGCGGAGGCGAGGTCGTCTTCTCGACCCACGGCGGCGCTGAAATCGCGCAGCAGAGTGCCTCGGTGGCGAAGATGGAGAGGATCGGCTCTCATCGTCGGCGCCACATCTAGGGTTTGGGGCGCGACGAGAAGCCGAGGGAGGCTAGAGAAGCCCACTAAACCATCTGATACCTGCGCAATCTAAACACGCAAGGAGACACAAAGCAACCGAATTCGTTCGATTCGGACGAGGAAACACTCCAATTCAGGTGTACACGCGCGCTCGCCCGCGGCGGCTTAACGGGTCTCGTGGGGGATGAGGGGGGAGGGGGAGATCCGTATCTCGCAGCGACGCGCGCGCGGTGGCTCGATGGACGCGCGCGGTGGAAGTAGATGCGGTGGAGAATACTCCCGCGGCAGAGGCGGCGGCAGTGAAGAGGTTCGCCTCGCTCCTCCGGCGCCGTCAAACAGCAGCAAGCCGGATCCTGAGCGACGGTTCTGTTCGCAATGGCGGGCGCGAGGGTTTCCGACCGGAGGCGGCGGCGGGGGAAGCGACTGCGGAGGTCCTCGTCGGCCATCCTCTCCTCTCCGGCGCCTTCAAGGCTTCAAGGGAGTCAGAGCTGTGACCACGGTTCGTATCGCGAGCACGAGGCCACCAGGGTTCGGACCGCGGGAGGAGGAGGCGTGGTCGTCATCTCGACCCACGACGGCGTCGAAATCGCGCAGCAGAGAGCCTCGGCTGTGAAGATGGACAGCATCGGCTCTCGTCGTCGACGCCACGGCTAGGGTTTGGGGCGCGACGTCGAGCTGGAGACGCCGAGGGAGGGGGAGAAGAAGGGAAGTTGCTTGTGGTTCAAGGAAAAATACCGTTGCACCCCTGTTGTTTTCAAGCTATCCGTTAGGTCCTGCTCATCCATTGCTCGATTTTATTAATAAAAACCTTGTACTTTTCAAATTGGCGTTGCAGTCCCCTGTGCTCTGTACCCGTGCTGGACGAAGATTAATCGTGCAACGGAGGGTTAAACGGATAATTGTATGTCATTAATTGTATATGTATTTGTGTTACTGTTTAATATAGCTAATTTATTTGCCAAGATTATGACAAACTAGTGTGGTAAGAAATTTAATTTCCGGTCTATATTTTACACTCTATGTGCATGTTATACTATATGGGGTGGGTTCTTTTGAGATATAGCTTGGACTTTTAGTTTTATAATTTCTGAATTCTAATTGTTCGTAAAAGGTATTATACAGAGAGAAACAATCGCATGTGGTTTTGATCGATATAACTGAACTTGGTATAATGTCCACTACAATCTACCGTAAACCCTACATTAAAAAGATGTACTATTTAAAAACTAGTTACTGTAATAGAAAATGATAAACCAAAGCCAAAGTGTAGCCGAACCCAGCCATGTACACCATCACATGCATTATAAACTAACTAATTTTTAACTTACCTAGTCTTTTTCACAAAACATTGTTTTGTAGTTTTTTTTAGATAATTTCTTTACAGTCTTCGAGGTATGATTTTTATCATTATTTTTTGCTATGGTTGATGACTTTTGACCGAAAATAAATAGTAATGATCGAAAGAAGTGATCTTAAGAAGAAGAGCGTGAGTGATAGGAAAAGTGAGGGAGAGATGCATGAGCAAAACATGAGCTAGAGCAGTGAGATGAGTGGTGCGTCTATGACCCCTCTTGTCCCTAGAGCAAGACTTGAGTTAGAGAAGTGAAGAAACTGCTTAGAGAAGCTGAGTGTTTATGATGTGGGGTCATCCGATCTTCTTGATGTAGGATGGATATTCACGGGAGTCTTGATGAATCGTAATAATCCTCCAATGCTAGTGCAAGGGACGAACACTCTTTAATCCATCAAAATACAGTTGTGTTGATTTCACCGACCATCAAGCAAAGATCTATGTGCACCTAATTCCCGGTGAAAAGGCTGAACGATTTTGATTGAAGAATATTCCTAATTCTCTATAGGATTTTGGCAGCCATGATAAACTTGAACAAACTTTAGTAGATTGATTTTTATCAAAAAGTGGTTTCCCCTATAATGAGGACATGCTGCCATATATATAGCGACATCCCCTAACCGTTATGTACACGAGTCTTTGGGCCTTGGGGCGGCTTGAGATGAGTTCAGTCAGGACCCAAGTACACAAGTATTTATCTAAGATAATGACCAAACTGAGTTATGATTACATGACCAAACTTGTTTGAGTCAGCCAATATTTTCGGCATGCAAGCCATGAGATTCTCCATGCGCATGTGCTTCATGTACTAAGACTCAAATCCTTACGATTGGCCTTTTCCCTTTGCACCGAATAAATCTCTTTTGGACAGCAAGCATGCATATTCCTTTCCCTTTGCTCCACGTGACAGCAAGCATGCATATTTCTTCAAGTCTTTTCAAGCGCATGTTCACCCTAAGTTGGTACAGATCGATTATAGGCCTGTAGATAATTAAATAATATAGTAGTAGCTCTGTATCTCCAAATATAATAATTAAAGACCAAATAAAATTAGAGTTCACCTAGCCATATTTAATACGACTCAATAATTCTTTCTAATCAAATAATATATTTAACTGAAAAGCGTAAGACATGAGCATATCCACATCATCCTCCCCTTCTTTAAGAAAAGTCGTCATCGACTTTTGATAGCCTGAAATTGTACTAAGCAAAAAATACAACGTGTATGCTTAGTATATATATTTGTCATCAACATTTCATCTGCTTAGCACATCATGAACATCTGAACATATAATAAACAAAAAGAATAACACATATGTATGGTACATGCATGAATCAATTGTTATGTCATTCTCATTATTTTACACAAACCGATGAGTATAACAGCGATCAAAAGATATATACATTGCAATATTATTTTTCACACCATTCTCTTTCCTATAAGAAAATATCATCCTCGACTTTTATAAAGACATAGACAAATCAGTAATGGGCAAAATCAGATTTAGTTGTTTAAATATGTGGAAGAAAGTTTTTAGTTCCTTCCATGCTTCAACTGCGCTACTTTAATTACTTGTACATGATTGCATATTAAAGGGTAAACAAGTAAACTTAAGAAGTCTTTTAAACAGCAAGCACAATTGCTGACAATCATTTCATTATGATCATGACATGGTACAAAAGATTATTTATCCACAATATGCAATTTCAATTCAGTAAGATTATTATAGGTAATGCAAATTCGATGAACATAAAACTTGTCATCTACACCATAATCTCCAATCAATTTGAATTTATATGTTTAGGCATAGTACTAGTTAGTGATTTTATACATGAAATTTCAACAAGGTTCTCGATCACACTAGATAACTTTCTAGGATCATCCAATATGATATAGTATAAAGAATCTCTAGGAGATATCCTAATAAGAACTTTATTATAAATAATCAATTCCACATTATGTAAATTGAGCAAAGAATTTTCAGAACATAGAATTTTTGATTGATCACATGAGTTCTCACAATTACTCACCTTTCATAATTAAATTCAGCACCAATATTATTACCTTTATTGTCCTCCTCAATAGATGTAGGTGTTGTAGGCATCAACTCTTCGTAATGAAACAATGAAGCAACAAATACTTCATCTCCACCCGTGGTTGTCTTCTCATCTTTCACTTCTAATGGTATCGGTTATTGAGCACTCAACTTCTTGTCTTCAATTTTAACCTGCACAAAGTTAGAAACAATACTAGAAATAGACATTAATATATTAGTTTCATAAGCAACCTCACTTTGTCTATCTCTCTTTTTTTTCAATTTATCTCTCACACTCTCAATTTTGATGCTCTCAATCTCAAATATGGCAGGATCACACAACTTACTCTTTTTATCTCTTACTCAATTTGGCTATGTGGCTCTCATCCTTACATGATTTTTGATGTATCTCAGGTGCCATGTATAGCTTTGGAATAACACTATATATCTTCTTGACCAAAAAAAATTCTTTTGCTCGGTCATCTTCTTATATGTTACACTAGTAGAGGTAGAAAAACTAAAGTATGGACATGGAGAGAACTGTGGTATATGTCCACCATAACTCTCTTCTCCTCTTCAATAGCATAATTCACAAGATCTTGCACACTAACAAAATATTTATATTGAAGTGTAGCGGCGATCTTAGAATTCAATCCTTCTTTGAAATATGCCTTCCCTTTAATGCGCTGGTGACACCGGCACGACACAATACATCTTGTAGTTCAAAATAATATTTTTGAATAGTATTACTCCCTTATGCGATACTCTCTAGATGGCGAAGCAATTCCAGCGCATAATAAGATGACACAAATTCACGCCTGATGAGCGCCTTCAAATCTAACCAATATTTAATGAATTCTTTTCCAAATAGTTATTTCCACCAACTATAAGCATAGTCTTCAAATTTTTTAGTGGCACACATCACATCTTGGTCTTTGGGCAACTTCTGAAATATAAATATTTTCTTTATCCGCTATTCTCTCTCAAGATACTCCACTGGATCTTTACTTCCATAGAAAGGAACAAAACTAATTTTTTTGTTGTGGACAAAGTGCCCGCACAATATCATTCACGATGGTCGTATGTAACACTTTCATTCGTTGACTGAATTCAATGTGACGATTTTGCATATCCACCTTGAGTTGTTCTACCATTGTGGCAGTGCCAGCTACAATTTTTTTTTTGCAATGTACTTCTCATTGCCTAATGTTAAAAGTATCATCATTGTTGTCTTCTCCACCTGATATGGTTAGATTGTATAAAAAAACACACAACAGCAATAAAGTATATAGACGCTTAGTAAAAATCACTCAATCTCACTCTTTCCTCTTCCAAGTAAAGTTCTCACCTTTCTGAAGTAAATTGGAGATCAAAAGAATCTTACACTTGGTGGTGACGACAACAGCAAGTGATGATCAAGCGGATTTAAAAGTAGTTCACAATTACACGGCTTGGTTTGGAAGTGTTTATTCTACACAATCTGAATTTCACGATGTTATAAAATTAAGTAATAATACAAGCTATAAAATCTTGTTTAGGTGCTGATCCAATAGATATAAATGAAGTAAATGAACGCACATGTAATGATCAATGTGACTCAATGCAAACAAAGTAATTAGCTAAAAAGAAACAATCAAGAAAGAATAACTCATTTTGCACTAAGTACTACGAAAGATACTAGCCAATTGCAATAATATGAAAATAAAGGCACAAGATTACTCAAGAAATTAAATATACTAACTGAATTTATAGCATGAAGCACTTACCCATGTTTGGCCTTTTTTCTCACATATTTTTCGTTACCTTGCAACTGACTCAAATAGATTCAAATTCTTATTCTGAGCCTAATGAGGTATGTGAGTCATAAACTTTTTGTAAAAGACAGGGGTATAAAGGTAATTAAAAGATACTCACTCTCTCTAAACTCTGATTTTTTTTGTGTCAACCAAATGAGTGATGCATGACCTAAAGAAAATATTCAGCCGAAATAATTAATTTAAGAGTAGTCCAAATGCAATTATCAAAGACTAGTCTCAAGTTTTCAAAGAATGCTCAGTGAAAATTTAAACAGTCGTTAGCGCTCTCTAGAAAGGTCGGCTTCAAATTTAGGAGGGTCCGATCGATTAGCTATACACCTCGAATGACCGATTAGACTCCTCGCCTTTAGACGGTCCGAACATCATCATTTCCTTTCGACGGTTCACCTTCGGACGATCTCAATCTGTCACGCTCCTTCGGACGGTCCAAACCTTTTCGACACCTTGATGGTCCGATCATTTTCAAATGGCCCGATCGTCTGTCGCAACCCTTCGAACGGTGACCAATTCCTTCGGACAGTCTGATCACCTTCGGACGGCCCGATCTGTCATGTCTGTTCGGACAATCCAAACTTGCATCGCACCTTTGGATGGTCTGATTGGCTTCAGACGGCCTGATCTGTAACACTTTTCAGACGATCTGAACCTTCACCGCGCTTCGGAGTGTCTGATCGAGAGTGGACAACCCCTTCAGACGGTCCAAACTTGCACCATGCCTTTGGAGGGTCCGATTGGGATCGAATAGCCCAAATGCTTACGAAGCGTCGGACGGTCTGAATGTTGTCGTGAGGTCTTAGGACGGCCCGATCAAGATCAGATGGTCCATAAGTGCGGCTAAAAGACTCCAGACGGTCCGAACATGTCTTAACAGGATTCTTATCATGCACAAATTTGTGATGGCTAGGGTTTCTTTCGGTCGAACAGATAAAGAAGGAAAACAAGGATATGTTTGGCTATATATTTTTTTTCAAGATGAGAAAAGATTTGACATGGGTAGCAAGAACAAGAATTCAAAAAATAAATTGAATCTACTTTTTTGGATGCTAATTGAAAGATCCACTAACGGATTTTCAAGAAAATTGATATGCAAAGATTAAGCTGCGCAAAAGACAAGATAATCAGAACATAAACAAAATTCATAATAGATTAAAACCTAATCAAACTCACATGAAATAATAGATTAATCTAATGTTTGGATCTATATATTTTTGTGAGGCAATTTTCGACTATAATGGACTATACGACAACAAATAATGAACGAAAATTTAAAGGGATAAAATCTTACCGAGTAAACCATGCTCTGATACTAAGATGATACGGGGTCACCCGATCTTCTCGACGTAGGATGAATACTCACGGAAGTCTTAATGAATCGTAATGATCCTCCAAACCCAGTGCAAGGGATGAACACTCTTTAATCCGCTAAAACACACTCATGTTGATTTCGCCGACGACCAAACGAAGATCTATCGTGCACCAATTTTCAACAAAAAGGCCAAACGATCTTGATTGAAGAACACTCCTAATTCCCTTTGGGATTTCGGCAGCCATGATGAACTCGAACAAACTTTAGGAGATTGATTTTTATTAAAATGTGGTCTCCCCCTATGATGAGGACCTACTACCATATATATAGCGGCATCCCCTTACTTTCATGCACACGAGTTTTTGGGCCTTGTGCCAGCTTGAGACATACTCGGCCAGGACCAAGTACACAAGTATTTGTCTAAGCTAATGACCGAACTGAGTTCTGATTACATGACCAAACTTGTTTGAGTCAGCCAATATTTTCAGCGCGCAAGCCATGAGATTCTCCATGTGCATGTGCTTTATGCACTAAGGCTCGAATCCTTGCGGCTGGCCTTTTCTCTTTGCACCGAATGAATCTCTTTCGGACAGCAAGCATGCATGTTCCTTTTTCTTTGCTCCATGTGATAGCAAGTATGCATGTTTCTTCAAGACCTTTCAAGCGCATCTTCACCATAGGTTGGTACAGATCGAGTATAGGTCTGCATATAATCAAGTAACATAGTAGTTGCTCTGTATCTCCAAATATAATAATTAAAGACCCAATAAAATTAAAGTTCATCTAGCCATATTTAATGCAGCTTAATAATTCTTTTTAGCTAAATAATATATCTAACTGAAAAGCGTAAGATATAAGCATATCTGCATCAGTTTATATTAACTTGAGACTTCTCCAAGCAGAAGATAAAAATAGAAACCAATACGAAAGGCTTGGCAGTGGAGATGGTGCCTGCAATAGTAGCCTACATAAATGTTGGAAGTTGATTGGAAACTCCTTTTAAATAAGGTATGACGTCGCATAAGAAAGGCCTTACTCAAATGGTTTCAATTTCGAGCTTATATTGGCTTTTCACTTATTTAAACCGAAGCTACTTGGAACATGTTGGTTTCTAATTTTGACTCATTTTGGTTTTTTGGGGGGGGGGGGGGGGTTGTTGGCTTTTTCATTTTCTCCCTTATTCATTTGCATTTGCATTGTTCATGACGATATAACATTTTTTTTATTTTTTAAAAAAGCTAATAGCCGTTACAGTACAACTTTAGTTATAAGTTAAAAGCCACAGTCACAAGTTAAAGTCGTAAGCCAATTATAGCAACCTAAATAGGAGATTCAGGCCGCAAAGCAAGGTTCAGTTGATAGCGTGAAAAGCAGCACAAGTGAAGTTCTTTAAAAAGTCTGGTTGGGAGGGTGGTAGGAAAACAACAATTCCTCATGCAACCAGGGAGTTACGATGATAGGTCTAACATTTCTCGCACCTCAAGAGTTCCCGTTTGATACTTCCCCGTTTGATACTAAAAGCAAAATTTTCATAGGCATCTCAAATCTATGACAACTGTGAAAAAGCTTTGGTAATCATCAGGCTTAATAAGGAACTCGAATATCTAAAGTATTAAAACCTACCCCGGTCTGCTCGATGGAGAGCGCTCCACGCACGCGTAGGCCCCTTCGCGCGGCGATGCGTGGCGTCCGAGCTCCGCCTCTCCCCGCGCTGGTGCGCTTGCGTGCGTCTGCTCGTGCCGTCTTCCCGTTTCCTCCCTCCCGTTGGCGCCCGCCTGTCCCCGCCTCCTTCCTGCGTCCGTGCGCCTCCCCCTCCTCCCCCCTCCCCCGCTGCCCCCTCCTCCCCCGGTCCCCCGCTGCCTCCCCCTCCTTCCCCCATCACCCCCGCCGCCCCCTCCTCCCCTGCTCCCCCGCCGTCTCCCCTGCTCACCCGCTGGCTGCCGCTTCCCCCCTCCCCCTTCCTACCCCGCCGCCTCCTCCTCCCCGCCGCCCCATCCTCCCTCCTCTTTCCCCCTCCTCGCCGCCCCTCCTCCCTCCTCCTTCCCCCTTCCCCCCGCCCCCTCCTCCCCGATCCCCATCTTTCCCTGCTCCCCTACCGCCTCTCCCCAACCCCCTCCTCCCTCGCTCCTTAGCCTCAACGGCGACGACGCGCGCGTAGGGCTCGTGGCGGAGGGCGTCGTGGACTCGCTCTCCGCAGCGGTGTTCGGCGGCGGAGCTACCGCCGCCCTCACGGCCATGGCGCTGACGAGCCTCGCCACCGTGGACGTCAACAAGTGCACCATCGGGGCGCACCCCTCGGCCATCCCGGCGCTGGCCGCGCTGCTCCGGCGCGGCGGCCCGCGGGAGCGCCGCGAGGCCACGACGACCCTCTATGATTGCTCCCACGGCCTTGCACAAAATGGCCCATCTTGAGGGTTTTTAGCTTACTGCCATTTCACTTCATTTTTCTTTTGGCATCTTTTGAAGCAAAGTTTCTTTATGGAGGTTTATTCGAAATGCAAGAGAGCTTGCTTCTGCCAGAGCTGCAGCTGTTGCAGGAACTATTATGGTTTGAAAACATCATATCAAATTTGATGTATTTGCTATCTAGATCCAACATGTTGAATCCCTGACCGTGTCATATTTTCAGACATTGTCTTCATGGTCGTCTTGTAGTATTGAAGAGGTCAACTCAACTGGACCTGGAATCTGTTTCTTCCAACTTACAGTATTACATGCATACCTTTCTTAGATTCTTAACCTTTTCTCGCAGGGCTTGATCTTCCCTTACTTCCTATCACTGTCTTCTTTAGGTATTCAAGGACAAGAACATAGTGCAACAACTCATCAGAAGGGCTAAAAAGGCTGGCTATAAGGCAATTGCACTGACTGTTGATGCTCCATGGCTTGGTCGCAGGGAAGCTGATGTCAAGAACATGTTCTCATCTAGCAACTATACACAATGTGATGCTTTACAGATAAATTTGTTTCGTTTCATAAGTTCAGTATCTAAATTATATAGACTTTGTAGAAAAGTATGTATTCCATTTCATCAGGAGCTCAGTATCTGAATTTTGTATTCTGTTATGTGTTACGTTCTAGATTTATCTTGCCTCAAAATGTGGTATTGAAGAGCTTTGAGGGATTGAATCTTGGAAACACGGACAAGGTTTTTTGAAAACTGAACTGATCCCAAACTACAACAAAAAAATTGAGATAGTTATTTATTACTTTTCCCTTTACCGTATATTTTTGATACTTCAGATGAATGGTTCTTCCATTGTTGCATACGCCGCTAGCCATCGCTCTTTTTCTTGGAAGGTATAATTTGTAACATGTTAAGATTTCATACGACAACTAGCTATTGTGAAAGACTTTCAGCTATCAGAGAATAATGACATATCTCACACACAAATCTCGGTGCATGACTCACGATGCAATGCAGGATATCAAGTGGTTACAAACAATTACCTTGCTGCCGATCTTAGTGAAAGGAATCATAACAGCTGAAGACAGTAAGTATTTGGTTTGAGTTACGTCTTGAATGGCATGTCACATGTTCTGAGCTGCAATTTAATGAGTATGTTTGTATGGTTTGACATTTAGTGTAACAATTTTTATCAAGTGGTGCACTTAAAGCTCGTGCATTGTCCTAAGTTTTCTACATCTGAATTAACATAATTTGTATTAGCATATTGTTGTCCATGTAATATGGCCAATAGAGGTCCCAAATCAAACTCGAGGAGGACCCTCAATACTCCCACATCTGAATTAATTGGTAGATTGTGCAACTGTTATTGCTCTTTTTATTTGGAGAGAGCCTTCGATTTTGTGATAGGCTAATTTTTGCTCTATAAACTATATGAAGTTGAGAAGTTCTGTATGAGTCACCGAATAAACTGTCTAAGTGCTCTAATATGGAAAAAGACTATACCACTAAGAGATATTGCAACCGAGCCATGGGATTCCCTTGAGATTGCTTGTGTCACTCCAGTCGTTGAAGAAGTCAGTGGTTAGTCACTGACAAAGCAGTGGGGCTTCTTGAGATTCGATGCAATCAAGTAATACTTAAGAAATTAACAACTTACGCAATTGTTTTTTCCTATCTCTTTCTAGGAGGGGTGTAGACTTTTTGTGATCGTACTTTTTGTCATGAATTACTTTACAATTTCCTTTCTTACGTACAATAAAATGTATATTGTTTTTCTTTGATTTGCTATAAACACAACCCCTTTGCTTTTCTAGAACTGCATAGAAAACTTAGTGGATTATGCAGTGGTGATGCGGCCTTGATGTTGCCAATGTCTGAATGGAACCTTAGCAACCATAAGATAAGGGTTGACCTTGACTACAAGTATTGGACAGAACCCGGTCATGGTTGGCAGTCTCAGAAGAAAAATATGAGTGCAATTGAAATCATGGCAAGGCGCGCGAAGCGCGCCCGATGTTCTAGTTTAATTAATAACTGTAGAACAATAACTATCAATGTGTGCCTGTGCTAGTGTGCTGTGCCGCCAGTACGACCGCGTAGCTGCATTAGCTGATTCTGTTAGAATTAATCAGGTATTGCAACACAGATAACACACACAAATAGAGACCAATCTATTTTTCCCCATTTTTTTTCTCCGTTTCCTGAGCCTAGGGCTATAACATGACATAGAAAAATGGACTGCACTCGTACAATTCTATTTCTGATTGCCGACTGATAGTCAAAATAAATTAAAACTAGAAACTCATTTTTCTAGAATTTTTGTATCTTCAAGCCACCATCTTTCTCCAAATTCATCCGAGCAATCTAGCATCAAACTTCAATCTGAGCAATACATAGACAGATAGTTGCAGCACAACTAGCAGAAAGATGTTTATGTGGATAGAGTAGGGCTGTCAACTGCAAGTCCCATTGTATTGAGTCCGTTGTCAACATAAACAGTTGAGCCAGTGATTGCAGATGCCAACGGAGACACTAAGAACGCTGCTGTGTTTCCCACTTCATCTGTTGAACGCATAAAGTTCTTTTAGAGAAAGTCTGAAGAAACAAGCATCAAATGAGTTGTAGTCGAAGGAAAAGAAGGCAATTTCAACCTGCCAAGAGTTCCTTCTGCAATGGTGCGTTGACGTAGGAGTACTCAATCATCCTCTCAATGAATCCAATAGCTTTGGCTGCTCGGCTTCCCAATGGACCTAAGAAAATAAACATACAATCATACATGCAATTCATGCCGATGATGAAGACAGAAGAACACAATTTATTGAAGCTAGACACCCAAACAACTGCAAATCACACATTTTATAAATCAAGCTACCACTTTGCAATTATATGTTAATTTTGTATGCAAATCATGCTTTTCTAATGTTAGATTTTATGCTGCAAGATTTCCTAAAAAGAGGAACTTCATATGCAAAAAAAAAAAGAGATACCTGCCGATATAGTGTTCACTCTGATTTTGCCTCTTCGACCTGCTTCGTAAGCAAGAACCTACATACAAAAAGGGCTTGCAAATAAATATATGCAAAGCGAAGCATTGTTGCACTTGTGGAAGGGTAAATGTAAGATATGCATGATCTCATAGAGAAGTGTGCACTCTTGCATCGCTCTCAAGTGCTGCTTTTGTTGAACTCATGCCACCACCATAGCTACAAAAGTACAAAATCACCAAACAAATCATAAGTAACCATAGCTCACGTCTTATCCTTGAAATTGTTAGAAGAACATTTACCCAGGAATTGTCCTTTCAGAGGCTATGTAGGTCAAAGAGATACTAGCACCTCCTGCAAAATATTCAAATGAAAAAAAATGAAGAAGTGCATAAGATAGGGAGTAAACTGTGGATCAGAACAAAAACTTTTTGATCTAATGAAAAAATAACAAATGAGTTCCATTAAACAAGCAAAACCTAGGGCCTGTTTGGTGGCCTATCACAGTTTACCACACGTTAGGCACATTTCTGCAATAACAACATTTTGTGGCAATTCCACCCTGTTTGCTTTGTCACCATGCAAGTGTGGCAAACTCAAAATTGCTGATGCTTCGTTAGATAACAAGTGTGGGGCACCTACCTAAGGACTTCTGATGAGGTAGTGCGGCAAAGGGCCAACTCAAGTAAGAACTTGCAGCACGTCAGTGTGATAGGAAACAAACACTACGCTAAGCGCGTGTGGCATGCCTCAGCTGAGTATGGCAGATTGTGGCATGCAACCTAACAGCATCCAATTCATAAAAAACCCAAGGTAGATCACTACTGACATTTGTTCTTTGTTCAACAGTCAATCCAATAAAAGAACTTGTTAAACACTAGTGCCAGCATGATCTGCTGGCCAAATAAAACTGATACACTAGCATAGTGACAGAAGACAAAATCATCAGAACAGAAATAGAACAGGGCAGCATATTTGTAGGAAGTATTACCTAGATTCATTATGGGAAGGAAGTGCTGAAGTAAGGAAATAAAAGAGTAACTAGATGCTGAAACTGCAGCAAGATACCCTCTTCTTTGAGGAAAAAAGAAGATTAACTAAATAGTCTATGCTACTGATGGTGACGATGATGACAATGTTTGTGAGGGATAGAGGCTTTACCTCAGGACCATTGGCGAGAGAGTGCACAAGGATGTTAATGCTGCCAAAATCATTTTTCACAGTTTCGGCAACTTCCTATCAAATGAAGGCATATAGGAATTAGGCCTATATTAGAAAACATTGCACAGTAAAATCAGATCGCTGGAGTTGAGTTTAAACCACAACGCAACAAACGAGTCTTTAATTCGTGATAGTATTCCCTTACAGTTCTACTTTGTTGTTTTAAACGTTGCAATCTAGCTAGCAAATAATCAACATGATATTTAGGAACAAAATCATCTCACAAAAGTCTTTTCATTGTATTCCAAGTTCGTGGTACTTTCCCATGTCTACCAAGAGACTTCCACCAAAGTATTGCATCATCAATAAAAACACTAGTGGCAGCTGTAATCTTTTGCCTATCAGACCAATCATAATATTCAAATTCTTTGTCTAATGCTATCTCCCAGTCAATATAGGCATCAGGATTAAATTTACCAACAAACGACGGAAAAGCATACTTGACATTAGTTGATGCATCATCATCGCGTATCTTTCTTTGTAACCTACACATACCTCGTTGATTTTACAGGAGTCGACGACGATCGGAGTAATCAACTTTAGTGTGGCTGATGTAGTTGTTCTCTTCGATATCATCATCCTCGTTCGACGAAGAGTTTGAAGGAAATAGTGCACGTTAAGTAGCTAGGGGTAAACATTTATCTAAGATCACAACTCTGTTATTGATGGTGGTGATGGTCTTATTAAGCCGATCCAACATATTGTTGGTCTCACAAAAATTCCTACTATGTGTTCTTGAACCTATCATGGTTAGTAGAAAACAAGAAAATACACGATAATTATGTAAATCCCTATAAACTACTAGGAGGAGGAGCTTGACAAGTCATATATCTCTCAAACTCTTACCAAGCTCTTATAAGTTCTTACCAATGCAAAACAGGTGGTGTAACCGGTGGCTGGTTTGTGATAACTTGACTCAAGTGATGTGTATAGCGATTGCAAGAGCCGATTCGATATGATCTGTTTGGTTAGTAAAAGGTATAGTTTGGAAGGTTAGATATGTAGCAATGGAGAACAATCGGTTAATTTCAGAAATTGTACAGAATTGAATTATAGTTCGTATGTAACACTTAGCCTATATTACTGATCAAACAAGGATAGGAGAAGGCCAAAATAAGTGTGTAATAATGTATAGAAGTGATGAACACAAGATAATTCAATAGAATGCAATCTGGAATTGAAAAGTACAAGAATTGATCTAAATCTGAAAATGGCAGATTTCTGTCCACTAGACAAGATGTCGGTATTTTGGCAGTAACTTTTTATCAGTTGCCTCTTTTTTTGATGATTCTTTTTTTTGTAGGGCAATGGGGTTTGGAAAGCATAATGGGGTTTGGACAGTGAAATTAAACTCTTTTTGTAGGGTAATTTTTCTGGACTATAGGACATAAAAATCAATCTACTAACAAGGGATACAAGAAATCCTACCGATCAACTAAAGCTCTGATATTACTTGATGAGGGAGCAGGGTCCCGATCTTCCGATAGGATGATAACTTCGATTTGAGAGAGAACGACTTTGACGATGCGGCTACTAACCGGTCACGACCAGAACGTCAAGCAATCGCTAAACCACACTCCGAGTCATTATCAATCATGCCAAGAACGCGGTTGACCTGAACACGAAGGCCTATTCCTGCATGCAACCGAATCGTCTGACACAACTGAAGATATAAGTTGCAACGAAGGCAAACTAAACATAAACGAAATCTAATAAAACTAGAGAGGTGCAGCCTCCTTAAATAGGGGAGTGGAAGCCACACAAAACTAAGAAACAAGGGGGTGGTACAATTTTACTGTTCATGTAAACAGTAGCACGCCCATATATAGTAGGGGTAGCACTTTCCTCTTAGGCTCATGCATTGCAAGGCCCGATTTGGCCCAAACAGATGGTGTAGCAACTTCTTTTGATGATTGCAGGTCGTACAGAAGGAATCTGTAGGCAAGGCTGGATCTGTTCGAAAGAAAACGAGAAAAACTTTCCATTAAGTACTCATGGACCTCAAACGGACTTCGTTTGTGAAAGTTATGCTCATTTGAAGTTGGACCTGTCAGGCTGAATCTGAACTGATCTGGAGGCCGAATTGGATTCCAAAACGTGTTCCACTTGAATTCTTGCTTGAATTGGTCCAAAAGTGACGTGGTGACCATAAAGAAGAGTTAGGGGAGACGTTGACGTGATCTTAACATGTTGGTTGGCTTCCCTTTTGGTAGATCCCAACTACAAGCTCGTAGTGTTGATGCAATCCTCCTTGTATATCTACGTAAATATGCATTTTCATCATTACGTAGCATCATATAGTTCATATGATATAAAGATATTTCTAAAAACAAGTTCACCTGATAATTTAAGTGATACGTAGGAACTCTTGTAATTAGAACAGCAAGCATTGCTAGTATGGTTATAACCATACTAGCTTCTAGTTTAAGCTAGTTTGAGCTCATCAGGCAGTGCTCATTTGAGCTTCTAGTTTAAGCTTTTAGTTTCTAACTTCTAAATTTTGTTCTTTTCTATTTTTTTTTTGCTTTTTTAGACTTTTTTTTGCTTTTTTGTATTCCTTTGCATTTTCAATTATGAGAATCTATTTTTTATTTTAATTTTTTTAAATTTAATTATATAAAAAATTTTACAACAACTACAGTGTAAAAAAAGTCTCAAACAGTACCAAAAAACTTTAAACTTAAAGCTAAAAGCTCAAAAGGAACACTACCTAAGCGTGCTCATGGCCTGGTGAGAAGCCAGGTCTGGTCGTGTGTTTGGGTGCTGGCTCTACTAATTTTTTTTAATTTTTTTCTTTTTACATCTGAAACATTTCAATTCTAATTCAAAAATTCTGTTAAAAATCTAAAAAATTGATAATTGTTAGTTATTAGTTCTATCATACTTTCCAATAAAGTTTACAAATTGATAACATTTTTCCTACTAGCTGCGATCATCCACTAGGAGCAAGAAATACTTCTTATTCTTGGGCATTGCTGGTGTGATGGGGCCACATATATCCCCAAGGACCAAATCCAAAAGAGCTTCAACCCAAAATTTGGCTTCCTGAGGAAACTGTGCCCGGTGTTGTTTGCCCACCAAACAACCATCATAGATTTATTCAATCTGCTGTATGCATGGCAATACTCACACCATACCTTCATTACCCAACTTCTGGAGTGATTGGAAGTTGAGATGGCGATACCGAGCATGCCACCTCTAAGCCTCTTCTTCACATCTGGCCGACAAACACACTAGACTTGCCATTTCAAGATTAAGAATGTATAAACGGCTTCTTGTTCTCTTTACCTTGGCAAGCAACTCCTTGTTTCGGTCATGGATCCATAGAGTGCCGTGCTCAACGAGTGTTTGCCACTCATGCTCATCGAGTTGTCCAAGGCTTATAATATTTCTTCGAAGCCTTAGAATGTAATAAACATTTGAGAGCACCCGATGCTTACCATTGTAACAGGTGAACAAGACCGCACCGTGTCCATAGATGTCTATTATAGATCCATCTTCGGACTTAGGCGACCCTGTGATGCTCATGTCAAGTTCGACAAAGTTCGTCTGGCATCCCGTCATGTAATTTGTCATGCCAGTATCAAGGTACTAGCTTTCATCTTGCTGCTGCTCCTCTCAACCAAGGTGGACTTGAGCATGGACCTCGGTCAACATGGTGTGGTCTTCCCTCTTCTTGGTTGCCTCTGTGAGGGCACACATTTGCGTCATCAGAAGAGTTGGTTCATCATCTTGGGGCTAAACAAGATTTACTTGTTCTCTACATTCCCACCGTGGCTTGCGACACTCTCTTGCATAGTGCCCAAAATTGTTAAAGTTGAAGCACTTAACCTTCGTCTTGTTGTGTGCACTGGTGATTACTCCAGTTCCTTACTGTCAGGACTGCTTTTTCCCTGATGACCCTGCTTGGCATTATCTTAGTTCTATTTGTAACCGAAGTTGGTTGGAATAGGCTTGCCACCGCCTAAAGAAGATTGTCATTGACTCTTATTCTTCTATTGTGCCATCCACTTCTCCTCGGTGAGAAGCAGACGACCTCCTCCTTCTCCATTTTCCCCATGCTCCCAGCATTCCTCCATAGCCCTAAGACAGCATGTGAGTTCCTCAAGTGATAGCGTCCTCAGATAAAGCATCTACTTAATCGAGATAGCCACCATCATGAACCTCTTTAGAATTGCACAGAGAAACTTTTTTGACAACTATTTCTTCTTCCAGCTAGTCACCGATTGCCCAAATGGAGTTTACAACTCCACTCTGCCACACCGTGAAGTTATTGACGGCCTCGGTTTCCTTCATGCGCAATGATTTGAAATAATTTTGCTGAGTTTGCACCTTTGCTTCACGCACGCACTCACCTCCCATGCGCATCATCGTGATTGCCTTCAAGCCGCTCTACTAGAGTCCTTGTTGCTGAGCATTAGCAGCATCTCAAAATGCCCGGCTTGGAGGATGGCCACCAGCGCCATCCAATCTAGCCTGAAATCCGCACCGCTTGGTTCAATCGCCTCCCACACTCCCTAAGCTTGGAAGTTCACTCTCATGATGAGAGTCTAGTTAGAGTAGTTTGTCCATGTGAGATGCAGGTAGCACATGGTCAAACCTAGGGCTGGCTATCGAGCTTAACGAGCTATTATTGAGTTTCTTTTGAAATTGACATAGTTTCACATAAAAATCATTTTCTTTTATCTTTTAAGTGGTTATTTTAAATTCGAGCTAACGAGCCACTATCAAGCCGAGCCTCATTAACCTTTTTCACTTGAAATGGACTCATTTCAATTTTTAACCCATTAACTACTG
This sequence comes from Melocanna baccifera, assembly GCA_036346265.1. Taxonomy (NCBI): domain Eukaryota; kingdom Viridiplantae; phylum Streptophyta; class Magnoliopsida; order Poales; family Poaceae; genus Melocanna; species Melocanna baccifera. The sequence goes on from CM070710.1 coordinate 6,694,649, forward strand.
TAATTAAAGCAATTTTGATTCGAGCCTTAATGAGCTTTTTTGCTAGCCCTAGTCACACCTGCCTCCTTAGGCACCATCTGTGCCACAAGCTCTCAACGACCACTACTGCTCTCACTCCTGAATGGTGTCGATGATATAGACCTTGCACCTTGAGGCATCCTCACAGGACCTAGCTAAGAAACCGCTCTGATACCAAATGTCAGGAAAACTAACAATTCTCTGAATTTCTCACCATGTCGGATGATGAATAGTGTCTTAAAAAAACAGATTTCAGAGGAATCAGAGAGGAAGTTCAGAATGCATGAAAGGAAAAATGTTGTGTCGTGTTTAACAACCCAATGGCTTTTTAGTTTTTTCTTTTATCATAACTACATGGGTTAGTTACATGCAGAGAGGTGGCCCGATTCTTCCTTAGATCAAATCACGATTAGGATTACCCATTCCACCAAAAAAGTAAATAAATAGAGCAAACATGCAGACTACTCAAACATGCAAACTACTCCCTTCTTCTCTGGCTTACATGCAAAAACAAAGTAAACAACAAAGAAACAATGTGGTGAAGTGAAAATACATCAACAATTCGGGGAGTATGGTGACAGCAAAAATGATGTTGGCGGGGGCAGGAGCTCACTAGACTAGCAACAATGGTGACGGTGGCGGTTGTGGCCGGAGAAGAGGAAGATGACACGGGGTCAACAACACACTACGGGGATCATGAAATTGAGTGAGGGGTCATGATACTAGGTCACAGTGGTGATAACTCATTGGAAGGAATGGGCTTTACTTTGGAGTCTATGTGGGAATCAAATTGCTAGTTTTGTTTTATTTTATTCTGAACTTTAATTATTTTTAATTTACATGACATTAACTCTTTCTCTTAATCAAGCCATTATAATACAGGTCTACTAAACGGACAGTTAGACCATTTCCTTTTTCCCGATTAATGTGGGAATTTTTCGAGCTTTGTAATCAGGATAGATAGATAGATATTCCATCTGTCCTGCAACGTAAGTCTCCATTCTCATCATCACACAATATAAGTCCATTGTAGAGATCAAAGATAGAGTTATTGTAATATTTCTACTATATACCCTTACTTTAATGCCAAAAAAATAAGTGAATAGTTGTAGTATATCATTTAATAAAGGTAAATACTTAGTCTAATGATTTTTTAAATTTAATACCTCCTGAGTCTGTGCGTACATGAGATTCGGACTTATTTTACGGGATGAAAGGAGTAGATAGATATACTTTGATACTTCACTACAAAGAACAACAATTTCAAAGAGCACCTGAAAATAAACAAACTAGCATGCAATCTGATCATCTTTATGCTAATGAACCCAAACCATCATGCTTTAATGAATTAATAGCAAATTTTCTGCTATTTCCTCGAAAAAAACCAAACCTTATATTAAACCTTCAGAACATCCGTGCAAACTTAAACAAATCTCTACCACCAATCAGACATGGTCTATGGGTCTATTTGATATGACTGTGGCTTATGATTTTTAGCTGAAATTTTTGAATTTTAGTTGTTTGCGACAAAGATTACGGGCAGAGAGATAATCGCTTGTGATTTTGGATTGTACAGATGTTAGGCTTTTAACGTGTACTACAATTAACTTGTAAACCTCGTCTTGAAAAAATACTCCGTTTAAAAGTTAGGTACTGTAGCAAAAGCCAAAAGCTGCTTTTAGAAGCCGAAAAGAACAGGCCCTATATCTTAAACAACAACAAAAAAAATGCACGTGAACTAGGTAACCAATCATGTCACGTTGACCTGGTCAAAAAATAAGCATGCCCCGTCCTTGTGCTCGCATGGTTAACCCGGTCGTACGGCAGATCTAGTCATGGGCAGAGCTGACCGGGGTGTTGGTTAGGGCTGTAAAAAAAGCTTGAGCCTCACGAGCTGCTCAAACTTGGCTCGCTCTAGACTCGATTCGAGCTTGGCTTGAGCTCCAAACGAACCGAATTCGAGCTTGATCTCAAACTCGCGAACTTCAACGAGCCGAACTCGAATAGCTCACGAGCTTGAGATTTTTTTTACTTAGCCCCCGGCCCAGCCCATTCCCCACACCCCCACAGCCCCACTCGGCCACTCACTCCATCCATCCTCGTCCGCCTCCTAGTCTCCCACCCGCCTCTCGTCTCCTTCCCCGCCGCCGCCCCTCCTCGCCCCTCGTCGTCGCCCCTCCTCGCTCCCCCCTGACGCCCCTCCTCGCCCCCCTGCCGCCCCTCCTTGCCCCCTCCCCCCTCCTCGGCCCGGATGGCCGAATCTGGCCAGATCAATCGACCTTCTGGTGCCGCCCCAAGTCTCCTCGACCTGGATGGCCGGATCCAGCCAGATCCATGGCCGGCCCGCCCCCTGCAGCTCGGCCACGGCTCCTACGGCAACGGCTCCCCTGCGCCTCCGGCCGGCTCAGCCTTTCGGCGCCACCTCCTTCTGCTACTCGCCTGGCTCCCCCAACCGCTGGTAAGGTACTTCCTCTCTACTCCCTCGGCACCGAGCTTACACGAGCCGAGCTTGAGCGAGCTCAAGTTTTGTTCGAGCCAAGCTCGAGCCTAACTTAAAGCTCGATGTCAATCTCAAGCTTACTTGAGCTCGGCTCAAGTTTCTACCGAGCTCGAGCTTGCCAGGTCAAACTCACTCGAGCTCGGCTCATTTACAGCCCTAGTGTTGGTATGCCTAGACACATTTAAAATTTTAAAATACGTAACTTCAGTACTGCTGGTCTCCTTGTTTAAAACGTTGTTTAAAATGATATATACGGTTTTATGCTTAAAACGTTGTTTAAAAAATTTATTTTAAAATATCGCTCTATTTCAACTTCTAGTTTTTCAATTCTCCGGAGAAGCATAAGTAAAAGCCAAAGAGAAAAAGGTCAAGCTCTCCCTTTCCTGCAGGCCGCATCCTGTGCTTTTGTGATCGACTCCGCCGCCGGGCGGGAGCTTCACTCCAGCCGCATCGCCCTTCCACCGCGACGCCAGCTGGGAGCTTCACTCCAGCCGCCTTGCCTTAATCGGCGCTGCTGCCTTTCACAGTCCAGCCGGCCGCTCCAAGCCCCTTTTGAATTCGGGAATCAATTGCCTTGCTACGCCGCAGTCCATTCATTCTTGACGGTATGTCGTTCTGATTCCCCATTTCTCGCTGGATTATAGATGCTCAGCTGTTATATAGGATTCATATATTCTGCCATATTGTGTTGTTTTCCAATCGATTCTACATCCTGTGATTGGTTGCATACGAAGTTCGCACTATGCCCGCCATCTTTGTATGTCGTTCTGGGTCAATTTTACCTTCCTAGTCCCTTCTTGGTTGTCTTGTATTATCAATCTTTGCATATCTACGAGGTAATGGCTGATCCCTTCCTCTTTTTGGCCCAGTCATGTCTAGAAAAACTTAAGTGGATTGTTGAATTTCTCATGCCAAAACTTCGACTGATTACCCGGCCTGGAAAAGGCCTTCTAGGGCCACCATTGAAGGCTCGAGGGCCACATCTTCAAATTGCGGAAGCCCTTTGCATCTTCCGATAAAAGATCTATTTTTTTCAGTTAATATTTCTAGCACTGTCATTTGCTATTTGATGCCACTTATCTGAGTATAGCCCATGCTTAAATATTTCCTTTTTTTTGTTTCATTAACTATAATGGGACTGCTACAACTTGTCCCTTGTGACAGTAGCTACCTGGATTATTCGGCTGGTGGGCTTGGTAAGCATAGGTGGAGCCAGGAATTTAGACTGCGGGGGCTAAATAAGCTATGTAATGTAACTATATCGATGAGATAAAGGGCAAAATAGTACTGATTCAAAAGAAATTCGCTAAAAGTTGGAAGAACTTAGTAGAAATTTTATAGTCACCGGGGGCAGGCCCTACCAGCCGTCCTCTCCCTCCGCCCCTATTGCTGCTACTGGCTGGACCTCTCACTAGAGCTGGGAGTTGGGCCAGGTTATTGTGGGCCAGCTCGAGGCTCGGCTGGCCTGGCACTGCCCAAGTATGGCACGAGCACGCCATGTGGCGGGCCGTGCCAGCACAGCACGAATAGTGGGCTGAGCTAGGCCTGAAAAGCTGGCCCATTGGGCGGCACGGCATGGCACGGCAAATCGTGTCGTGCTCGGGCTGGCATGGCACGGCGAGCATGCCGGTGCCAACGGTCGGGCCACCTCGGCCTCCACCTCGCCTCCCCCCTCCCGTCGATATCGCATATCCATTACGCTCAGTCGCTCATGGTCATCCCCAAATTCCCCACAAGGCCATAACACATCACCCCATCAGTCCATCAAAGTTCACAAAGCAGAGAGAGGGAGTAGAGGGGAAGGACGTGTACCGTTCACCACAGCTCGGACGAGTGGACGACAACCACAGGAGGAGGAGCGAGGCAACCGGAGCCAAGGGTGGCATTAGGAGTTTAGGCCTCTCGCACCGCTGGTCGTGGAGGAGGGGTCACCGGGGGAGGTTGAGGGAGGGGAGCCGAGGGAGGAGGCGACGATCGGGAGAGGAGAGGGAGGCGGCTAGGGGAGGAGAGGGAGTGTAACACCTCAGATATCAGTGTGAGATGCTACCATAGAACATCATCGCCAAAATAAAGAATAAAATAAAAACAGCAATAGAAATTGTACAAAAATTTAAAACTTAAAAGGTACTTTATTAAGAAACCAACGGAAACTGAAATAATTGTTTGAAACATCGGACCGGTCCATTTCTAACCAAAAGAAGAACAAATAAAGCAACTAAATAGTGGCAAGCCGCGGTCCTGAAAACTCGAGTGCTCCCACCCATGCATGATGCTATCACTTCACTGGTCTTCTACCTAAGACTAAAGAGCAAGCGTGAGATATGGAAATTTCAGCAAGTACCCAACAACGGTTGCAACACGGTAAATTAAAGGACAAGCGATGCAACCAAGTAAGCGAGCAAAAGATACAAATCAAAGTGACGGTACGGGATTAACAACGACACTGATATGGAGAGTGAAACTAAGATGAAGGTTAACATGACGTATGTGATAGTCGCATTGAGTAAAAGATAATTATTATTTAGTAACTTGTGGTAATGGCTCTGGCGGTTACTCCCCACATACCCGGTATACGAGAATAGCCAGGCACGCCATCGTCCTCGACTGTATACCGCAACGAGATGTAATATCCTGTGTAACGAGAGTGTACGGCTCCCCCATACGTTACCAGGTGGGTAACAATCTCCCCTATATGTGGTTAACCCCAGGCCAGACAATCAAGTAATTTTAGTGATTCGGGTGTTTAGGATATTATGATGGCAATAGTAATTGAATGATAGTATAACAAGTGAGAAGATTGCTAGGTACTTGATAAGGCGACTCCCGATACGAGACAAGAGATAAGAGATAAAGAGACATGGCTCAGGATTAATTTGATAAGGGACCCCTAATAAGCCCAAACACACAGGATTGTCACACGGCTCATTCTTATTAAATGTTGAGTAGTCATTAGTCCAATTAACAAGTATTTACATACAATTCTAATTTGGTTTACGAACAGCAAGGTACAAGACTAATACTAACATAAACTAACCGATACGCATGAATAAAATAATAGGCATAAAATGATCGCATGACTAAAATGATTAGCATAAAATGATAAACATTATATAAAATGATAAACATGAGTATCATGTTAAGCATGAAATGATAAACATGATTATGTTGATCAGCATAGAATATTAAGCATGATATTAACGATAAGCATAAAATGATGAACATGAATATAATGTTAAGCATGAAATGATAAACATGATTATGTTGATCAGTATAGAATATTCAGGATGATATTAATGATAAGCATAAAATGTTAAGCATGCTATTAATGATAAGCATGATATGTTAAGCATGATATTAATGATAACATAAAATGTTAAGCATGATATTAATGATAAGCATAAAATGTTAAGCATGCTATTAATGATAAGCATGAGAAGTTAAACATGAAATGACAAACATAATCTCATAGTATTAACATTGATCGTTTGGTACGACTAGGCAGGACCTCGATCTCGACTAACCTAAGATACTAAGTAGCGAGTACTTAATCACAATGGCATACCAATGATATATGACGTATAAATAACACCCACAGGCAAGCAATAGTTATGCAAGGCAAGGTACTGGATTAACATAGACATTGATATAGCGAGTAAAACTGAGAATGACGGTTAACATGAATATGAGATAATTGCATTTGAATCAAAGATAATTGATATTTGGTAAGTTATGAAAATAACAATTGTGATATAGCAAGTTATGGCAATTACGGTATCGGTAATTGTGATATAGCAATTTAGGCCACCGACACTGGCGATTACTTCCCACATACCCAGTTATACGAGAATAGTCAGGCACGTCGTCGTCCTCGACTGTATAACCATGATGGGTGTAATATCCTATGTAACGAGAATGTACGGCCCCCCGTACGTCACCAGGTGGGTAGAAATCTCCCCTATATGTGGATAACTCCAGGCCAGGTGGCTATAGTATTATTAGTAAATCAAATGGTTAAGAGATTATGGTACAAAGGAAAAAGGCTGAGATATGATTATGAGAAGTTGAAAGAGTTTGCTAAGGCTGAAATGGCAAGCGTAATACTTGATAGAGTGATGAGAAGAGATAACATGATGGTAAGGTAATTATTACATTGGAGGCATGTTATAATAATATGAATTTTAGGCAACTAAAAGATGGTGAAGGTAAGACGATGATAAGTAGAGAAATGTGTGGAGGCTAGAAATGAATAGGTAGTTCTCAAAAAGAGAGCGGTAAGGAATGGTAATAAGGTGCTAAAGATTTAGGAATTAAAGTATTATTCTAAAAGAGATATTATATTTAAGCTCACACAAGAGTTGACAACCAACTAAATTTTATGAAGTGATAAGTGATTATTAGTCAGATTAACAGGCATCATGTATATATGAATCCTTCGTTACTCACAACAACATCATATAGTTAATAGATCATGGTATCAAGAACTAAACCATTGCAGCCCTAATATAAAGCGAGTACTAATAGTAATAAACCTAAATTAAACATGTTCATATGTTACCCCCAATTAGTAGTTTAAGCATTAATTCTAAATCGCTTAATTACAAGCATAAGTTCTAGAGCATAATTAACTGGGCATTTTCATAATCTAAAAGCATGTGAAACAGTTACCTAGAGCATCATGATATGAATACCACAGTAGGAATCTTAAACCAAGGAAGCATTAGTAATATGATAATAACCAGGTGATTATTAGTGATAAGGTCATGATCAGGTAAATATTAGTGATATGATAATTGCTAAGTAAGTATGAGTGACATGATAATAACTCGGTAAGCCTTAGTAGTATGATAATTGCTAAGCGATGGCAAGGATGACAAATAATCTGGAAAGATGTGGTATGCGAAACGGAAAGTGGTTACAGCTGCGAGGTACTTGCCTTGAGTACGCTCGATGAGACCACTGCACGAAGGACCTGAAACGAGAGATTGGCTAGATGCTCCTTTGACTGTCGCGAAAGAACCTACAAAGCGGAGCGGGAAGGAATCAGATGGGGATTAAGCCAAAATTGTGAAGGACCGAAAGAAGATGTTTGGCCATGTGAAAAGGACGCTCCACCATGAGAACGTTAAACAAAGCCCCTGCGCAAATCCACGTTCGTGCGGTGCAACTACGAATGGTTATTTGACCACAACCGATACTGGCCGCTAGACACCTCCACCGCCAAGCTCCCCGCCAGCCTGCGCCGGCCGCGCTACGTCGTGAGCCGCCACCTCACTGCGCCCGCCTGCCGTCACCTCTACTCTTGTGCACCGGTCTACGCCTAGCCACGCCGCACCTTGCGGCCGCTCGACGTGCCGCGCCATGCGCCACCGCATTGGTTCTGCACTGCGCCGCCCTACGCCGCGCCACCGCCCTGCGCGCCTGCCACCGCCGGTCCTACGCCGCGCCGTCGCCCTACGCACTCGCATGCTGCTACGCACTTGCGCCAACCACCACCTGCACCTCTTACGCCGCCGCTGGACGCCACGCCAGCAGCCGCTCGGACGCCGCCCGCTAGCGTCGGCACATGTGCTTCCGTCGCCTGTCGCGCAGCCCGCGCCATTGAAGCCCACGCCAGTCGTCGCCTTGGTGCGCCCTGCGCCACTACGGAACGCGCCACTCCGTGTGCCACCGCCTTGGCACGCCGCTCCCTGCGCGTCCAGTGCCGCCACCTCCCGCGGGCCGCCGCATTGCCGCGCGCATGCGCTGCGGCGCGGCGCGCCGATGCTAGCCTCGCGCGCGTGTTGGCGCGCCCATGCCGCCGCTCGGCTGGCCTGCACTGCCGCGCGCCGCCTGCCTAACCAGAGAGAGAGATGGGAGGAAGAGGGAGATAGAGTCTGGGAGTCAAGGGGCTGTGCGGCGGCTGGTTTTGGGAACAAATGAGAGGCTCTCAAGCTTTAAAAGATTTAGGTTAGGGTTAGGATAAGAGGCCCCTTTTCCCCCTAAACCAGGCCCAAGCCCAATGAATCATGGGTGCTACAGCTCTCCCCCCTTTAAAAAGATTCGGCCTCGAATTGATTACTTCTAGAGATAAGGACGCGAGATTGAGAAGTAACCCTAAGAGGGAAAAGTCACGAGGGTCGAACCTTAATTAAAGAGGTCTGGATAATCCTCACGCATCTGGGTCTTCAACTCCCAAGTGTCTTCACGCTCAGTCCGATGGGACCAAAACACCTTAACGTAGGGAATAGTCCGATGTCGTAGCTGGCACTCCAAACACTCCAATAAATGAACTGGTCGTGCCACAACGGGTAGGTCCTCAGAGACCTCCAATGAGGGTAACTCCAAGATCTGATCAAGGTCATTTAGAAATTCCTCAACATCGAGATGTGGAAGACATTATGAACACTAGCCAGGGAAGGAGGTAACTCCAATTGATAAGCAAGCTTCCCGATTTGCTCCATGATGGGAAAAGGGTGTCGATTCCCACATTAAGGACTTGATAATTGAGGCACATGCGTAGACTCTTATTTTTTTCCACGAAAGTGATTGGGAAGCCCACTTCGACGTACTGTGTTGAATGAAGCCTTGCTCTACAGGTCATCCAAGTGCCGCTTCAACTCTTCTAACTCAGTCCGGGATAGTCGGTATGGAGACTAGATGATAGGTGCTATGTCAGAGATAACATCAATGGCATGCTCAACCATTCTAACCGAAGGTAGGACCAGAAGCTCAGTGGGAAGATATCGAGAATTCTCGAACAGTATGTAAATCTTCTGGTAAAAAAAATCAGTGATAGGTTTCTCTAACATGTCGAGAAGGCACCTAGACTTGGCCATCCAGCAACGACTGGAATAGGAAGGCCAAAAATAGAAGACTAAAGCATTGCACTTTGCCTTGATAAACAATTCCCATATTATCTTGAAGAAGGATAACCTTGCAGTAAACGGATAATAGCGAAATGAAGAGATAGCCAATCCATGCCCACAAACATGTTAAGGGTTTAATTGGTGTCACTACTACGTCAATGCTAAATTTATGGCCTTCAATCTCTAGAGCAACATTTAGGTAACCTTGTTAGTGAGAGATCCACCACTGGAAAAACCAAGGTGCTAACCGGTACAAGTGTTGTAGAATGGAATGAGATGCCAAAAGAATCTAGCTCTCGAGTCAAACAATGTAAGGGCAGATCGAGAAATCAAGGTAGACGCACCTAAAAAGGTTAAAGAGAGAGGAAGAAAGTTTAACAACAAGATAGATAACAATGGCGAGGTAGGGTGTGGTAAGGAAATAATGACACCGTGCGCCACATTAGAATGATGATGTGACTCTTGAGTCGGTAATGCATAAAGACACGCACCAGTGTCTCCAGGTGAAGTGGCATTCAGAGCAGGGATTGGAACCAGGTCACAAAATATCGATAGAATAAAGGGAATGGTAATTAGATACGGAATCATGGTAATATGCTAGTGACTAGATATGCATGCATGAGTGAATTAACCCGAAGCCCTGTGTATGTGCAAGTTTTTTTTCTTTTTCCAGAAACTACAGCCTGAGCTCTGATATCAATTGTAACACCTAAGATATCAGTGTGAGGTGCTACCATGGAACGTCATCGCCAAAATAAAGAATAAAATAAAAGCACCAATAGAAATTGTACAAAAATTTAAAACTTAAAAGGTACTTTATTAAGAAACCAGCGGAAGTTGAAATAATTGTTTGAAACATGGGACCGGTCCACTTCTAACCAAAAGAAGAACAAATAAAGCAACTAAATAGTGCCAAGCCACGGTGCTGAAAACTCGAGTGCTCCCACCCATGCATGATGCTATCACTTCACTGGTCTTCTACCTGAGACTGAAAAAGCAAGCGTAAGATTTGAAAATCTCAGCAAGTACCCAACAACGGTTGCAACACGGTAAATTAAAGGACAAGCGATGCAACCAAGTAAGCGAGCAAAAGATACAAATCAAAGTCACGGTACAGGATTAACAACGACACTGATATGGAGAATGAAACTGAGATGAAGGTTAACATGCCGTATGTGATAGTCGCATTGAGTAAAAGATAATTATTATTTAGTAACTTGTGGTAATGGCTCTGGCGGTTACTCCCCACATACCCGGTATACGAGAATAGCCAGGCACGCCATCGTCCTCGACTGTATACCGCGACGAGGTGTAATATCCAGTGTAACGAGAGTGTACGGCTCCCCCATACGTTACCAGGTGGGTAACAATCTCCCCTATATGTGGTTAACCCCAGGCCAGACAATCAAGTAATTTTAGTGATTCGGGTGTTTAGGATATTATGATGGCAATAGTAACTGAATGATAGTATAACAAGTGAGAAGATTGCTAGGTACTTGATAAGGCGACTCCCGATACGAGACAAGAGATAAGAGATAAAGAGACATGGCTCAGGATTAATTTGATAAGGGACCCCTAATAAGCCCAAACACACAGGATTGTCACACGGCTCATTCTTATTAAATGTTGAGTAGTCATTAGTCCAATTAACATGTATTTACATACAATTCTAATTTGGTTTACGAACAGCAAGGTACAAGACTAATACTAACATAAACTAACCGATACGCATGAATAAAATAATAGGCATAAAATGATCACATGACTAAAATGATTAGCATAAAATGATAAACATTATATAAAATGATAAACATGAGTATCATGTTAAGCATGAAATGATAAACATGATTATGTTGATCAGCATAGAATATTAAGCATGATATTAATGATAAGCATAAAATGATGAACATGAATATAATGTTAAGCATGCTATTAATGATAAGCATGAGATGTTAAGCATGATATTAATGATAACATAAAATGTTAAACATGATATTAATGATAAGCATAAAATGTTAAGCATGCTATTAATGATAAGCATGAGAAGTTAAACATGAAGTGACAAACATAATCTCAGAGTATTAACACTGATCGTTTGGTACGACTAGGCAGGACCTCGATCTCGACTAACCTAAGATACTTAGTAGCAAGTACTTAACCACCTCACTGCGCCCACCTACCGTCACCTCTACTCTTGCGCACCGGTCTACGCCCAGCCACGCCGCGCCTTGCAGCCGCTCGACGTGCCGCGCAATGCGCCACCACGTCAGTTCTGCACCGCGCCGCCCGACGTCGCGCCATCGCCCTACGCACTCGCACGCCGCTACACACCCGCGCCAACCACCACCAGCACCTCTTACGTCGCCACTGGACGCCGTGCCAGCAGGTGCTCGGACGCCGCCCGCCGGCGCCGGTACATGTGCTTCTGTCGCCTGCCGCACAGCCCGCACTGTCGAAGCCCACGCCAGTCATCGCCTTTGCGCGCCTTGCGCCACTACGGAACGTGCCACTCCGTGTGCCGCCACCTGGGCATGCCGCTCCTTGCGTGTCCAATGCCGCCACCTCCCGCGGGCCGCCGCATTGCCGCGCCCTGTGCGCTGGCCGGCGCGCCGCCGCATGCTAGCCCCTGCGCCACGCGTTGGCGCACCCATGTTGCCGCTCGCTGGCCCCGCGCTGGCTGCTGCGCCGCCTGCCTAACCAGAGAGAGAGATGGGAGGAAGAGGGAGATAGAGTCTGGGAGTCAAGGGGCTGTGCGGCGGCTGGTTTTGGGAACAAATGAGAGGCTCTCAAGCTTTAGAAGATTTAGGTTAGGGTTAGAATAAGAGGCCCTTTTTTTTGCCTAAACCAGGCCCAAGCCCAATGAATCACGGGTGTTACAGGGAGGCCGCTGGGGGTCGGGGGAGGCAGTCAGGGGAGGGCGGTTGGGGGTTATGAGGTAGCCAGGGGAGGGGAGAGGGTTGTCACCGTGCCAGAGTAGGGGAGAGAGAGGAGAGGGAGGTCGGGCCTTTGAGGAAGGAGGGGGTGCTGAGGTGGAGCTCGGGGGAGGGAGGCGGGAGGTCGGGGGAGGAGGCGACCGAGGTGGGGAGGGAGGTCGGGGGAAGGGTATGCCGCCGCGCCAAAGTATGGGGGGGAGAGGAGGGAAGCCAGGAGAGAAGGGGCACCGTCACGCCGTGCTAGGGGGATGGAGAGGGGTGGGAGGTCGGGGGTGGAGCCGTGGGGGAAGGAAGGCAGGGAGGCGGCCGGGGGTGGGAGAAGGGAGACCGGGCCGCCAGGGGAGGGAGGCTAGGCTACCGGGGTGGAGCCGTGGGGGAAGGGAGGTGGGGAGGAGGCCGGGGGAGGGAGGTGGGGAGGCGACTGGGGGAGGCAGGCGGGGAGGTGACTGGGGACAAGGGGATTAGGGAGAACTGGAGAAGGGAGGAGGTTGGGGCCCAGTCGCCCGGGGAGGAAGAAATGGTAGGTGGGGGAAGGGAGGCTGGGGTAGGTGGGGGAAGGGGGAGTACTAGGAGTAGACCAGTAGTTTAGACTCTAGAGTTGTCGCCTGAATGTTTGATTCCCTGAGAACCTGAGCTGAGAATTGATTGAGAGAGACAATGATAGAAGAAACGTTCGGGAGAATAACGTTCGGAAGCTGTAACGTTCAAGACTTAGAAGCAACAGCTCCTTCCTGATGCATATAAATTTTCAAACTCATCTCATTTCTTCCTACAATATTCAGGCTTCTTATTTTTTTCACAAGCTAATCAATTACTCATCCCTCTAGACTCCTTATTTTTTTAACATCCCTCTATACTCCCCATTTCTTCAACATCCTTCTACACTCTTCAACTCCCAATTTATTCACCAATCACCATCTATCCACAATGCTACTAAGAAGTCGAAGCATCAAGGAGCTCTCAAGCTGTATGCAGAGGGGTCGAAGCACAAAAAGGACAGTAGGGTGGCTTAGTGTAAACTCCTGTCATCGCTCTCCTAGTCCTCCTCTGGTTCCAACTCCTGTTAATGCTCATCGGCTCTCGCCAAGCATGAAAGATTATGGCATGGATGACCGTCATATGGACAGTACCGAGGGCTACAAAGAGTACTAGGGCTGTTTGGGCCAATGGGGAGTTTAGAGCTCTCTCGTCATCCTGCAGACGATAACATTGAATGTGTCTCTGTGGTCACACCCACGGACAATATCATTTTCGATCATACGAAAAAGTTAGCATGTTTACAGATTGGTATAGAGGGAATATGTGAATGTCTTGGCCTTGATTATTCGAAAACTTTCGCACATGTTAAAGATAAGCTTTTTGTGTTTTTCATATGTATCATGACAAATTCGGCAGCAGCACAAGATCGGATGCCTCATAGTAGACACAACAAGGAAAGACAAACTTGACATCATATTTATGGAAAAAACTAAAGGGCAAGTCTACTTCTTTGTCCTCTCAGCCTCAAGCGGCTTCCAAGTGGAATTCTGTCATGGAACTGAACCATTACTTGGAGCATGATTTTGTGAATATTGATCCCGATCTTACTGGTGGAGGCAAGATAGACTTACTAAGTGGTAGAAGAATAACAAGCGTATATTTTCTGTGCTGTTATATTTTGTATGGGATGTTCTCCTAGTGCTGGTGTCCACTGTCTCTTCAGAAGTGACGTTCAGCATGGTAGCAAGAATAATCGAAGAAAGGAGATTATCCCTCACACCTAGGATGATGGAGGCAATCACATATGCTAAAGACTGAGAATTAGCTAAAAAACGGCAACAACATCAACTGGAGGATTCTAAAATCGTGTAGGCGTACGTTGACCTCGAACGCATGAACGACCTAGATAGTGATGAGTAGATATTATATACGCATATTGTTATAGTTAGTATGTATATATATTGTTACAGTACTCTTTTTCTTACTCGGGGAACCCCACTCTGGGACATAAGGTTTTTAACGAGATAGTAATATTATATTTTAAAATATTTAGAAAATTTCACTTTTCTCAAAATATTTACATCATTGTGTGCCTATGTTTTTATACAACTAATTCAATTTCAACTAGTTTTTAACGAGACAAGCACGAGAGAAACTAAGATGGCGGTCGTTGCCACCATCGTTGTCACCGTCTTCGTCGTGTATAGTTATTTCGGGTTAGGCTTGGGTTGGTACGGTACGAACATCGGCACAACGGGCTTTGGGCCGTGCTTGAGCCTGGCCGGAGGTGAGACAGGTTGGCACGGTATGGCATGGCGAGATGACTGGGCCGAGCCGGTACAACACAAAGCGGACTAAAGCACAATGGGCCCAGCCGTGTCGGCACGGTACGGCCCAACTCCTAGCTCTACCTCTCACAATGCTGGTGGTGTTCAACGTTGCACCCCAACCACGACGCTGACAAACCTATGGCTACCTACACCCCAGCTGCTTCTTCGTCCATGCCCTCGACCACCTCCCCGTCCACAGTAACATCTTCACTGGCTGCCGGTACTCGGGAGGCCAGGTGTGACGAGCTCAAGGTGTCGACCTCCACGGCGAAATTAGATGAGTAGAAGGAGACTATCGAGGATTTGTTGGTGAAGATCAATGCCACATTGGCCAGCATGATCCAGTCGCTTCCGTCTTCCCCAACCACTACCACGGCATGCGTCCACGGCAACTCGACAAGCACCGCCACCATTCTGGCTGGCGTTGAGGTGGCTCCGCTGGCCATCACCTCCTCTATTGCTGCTCTACCCTTGCAAGCTGAGGAGGAACCCCTCCATGCAAACCAGATGTTTGATGAAATATCTCACTGGACTGCATTGCTAGAGAACAAAGGCGAGGAAGAGCAAGCGCAACTGCTCTGTTCGCGAGGCTTGTCTCGGAGGTCAAGGAAGAGGAGGTTGTGGCCAGTGGTGTCCTTGGCATTGAGCTCAACCACATCGTCAAACTTGGCATCAAGGAATCCACCATGTGTTCGACGGAATGCCCAGATCGAGACATCAACACTGCTGTCCCAGTGGTGTCACGGCCATGTCACTGTCACCCACAACCACATCGAAGCTCTTCATGATGACAGCAGGGCTCTCACTGGGGCCGATGCCATGTACCACTACCCTGTGCTGTACCATCGCCATCGACCTTGCTTTTGCGATGCCTGTGTCTAAAAGCCACCATAATTCCGTGCATCATCTCTGGGATCGAGCAATCCACCCACCACCGCGGCCACCATGGGCGACGTTGATCTCCTCAGCAAGATATGGCTATGTTCGGTCCCACTAACATGCCATCAGGTCCTCCTCGTGGGGCCAATTGGGGTTCTGCCTATTCACGGCATCGCCTTCACCTTCATCCACAGTAGTAACGTCTTGACTCTTTTGTTGGCAGCACAAGAACAATGACTTGTTCTTTTGGAAATGTGAGCAATATTTTAATTCTAGATTTTACTAGGAGACAAATATCATAAATAACTAATGATGTATAAAGCAGTGCTAACAACAGGCAAATCATTGTACTTCAAAAATATATAAAAATAGAATTTAAACAATACGATCAATCACATGAACGACATACAGTTGGGTGTGAGGAAGAACAGAAACAATGCAGGCTTGATGCAGTATAGAACATAGATGACGCGATGTACGAGCGGTTGCGCAAATGCGCTGCCTAGAAATCTTATTGCTGGCTTATGCAGGTACTCTCTACAATAATGGTTCGGAGATATCCACTCTCCCTCCTTCAAATGCACACCAAGAAGAAAAGCTAGCGAGGCTCGGTAGCACAGCATAGTAGCACAAATATCACCATAGAGGAAGAATACAATAGAAGGAAAAATAGAAGAGTTCGATCTACCAAGCCTGAATGTCTCCAGGTCTTTTATATATGTGCAAATTACTCTCTAGTAACTGTTTCCATTGAACTGAAATAATTCACTGGTAACTGCTCAATTATTCACTGATAACTGATAATATTCAAACTAAATAATGATAATTAAATGATCTTATGACTAGTTAAAAGGAGAGAGATGACATATGGTTCAGCAAAAATAAGGTGGACTTTGTTGCCAAGTGGTGCGGACACGCATCACAAGTCACAAGATGCCAAAATATGTGAATACGCGTGCGCGCGTGTGATTAGCCAAAGCCCTCATCATGCCATCCCTATCTATAATTCAAGGAGTGGTATAGAGTCCACCTTATAAATTGATCTCCCCCTCTTTGCCTTAGCACTATGGTACTAAATCATGTATACTTTGGAATTAAGAAAATGGGTCTCACTCATATGGTCCTATTTCTAACAATCCCACACCAATTTCAAAGCAAGAAGCAAAAAGATGTCAAAATATATTGTGCTGAAATACTGTTTATATACCAAACTTTTAGTGTAAGTCCCGAACGGGTTGAACTTGCGCCTAGAATGACAAGATTTATTTTCTCACAGATGATAAATGGACTGTGTCTTGAATTTATAGCTTTTTGTGATCAGATTTCACTTGAAAACTCAATTGGTACTAGGCTACCAATAAACCATGCCTAAACGGAGCGTTATATGATCATGCTCCTTTATCTACTCATGAGCTTTCTAGAGAATGCTCTGTTCTCGTAAACTACGATCACACAATTAGGCTCAAGTAGTTGTATTCTTTCTAGGTATCCTGCAGGCTGATACATTTTTCTTATTTGGACAATAGAATACATTAAGGTTTTATGCTAACCTTCCATACAACCGAGAGTACTTTGTTTATTAGGATATGGGTACAAATAAATATGTACTCTCTTGTTACAACATCAACTTGTTTTTTTCATTGCCTAAGTCACAGGGTCTCTAATAAAAAATATATGGGTTACTATTGTGATGTAACTTAAATGGCCATCATTCCCATATCCTTAGAAGCAACGAAAATCGTTTTCCGTGCTAACTCCTTTATAAAAGGGTTTGCCAGATTTTTCTCAGTGTTCATATAGTTCACAGCAATCACTCCAGAGTTTCTCAGTTTTCTGACAGATTTAAGCATATCCTTTGTACTTATGACTTTAGACAACACAGTACATCAGAATTGTCGGTATTGATTTCTCAACCAATGGCAAGTCCAACAGAAGTTTTCTCAACCATTCAACCTTAGCAGTGACTGTGTCAAGTGCTACAAGTCATGCTTCTATAGTTGACCTTGTTAATATAGTTTGCTTGTAAGACCTCTCTGAAACTGCAGCATCGTCACATAACCACTTATACTTTTGATCTCATCCATATCAGTGATCCAATTGGATTCATTGTATTCTTCTAATACAGAAGGGTATCTAGTATAATGAATTCTAAAAGATGTTGTACTTCTCAAGTAGCATAACACTCTTTCAAGTGCCTCCCAGTGATCATCTCCTGAGTTAGACGTAAACCGACTTAATGTGCTCATAGCAAATAAAATATCAGGTCTTGTAATACCAGCTAAATACATGAGTGATCCAATGATTTATAAATATCTCATATAATCTTTTCCTAGGTCTTGGTTCTTTCAAAACTTAATGCTTGCATCATAGCGTGTTGGAGAAATTTTACAGTTTTCAAAGCTAAACCGACTCAATATTTTCTTAGCATAATGGGATTAATTCAAAGTGATCCCATGCTCGCTCTTATCAATTTAATATTCAGAATGACATCTGCCTCTCCTAAGTTTTTCATATCAAAGCATCAATATAAGAAAATTTTGATCTCATCAATTATAGCAGTATTTGTTTCAAATATAAGTATGTCATCTACATGTAGACATAAGATTACTCCTTGACCCCTACCATAACGATAATATATATATTTATCACCTTCATTCACAATGAAGCCATTGGATGTCAAAGTTTTGTCAAATTTTTCATGCCATTATTTAGATACTTGTTTTAGGCCATATAAGAATTTTAATAATCTGCATACCTTATTTTGCTGTCCAGAAATTACAAAACCATCAAGTTGATCTATATAAATTTTTTTCCTTCAATTCTCCGTT
Source organism: Melocanna baccifera (assembly GCA_036346265.1). Lineage (NCBI taxonomy): Eukaryota > Viridiplantae > Streptophyta > Magnoliopsida > Poales > Poaceae > Melocanna > Melocanna baccifera. The sequence goes on from CM070710.1 coordinate 6,712,961, forward strand.
AAGAAAAGCTGTCTTCACGTCCATTTGATTGATATGTAGACTATAGGAAGATGCTAATGGAAGGAGCACTCTGATGGTGGTTAATCTGGCGACAGGAGAATAGGTATAAAAAAATTCTTCCTCTTTTTGGGTGTATCCCTTGACCATAAGTTTGACTTGTACTTCTCAATAGTACTATTAGACCTTAGTTTCTTTTTAAAGACCCACTTACATCCTACAAATTTGCACCCGATAAGATAATCAGTGATCTCCTAAGTCCTGTTAGCCATGATAGAGTCTATCTCGCTACATACTGCCTCTTTCCAATACTTAGAAAATACGTGATCTCCTAATTAGAAGATGTATAAACTTTCGAAAGAGTCTTTAGCACATTATCCACGATGTATACAATAAAGTCATCACAAGTCATGCGATTTTCATGTGAAAATACGTGAATACAAGGAGTGATATGAACTCCACCTTATAAATTAGTATCCGTATGTGATTAGCCAAAGCCCTCCTTCTGCCATCTCTATCCGTAATTCAAGGAGTGATATGAACTCCATTTTATAAATTAGTATCTTTCACCTTATCTTAGTAATATGATACTAAACTAAGCATGCTTTGAAATTAAAAAAAATGGGCTCACTTATATGAGCCTATTTCTAACATGTTCACCTCAACTACAATGGCTAGCAGCGGGCTCTCGTTCGTGGTGTCCCTGCCCTAGTGGTCGAACAGAAGATGCTTGATCAAATGTATTGCAAGAAGATGTTTTCAGTAAGGAAAATGACCACATCATACTTGTTTGGTCGGCCACCGTGGCCGCCACCTGTTCGAGTGGATATGAGCAGTAGAACTGAGGCGAGGTTTTTGTGATCTTGGCCATTCTCTGTGAATAATGACAGTGGAACGAGGCTGCTACCACCCAGGCCACCTAATCAAGCGATTGGTGTGAAAAGTATGCTAGTTGAGATGGGGATGTGACCTGAAAATTGCAGCTACAGCACTACTGCGTCAACCACCGTGGCCACCACCTACACAAAGGCACCAGATAGATGAGCTGCTAGTTGACAATTCTTCCAACATGAGCAAGCTCAAGCAATTTAATGATTTGGCACAATGCAAAACGACAACATCTCTGCTGAAGTTAGTGCTCCAGAAACATTGGCCACCATCTGTTTACATAAGCAATAAGTTGTCCTGCTTTATGACCAAGATTATTTGGGAAATGCTATAGAAAAACATCACATTGGGTGCTATATTGACGATAAGCGGTGGTCCTATGGTACTGGCTGATAGTTTAAGTTTGTGGATGGCTCGGAGCTTCACTGTATTGCACAGACTTCTTAGTGCCATAGACTCAGTTGTCTACAATAAAGTTCAGATAGCATTTGGCAAACATCACTGTGGTGCAGCTGAAGCGGGGTGCAGTTCTGTTTAATTCTCTAAGCTCTATTGCTAAGCATGTCGGTACCATTGCACAAATTTTGAATAATCCTGAAGAAAGAACCATAATCATTACTACACTTGCACCAATGATGAGAAGACAGTGGGAGAAAGCATGCACAGCAATAAATAAGGTTCAAAGAGTGGAGGCTGTTCAGGGAAAGGAAAAGAGCAAGGCAAACAACTGTAATATGCTTGATAAGATACTCAAGGAAGTCACAGGAAATTATTGGTGCAAGTAGATTTGGCAGTTCAATAATTGTTTGCAGATTCTTGCTTGTGTTAGAAAAGTGGTAGTTGACTGCGAGAAGCATGGTGTTTGCTTGCCTGAGTTTACAGCTGATGGTCTCAATCAGCCCCTTCGTATGTTGAGAATGGTGGTTTCGGTGCTCTCTCTCAGAGTGCTTGCGCCCAGAAGACAGAATATCTGAGCCCACTAATCACCAAGATTGCAAATGAGCTTGAGCAACCGATACAACAGAAGTAAAGAAGAGTGTGCAAAGCAATCAAGGCTGTTCTAGATGAGTTGATTTCAAGCAAGCAAAGGAAAATTTGGAGCAATGACTTGCAAGGGCCACGAGATCCCGGCTTTCAATAATGTGTTTCTATGTACATGACATATTTATATGCTAAATTATGCCAAGTTTAGACTATTTACTGACTGCTCCTCCTTGCTGAGTTATGACATTCCAAACCCATTAATCAGGAAAGGTGTTTACCATTTCGTCACAAGATACACTCTTCTTTACTAATCATTTAAAGGAGAGGTAAAGGATGCAATGTTTTAATGAGGCGTACTCATCACCGTACAAAGTCACTACTGGACAACTCATCTGCTTTATTTCCCAAGCCAGAAAATGCTAGCCACGATTACAATACAATCAAGAATTCTGACTCGAGCATTAAAGGTGAGAACGACATCCTCCAAGGAGATACAGAAGCAGAAGCTAGCATAACTACCGTTTAGAAGTCCTAAGTAGGTAACACAACACAGCACAACAAATACGAATGGAAAGAATAAGCCATTATTTACTGGAAGCCCTAAAATCAGCGAGACAAAAAAAAGGTGACATATCTAACACAGCCTTCTAAGAGGGAAGCAACACATTTGTTTGTCCTTGGATGCTCCTTTGCTGCTCACTGGGTGTGCATAACTGACATCATTCAGCAGATGATCGCATCTCGGCAAATTTGTGATCTCTTGTGCACTCTGCATATAGATCCTTCTTGTCAGAAACAGAAATCAAAACTCCGGAAACTAAACAGGGATGCACCTGTTGATGAAAGGATTGCATCTATTTACAGTTGGGTGAGAATTAACACTGATTTCTTCATAGTTCAGAGTAATATGAAATCCCAAAAAGCTTTATATAGCAGCTCTTATTTGTAGGTCTTCCAGGCTCTCGTCTCTTTGATCTTGAGGAGGTTTCATTTCTAGCCTACTCTAATTTATTTGGGATAAAATGCTTTGTTGTTATTGTAGAATTCATATTTTGATTAATCCTTGAGATAACGAGGAATAAAAGTAATGCTTTAAAACTATACAGGACTCACGATGATAGTACAGCATACTGCTGAATAGAAATGGAAAACGCGGACAACAGAGTAATTTTGTTTGTTTATAATGGCATCGATTTGCATTACTAGCACAAATGTTGTTGCTACATCATAAATATGGCTTTTATTCCTTAGGAAGAATTGCAGATCACAGACAAATGAGAGCTTTCCTGCCAGAATTGTTCAGAAAAAGTAAGAAGGAATTTGCTTCCATAAAATTTCAAATGCAATGAATGCCATTTCCAGACACTCTGGTTACACGTCAACAATTAAGGAAAACACAGTGTGACCTGACTGGATAACTTGTTGCATAATGACTACAAATTATTTCTTCCACTTCGATTTTGGCTATTCTCTATTCTATTCCTATATGTCTCCCTTTTGAACATGATGAGCACTCTGGTTACACGTCAACAATTAAGGAAAACACAGTGTGACCTGACTGGATAACTTGTTGCATAATGACTACAAATTATTTCTTCCACTTCGATTTTGGCTATTCTCTATTCTATTCCTATATGTCTCCCTTTTGAACATGATGAGCACATAATTCTGCTTTGTCATCCTATGTAGTAATTTGCTCAAAAGTTAAGCCATTTGATCAAGGTCCCCTTGCTGACAAATGAATAAATATTTCTAAACTTCTCTGGATTGTTACGTGTATATTCCCTGGGATCCCAGTAAATGTTACATAAAAGGAACATATGAAATCAGTGCACCATAGCCCTGAGCTGTTGTCTGATGGATGGATCGATCAGTGCTCCACAAAGCTCACCCTATTTTTTAAAGCAATCATTTTTTATGTAGGAAGGAATGTGCAGCATGGCTATTCCATGGTAAATAACTGGTTCTTTACCTATAGCCTAAGACTTAGTCGAATATCTAACCTATAAATACGAAAAGAAGCTTGAATGTATTGCAATAGCCCACGAGGCTTATATAGTATAAAAACACAAACCCTATAATAATAGAAAAAGACCTAAATACCCTTAACACCCACCTCAAATGTAAGACGCATGCAATAGCATTATATTTGGAAGGGTATATAAAATAGAGAAAATCCGAAGTCCGAGCCTTGAAGATGTCGTCATAGCGTGTAGCTCTTGAAAAATTGTGATCTCTTCCTATCCGAAATCATGCGGCAACCTATAAAGCACAAAGTACAGAGGCTAAGAAGGTAGAGGTAAGTGGGAGCAAAGTCGACCATGGTAACACGACGAATAGGATATGATACAAGTTGAGAAAGCTTATAAATAGAAGTATAGCAGTGTAGAGCCCAAGATGGTGGCGCAGTGCACAAGAAGCACAGCGGAGGCGCGGTGCAGAAGAAGCGCAGCGGTTATAGAAGCTCGGGGCGGCGGCTCAGAGAGATGCGACCAAGATGGATGCGATGGCATCGTAAAGACTTCTACAATCTGCAGCAGCTTAAAGAAAAGAGCGGCGGCTGCGGCTATGTGAAAGAAAGGAGATGAACACGCTTATCCAAAAGGATGGATCATGGCCGGATCTAGGGTGGCGGCGGCCCGATCTGAGCTGGAGTGGCGCGGCGGCGGACGGATCCGGCGTGGAGGTTGCCGAATCTGGGCGGGGAAGAGCCCGACAACGGGATCCAGAGCGGGGAGCCTAGATCTGGTGCCGGGGAACTCGGAATTGGCACGGTGAGGCAGGATCTGGACTGGGGCGGGTGCGGCAACCGAGTGACAGCGTGGATAGTGGCGTGGTGAAGGAGTGCGACGGTGCCCAGATCCGTGCGGTGCCTGGCAGCGGCTCAGGCTTGGGGCGGAAGGAGGTAGCCGTCCCTAGGAATGGAGTACACTCCTCCCGGTGGCAACAGCGGCGGCAAAGGAGCTAGGTTCTAAACCTTAGCTCTAATACCATGTAAATATGAAAAGAAGTTTAAATGTATTGCAATAGCCCATGGGGCTTATATAGTATAAGGACATAAACCCTAGAATAATAGGAAAAGACCTAAATACCCTTAACAAAACCAAGATATGCACACATATGTCAAACAACTATTTCATGAAAAAGTTGAGGAAAATTTGCAAAGAAAGTATGAACTTATGTGTGGCAATACTATTCCAACTTCCAAGTATCAGGCACAAACCATTATTTTACTTCCAAGTACTGAAAGATGAACTCCATGCTAACAAACTAGTCGTCACAGGCAATACTAATACCAAACTCAGTAAGTATAAAAAAAGTTTAATTTAAATTTAATATCAAACATTGGTTTTTAAAGAAAACATGAAGTAGCCATTGGTAACTGGTTCTAGCTTCAATTTTTTTTCACTATTCAGTATTTCATCTTTTTCTGCATTTTTTTAGATATTTTAGGCTTTTTTGTATTTTTTTTCCTGTGTTCCTTTGTATTGTCCCTAATAGGTTAACATGTTTTTTCTATTTTTATATTTTTTAAAAATTAATTATGTCTAAAAAGCTAAATCAGCTACAGTAAAAAAAAGCTAGCTACAGTGAAATTTCAGCCAAAAGCCAGAAGTCATCGCTAAAACGAGCGCCCCCTAAAACTGTAACCAGATATGATCTCAAATACATGCTTTTCATTGATTCAAAAACAACTACCCTATATTTTTGCTAGATGTCCTTTAATAAACCAGATAGAAAGTTCTGCCGGTAACAACCAAGAAGAATTCGATACCATGTTCTCAATTAGCATACGGAATTGCAGTAAAGGCTTGTACCTGCTGACTTGAATCCTTCGCTTGTTTATTTTTCCGATAGAAACAAAAGCTCTGGCTCAATTCTTTTAACTCACGTTTATTGTTTGCTTTTCCCTGCATGATAGTAGCTCGTAAGATTTTATATACAGTATTATAATTTCATTACAGTCTTAAGTGTTTCTTTTGGAAGCAAGTAGCTTTGTAAATCCATTATTGACTACAGAGTGATGGAATAGTTATCTAGTACATATCATTATTGTAAGATTTTTGTTTTTTTTCAATGTTCTTAATACAAACTTTTTTACTGCCACATCCCTACAAAGAAATTTGATATAACAGCAGGGAACTCGACAGAACATATCAAAATAGTGCGGTACTGCTGTTTTTCTCATATCTCATTGGGGGAGAACATTTCCAGTGCTCCTAATCGTGCTACAGGTGCTCCCACTCTTCAGAAAATGATGCAAAATGGTCATGAAAAGTTCTAAAAAATTTTGGTTAGATAGACACAAAATAAATTTATCATGCCACAAAAATTCAAATCTAAATTTGACCTACAATTAAGAAACCAAAAGGACAAATTCTGCTGAAAAGGAAATTCGAAATACAAAGAAAAAACATGAAGGCATTGTTCACTGAAATTTGTCTTTTTAGTTTCTCATGATATACGTCTTTTTTCAGTTGAATTTATGCAAGATGCTTGATGATATCATACCCTATGTAACCGAAATTTGTCAGACTTTTTCATGACCATTTGCATCATTTTCCGAAGAGTAGGAGCACCGGTAGCACAATTAGGGGTGGGAGCACTGGAAATGTTCTCCTCATTGGGGCAATCAAGTGCTTACCACCTTTTCTTTAGTTATATTGGTTTTCTGATGCACCGATGGTGAAGTTGAACCAAATAACTTCTCTTTGACCCTCGTTACACGTGAAGACCTGAATGATGAAAGAGGATACAATTAGAGGATGCTTTCAAATTATGGTGTTTGATGAACTATATTAGCATGAGAAAGGAAGCATGTCATTCTGTCAACGTAACACTCTTAGATTTCGCAGAGAACAAGCACGATCATTAATTCTTCGGAGTAAAAAGCCATACTCTTTTCATTCTCATTTGAAGGATGTTCATTTTTCATCTTATAGAGATGAAATGTTTCACTATAAGGATCTGACGTTCCGATTAATTGCTACATGACTATAATGTATTCAGGCTTTTGGCTTTCAAGTGCTACCTTTGTTCTTCCAGTTGAGATGTTCTCAAAGCAATTTCTGGCACACCTTTGAAAAATGCCTGAAATATCCAGCAAACCAACTTATTAGTGAGACTCAGAACTTTTAATTCAAAAAAATTAAATTGACTCCATGCATTAGCAAGCTTTAATTCTTTAAACCTTTCTCGGTGGCTTGAGTTGGTTCACTTCAGGCTGAGTACCTTTCGCAGGCCTGCTTACAGATTCCAACTGACTAATCCTTGCAGCAATTGTGGAGCCAAGATTTCTTGAGCTCGAGGGAGCATTGCCCGCTTCGCATCTCGTGATGTTCATAGACATATGCAACGCTGCCAGTGCCGACCTCTTTTGAGGGACCGAGGTTGCTGCTTGCTTGTTACTGTCAGTACAAGGAGGTGAGCTGTTCTCCTTTGCTGAATGCAGCGGTGACCGCCTTTTCGCCGATGAAGATATCCCTTTCTTTCCCGAGGGGGGAGAGCTGAACTTGGTGGGCTTCTCAAGCAGCGACGACGTCGGAAGCCTCCTTTTCTTGGCAGAATCCGTTCCACCCTGATTGACAATAGAACTCTCCTGCAAAGAATCCACATGTTATATTGCTTCAGTCCGTCAGTACCCAAACATCCAATTCAATGGCACATTATGTCCAAAAATCCCTATGGAAAATCAATCAATCAGTCACCTTTAACGGTTGCCTCTCGACTGCATCAACAGCCACATAATTGGCATCACAGAAATCTTGGCTAGTATCCTCTTGCTTCTCCTGCACTTGCAACCCGCCTCCTGCTTCACCAACTTGCACACCATACTCCCCGTGGCACCGTTCACCCGCTCCATCCACCCTGCAAGACGAACCAATCCCCTCCGCGACGGCCTCCAGCTCCTCCGACGCTTCCACCGGTCCGGCAGTGACAACACCGCGGCGGCCATCCACAGCATCCGAATCGACACCGCGCGCCTCCTCCTCCTCCCAGGCGGGTTCATCCGTCATGCAAGAAGAGTCCGCCGACGAGGCCGCAGCGCCGTCCGTCGCACCGAGACCGAGATCGCGCCCGGCGTCCTCGTCATCCTTGTCGACCTCGCTCGTGCGCTTCTTGGCGTAGTGCGCCTCGAAGAACGCCTTCTTCTGGGCCACGGACCCCGGGCGCGACTGCCCCGCCGCCTCCTCGAGGTACCGGTTGTGCGCGAACGCCGACCACTTCCCCCACTCGAGCGGCTCCGAGAGAAACCGCCCGAACGACACCGACTCCCCCAGCGCCGACATCATGTCCGCCTTCCAGCTCTAAAACCAAACCAAAAAAGAGGAAAAAAATCACGAAATCGACCCATCTCCCAAACGGCGAAAGAACCAGCGACGGTGGGAAGAAGCGCTGCTTACCCGGTGCTCGTGGTCGAGGACCTCCGGCTCCAGCGACCGCGTCGGCGCCGGCGGGGAAAGGTCCGTCTCGGCTCCCATTGGACAGTGGCGAGATTGGATCGGATCGGAGCGAGGAATCGGCAGGCGCACGCTGGGGAGTAAAGGAGCTGCGCTGGATTTGGGGCTCACAAGGGCGGATGGGATCGGACGCGATTGGGAGCCGTCGCCTTTTCGAAATTTTGGGTGGCGTAGGAGGCAGAGTGCTGCTCCTTCAGGTGGTGGTCAGGTGGGTTCGATTTGAATCGGTGGTGGTGGGGGAAGGCAAGTGTACGTTGGGGAAAGGGACCGTTATACAGTGTTTGACCTGGGTTGCAGTCAGATAATCGGAGGAGAGAGAGAGAGGGGTCCGTTATTTTGCGCTTACAGCTTCGTGAATGCTTTCCAAAACGGCGGTTAATAACTTATAGATTATGATTTATGATATAGTAATTAATTTTTAAATGATATATTTTTTAAGATATGATCAACAGAAAGAATATAGTAAAAAGTATACTAAATTTGACTATACCAGCTAAAATCACTTATAACTATTTTTATCTGTGTATTACCTCTCACGAATAGCCGGAAATTAAAAATTTAAACTACAAGTCACAGTCTAAAAGAATTCATCTAAGAAAAATATTGATATATATATATATATATATATATATATATATATATATATATATATATATATATATATATATATATATATATGTATGAATAATTTTTCAAAGATAGTATGTAAATTTTTTTAGACATACTCCTTTTTATGTACGTATATAAATATTTTTATAAAATATACTAAAAATTATGAACTCCATTGTAATTTTTTCATGTGGTTCACATAGAGTATCTTATATTTAGTATATGAGTATATCTAAAGTGATAAATGAGTATTTCAAGTTTGTTTAGTGGTATATTAGAGGTGGGTGTAATTACACCCAGGTGTAAAAAGTATTTTTCCTATATATATATATATATATATATATATATATACAGTTTTAAACTCAAAAAATCATCTAAAAATTTTGTTTTAAAAAAATTATTTTATTTGTTTTAATATTTAGAGAAACAAAAGTCAGAAATCTAATTAAAAAACATAGTCAGAGATGTTTGTAGGGACATATCAGAGATGGGGCTAAAAAGGCTGGTGCTCCGGCTGTCGTGTGGTCAGTTGTGGGGAGCGTTTTTTTTTTTGACTTTTTTTTAGCCTTAACCATTTAGGAAGTGATTGGAGTGACATTGGTTTATGATTTTTTTTACTGTACCTGATTTATTTTTTACTATAGTTAAGTTGGCTTATTTGATATAATTAAATTTAAAAAATTAAAAATAGAAAAAACATATTAACCCATCATAGATAATGCAAAGGAATACGAGAAAAAAAAGAAAAGGCAAAAAAGCCCAAAAATCTAAAAAACCAGAAAAAGATGAAATTACTGAATAGTGAAAAAAAAACAGAAACTGTCTTTAAGCTGAATGAGCGGGGGCATTAGATTTCTTTAAATTTAGAGCACTCATATTTTTTTTTGAAAGAGGGTACAGGAGAATTCATTGGATAAAGATATAATGTCTCAGATTTTTTTGGATGAGGTATGAAGAATCCATTAAATAGAGATCTAATGTTTTAAAAATATTAGTGATCTAAGTCCAAAAGACACTCAAATATTATATAGCACTTCTCTCTTTTTTTAACTTCTTACCAAACATTCTGATTGTCAGTCTGGTGACTTGTTCTGTTTTTTTCTATATTTTGATGGACGTTTTTTTACTCCTGTTTACTTAAACGGTACAGTGTGGTGGATTTGGTATATGTTCAGACCTCGTTAGAATGTGTGTTTTTTTCCTGATTTCTGCAGAAACCGAACTTATATCTCGAACGGGCCCTCGGTCTCTGCGGTTTACTAGAGGATCTTTCACCTATATAGCTAGGGGTGAAAATAGATCAGTTACGATTAAGTAGTCTTAAATACGAATATAAATTTACATTTTTAATCGAATACAGATACAAAATTCTAATATTCTTGAATATAAATACGAATCAGATATCGTAACAAATACAAATTCGAATCGGATATGTACTTAATTCGATCGAATGCGAATATCTTTCTACGAATATCGTAACTGACCAGTTTTTTCGGTTACCGGTTTTAAATTCAAATTTCGACATTTGAAATTTGACCGACTAGTTTATCTGTTTATGTGGGGTTGAGATCAAGTACAGAGGGAATATCCGAATATAGGGTTGAGATCTCTAAGCAAATGGCGAATTAGCGAGCGCACGAACAAAAAGGAACTCCCATGCTCAACCTTAGGGCTGGGCTTGGGCTGCTGGTCTGGGCCAATCGGTCGATAGGCATAGAAAACGGATCAAATACGAATCGAATAGTCTCGAATACGAATATTCTCAAATACGGATATGAATATTGTCGAATACGAATATGAACATATTCGAATACCTATTTTGTTTACTATATTCGTGTTTTCTCATATATAAATATCGAATAAAACGGATTATTCATTACCGTTTCTCACCTCTATACATAGCCAAGAAGAGCTTAAAGAGGCTATATTTCTTGTAGGATAAAATGCCACTTGCATATTTCTTGCACACAATCCAAAACGCCCAATGCCCGTAATGCCATCGAATGTGTCCTGCGAAACAAAAATAATGCCATCCAATGAGGCCTGGGAAGAGAAAACTCTAGCCCATTGTAGGCCATCCCCATCCTACTAGGACTACCACAGATACCATGTCTCCGTGAGTAACATTGAAGTTACCACAGTTACCATCCATTATTAGCTTAAACTTTTAACTAAATTGATTAGCACATCTAACTTAATGTGGTATCAGACTTAAAAAGTTTTAAGTTTAAAATTCGGTTGACGCAATTAAAAAAATAGAGTCTATTTCTATTCCACCTCTTGGATATGAAGGAGAAGCCTACACATGAAAACATGTTTTCTCATGGATTTAAACTTTTAAATAAACTGATTGATATATCTTTACTATTATAAAAGAAGCAATTGGTGGTTGGTCCGTCGTCACTCCTCTCTTTTCTACGATTCGATCTAATTACGAGATTAAATCTGAACCGTTTATCCCATCCCATCCCAAGCGCCGCCTCCTCCCCTCTGCCCACCCAGCGCGCCGCTCCTCCCCTCCCTCCCACTCCGCTCCGCCTCCTCCCCACCCCACGCGCCGCCTCCTCCCCCCACCCCGCAGCCACCTCCTCCTCCTCCTCACCCCGCGCCGCCGCCGCCTCCCCTCCTCCCCACCCTCCGCCACCCCTGCGCCGCCGCATCCTCCTCCTCGAACCGCCTCCTCCCTAGCCCGCGGTGCGGGCCGCGACCACCGTAAGCCCCGCGTGTCCCCGTCCATCGGAGGGCTTGGAGTCGCGGCGGCGATTATGGTCGGGGTCGGGCAGGGAAGCCCTAGATCTATGGCAACGATCGGTGGCCGCTCCCCTGCGTAGGCCCGCTCTCCAACACCGTGCCCCTCCAACCCCAGCATCAGGCCCCCTGCCGCTGCCGAGACCTCGTCTCCAGGGCTGATTGCCTCTTCCACTTGTCCTCGTCGCCTTCTCGCCCCGGAAACAGCGTGTGCTCGGCTGTCGTGAATCCGGTACGACCTCCTGAAACCCTAACACACGCCCCTAATTTGCATTGTCGCCACCTCCCTTCCGTCGCCGCTCCTCCCCTCGCGCGGAGAGCTCAGAATCCTGAGTTGGATTGACGCGGTTCATGCAATTCCCCTTCCATTCGCATGAATCAACTGTAAGGCAGCGACTTTGACTACGCCAACTTCCCAGAGCTCTCCCAGCCCGATGGGGATGGTGACGCAGCCGCCCTCCTAGGCCGTGGCCGCGGCCACCAACCTCGAACAGATGGCCTTGCAGCCCGACCCCTCCGCCTCCATTGTCGGCGACGCCTACACCTTCCTCGAGTTCAACATGCAGGCCGACGACTTCGACTACCCTGACTTCCCGGAGCTCTCCCAACTCACCTGATCCGTGCCGATGGACGCATGGTGGTGTCCGACGATGAAGGTATGCTATTTCATTTCTGATTTCTACGATTTGGGTGATTTGATGCTCTCGACAGAGGTTTGTGTGCGTTTTCTAATGGAAAATTTGGTTTGCATTTTCCCCACACACCACCACCTCCTCCTCCCCACACGGGACATTAGCTACCTGCAGAAATTCTTCCTGATGTACGCCGACTGACGCGTCCCTCTCTACCTGCTAGAGGATTTCTGTGCCACATGCCATAAAACACTAGCACAACCAACTTTCTTTTAGATCACTTTGAATTTTTATATGACATAACTGGCTTTAGATGATGTGATGATCCTCTGTATAGTGGGTTTAGATTTAGTAAGTACTAAAAACAGGCTTAGATGTTTGGCTTTTGCTAAATTCAAGCCTTTTGTTTCTTAGATACGTCAAGAACTTAAAGAGTCTTAGTTTAGTTGTACTGTTGTAGGATGTAATGAGAATTCATCAAAGCTGGAATACCTTTTATACTCTTATTAAGATCTGAATGTCCAACATTTTTAGTTAAGGCTGGCCTCTTTAACAAACTAATCTTTATATTCGATTGGCTATTCTATATCCATAAAAATGGTCATCGTTTATATTAATGTGTCTTTGGTAGACAATAAAGGAGTACTCGTATGGCATTCTTGTCTGTTAAGGCTAATATTATCTTACAACAATTGCATGCAGATACACATCTATCTTTGTTGGCAATCCACCAAGACCTTATTTTCTTGATATTGATACTGGAAGCGACTTGACATGGATCCAGTGTGACGCACCATGCACAAACTGTGCCAAAGTATGCAATTAAACATAAGCAATTTCCATTCTAATTCCTTGTCTCAAAACTGGGAACTTTGCAGTGGCATGTATCTAGATAACCCTTACCTAAACTATGCAAGGATCTCTACATCAGTGATATGGATATCTTATTAATAATAAACTAATATGGATATCTCTGTTTATTAATTTGTGTATTGTGCTTAGCCTCATTATTCTTTCCAAGTTTATTGTACTGCTCTCCAACGAATATGCGCCATAATCGCAGGGACCTCATCCTTTATATAAGCCGGCAAAAGAAAAGATAGTCCCTCCCAGAGATATGTTATGTCAAGAGTTGCAAGGCATCCAGAACTACTGCGAGACTTGCAAGCAATGTGACTATGAGATTGAATATGCAGATCAAAGCTCCTCTATGGGTGTCCTTGCAAGGGATGATATGCATCTGATCGCTACAAATGGTGGAAGGGAAAAACTAGACTTTGTCTTTGGGTACGTTTCAGACCTTGTAGCGGCGTTTTATTAGGTCTTAACTTTCAAGTATATTATGTATCTTTTGAAAACTAATTATCACAGTATATTACTTATGTACCACACACCTTTTGCATTTGTGAAGCTTTTATTCTAGCTGCACTGCAGGAGATGATATTATTCATATCAGCATATCTCACCAATATGGCATGATATCTTCTTTACTTAAGTTTTGTTTCATCAAGGTCCTGTTATATAATTCTACATTATCCTTGGTTCTACAAAAGTCTCTGTTGTTGCTTTGACGAATAATAATTCATGGATTTGCTCATTAATATATTTACTCTATGTTCATTAAAGTTCTGAAAAAGAAAGAAGAGGAGGAAAGAAGAGTTGGTGTCCGACCAGTCAAGTCAATTGGTATGTTCTTTCTGGGTACTCTTTAGTTTCCATAATTGGTTACCTACATTTATAGTTTTATCTGAACTTTATCTAATTGTCTGTTTAGTATCTGAAAGCTATGTTTAATATTTGTCCTGTTCCACCAATACCACTTTATGTTCATGGATACTTTATAAAAGAGTTTTTGCTTTCATCTCTTTTTTAAAAAATATTGTATATTTGATGTCCACTCGATGAATATTTCAGGTTATTTGCTAGGTGCATTTAGAATTTCATATTCCTTAAGAAGGTTAGATGTGATCTTCAGTGCACATATTCTTCTTTGTCATATTGTTATCCATATCATATGTATTAAGAATACTATAAAAAATATTGTTTACTATCATTTCTGTACATATTGTTTTATGTGGTGCTTGTTGTATCATGCTTCACTAATATGATGCTTGATTTATTTACGAGTATGAACATGTATGTTTCTTTTGATACATGATGACGTAAGATAAAGTTGATATTTATTATTCAGTTTGAGATCATATTTGATAGTATGCATCACTTTTATTTGGTTTTTCGTTGTAACGCACGGGCACCTTACTAGTACAATTCAATAAGTAATACAAACACCTCCTATCACGTAATACAACACTAACCTCCTTCAGTCAAGATTTGCATCAGCACCGCCTCCATGCATGGCCTCTACTAGAATAATCCACGTCAGCATTGCCTCCAGGTTGGTTCTCGGACGAGGACGGTGGTGGTCGAAGCACCGAGCTCGTTGAATTTGACACATTTGGGTAAAATATGGCTCATCAATTGCTTTGAAAAAACGGAATACATTCTTCGATGGTCAGAGTCGCAACATGGATAACTAATCGAATTTGGCATACGCATTGATATATGCATATACATGGGCGGAAGCACCTAGGCTACCCTGTATGCAGGGCATCTCTCAAAAATTATGTATCTTTGCCAACTATAGGTTTCAATTTAATTTGGACTCCGTTGCAATTTGATGATACATGAGGGCATTCGATGTAAATTGTATTTCATATTCTCAGAGTCTCAGTTAAGATTTTGTAGACAATCAGACATATTTTTCTCTACCTATGTGGCAACGTGTGAATAGTAAAAAAGTACTTTATTTTATTTAGATCTTAGAAAACTTTTTAGTTTCGAACTCAAAAATAAAGTGTGACCTAATTCTCTATCTGTTTGAATTGTTGTGACTATCATGATGAGTTCAGCAATTCAAAAGTAACATTGAATATTTTATATGAAATATTTTACTTACAAATTTTAAGGAATTATGTCATATAAATAGACGCATCAATACTATCCTACTAAGTATAAATGCACTGAAAAGCATATGTGTTTTTTTGGGTGGTACGATACATGAACTAACATTTTTTTTGAACAAACATGAACTAACATGAGGGCCTGACATACTAATAAAATATGCTAAAATGGGTATACGTTTGAATAATATGTTCAAACATTTTACAATTTTTTATTGGTATTATTTATTATCGTTATCACTCCATAAAATTAGTTGGGTTCACAACTAAATATGTAAAGTAGCCAATTAATTAAAAAGAAGGACCAACTAATGATATAGAAACATTAAGTATCATACGAATACAATAATCATAATGTGTAGTTTAACCAGCACTACTACTTGATCAACGGATAATCGCTTAACAACCGTCTTTCATCCTATCAAGCACCAATAGTGCACCCTAGTAAATTTTCTAGCTCTCTCATTGTACATATACGTGGACTCAAAATTATGTTTGTAGACAAAAAGGGGGAAAGCTAGCACGGACGATCGATTCGGGCGCTAGCTCCGGACGTTCAGCTGCAACATTTTTTTTGCTATGTTTGCAACATTTACCGTGTTAGCTTTCGAGTTTACTATGAAATATGTTGAAGAATATGAAAGATCAAGATAGAATTTGCTTCTTCTATATAACAGGAGAGATATTTTTGGGTCTCTCGATATGGTTGGATTAAGGAAGTGTATAGTTATACCGAATGTAGTTGAGAGGTCAATCACAACTGAGGGCCTGTTTGGTACAGCTCCTACTCCTAGCTTCTCAGTAGATTCTTAGGGAGCTGTACCAAACACCCCGATTCTCAAAATGATGAGATTTTGTTTCTCGCGAGAAGCACTCTCCAAAATGAACTAGAGAGGAGAAGCAACCTTTTGGTGGATTCTCGTGGGGAGCTATGACCCTAAAAACCAACTTACCCATTGAAGTTCCTAATATTTACCCGCAAAATACCACTGGTATAAAAGGCGAATCCCACACGAGCGCGTCGCCCTCCCCTACCCGAGTGCTCCTCGCCCCCTCGTTTGATCCGCCTTCTCCTCACCCTCACGCGCCGCCGCCTCCCCTTGCCCCTCCCCCTCCCACGCCGCCGCCTCCCCCTTTCCCCTCCCCCTCTCGCGCCGCCGCCTCGCCCTTCCCTTCCTAGCCCCGGCCTCCCCCTCTCGCACCGTCGCCTCCCCCTCTCTCCTCCCTCCTCGGCCGCCCCCGACGTCGCCTCCCCCTTTCCCTCCCTCCTCGGCTGCCCCCGACGCCGCCCCAGCCCCGGCGCCGCCCCGGCCTCCCCCTCTCCCTCCCCCTCTCGCACCGCCGCCTCCCCCTCTCCCCTCCCTCCTCGGCCGCTCCCGACGCCGCCTCCCCCTTCCCCTCCCTCCTCGGCCGCCCCCGACGCTGCCCCAGCCCCGGCCTCCCCCTCTCCCTCCCCCTCTCGCACCGCCGCCTCCCCCTCTCCCCTCCCTCCTCGGCCGCCCCGACACCGCCCTAGCCTCCCCCGACGCCACCCCGGCCTCTCGAGCTCCGGCGCCGCCTCGGACTCTTCCTCCTCCCGCCGCATAACTTGAAGTAACCATCATGTCTTGGTACATATTGATCATGTCCATTTTCTGCTCATTCTGATTGTTGTTCTTTCTCATGGATTTTTTTTATAATGCTTTGTAGTTTACTATATCAACAAGTATAGCTGTATAGAAATCTAATCCCACAAGTGTATAATTTGTAATCCCACAAGTATAGCTTCTGACATTGAACAGGTAATCCTTTCAGGGTTCTTCACGTACCATGTTCAGCTCATAGCATGGATTTGTCTGAAGTCTTATGTGGTGGACTCACAAGATTATTAATCTATCATCAGTATATAAATTAAAACCTACTGAGAGCAGTAGTTTAAACAGTCTTCTGGCCTAAAGAGGCTGCATTATAACTTATGAGTAATGACTAACATGAATGAGAACAGAATGGAATTTTCTGAGGCTTTGCTCCAATTAGGTGCCCAATCAAGTCTTTTTTTTCCTTGCATGGCATTTAGAACCTTACAACTATATGTAGGCTTGTTTGTCTGCTTGGAGGGAGGCGACGTCGCGGTGCCGGTTGAGGTACGTAGACCTTCGACAACGGTCGACATTATGGTTGTTGGATGATTTCCCTATGACGGCGCTAGGAGGAGCAGCCAAGCGACAACGCTTGCAGGAGCCAGCTGGCTGGATTGTTGTTGTTGATGATGGATTGAAATATTCTAGAATTACCCCATGGGTTGTTGTATTGCACTATGGACTGAAAAACCAGATTGTACCAATTTCATTGGGAAAACAGATTGTATGAATTGTTGAGTTGTACAATGGGTTGTAATATTGCACCATGTATTAATTTTTGAATGCGAGTATTTCTTTTGGATTGAGATGTTGAGTAAATTCCTTGTCAATTGGCTCATTGGTATGCAAAGATGTCATTGCAAAGATGCTAACATAAAACAACCAGCAAGACTACAAATCTCGGATGGATAACATAAAATAGCTACATATGCTCATATAAGGTGCATAAGAAGAGAAAAATCTGAATCTCTGTACAAAAGTTAATCGTAATAATGGATCACATTTTGTAGGAAATAACATGTTAACATGTAAAAAATGAAAAAAAATGTTATGACAGTTATCAATACTTGGAGAGAAATGGACCTGAGATGGTAGGTAATAACTAGGGGTAACATGGTCTATTTCTCTCAAATATCCTCTTTTATGAATCTGGAGCCAACCCAGTAGCCAAACGCTTTTCAGAGATAACTCCAGATTCTCAGAGAAGTGGATTCTTACAGAATCTGGAGCAGAAGCTGAAAAATGAGAATCTGAAGCTCTACCAAACAGGCCCTGAGTAATCTACTATAAGTTCGAACGAAAGATTGAATTATAATAGGATGATACGTTTCTCGTCTTGAGTTCGATCTGATATCATAAGGCAAAGCATTATTTGTATGGTTGCCTTATCAATATAAGGCGCACACATTAGTGAAGACAATAATTGTGGTCTCTTTCCTCTGATGCCCCTACTAATGCATTATATACTTATTAGGGTTAGCTAGAGAGAATAACGAAGAATATTTCTGTGTAGTCCAGTCCATTTCATTTGCTCATTGATACCAGTGCAAAAGGCTAATACGCCTTATGCATCAACAGAGGGAGTACCCCGTAACCCCCTGTCCTTTTATCCCTCAGAAGCCGGAACTGCAAGCATATCATGTAGAATTTAACGACACCCAGTTTTAGTCCTGAAACCACCATGAGAAACAAGCTTTTCGATTAATAATACTAGTCGCACAGGCTACTTTGTAGAATGTTTCTCTATTAATATATATTTAGCCATATTACACTTTATTTTGTGAAAACAGTCCTAAGTTATTTTTAGCATGAAAAATAATAAGAAAAACATGGAACACAGTTGGAAACCCACACAATTAAAAAACATAAGGAAAAACTTACGAAACAGAGCTTGAATAAGTTACAGTGGTCGCCGGCGCCGAAGGCGGCAACGATTGATTCCAACGGCCTTGACTTTTAGCTGTCTCTCTTCAATAATATTTTCATGTGAAGAACACCTACTTACATGTACAAAAGTATTCACCTTAAGCTCGCATGAATCAGATAGGAAAGGTTTGTCCTCTTAGGCTATGTCAAAAACCTTTCCAATATTGCTTCATCGGAATTTATAACCAAGGCGGAGAGGTTTGTAATATGAGCACTCTTATCATCCCTTTGAAAAAACAGATATATGAAACAATCTACATAATAAAATTTGACAGTCCAAGTTACTTTACTTTTTGTCTGAAAAAGTAATTTATTTTTACTTGCAAACATATATTTATTATAACAGATAATTTTAAATTGTAAAAGAAATTGAAGCAATTATTGTTGATTAGCATTCAAATAAGCATGCAATTCTCAAAAAAAAAAATGCACTCCATATTCATATAAACGAAGAATAAAATTTATTAGATGTCAAGGGCATGCATATGTTATAATTGACAAATAAAAAGTGCATTCATAAAGCACTCTCTTAAAAAAGTTGAGTGGATTTAGAGAGAGAGATTGGCGATATATTGCATTGACATGGTTTATGTTTGTTTCCATTCATTTTTCTTTCACATGGTTTCTGATTGTTTCCATTCTTTTTTCCCTTAATAATCTTAATCCATGCCTCTTGGAAAGTTATTATTCTTTACAACAACCGAATAAAAATTGGAGAGAGAGGATAAGGAAATTTCAGCTTACCCAGAGAAAGAGAAAGGACACGGTAGGGACAGAAGGTCCCTGTGCGCGTCAGTGTGCCCAGCATATCATCTGCTGAATTTTTATACTAATTGGTGTCTCTGTTATCGCTGTATTTTCAAGCTCAGGTATGTTAGTGGCAAAAATTGAGAGAAGGGTTATGCACAGATCTAAACAGAGACATTTCTTGTACTAAATCATCGATACACATCGATAGGGCCAGCCTAGCCAATTGAAGAAATTGGAGCTGACATTCTCTCCATCTTACTGCATGGTTCAGTTGCGTCCATGATGAAGTAAAGAATACCCAAATTTAAACAGTTATTGCTTTGGATTCGTCGCGTACAGCAAAACAATTTGTGGATAAATCACTGCGGCCATTCTCATCATTGCATACCATTGCCACCGTGAATAGGACATTACTTTCAATATCAGCACTATATGTTAATCTAGATTCCAAATGGCTTATACTGAATACAACATGAAGGATAATGGCATGCTTAATTGTGTTTACCAAGCATACGTGACAAATTTTTGGATAAAATGACAACAAAATATGAATGTATAATATTATTAGTAGTTGATCGAATCGCAATACATTTGTAAGATAGCAGCTTTACTAAGAATGGCAATAATGCATAATATTGATGACAATTTACCTTTATACCAAAGAATGGCATTTGCAAGTTAGCAGCTTTACTGCAAAGAAATCATTTAGATGTATCTAAATTTCTCCTCTCTTGCCAGCATATCTCTAGTGTCAGATCTGTCCTTTAGTATCAAAAAGAAGTTTGCTTTATCATACACGAACATTTCCAGCACCATCTCTATGCAATGTTCGTTTCTCAATTTCCCATGAGCAATTAGACATCAAAAGATGTTGTTCTGGAGCATGCGTGCATCAGGTAAGGAACATCAATTTGAATTGTATTCATAAATCGTGTGTTTTTGTTGTTTATTAGTTCAACTGCGGAGCAAACATTGTGAGAAACAAATGCCATAGAAGATTTGGACAGCAGGCTGTCAGGCTGCATCTTTTAAACTTGTTTGACAATCATCTATTCCCCATGAGCGGTTTGTAAACTTTCCTAAGTGAAAACGTCCAAGTATTTGAAACATAGCCCCAATTATCTTTTCCAAATCTTAGTTCATTAGATGTAGTAATCCTTCCAATATCTGCGAATTCCTGATTGCTTCTGCTGACGAAGAAGTATGCAATTTCTTTTTTTGCTTCAGTCTGGAAGCACTATTGAAGAGATATTTCTTTACTAGTAGCAAAAGATCACAGATGGAGACAATAATTGTTACCAATTGTAAAACCAAACTTAAGTACCATCCTGAGGTCATTTGGCTATTCCTTTGAATAAAATAAAATACTTGCAAATATCATGCCACCGGAACGAACATTTTCTTTTATCCATACAGGGCAAACTATTAATCTACTAGCTGTGCCAAATAATTGTTAAGGATATATACTTTGTATTAGAATATAGAGTTTATATTATATTCCTTATATGTCTTCTTTATCTCTATATGACATATTTCTCTTGTACTCCCTATATCTTTACTTCTTAAAAAGAAGGAGTTGGTGGTTGGTCCGTCCTCTCTCACTCCTCACAAAAAGATCTGCAGACTGACGTGTAGCCCGTCCCACCCCACCTCACGAAACCGTGCGCTGCCTCCTCCCACCGAATCTTCCTCCCACCTTCTCCCCCGTCTCCCCATGTTCTCCGCGTCTCCCCCCATTCTCTGCGCCGCCTCCTCCCCTCCCTCATCCGCCGCTCCGCCCTCGCCTACTCCTCCCCATCTTGCGCCGTCACCTCCTCCTCCCCCCACTTCTCTGCTCCGCCGCCACCTCCTCCCCCGCTCCTCCGCTCCGTCGTCGCCTCCTCCCCCGCTCCTTTGCTCCGCCAGCACCTCCTCCTCCTCCCACCCCTCCGCTCCGTCGCCGCCTCCTCCCCTGCTTCTCCGCTCCACCGCCGCCTCCTCCCCCGCTCCTCCACTCTGCCAGCGCCTCCTCCTCCCCCACCCCTCCGCTTCGCCGCCGCCTCCTCCCCCACTCCTCCGCTCCGCCAACGCCTCCTCCTCCCCTACCCCTCCGCTGCAGGAGATGGCTGGGTGGGAGCACGGTGAGGTGCCCAGGGGGAAGCCTATGTGGGAGGACGGGTCCGCCTTGGCGCGGCGGGTGGAGGCACGGCTCGGGCCGGCATAGGTAGAGTAGGCTGAGAGTGCGATGCGCTCGCACCTCCTAGAGTAGCGGACGGGGGCACCAGCATAGGGGTCCGGTGGCGGTGGCAACGTAGATTCCGGTTGTAGCAGCTTGACGGTGGCGGCTTGTAGCTCCGCGGCACCGGAGCGTGCGTGCGGGCTTCGGATAGCACCCCCTACTCCCCGTCCTTGCAGCTCTGGCGCTAAGCGCGTGCGTGCTGAGCCGGATATAACTGGTCCGTGGGCCTTGTTGCTACAAGTTAGAGCTCTGGTGTTGGTGATGACGATTCCTCTTGCTCGCTGCAGCTATGTTGGTGGGTACTTTCATCCCCCAAATGTTTGTTGTGAGTTATATTCAGTAAATAAACAAAATCATTACACACTCGATGGAGTTACTAATTGATTCCCTTTTTTTCAGGCTCTTTGAACATGTCCTCAAAGTTAAGGTAGTAGTACATTAACAAGGGGACTAAAGTCCAAGGTGATAAATCTTGCAATTTCTTTATTGAGTGATCTTTGTATAGAATTTCTGTGGTCTTTTTATCAGATTAGCTCAAGTTAAATGTTCTTTCTTTATCCCTTTGGTAATGAAAAACATTACATTTTGTACACCACCTTTTAGGTTTTTGAGCTACATTTGGATGCATCTATGTTCTACCAGGCAACATCCCTTGGGTAAGAAATGCATATTTACTACAAGGTGCGCTAGACACAATATGTGGTATTTGTAGCGTCATTGCCTGTATGAATTGTTTGTTATTTGATACAGTAGGTTTCCTGCTTTGTTAGGTTCCTCGAGTTGGGTACAGTGGCATTTTCCGATTTGCGCCTCCTTTGGAATGCTTTTAGGCCTAGACGTCCCAATAGAAATGCAGTGTTTTCTCTAAAGAGGAGATCAAAGGTACACCAACCAACAATGCCAGCTCATTTTGGTTTGCAATTTGATTATGTTTTTATGCTCTGCTCGCTGATAAATGACTTCTCCTGTCTATAGGAAAGGTGCGATATTATATGCCATGCCTTTCTTGAGTTCGGTTTTATAGCTTCTTTGCCGGATGTCTAATTGTCCTTCTTCACTGCATTTAATGGTAGGACATCTCTTCTAAGCTGTAACAAAAGAAAGCTAATTACTTAGTATATTCCTTTCAAGTTTTATGTTGACTAAGTCAACTGGCTACCATTTTCTTTAATTCGCTTCTCTTTGCAAGAAGCCAACCAAATATTTTTTTCATTTATAATTAGAGCTCAGATGTGGTATATTTCCCCGAGCTTACAGGACTAGCTAGAAGCCTAGAACTATAGAAGGGCAATTTACCATCTTTCCTTTGATTCAATTTAGTTATGATTATCTTTAAAAAGATAGATAATGACATATAATGACTTGAATTACATAAGCTTAAAAATATTGGTGCAAATATGTACTCATGGTCCTTAATTGATGCACATTGCATCTAATTGATATTTCCCTTTCAGTATAAACACTGCTCAAATGCTCATCCTTACAGTTGCCTTACAATTTATCCATGGTAATATAGTATTTAACATGTCCAAATTAATATAAGGTATTAGTTCTGTAGGCTGTGCTTGCAAATCTGAAGCTTAAATTACACAAGCATAGATGAAATGCTATCATCCTATAGGGTGAGATTTTTTCTTAGTTTTGTTGGAGATGGTCTGGTGCAACATTTTGTATTTGATGCACCTGTCAAACTCCAGGAAATGACGTACTTAAAGGCCCAAAGATGATAGAATTTGTAATGCATATCAAGCTAGCTGGAGTATGAGCTCAAAGGTAATCCCTTTCTCAAATTTTTGTTTTCTTTGACTTTAGGAGGGAAAATTGGTTAGGCAATTTTAGCTTACTTGAGTTCCTTTTATCAAAGTGCTATTACTTGTATTTCGCTCTAAACCCCGAGCAGATTATTACTTGCCTATAATTGTCTGTTTGAATGTAGGTGTCGAAGGACCAAGAAATAGAACCATATGTGCCTTTTAAAATGAAAAAACAACAAGTTGGAGTATTATTGTGCCTCAACTTTCAATTTGTGTTTCCTTTGCTAGCTTCTCTCATGCTTGTTTGTTTCTTTTTATTAGTTCTTCCAATCACTAAGGAGGTTTTAACATCAAGTGGAGTATTAACCAGCCAATGGAAGGTCAGGCAACTGCATCTCACATTGTGATGGAATTAATTTCCTTCTTGCTGTGGTCTGTTTTTATCAGTGTTGTGTTGAGTGTTAACCTGTTGGCTTTAGACATGCCTTATAACCTGTTGGCTTTAGACATGCCTCATAAGTGGCAATGTATAACACCTACAGGCAGTGCAAGGTATGGATTGTTTATAATTTTCTTTTTACTTGCAGAAACAGGAGGAATTAGTTTATGTGACTGCTTATGACATTCTCTTTGGTTAGGTTTGGAATATGCTCCTTATGTAGAGTTATGTTTCGCTTTGACACGGGTGAAACAAAATTTATATTTATTGTAAATTTTAGAATCATACTAATATTATATATCACCTTTTTTGAGAATTCGTTGCAACGCATGGGCATTGTACTAATATATATATATTGCCCATTGGGCCTCTTCAATAGATACACACAATATTCATAGTATGATATTAGAGCAAATGCTAGGGTTAGGGTTTATTGTAGTCGGCACCGCCTAGCCTCCGCTCATCTTCCGCATCTGCTGCCCCCGGGAGGATCGATCTCCGCTCTCGGGGACGATGAACTCTTCCCGGTCACCGGCGCAGCCACATGTCGCCATCCCCCGCCACCTCGATGCCAGATCCGGCGGCCTCTGCGTTCACTGGTCGCTGTCGCCGGATCTCGTCGGGCTATCGCTGGACTGCCATCGGATCTAGCTGAATCTAGGGCCAAAGAGGCGGCTTCCTTGGCACCGCCGTCACACTTGCCCAAGCTCTAGGCTCGCTCTATTCTCCGCACCGGATCAAGATGTCTCCGGCTCATTGCCGCCCTTCTCGGGTTGCCACCGCCTTTCCTGGGATGCCATTGCCCTTAGGCTGCGCCGCCTTCGGGGGTCCAGCCTCTTCACCGGTCATTGGCTGCTCGAGCTCATGCCACTAGCAGCTAGCCTCCTCACGCCCGAATCTCGCTGCCGTCGCCTTGCCTCGGGTTCCTCCACCAGCCGGATCTGCAGCGCCCGCTCCACCTCAATCGCCATCACCACCGCGTAGGCTGCACCGATCTCCTACCGCAGGCTCCCGCCTCGAGCCATGTCAAGAGGGATCCAAGCTCTCCTCGCTTCTGACGCCAGGGTGTTGCCGCCAGAAGATGGTAGTTGTTCCTTAAGAACAAGCCGCCGTTAGCGAGGAAGAGGATGGGGGTGGAGTGCAGGTCGCCGCTCCCTCCAACATGCGAGCACAAAGGGATATTACCGTCGCTTCCTCCTTGCGCGGGCTGGAAGTATTTGGGTGAGGGCTCGAGGAAAGTTGTGGTGCATCACACTATTTTTGCTCTTATTAGAGTCATTGGTTCAAAGTTATGCAGCAAGGTCATTTCAAATTATGTTAGAAACAACTATACACATGACCAACTTTACTCTGATCTTTGAGTTCCAGAAAGGTCAGCTAAGTGGATTGCAGCTTCGGGCTCTCTACATATTGGTGTTATAGCTGCTAGCATTCACTGCTTTAAGTCTTTTTTTGGTCCTTTTCTTCTTAAGTCCGTAGGACCTATTTTTTTAGTTCATCTAAGCCGTGCGAGTCCATAAATTTTTGTGTCAATTAGTCGATTGCTTTGCTAGTCTCAGTCCATCTTTTAGGATTTTGTGTGGTCTTTTGCATGGCAGCAACCGCCGCTCTTCTCTCTGAGCCGTGTGCAGATCGTAAAGGTCGTTATGATGCTGTCGCTTCTCTTTGACTCACCACTCCGAACTTTTAAGGCCGCCGCGTTTCTTCTGCAATGTGCCGCCACCGTCTCGGGTTTCGATCTACTTTATGGGTTGTCACCATACTTCATGGGCTACCACACGATCTCGGATGAAGATCTTCTATTTTTGACAGAATTTTCAAGAGCCGCATGCAACGATGACGTTTACAAGACTTGGATTTTGGATTTTTCTTATTTTAATGTCACCTCTTTCAAATGCAATGCTGTTGCATACGCCTAGCATTTGAGGGGGTGTTAAGGATGTAGAGTTTGTATTAGGATATAAAGTTTATATTATATTCCTTATCTGCATTCTTTATCTCTATATGGTATATTCCTCTTGTACTCTATATATATATTGCCTATTGGGTCTTTTCAATAGATACACACAATATTCATAATAATAATATTAACCCAGGGTATATCAATGCCTGTTGAAGAACTTATGTGGAAGCTTATTGATGTCGATCCAACTAGCAAGTTAGTGGGACCATGTTGTTTAGCCTGATCTTTCATGATACACCCTGCTAATAGCTTTCATCTTACCCTGGGTTCTTGTGCGCCAAAATCCAACATCACAGTTGGATTCAAAACACCTCGAGCAATTCCTAGATGAAAATCTCAAGAACATACACCAATAATGGCTGCCAAAACCATGGTGATTTTCTGGTTTACTCAATTCAATCTAATATCATAGATAATACATCTGGCCTCCCTCTTTGGTTTGGCCCCCTTGTGGTTTATATCCCCAAACACATGCACGCACAAGACTGATGTACCACGCATGCACAAGACTGACTCAAACACAACTAAAAATCATGATCTACTTGGACTCCTATGCGCATTTATAATATACGTGTTTACAAAAGACAAGACTTTCCTCTTAAGAACTGACTCTACTTTGCCTAAAACCATTCAGTTTTCTGCTGGGACTCTCTAAAACCAATACAAACTCAATGGCCCAACCTAATACGCGCATTACAACTCAGGCGCACAAGATACAATGCTTTGGTTAAGGATATATTCAAATTGAGGTCTTCCCAATCTGCGGCCAACGACAATCCTAATCTTGGCCTTCCTTGTGATGCACGATTTCCTTCCCTTGAGCACGACTCCTTTCCTGGCTCGGCTTCCCTCTCGGCTCATCTTTTGGCTTGGCCTCGCACTTCCTCCTTTGTTGCGCATGGTTGTTTCTGTCTCCCAGCTCCACATGGCTTAGAACTTGGTTTCCTGGCTTCACACGCCAAAGGATTGGAGTCCCACGTGGATTCTTCCCTCTTTCTTTACTTCCAAGGTACTTTCCTTCCTTTTCTCCCCCTCACACGATCTCCAGCCAACCAAACATGCACATGCTCCACGGCTCATGTGGGATGTGCTTCCATGAGGTTGTCATGCATTCACATGGGCCCCACATATGCATGCCCCTCCTGCCTGCTCCACACATGACCAAACTTCCCTATGGTCCCCCACATGCGGCCAAGGACTTGTGATGTGCCCTCCATGTGGGCGGCTACTTGGTTTTGCTTCACACACTAGGGTTTCCTCCGCTCGGCCATCACCCCTTGGCTTCATCTTTTCTTCTCACAACAGCACCATCACAAGATGCATTTTCAGAATGCACTATAGAACTACAAACCAAAGCAGCAATGGTAATTGGTGCCGTATCATCACCTCCCCCTTCAAGTGAGACCATCCTTGGTTTCAGGGTAATCTTTGAAGCCTTCTTCTCCTGTACAGCAAGATTGATTTTAGAATTGATTGTATTGTTCGCCATTGGCTTTAGCACATGTCATGTCCCTTCATGCTTGAAAGTGTAGGTGTTAATCCTTTTGGCATGTGTAAAATCATGATCGTACTGACATGGCCTTCCCAACATCAAACCACACTTTCAATAGTAAAACATCGCACTCCAATTGATCAACATAGGCACCAACTGAAAACACCACATGTACCTTATGTGTATTTTCAGCTTTCTAGCCTTTTTCAACCACTCCACGATACAGTTTAGAATACCTCCATGTGAACAAGCCCAATGCATATACTAATTCTTTGCTAATCATATTGGTAAAACTTCTACCATTAATGATCAGCATGCACTCCTTGCACTTGACTTTTGTCGAGACCCGAATATGCAAATTCGGTCTCTCTGTGTAAACTGCACTAGTCCAGGATCACGCTAGTGCACACAGTCAAACATAGATGTCATCACAGTCATACACACGACAAAAATAAAGGAAAACTCGAATATCGATAAAATATCAAAGGTACGACCTTATGGCCAAGCTTACAATATCTCTAGCCGGAAGGGCTTAACAAAATAGCAGCGAAAATCCAAAATAAAGCGTAGTGACCAATCGACAAGCCACAGGCTATCGAGTGGAGAACAAAGCCTAATCCGTGAAGTCGTCAGAGAACTCTCCTTCCGAAC
This sequence comes from Melocanna baccifera, assembly GCA_036346265.1. NCBI lineage: Eukaryota > Viridiplantae > Streptophyta > Magnoliopsida > Poales > Poaceae > Melocanna > Melocanna baccifera. Next base: position 6,741,052 of record CM070710.1, read on the forward strand.
CTCCTGCGATAGTACTCCTCTCCTCAATCGAGCAACATAGGCGTAAAGCCGTGAGTACATTGGTACTCAGCAAGTCGTTTGTAACAATTAAATGCAATATAATATGCAAGGCTTACCAAAGGAGGGCTGAAAGGTTAATTTGCATAAAGGCATTTATCGAAGAAATATATTAAATAACTTGAAAGCGAAAGTTAACTAAGAACAGTAATAAGGAATAATCAAAGGGATAAACATAAACCACTTGTGAACACCAATCCACAAGTTAAACCAACAGTGAACTACCTGTCCACTTCCACTCACAAGTTTTCAGAATTAACTACCCCTCGTGTGAAATCACCGAGCATTGTCCATGACCGAGGACGCGGCTATTCGAATAGTTTTACACTCTGCAGAGGTTGCACAACTGTACCCACACGATGTGATAATCCTCACGTTAAAGAAAATCACAACAAGGCCTTTACAAAGTTCAGTTTACAACTTAATCCGCCCGCTAGGTTTCGATCACACCCCTTGCGCCACATGGAAATCAGCAACCATGTTCATCTCAATGGCAAGATTACAGTTGAAACCTCCCAAATTAGTTAGCCAGGTCCGTCCCATACCAGACATGTGGTTTGCACGGTAAGGCTCAGATCAATGGCGCACAAAGTTAAGTCCTTAACAATCCCCGGGCGAGACTACCACATCCCCCAAAGTGCACCTGCACTTCCCCCTTTACTGCACGATCACTCGCCCGAGTGAAAACCAAATTGTATAATCATCACCGATGACGCACTTACGTCATGGCACAAATTTTAATATACGTGGCACCAACCACAGTTCCATATCTCATTCAGTCAAATTGGATAATTCACATGTGATGATAAACCCAATCGGAGCTATAAGCAAAGCTAAGCAATCTATCGCACCAACCCATGTGACAATAATCTAATATCACTGGTATATTTCCCAACCTAAGGTGATAAGGGTATCATGGCATTCCAAAGTATCAAGAAGGTATAATTTCAATTGGGATAATAACTACCTGTGCAAAGGTTTGAATAAAAATAGCAATGCAATGTAATTTAAAGCAAAATAATTAAATAATAGTTTGCAAAATTGGGTTCAACATGATCAAGGGACACGACTTGCCTTCGTTATGCTCAGCGGGGTACTCTTGGTCTTCTGGCGCGAAACCTGCTCCTTCGGAATCCGAATCTAACGAGAGAGAAAACGACCGAAAACAAAGAAACACATAAAATGATAAGCAAATGAACTCCAAAATTCACTAAACCAGAACCAACAGCTAGAGCTCGATTTTAGAAGAATTTAGAAAAAAGAACGGGGTCAATCGGAGCTAGGACGGAGGAGAACGGGCTCTCGGAAAATTAATCTAGAATTTAATCGGGAAAATTCGAAAAGTGCACTGTGCTGTGAACCCGGTGCACGAAATTCCGAGTTCACCGCAGACCCGGTCCATGGAATAAGCGCGCGCGCGCGCGGGTAGGGCTGACGTGGCGTGCGCTGGTGCCGCCACGTGGCAAGGGTGACGTGGCAGCTGACGTGGCTGCCACGTGGCACCGGGGCTCGGGATCGGCTGACGTGGCGCTGACGTGGCATTGCCACGTGGCTGCCACGTAGGCTTAGGGCTGACGTGGCTGCCGCGTCAGCTAGGGCTGACGTGGCTCGGGCGTGGTCGCAGCGGCACGGTCAGATCGGACGGTGGAGGTAGTGCCGCGTGGCACGATCTGGGGCGTCGGTTTTTGGATCCGATCGAACGGCTGCGATCGCGCGGCGCGGGGGCGGGAAGCCACCGATGGCCGACGCGTGGCGGCGCGTTGCGCGGCGCCGCGGATCGCGCGCGAGCGCGGTGTGGAGCGGCGCGCGCGGGACCGAGGGCGGATGCGTCCGCGCGCGCGCGGGTCCCGGCACGCACGCGGACCGAGGTGCGGCGCTGCGGGGTCCGGCGAGGCGAGCGGCGGCGGGGTGGATCTCCGGCGACCAACTCGCACGGCGGAGGGTCAACGGCGGCGGGGTCCGGCAGCGGCAAGGGGAAGCGGGGAGAGGTCCGGCGACGCGGCTTACCGGTGGCGGCGTACTTCGCCGATGGACGGAGTCGGCAGAGCGGAGGCCCGGCGGCGGAATCCGACCTCGGCGCGGATAAGGACGGAGGGCGGTGAGCACGGCCGGGGTCGAGCGCACGAACCGAGGTCGGCGCGGCTTAAATGGCACGCGAACCGAGGGAGTCCGGGACGGAGACGGCGCAGGCGCGAATCGGAGACGAAGACGGCCATCGCGACGCGTGGCTGTCGGGGACGATCCAACGGCTGGGATCGAGTGGCGGCGCGGCATTAGGGTTAGGGTTACGCGGGCGCGGGCGCGGGTACGAACGGCACGGATGCGACGCCAGGCGAACGGACGGCCGCGTGGCCGAGCGCGGCGCGACGGGCGGCGCGTGCGGGCACGGGCGGGCTTGTGCCGCCACGTGGCGGATCCGACGGTGCGCGCGCGGCGGCGTTAGGGCAATGCGAGGGCGTGGCGCTGGCTGGCGGCACGCGGCGCGAGCGGCCGAGGCGGGAGATGGCGCCGCGTGGTGTCATCGGACGGCGGGAAGCGAGGCTAGGGGAGGCGGCGCGCGCGCGGGAGGGGCGGATGGCGACGCACGCGCGAGGATAGATCGGGCGGCTGGGGTTATTTCCCCGAAATAAAATCTTTTCCAGAAAAATGAATAAAGATTAAATAGCTCTAGAAAATAGCAGATAAATCCCAAGAATTCACCAAAAATACCAGAAAATTCCTTGAGACCTGAAGAACATAAATCAAATATTTTCAACTTATGTTAATGTTTATTTTATTCAGATTAAATCATTTTAAAATTCTAAAATTCATTTGAAGCTTAATTCAATTTCAGAAAATTCTGGAAAATTTCTTGTGACTTAAGGAACTTAATTAAAATACTTTCAGATAATGTTGAGGTTTAATTTATTCATATCAAATTATTTAAAACTTTTGAAAATTCCATTTAAGCTTTATTTAAATTCAGAAAAGTTCCAGAAGTTTATTTTTAAATTCAAGGTTTTTAAAATCCCCAAAAATCAGGATGTTACAACTTTGCATTGGGTTTATAAAAGATTCCAATGCTGCCCCTTTGTCAACTTGTCAACGTCATCACCTAACACCTTTTGACTTGAATGTTCAGCCCACTAGATGGTGCATCTTCCTTCTTTTAGTTGGGGGTAGAAAAATGTTCAGCACCCTTAGCCGTTAACTTCGCCTCTCCTTCCATCAAAACCATCGCCGGTGTGAAGTTGGTCAGCAAGTCTCCTTTTATAGCCAAAAAATCTTTAGCAGCATCGGCCTCCTTTGTCATTTTCCTTATGGGCTTACGTGATGACAATGTAAATTGGCACCGTGTCAATACCTTCATCTCCTCCCATGTAGTGTAGATCGGACAACCTTATCGGACTCAATTCCACTGCATATCAGTCCACCAACGTAGCGTGTCGCCGATCAATGTCGTCCTGGTCAGTCTTATCTTCTTGTTAGAAGAGAGTCTCTAGTCCCAAAAAAATTCCTCCAGGACAACAACAATTCGTGATAATTGTTGCCTCATGGGTCCCGACAAGACCACCGCTTATGTACCAAATTTTTTAATTTTTATTAAATACTTCTTTGCTGGTAAAGACTAAAGAGTTGTTCATACAAATGTCACTATAGCCGCTTTTTTCAAAATTGGTCTCTGAACATCCATTTTTGCAAATCTAGCCTCTCAGTGGACCTACCCATCTTAGCAGGCATCTACCGAACTAGGGGAGCTCAATAGATGACTTGTAGCACCTGCCAAGCCCTCCTAGCTCGATAGGCTGCTTGCCGAGCCCCCATGCACAGTAGCAGTTGAGTGACATTGCAACGGAATTCAAATGGCGGAATGACATGTAATTTAAAATAAATTAATCCATAGCCCTAGCTTGTCACAAAACTGAAAAAATAGGATCATAGGACATGAAGTGGCAAAGAAGAAACAAGATAGGACATGAGCCATATGATGGAATATGCTTTATTAGGAATCACAGTAGCATAAAAAATGCAGAGGAGAAAATAACAATGACATAATAGATCATTTATCACACTATTCTATAGCTCTAGATTACAGGTAGTCATTTTTAATGTCTACAAACATAGCAACTTCCACCGAATATTTTCATGTTAGCTTTCAATTCACATTTCTCGCTACACTCTTAACAAGAATGGCAATCACATCCACCATTTGAAGTGAAGGTTGAGTTCATCTTTCTTGGTAGATACTAGACTCATTTGTCCATGACAAACAATGAAGATATCTTATTATGAAGCAGATTTCATGGGTTCTCAGCCTTGGCAATTACTACCTCTGTCCCTCTCACCATGCAGAATGATTTCGCATGAAGGTCATTGTACTTCCATTTGGAAACACCCCTGCACATTACAGATGTTTCAGCAAAGCAAACACATCCATTTGGAACACATTAGCTAACAAGTCTTCATTTGGAACACATGCACAAATGAAGATGAGAATTCTAATGGAATTTTTCAGATCAATGAACATTGGTTAACAAGCGGATCCTATCTGTACTTGACAAATTTTGTACAAAATCCTTTGTACACATAGCTTTTCCCATTATGCGATTATCATTGGAAATAAGGAACATGAAACAACAGGAGGGGAAAAAGAACCCTAATTGGAGCCAAAGCAGTAGCAACGGATGAGGACGATGATGATGGACAAAATACCCAGAATGGTCAGGAGGATCTTTCCAAGATTCTCACAGCTCAACTCCATCCATCCACCTGATGCTGGATTGGGATTGACACTATAAACAGAAGTCCAGAACTGGATCAAAATCCATTCAAAATCATCATCATGACAGCAGGGCGGCGAGGGGTTCACTGATAACAACTAAAAACATAGAAGGCAATAGATAGTAAAAGAACAAAAATGAAAAAGGTAGCAAATTTAACCTTTATATGGCCATCGTGAGAGATTAACAAGTTGTCGGGCTTCAAATCACAGTGAATCACTCATAGAGTGCAGATACTCCAATGCAAGAACCTACAGATAGAAATGAAATGGTTATTGTCCAAAATTTTAAAATAAAGGAAAGGCTAAGGATGAATCATCGATGTTTTTCTAGTTTTGTTGTTTGTGCAATGCTTTTAGGACAATCCTAGGACAAAGAAAAGACATCCGTAACTTACAAGTTTAGCTATATATGTCCTTGCCATATCTTCATCCAAACAACCTAAGTTTCTCAAGAGGGAATAGAGATCTCCTCCATTCAAGTACTCCATAACAAGATAAAGGTTTTCCCTACATGTGAAGGAATAGAAAAATCTCACCTGTGCACTACAGATGTAAGTTAAGTGAAAGCCAATATTAAATTATGCTAAACATTCGAAATACTCACCACAAACAGGCTATAGCTGATATTAAGATGTCACGCTTCGCCAATATGCTTTCAACTGCATTCTTGCGCATCATATCAGCTTTCTTGAGAACCTGCTTTCATGATGATATCATCAAGCTCGAGGACTGATGATTAAAATGAAGCTAGCAATGCACAGCATGTGTGGTTTTTAAATGTCATTCCTTTTTACGAGTTATCTATAACTGAAGCAATAACCGATGCTGCAAGGAGCTCGAAAATTTTTAAAATCAAGAATAAACAGAAGTGCTTTCTTTTCAAAAAAACAAATAGAAGCCCAAATAAATTATTAACTTTATACTCTTCGTGTACTTGATCGAAAGGAGCTAAGACATTGTCATGGAATGAAGATTTGGGAGGCTGGTGAACTACTCGTTACCTCGATGGCAAAAAGGTCTCATGTTACTCTTTTCCTTGCAAGAAATACACGCCCAAATGAGCCACGGTGATTGTCCACATAGTTGGATAAATTTCTCCCTGAGAGGTCACAATGTTGACAAGACAATCAGGGCTATACTTTCAGGTATGTGCAATTTGAGTCATAGAACAACAATGAGCATATTGCTACTAATGACTAATGAATAAGAAGATGCTAAGGTGCACAAACATATATCATAAACAGCAGTGCACTTACTGTAGTAACTTCGCTATCCTTCTTCCAAACGTCTCCACAACAAGGGCATCCACTTTTCTCGTGTCAATAATAGCATTCAGATTTTCTAGATAGGAGCTCAAGTCCTCCAATTAGTTGTACTAAGAGTTTTTTATGTCCTCAATGCCTCTAGCAGTAGTCAGTAGCGGCTACGGCTCGGCGACAAATGGTGTTGCAGCAGCTGCGCGGCCGTTAGCCGCTTCGCTGGGTTCTTCTACAAGCAGCAGCTGATGAAGGCCCGAAACTCAAGCAATGCGGTGGCCAGCAGCTTTGGCGGGTTAGAGTAGCAGACTGCGCACTTGAGCACGGCCCAGTCCCCCTGCTTGTCGAAGTTCTCCCCAAAGGGGAACCTGCCGAGTTAGAAGCCGAGGATGTGTATCGATGGCAATCAGAAGGGGTGAATGATTGCAGTGTCTAACAGAAGTGTTTATTAAAATTTAATTTTTTTTCCTATAAATCACAGAAGTACGCACAAAAATATATGACAACAATGCATGCAAAACAGTCTATATTTGTCTTCCAATAGCACATGAAAAGTCAAACGCCCTAATCACATTAGCTCCATCACAAAAAAAACGACATGCATGCAGCCGCCACCCACGAGAATTCTCTTGGCCGAAAATATTACATGCATGCAGCCGCCATACAAGACCTAATTAGCCCCCGCTAATTACCTCTCTAATAAAAAAATCTCAGCTAGCCTTCACCAAACACCTTTTGATGATTCTATCCAGCGCCTAACAGAGCACATACATGCAGCCTTCAAGCGCAAATACTTCTCATCAAAACTAATTAGCACTTCCTCTAATTATCTCACGTGAACACCTCAAAGCCAGTGCATGCAAGCCACCAACTAATCACATCTAAACACACATGCAAGCAACAACCATGCATATGTATCTAGCTGTAGTCTACGTATCTAGCCACCAGCACTAAAAGCTTCCGTGATCACCCAAAAAGATTAGTGCATGCACGCATCAAAGAAGCAAAAGGCCAAACCGATTTTTCAACAAGCCGCCATGCGATTACTTGATCAATACATGCAGCGCTTATCTCGTCCACGCGCGGCCACAACATAAAACTGAGAGCCTCTTGTACAAAAGTCACAACCACTTTTTTCGAGTCACCCTAGCCGCCACGATCATCGTCATATATATAGTAGCCATCCCAAAAATACTTAACCTACTCAAACACCTCATTAAACCTAATACGACTCATCCAACTAGGCTTGAGCCTTTTATTTCAACTAGACTTTTGGCTCATTACTATTCAAGGGACTTGAAAACCTTCCTAACATGGGTTTTCTAAAATTTTAACTTTTCTAATTTGTCACATGTCGAACCCTCTAGGACCGCACCTCCGGTAGCTTCTCCACTATCATCCACATTTGATCTCATGACATCCTCGACTGCTTGAACCTTGGATCTCCCCATCCTAGTCCCCGTCCACTTCATCATCGACCATGATCGCCTCCATGCTTAACTTGCACATACAAAGACCAAAGAATATTTTTCCATATAAGTTCTTCCCAACTTGACCGATATTAGTCCACACACACGCCACACTCCTTGCATAACAGCGTTAAGTTATTGTCAATTATTCGTCATCATAAAAATACTAAATCTAGCCACATGGTCTAACAGGATACTGAGCCCGAAGCTCCACATGCCATCGACATAGCCGTTGTAGGCACCGTCGTTGAGGTTAGTGTTGATGCGCTCAGGGCTCATGTAGGAGATGGTGCAGACAGAGGAGTTGTAAGGGTCCATGTTCTGGTTGAGGATGCGGCCGATGCACGGAGTTGATGAGGAGGTTGAAGGGCTTGATGTCATAGTGCACGATGTAGCGGCGGTGGAGGTAGGCGATGCCCGAGAGCACCGGATGTGGTGGAAATAATCCTGCCAAATTTGTTCTAAAGTTGAAGTCCGAATTATTTTAGAAGTAGAAGCTCAATTTCAGAGTTGAACTCTGAAACCTAATCTTAAGCCGATATGTAACCTGTACCTTGTGTATAAGTAGTGGAGAAAATCAAAGAAATGGTGCGGCAAATTTTGAGCACCACTAAAAAGATTTGCGTTCCACTCTATCACTCAAGTGTTTTGTATTGTCATCACCCACTCAAAGATTAAAGGCAGCATTTGGGAACAAGTCTGGATCATCCAATCTACATCGGACAGATCCAATAAAGTGGAGAGGTTCAGACAAGTCCAAACAATGTCCAAAGGAGTACCGTCCGATCTTCATCGGACCGCTCTGGTCAGCGTAAAGGTTTGGACTAGTCCAAACAACAACAAAAGCTACACCGTCCAATCATCATCGGACTGCTTCAATCAGCGAGGAGGTTCAGACCATGCTTCAGAAGTGTCTGATCTTCATAAAAGTCTATCAAGCCAATTAGATAAAGTGAAAATGTTCGGACCACTCTTGCGACCGTCTTATCCTCATAAAACATGATCAGACCAGTCCGATCATGCAACTAAAAGAGTTTAGACCTGTCCAAAGTGTACTTTCTCTTCAACCTTGCCCAGAGTGTTTGTTTTTGTTTGAAGAAACCATCATGGCACGCGACATTGGCGATGAAGGGCTTGGTGGTGATGTGGAAGCCGTCGAGGGATGCCCCATCCATGTACTCTAGCAGGATCTGGATCTCCCTACTACGCTCGTACATGCCGTGGCACCGAACCACGACCGGCTGCTCAGCCGTAGGGAGGATGGGCTCTCCCACACAATCTTCCGTTGCACTGCATCGTCATGGTTCCTATATAGCACGTTGAGCGCGTAGGCCCGCCCCGTGGTGTAGTGTAACATCCCAAAAATTTCTTTTTTGCTTTAAGTGATTTATTGGAATTTAATTGGATTTTCTAGATTTTTTTCAAGCCTTGGTGTGAGAAAATTTAATTTTTTATTTTATAAAGGTCAAAATTTCATTTTCCTAAGTCATTTCTATATTTATAATAATTTTCAGGATTTTCTAGAATTTCAAAACTCACTTTTTAAAGTTAATTTGTGTTTTATAAAAAAAATGTTATCATAAGTTGAAAATATTTTTATTAAGTCCAGAATAATTCCATAAGATTCTCTGAATTTTTATGGAATTTTTAAAATTCATTTGGTATTTTTCTATGCTTTTTAGAGCCTCCAAACATTTCTAAAAATCCTTAAAAAGAAATCAAAATCCTAAAACCCCTCGGGCGGGCACGTGTCGCCCCCTAATCCAATCCAACCACCCGACCTAATCCCCACTGTTTGTTTTCACTTAACCCTTCCCTCGCCTTCCTTCTCCCTTAGGCCGACATGTGTCGCGCCCAGATCCAATCCTCACCCTGCCGAATTAAATCCTCACCGCCCACTCTCACTTACCTCTTCGCCGCCTTCTTTTTCCCTCAGAACGACACGTGGTGGGCCCGGATTCTCCCCCGGCCGCCGGATCTGATCTCAGCCGTACCCTACCACTTAATGCATCCGACGGATCAGATCTCACCTTTCTACTCCCGTTTAATCTCAGCCCTCCATACTCACTTACTCCTTCGCGCTTCATCCAATGGCCCGCTCTCTCTCCCTTTGCCACTTGTCACGCATCCAACCGCTGCCCTTTCCTTTCTCCTTTTCCCCTCTCGCCGATAGGTGGGACCCACTCGATGACCCGTCTTCTCCGCCCCTTCTTCCTCCCCACACCTCCGCCGCTGCCGCCATTAACGGGAGTAACCGAAGCTTTGAAACTTCGGTTTCCTTTCCGTTTTTCCCTCCTGCATTAATACACATTTAGGCCCCGTGTCCGCCGCACTCAACTCGACGGTTCCCTCCCCTATTAGACCCCTCTACGCCACCGCATTCAAGCCCCATGCCCGTTTAACTTCGGCGATGGCGCGCACAGCCGTTGTAGCCCCTCGCCTATTTAAACCCCTCCCTGAGGTTCCCCTCGACTCGCCACCCCTTTCCCCTCTCACAATTTCCATTTGCAGTGCCCGTGCGCCCTCCGCTCCGTGCCACCGCCATTTCCAATGCTGGCGGAGCTCTGTCGAGCAATTGCTGACGCCTCGGCCCTCTTCTCCCCAAGTAGAGGCCACATTCACCTTCACTGGAACCGCGCACACCTTCTCCACCCTCGTCGCCGTGAGCCTCCTCTGACCGCCGCCCTGCACCGTCACCAAGCCGCTCTGGTCATCCTCGAGCCACACAACCGGTACCAACCCCCTCCCCTCACTCCCCTCTTCCTTTTCTGCACGTCGGCCGACGCTACCGCCCGTCGGAACACCGACAACCATCGGGCTCCGTGCACCTTCCCCGGCTGGCCATGCCACGTCAGCAGGTCGAGCCGACGTGGCGGCCAAGTGGATACCACATCCGCCCGATCGCGGCACGCTAGCACCACCCCTCACCCAATCAGCTTGCGTGCCACCTCAACTGCGCCCTAGTCCATGGACTCAGTCCACCATGAACCGGGCCCGCATGTCAGTCACTCGCCCGATTGTAAAAATCCCAGGGCTCACGTCATGCTTACATCATAAACCTGATTTTCCGTTTAAAATTAATTCAGCCGAAAAAGACTTAAGGTGCTGACGTCATAATCTATATTTTGCTCCACAAAAATAATTCAATTATTTGTCTGCTGACATCATAAATGTCTTTTCGGTATAAAAATAATTCCAGAAATAAGTCTTTTCCTTTTTCTTTGTATTTAATTTTCTGAGAGTCCGTATTTCTTCGTTTTAACTTTGATTGGACCCATTCAAATTTCTAAATTTTTCTAAAATCATGAACTATCCATTTCTGGCCACTTTTTGAATTTTATTTGAATTTTTTTGAGTTTTGTTTGGTTCTTCTTGTATAGATTTCGACGATTCGGGAGAGTTTGAATTCGACGACTTTTCGCAGTAGGATTTCGAGCAAGGCCAGTTACACCCTTGACCATATTGTTCCTACTATTTTAAATATTTATGTAATTTTACAGTATATGCATGCATAATTTTATTCAAATGTAATTTAAAGGCGATTTAAAATCTAGTTATGCTCATGTTCCTTTGTCTATAGCCAATTCGACCTCGATTTCACATGCCTTGTCACCTAGCTGAAAGCTAGTTGGTACAGTAGTATTAACTAGAAAATTTTAGTAATTTGCTTAGTCATGCTTAGAAGAATTTAGGTGGGATCAACTGTTTCACATAAAATGATGATTCTTAAAAATGCATTCTTGACTTTGGTGAGTCAAGGATAGTTTATGAAATGATTTAAAAATAAAAATCTTTGATTTAGACTTAGGCTATTGGTTAGGTGGTAAGGTGCCGGCATGCTACGTGTTTGGTGACACACAGTTGATTGTCGAGCACGTGGGTATGTGGTTGAGTCTAAGTCAACTTAATGGCCGTTTCTGTGAACTATTTTACAAAGTCACCTCGTACTACCACAAGTCCGGTATGGGACGGACCTGGCTAAGTAATTTGTAATATTTCAAATATAGATACGCTATAGGCTGAATGTGAGCGTGGCGTATGCCACGAGAAGTCACACATGGTACAAGAGGGGACTCCAACTTGTAGATTTAAGTTGTGGTGAAATCTTAGTGGCGGCGTAACTATTTTGGCTATGGAGCATTGTAACGGCCTTATCATGAACTCCTCGCCGCACACCTAAGGCAGTGTGTTAATCGCGTGGCTCAAATGGGAGAACACGTCTTGTGGGTAAAGTTGTACACCTCTATAGAGTTTTAATCTATCCTGGATATCCATGTCCATGGTCATGGACATGTTGAGTAGAGTTTTCACAGATTAGATTTGGTTTTTATAAAACTTGGTTTTTGGGCAAACAATATTGTTTTGACAATGGTCCAAGTGGAGACTCATGGTTAGATTAGTGTAGGTTGGAGTCTACACTAACGATAATACTTTGTTAAACTATTGTGTCATATGATGTATTAAAATTCAGCGTTTGTACTTACGTTATTGAATTGAAATTCAGTATTGCTTTTCCACACAATTAACCATATTAAGCCTTCCTTTGAAATTCTTTATGCATGCATTCATTCTGTTATATTCCCTGGTGTAACTTGTGGAGTACTTTAAGTACTCACCTTGCTTAAATCTGTTGCCAGAGTACGACTCCAACGACTTTGGTGAGAACCTTGATAAGTAGGCCGCGTCTTACAGTCATTCGCCTGTAGGCAAGCAGGATGGGCTGATCTTCTGCTGTTTATTTTTTGCTGCTTTATTTCAGTTGGCCATGAGCCCTCTTATTGTATAACTTGGCCATAAGGCATGTACCTTTGCTCAATAATATTTTGTGGTTGTTATGCATGATATGTATCACTGTTGAACTTATGTGCACTAGCTTTTCCTAGGATAGTACGATTTACACAGAGGGACTTGGAATTGTTCTGGGTCCTGACAGAGATGGTATCAGAGCAATAATGACCCTAAGACGTGACCGTAGATAGAGTAGAATGAAACCAACTTTAAGGACATATTTTTGATAAGCACATATATTTTTAAAATATTTCTCTCTTACTTAACTTAGTTCTTTTATTAAAAATTGTTCATTAACTTTCCTCCCTTTTCAAAATTTTAGATGGCCGAGCAACCTACCCGCGTCTCCCCTGGAGTTCTAGTCGGACACCTAGCTGACTACCTTTTGAGCCTTCTACGAGAGCTGAACTTCCGACCTCACCCCCTGTATCAAGGATACTTGGGCCAGTATGGAGATCAAGAGCGTTGGAGGGTTGAAGTGAGGATCTTCGCTCACTTTGGAGATGAAGTAGCCTTCCACACCTTCGACGCTCCCATACCACGAGAAACTTTTCTCGCCGGTGTCCAAGATGTAGCTCACGAAGCCATTCGACAACTGAGGGACATCTACGCGCTGGAACTTCAACGCACCACGTTTCGCTACTACCCCATGAAGCTTCCCGTCAGTTCCGTCAACAACTTCTCTTCCACGGAGTAGGAGAACAACCCTCGGCTGGTTCAGCAGGTGCAGTTCACTAAATCGATAGACTATGTGTACCAAACCACCTTGGACGAGTTGAACTCCACGGCACAAAAGCTCCGTGCAGTGGAGGAAGAGCTAGCCAACTATCGTGCCGCGGATGAGGATTCCACTACCTCAGAACCACCCCCAAGAAGCTTAAGCGTAGCATCAATGTCTAGGAGCCATAAGTTTAAGTCATAAAAATGTTACTTGTGATCTGTAGTCCTTTGTTAACAGTCGCAAGATTATTATAATTCAATAAAGAAGTTTTATCGGCTCTTAATTGTTGTTTTCGTTGCTTTCTGTGTGCTTGGTTGTGGGATTGTTACGAGAAACCCCTCCTTCTAGTTCTCTCTCTCTTTCCTCTAAATCTGAAAGATTTCGATAGATGGTGAACACAAGAAGGAACAACAATGACAATGCCAACTTCGTAGCTCAAGGAAGTCAGTCTACATCCATCCCTCTACCTCCGCCAGCAGCAGGACCAGACTGGGCACAACTGATGGCGAACTAGAATCAACTAATTCAATTGCTTGCTCATACTATCAACAACCCAGCTCAGCATGTTCATCAACTGCTAGCTCAAGCTCCTCCAAACAGACTATCAGAGTGTCTGAGGATCAAGCCTCCGACCTTTGCAAGCAGCTCAGAGCCCATAGACATCGATGATTGGCTTAGGGCAATTGGAAAGAAGCTGGACATCCTAAAGTGCACCAATCAGGAGCGAGTCTTGTTGGATTCTCACCAGCTGAACGGACATGCTTCCGAGTGGTGGGACACCTTCATTGCCTCTCATGCCAACCCCCAGGCGGTGACTTGGAATGAATTTGTGCAGAGTTTCTGCAAAGCACATATTCCTTCCAGCACCATCACCTTAAAGGAGAAAGAGTTCTGAGCACTTCGTCAAGGAAGCCGCTCAGTAAATGAGTACCTGCAGAAGTTCAATCAACAGGCACGTTATACACCAGAAGACATGGCTACAGATGAAGTAAAGCAGGAAAGGTTCTTGGAGGGCTTGAATGATAACATTTTTGTACAGCTAATCTCGAGCGACTATGCTGATTTCCACCAGCTAGTCAGCAAGACCATTTGCCAGGAAGGCAAGCATGTAGAAATGGAGAACAGAAAGAGAAGGATGGCCGATTAGAAGATTAACCCTAGAGGTTTCCTAAGCCTCACGGCACTTCCTCACAAGTGGGCAAGTTTAGGCACAAAGTAGCAATTTCAAGCCGCAGTCGGGCAAGTTCAGACCAGTAGCTAGCCGCCCACCTTTTCAGACTAGTCATCCACAATTTCAAGCCAACCGCACTCCTACTACCGGTGGATAAATTCAGAAGAGTAGCCCCTCTTCGGATGGAGTGACTTATTTCTATTGCAAGGAAACACGGCACTATACTAATGTTTGCCCCAAGAAGATCCAAGCTGCGGCCAGCTCAGGAGCATCTGGAAGTCTAAACCAGGCGCAGCCACTGTAGAAGTCGCAGAACTTCGTCAAGGGACGAGTGAACCACGTGACTACTGAGGAAACTTAGGCTGCACTGGACGTCGTACTGGGTATGTTTCTTGTAAACTCAGTACCAGCATCAGTTCTTTTCGGCTCTGGAGCTTCCGATTCATTTATTTCAAAAGCTTTTATGGATAAGAACGGGTTGGGTATGGTTTCTCTTAATAACCCTATGATAGTTCACTCTCTTGGAGCAAAAATGAGAACAGGGACTATGTGCCCAAGAGTAGAGCTACTCATAGATGGGACCTTGTTCCTAGCAGACCTTTTGGTTTTAGAATCGCAAGGGTTGGATGTAATCCTTGGAATGAATTGGTTAGCTAAGAATAAGGGTTAGATTAATTGTGCCATCCGATCTATCACCCTTACCAATGACCAAGGCTTAGAGATGATCTTCTCTCCTCAAATTCCAGAAGGAGGGTGTGCCCTTAATCATCTGCAAGTACTAGAGGAAGTACCTGTGGTGCAGAAATACTCAGAAGTATTTCCTGAAGAGTTACTTGGAATGCCACCGGATAGGAAAATCGAGTTTGTAATTGACCTAATCCCAGGCACCGCCCCTATTTCTAAGAGACCATATCGGATGCCAGCTAATGAGTTAGCTGAGTTGAAGAAACAGCTTCAGGAACTAGAAGACAAGGGTTATGTCCGTCCAAGTTCATCACCCTGGGGAGCACCTGTCCTGTTCGTCAAGAAGAAGGATGGCAGTATGAGGCTATGTGTGGATTACAGAGCACTCAATGAAGTAACCATCAAAAACAAGTACCCCTACCCTGGATCAATGATTTGTTTGATCAGTTGAAGGGAGTTAGTGTTTTCTCCAAAATAGATCTGAGGTTAGGATATCACCAATTGAAGATCCGTGAGGAAGACATCCCCAAGACTGCCTTCTTCACCCATTATGGACATTACAAGTTTATTGTCATGTCTTTCGGACTGATCAATGCACCCGCCTATTTCATGAGTATGATGAACAGTGTGTTCATGGAGTATCTGGACAAGTTTGTGGTGATCTTCTTTGACGACATTCTTATATATTCCAAGGATAAAGAAGAGCATGAAAAACATCTCCAGATAACCCTAGAAAAGCTTCGAGAGCATCGGCTTTATGTCAAATTCAGTAAATGTGAATTTTGGCTAAAGGAAGTTGCTTTTCTTGGGCATATAGTGATAGCCGAAGGAATTGCTGTGGACCCTTCTAAGATAGAAGCAATGATGGCATGGAAGCAACCCAAGTCAGCGACTGAAATCAGAAGTTTTCTTGGACTTGAGGGATACTACCACCGGTTTATAGCTGAATTATCATAGTTAGCCAAGCCAATGACTTAATTGTTAAAGAAGGAAAAAAGTTCTAAGACCTTATGAGTGCAATTATCCCACTCATGACTTAGAATTGGCAGCCGTAGCGCATGCCTTGAAAATCTGACGTCACTATCTTATCAGTAACCGTTGTGAAGTATACACGGACCATAAGAGCCTGAAGTACATTTTCACTCAAGCAGAAATTAATCTAAGGCAGCGAAGATGATTGGAGTTGATAAAGGATTATGATATTGGAATACATTACCATCTTGGAAAAGCAAATGTTGTGGCCGATGCCTTGAGCAGGAAGTCCTATGCAAATGTGATTTTATCGGAGGAAGACCAGACCGGACTTTAGGAGGGAGTCGCCCGTCTAAGTCTAAATCCGGTAAATCAGAGTGTTCTCACAGCATTGGAAATTCAACCAGCCTTACCTGATCAGATCAAAGAAGCTCAGAAGGTGGACGAGGATATTTAGGAAATAAGGAAGAATATGAGAAGAGGCAAAACACCAGGATTCAGTGAAGATGAACATGGAACTGTTTGGTTTGAGAATCGCATCTGTGTGCCAAATAATCAGAAAATCAAAACCCTGATCCTAAAAAAAGCCCATGATACTCCTTACTCCATTCACCCAGGCCGTACCAAGATGTACCAGGACTTGAGGGAAAGATACTGGTGGGTCAGTATGAAAAGAGAAATAGCAAAGTTCGTTGAAGCTTGCGACACCTGTCAAAGAGTTAAAGCAGAGCATTAGCGACCCACTGGACTTTTGCAACCATTGCCAGTACCTGATTGGAAGTGAAAAGAAATCGGTATAGATTTCATAACCGGACATCCGAGGACTCAATTGGGTTATGATTCGATTTGTGTAGTCATTGACTGGTTGACGAAAGTGGCTCACTTCATACCAGTCAAGACCACTTACTCCAAAAGTAAGTTGGCTGAGTTGTACATGTCTCGAATTGTGTGCCTGCATGGTGTTCTCAAGAAGAAAGTGTCAGATCGAGGCAGCCAGTTTACTTCCCGATTTTGGCAGAAGCTGCATGAAGAGTTAGAGAGTAAGCTTAGTTTCAGTACAGCTTACCACCCTCAGATGGATGGTCAGACGGAACGAGTAAATCAAGTACTAGAGGATATGTTAAGGGCTTGTACTCTGGATTTTGGAAACATTGGGACCGTTCATTGCCCTATGCTGAGTTCTCGTACAATAACAGCTACCAAGCTAGTCTACAGATGACTCCTTTTGAAGCCTTGTATGGCAGGAAGTGCAGAACACCCCTGCTTTGGGAATAGCCAGAAAAACCATGGGAGTCTAGGCCAAACCTACTTCAAGATGCTGAAGAAAAAGTAAGAAAAATCAAAGACAGATTGAAAATAGCCCAATCTCGACAGAAGAGTTATGCGGACAATCATCGTCGAGACTTGACCTTCGAAGTCGGAGGCTACGTCTATCTCAAAGTGTCCCTACTTAGAGGAGTCAAGGAGTGTCTCCACTCTATCACTCAAGTGTTTTGTATTGTCATCACCCACTCGAAAATTAAAGGTAGCGTTCGGGAACAAGTTTGAATCATCCAATCTACATTGGATAGATCCAATAAAGTGGAGAGGTTCAGACAAGTCCAAACAATGTCCAAAGGAGTACCATCCGATCTTCATTGGACCACTCTGGTCAGTGTAAAGGTTTGGACTAGTCTAAATAGCATCAAAAGCTACACTGTCCAATCATCATCGGACCGCTTCAATCAGCGAGGAGGTTCAGACCATGCTTCAGAAGCGTATGATCTTCATAAAACTCTATCGAGCCAATAGATAAAGCAAAAATGTTCGGACCACTCTTGCGACCGTCTGATCCTCATAAAACATGATCAGACTAGTCTGATCATGCAACTAAAAGAGTTCAGACCTATCCAAAGTGCGCTTTCTCTTCAACCTTGCGTAGAGCGTTTGTTTTTGTTTGACGAAACCATCATGGCACGCGACATTAGCAATGAAGGGCTTGGCGGTGATGTGGAAGCCGTCGAGGGATCGCCCATCCATGTACTCTAGCAGGATCTGGATCTCCCTGCCTTACTCGTACATGCCGTGGCACCGAACCACGGCCGGCTGCTCGGCCGTAGGGAGGATAGGCTCTCCCGCATGATCTTCCGCCATATTGCATCATCATGGTTCCTATATAGCACCTTGAACACGTAGGCCCGCCCTGTGGCGCAGTGCCGCACCATCCACACTGTGCCACCTGCACAGCTCCCAACACGCCGCACACGCTCTAACTCTGCGAGCAGGGGCGACAACGCTATAGAGGGGGCACCGACGGCTAGGGTGGGCCCAATGAGGGGGCTGGAGGAGGAGAAAGGGAGCAAGAGGGAGCAGGATGGAAAGGGAGGAGGAGACGGAGAGAGGGGAGTAGAGATGTAGAAAGGGGTGGTTTTCTGGTCGTGGGAAGCGGCTAGGGAGGAGCCTGTGTGCGTGGGAGGGAGCATAATGAGATCGGATGGCTATGGAGAGTTGAGAGAGAACGAACGACTGTGGAGAGTTGAGGGAGAACAACTCATGCTTTTAAGGAATAGATATTAGTACTAATCACAATTAATTAGTACTAATTGAAACACTAAATTAATCATGTTTTATTTAGGGCTTTAATTAGTGCTAATTATATTTGATTAGTACTAATCACAATTAATTAGCGCTAATCATGAGCTTAATGCATGCCAAACATAGCAGAGAGAATAAACATAAAGGATTAATTTTCATGCACCTTGTTGTTATTGTTATCTGACGAACATGAAGAAAACAAAAAATGGATTCCATTAGACAAGATGTGAAATAATTATAAATTTAGTGCATCCTGCACTTCACTTACGTTATGAACATATTGATGAATTAAGGCCCCGTTTATATTAGGTTATGTTTAGAAAAGCAAAAGGCTAATACGAATACATGGCTTCTCAAAGCGGTTTCTTCACTTCTTTTGCTACTGTCTCGTTCTGGGGATAAGACAGGGGTCACAGGTATATCACGTACCCCAATTCTCTCGTTCTCATCACACGCATGCATCTCTCCCTCATTCATGCTCGTCTACTTCTAACAACCATTTCTTTCAACCCTTACTATTTATTTTCAGTCAAATCCATAAGTTAGAGTCATACACCATTAGCAAAAGTCAATACGAACCCCCTCTCGGCCATGTACCCAAGAGAGAGAGAGAGAGAGCACGGGCGAGCATTATGGGGGTGTTCAGAATAGCAGTGGCTTATGGTTTTTTCACTGTAGCTAGCTTATTTTTTTTACTATAGCTGAATTGACTTATTTGACATAATTAAATTTTTTTAAAAAAAATTAAAAGTAGAAAAAATATTAGCTCATCATAGACAATGCAAAGGATCCGTGATCCCCATCACCAGTAGATGCCATCGCCAGCCCGATTCGACCGCCCTCTCTCTTCTCCTCCTACCCCAACCCAGCATCCCTCCTCCTTTCGGCTCGAATCCGTGCTCCGCGCGTGCACTCCCCGGTGCTTCTCCCTTTCTCCCTCATCGCCAACTGCTCTGGCCCAACTCCTAATCCCTCCATGCCATGCTCGGCCCGGCCCCTTCTCTTCGCCTCTAGCCCGCACCGCGTCGTACGCCTAGCACCGCCCTCCTTCCACCAGCCTCCCCCCTTTTTCAATGCCATGCTGCATCGTAGCGCCACCACGCGCCGCCTACCTCTGCCCCTCCCCGTTAGACCTGCGCTAACCTCGCTCTCGAAGCTCCGCCCCTGGATTCCGCAAGCCACCCCCGGTTTGCTTCGACGATAGTACGACCAGCTGCCGCCCCCTCCCTACCCTGGCCTCATCATGAAATCAATGCCGAGCTGGCCTAGCTCTGCCTCACCGCCTCACCGACTTGAGCAGTTGCCTCCTCTGTCTCCTTCACCTTGGGGGCAACCCATTCTGCCAAGCACCATCGCCTCCCCGACCGATCCTCACCAGCGCCACTACTTCCCCAACCCAGCGCCCCTCTCCCTAGCCGCTGCCTCCGCTGACGCCCCCTTCTTCTCTGCCTCCCTCCGTGGCTCTCCCTCTATCTGTGTCCATGGCAGGTGGGCCCCACTAAAGATTTGCACCTAGCTGGAAGTTAGCACTAGTAGTATGCCAACCATTACCAGATTGTGAAAATTAAGGCTGCAGGTTGTTCTATAAAGCAAATGATTGAAGCATGGTATATGTTTTCTTTTGAAATAAGAATGTGGTATCGAAATCAACTAAATATGCTTATGCCAACCAAATACAAGTTTATCTTGGTGTAACAATTTATTAAGGCAAAGATTGCATGGCCAAATTTTCCAATGGACAGCATGTTCTTATTAATTGATTATTAACAATTCAATTGGGCAATGATAAACAATGGATATTTCGAACTAAGCATGTTAAGAAAGTAGTCCTAAAAATATTGTCAGACAAGAAAATTACATATTAGCTACATGGGAATTTCAAATGGAAATGCTTGTCATCCTAAATTAGGACTCGCCGTTTTTTGCCAATACTTCAATATCCTCGAGTGCTACTCCAAAGAATCCAATACCCAACCTACCAAAAACTCGAGCAATCCACATAATATCCATTTTGTTTTCCTCTGTTTTTAAATCATCTAGTGTAGGTAAAGCTCGTTGAATTCAGTTACATTTTAATGCATAAAATATCAATACCCAAGTTGTTCATTGCTACCATCAAAGAAGACTCCCTTTCATTTAAAGTATTTAAAATAAATTCAACACTTTAAGTCTAAATCTTGCAATAAGGAACATAAAATAATAGCTCTTGAGAAATTACACTCTTAACTAAAGAAACTGACTAAAACACAACTTTGCATCCCAAAGTAACTATTCAATCGTCAACTCATAATAAAAGAATAACTAATATGTGCAATCTCATCAATTCGAACCCTGTTAATTCCTAGCTCACAAAACGCAACCGTCAGCATCCTAAAAGCTGTCAACCATCTAGCTAACTAACTTACTCCTAAACCAAATCAGGTAAATAACCAACTCCATATTTTAACTAAATTATAAACTACATGGGTCCAAGTACCTGGCAGAGTGCAACTTTCGTGTACTCTCGCCTCAAGCTCAATCTACCCATAAATCCAACCTAACTCTTGGAACTTCCTTGATAAATATAGATTAATACAAAGGAAGTTATGAATTCGAAGATCGAGCTTTGGCACTTTCTGATCGTTTATGCCTACCAATCTTCTCTGTCCCCTCAACAGCAATCTACACATGTTTCTTTACCCCTCTCCTTCTTATCCTAAAATTTTCTCTCACGGTAAAGCTACCTAATCACCTCCTACCTTGTGACTCCATTTCATTCCCACCATCCCTCCCTACTCTTTAAAACAACATTTAATAAGCTCAATTTATTTATACCACACTTTTGCCGCTATTTGGATTTATTTGGTTTTTCGTTCGTTGCCACGTATTAGAAACTGCGGTTCAAAGGTGACACGCTCAAGTAGATATAATATCAAGTGAAGGGAGAATTCAAGACCTACTACGATTGACTAATTAAGCAGGCTTTGAGATAAAATAAGGCCACGGTAAACAAGCGAGGCAAGTCAGCACTTTGACCATGTTGATCCTATATTTTACGAAAACTATGTTCTTTTAAATTATCAAAAGTGCATGCTTAATTTATAATGCAACTATATGTCAAATATAAGGTAGCTACTACCCACATAACATTACCACTATTACTATGACACTCTTTACCACTCGATTTATCAAATCCTTTGTCGCCCTAGATATTAAAAATATTATGACTAGCTAAATCATATTTAACGCCAAGCAAGTCCAAGTTAAGGGCAACTAAGTTGTCCCGCTCATTACTCTTCAATCATTGAAAATTTGTTTCGGGCAGTCATTAGAGGTAGATGACTGATATTCTGGACAACTTATTTTATGCTTCTCAAAACCCTAAAACTTTCTTACCTGTCTGTGCGGTTGGTAAGAGTGGTTAGTGTAGATGTAGCACGAGAATTTGTGGTCTGTGGTATGCACCGCCTGGATAAATTAAGGACTTAATCCTGTGTTGACCTCTCCATGTAAAACCGTACAAACCACAAGCTGGCAAAGCGTAGGCTTTGCTGATTAATTTACCAGACCCCTAAAGTCATCTTACAGGTCAGCCAGGGGAAAAGAACAGGGGTGTAGGAGACCAGAGAAGGTTCTGCTTGAAAGGGATAGCAAGTGAAAGGTGAAGTCTGATGGATAGGGTGGCGTTGCGGAAAAAGGGTCGAGACTGCGCCAGCCGCTATAAAGTGACATCCTGCATAGCCTATGGATGCAACCCCATAGGGATGAGATACTTAGGGGAAGGTATTGTAAAGGCCACGTGACAATTTCTCGATCAATGTGACCATGGAATCATATAGGTCTATCGGGCTGATTATCTCTTGTGGGTAAAGATGTACAAACTCTGCAGAATCTAAATTATTCGAATAGTCATGCCCACGGTCAAAGGCGAACATGGAAACTTTCTCGAGTTAGTTCTATTTCAAAACCCTTTTTGGGCGGGATAAAAAGCTATCAGAGAGAGGTACTCTGACTTTAATTTTTTTTCTAGAGGAAAGTACTCCAATGGTTATACAACTTGCATTGGTGGAGGTAGCCATGCACTGTAAAAAGTGGATATAACCTGCGCTATTATAACTATTACATACTCATGATCTTTTTACAACATATGATTTGGTTAAAACTGCTAAGTCTTAGAAGATTTCTTGTGTATTGTATTTAAAAATGGTTCTTTAGCAACTAAAATAACCTCAAGCCCTCCTTTCACAGCCTTGCATGTACTATTAATGTTGCATTCTATGTGATGGCTTGTTGAGTACATTTGTACTCACTCTTGCTTAAATATTACCGTCTAGTCAGTCAAGGAACAAAGAAAAAAGACCCTGCCATGTTAAAAAAAAGGGTCGACAGAGCTAGTATTCAAGAAGGTCAAGGACTAGGTCGCAAAACCCCAGTTGTCTGCCTGTGGGCATGTCCTGAGGATCCCACTTGTATGAAGATTTTCGCTACTGCACTCTTTGCTTTCCGACCCGATAGGCCCATGTGTAAGTATTACTGTATATTCTAGCTTCAGCTTAATATGTTTTTGATATACAGTGATGTATCTGTGAGTACTAGCTACTGATCGAGGGAATAGTGCAGTAATCACAGAGGAATTTGGAATGGCTAATTCCAGTTCCGACATGAATGAATCCTCTCTCCCCTTGTTAACCCAAGGAAGCTTACATACATGGCCACAAGGGCTTCTTACAATACTGCCCCTATCACAGGGTACTATTCGAGGGTATATATGTTTTTTACATGTCTTATTAGACCTCTTGGCCCAGCAGGCCGAATGGATGTTGGTGGGAGCTGCTTCCACAACAATGCACATTTTATTTAGTGCTTTAATTAGTGTTAATTGTATTTGATTAGTACTAATCATAATTAATTAGCACGAATCATAAGCTTAATGGATGTCAAACACAACAGTGAGAATAAAAAGAATGGATGAAGTTTCATGCACCTTACTGTTATTGGTATCTGACGAACTAGAAGAAAACCAAAAATGGATTCCATTAGACAGCATATGAGCTAATTATAAATTTAGTGAATACAACACTTCACTTATGTTATGAACATATTGATGAATTAAGGCCCGTTCGTATTAGCTTATGCTTATGACTTTTGCTTAGAAAAGATAAAAAATAATACGAACACCTGGTTTCTCGAAGCGGCTTCTTCACGCCTTTTGCTACTATCTCACTCCGGGGATAAGATCGGGGGAGAGGGGAAGGTCACGGGTACATTATGTACTCTAATTCTCTCGCTCCCGCACACGTATCTCTCACTCTTTTTTTCACCGCTCGGTCACTCTCTCTACAAGTCATTTCTTTTAACCATTACTATTTATTTTCAGTCAAAATCATATATCACAGTTGAAAGCTATCGGCAAAATTCAATACGAATGTCCTCTATACCATGTGCCTAAGAGAGAGAGAGAGGGTGCGAGCATTATTACTTGTCCGATGACCAAAAATATTCAAACAAACATACACCATGTCTAATGCTAGTTTACATCCTACTTCCCTACTTCTAGTCATTAGCTATTGATATGTAACATACTGATATGATTGTAGAATTCGAGCAACCACAATAATTAGGCAGATTTCCTATTCTATCAAGTTTTATCGACCTGTGATGTTTTTTCCGCAGTACATGTACAGAACACATCATATAATGAAGTGAAAAACAATGTACCTCTATGCCACCCATTGAATTGCCTGATAATCTCCATTTCACGTCAGCGCTTCCGCACGGGGAGCACGAACACGAGACGGTTTTAGCCGACGCATTATTTCCTTCCACACGCCACGCGTTTTTCCTTCCACACGGACTCCATTATTTCCTTTCTTGTGGGCGCACATGCACCTTTCCATGTGGTCGAGTTGCTTTTCCTTTCAGCCACACGATCGACCAACTCCTTTCCTTTCAGCCAAATTTGACAGGAAAGAATTTTTTTACCACTTTCCACCAGAAAGGTTTTAACTTGAGCGGTATATTGAGCTTGCCAAGGCCTGAGGCGTCAATTGTAATGAGGCTGACGCCTCATCTAAATTTTCTTCCTTACTTGCAGCTTCCAGTAGCATTCTTGTTAGACTATCTGATCAGGTCTATATTATTTTAGATAATGAACAATTGATAACGTTAGTTATGATATTACTTATGATGTGTTGTGTATATGCGGATTGACGTTGGTCAAGTTCGGACGAACTTATCCCGGAAAAAATATTTTTTAGTTTTTGCATGTACAAGTTGAAGTATGAAGACGATCGTGGTTGATAACGAGGAAGACCGGGACTACGATGGGGAGATCCGAGGTCAGGTGGTCGAGGGAGTCACGAGATGATCAAGCTCATGCTTAGGCACGTGAAGATCAAAGGTGGATGATGCATGGAGAAAATACAGGAGGTGCGGTCCTGAAGACTTTGACACGTGATGAGTTGAAAAATCGGAAACGTAAAAATAATTAAAAAAACCCATGTTACGAAGGGTTTTAGGTTCCTTAAAAAGTAATGGGTTAAAAAGGCTGATTGAGGCAAAAAGGTCTAGAATGAGTTGTATTAGAGTTAATGATGTATTAGAGTAGGTTGATGATTTTTAAAAGCGTTAACGGTGGCCGTGGGAGTATAAAAGGAAAATGCAAAGTTTTGTATAACTAAGGGATTGAGGCATGACTAGATAATGTGAGTTGAGCCGTGACTTTTGCAAGAAAAAAGAGAGGCACTGGCGGCTGCGTTCCGTGGCGGGAAAAAAAAGGAAAAGAGAGGCAGCGCTGTTTCTTGGAAGAAAAAGGTGGCGCGCGGCGAGTTTTCAGAAGAACAAGAATAGAGACGTGAGGCTTTTTGGGTGATCAGGGGCTGCCGCTATAGGTAGTTTGGTTTTTGCCAAGAATTGAGATTAATGAAAAAGAGGATCTTGTTTTGGGATTCCATGCGCGAGTTTTTGTTGTTTTTTTGTTGATCCCATGACTACATGATTGGAGGCTTTTGATAGCTGGAGTGCAGGCGTGAAATCTAGAGAAAAAGTTGTCTTGCTTCTGTGATGTGATTTTTCCTGTGCTTCTAGTCGATGCATGCAGGTGATTAGGTGAGCTCAGGCCGAGACATGGATTTGGGAATAAGTCTTCAGAGGTGATGATGCATACGGGCGGTAGCATGCATGGCGAGCGGCGGCCGTAAGAAAATAGACAGATTTTGAAGTTGATCTGATAAAAAAAAGGTGGTGGCTCGTCTCGGCTTAGTGCGAGGCGACGAATTTTTCTGGAGAAAGTTACAGGTCTGGACGCGTAAATGCGCCGTCGAGGTAATTGCAAATCAAGTTTTTTTTCTGTTGTTTTATTTTGTTCTCTAGTTTTGTGCACAGATTAAAGATCAAAAAATAGTGAATTTAAAAAAAAAGCTTTTGCTATAATTACAATCATTCACCCTCCTCTGATTATCATTCCTACAATTCTATGTGCAGATTTCACGGAATACACCCCCATTCTTCTCATAAGACCAAGCCAACGTATCCTCCTCTAGTCTCCTTATTTCCCAAGCCTCTCTAATTCCTCTCCAATCCAACGCATCATTTCTCACACCAAGGCCCAAACCAGTCTGCCTTCATTCCTCCCATCTCGCTAGACTCGCCAAGTGAGGAGAGTGAGATGGCAGGAGCGATAGTGAGCGCTTCCACGGGGGTGATGGGCTCCCTCCTCGCCAAGCTCTCCACCTTGCTGGGAGACGAATACAAGCTTCTCAAAAGTGTGAAGGGTGACATCAGGTTCCTGCGAGATGAGCTGAGTACCATGAACACCCTTCTTCTGAAACTATCCAACATGGAGAACCTCGATGACCAGGTGAAGGAGTGGAGGAACAAGGTGCGCGAGCTAAGCTATGATATCGAGGACTGCATCGACCACTTTATGCACAAGCTGGCCCGTGGTGGTGCCAAGGCCAACATCGTCCGCAAGACAGCAGATAAGATTAAGAAGTTATGGTCACGCCATCAGATTGCTGGCCAGATCCAGGAGCTCAAGGCTCGGGTCGAGGAGGTGAGTGAACGCCGCTCGAGATATAACTTTGATCAATACAATGCACAGAGCACGGTTAAAGTTGATCCACGGCTACCGGCTCTCTATGCGGAAGCAAAGAGGCTTGTCGGTATCGATGGTCCTATGGAGAAGATCATCGACATACTGATGAACGGGGGTGGCTCGTCAGAACAGCTCAAGGTGGTGTCCATTGTGGGTTTTGGAGGGCTTGGCAAGACTACTCTTGCCAACCAAGTGTACCTCAAAATCAAAGGCCAATTTGCTTGCACTGCTTTTGTGTCCATTTCGCGGAGTCCTAATATCAAGAAGATTCTGGCTGATATGCTTAAACAAGTTGGGATCGTCGGAGATACATCAGATGATGATGAGAAGCAACTCATTGATCGGCTCAGAAAACAACTTCAGAATAAGAGGTACACACAAACAACTAGTTATCTCTTTCGTTCTCTCACACCTGTTCGATATCCTCATATCAACTTTCTAGCACAAACTTTCAATATTAGTACTTTCCAGCTCTTTGTCTATTGTGTTACAAGAAGTTCTATTTGTTGTTGATCAAAAACACCCAGAGACTTGGAGATGCTCACAAATAATCAAGACAGTCATTACTCGATACGAAACAATGTCTATTGACCTCTAGAAAACAATGTACTTCTTGGGATATATCACAAGATTATAGTCCACTTAGTACAATTTGTTCGTTTTAATTACCAACCAAACTCTAACATCAACATATTTTTAATTTTTGAAAGGAACATATTTCTTCGTTTCAATTTGTCCATTTTACTCTACTCAACTTTCAATTTAGTCCAAATTTAACAATCGTCTTCTAAACAGTTCATTTCACACCAATCAACTATGAAAACTACTACAAATCACCCCTTCACTTTTGTACAAGGGTGAATTTTGGAGTCCTGAAAGAGTTGAGCGAGTTAAAGTGGGCTTGTTCAATTTTTGATGTCCAATAATGAACAATGCTAATAATCCAGTTACTGTGACAAATGACATTGAGATCTGTGCAATTTATTTGTATCTAGTGTGTTTTATTGTATTCTTAAGATTGTGTTCTTCATATTTGAATGAAGCTTTTAGAGTACATGCAAATGTTAGCTTTACTAGCTCACTGCGACTTTGTGTGACATTAGGTACTTCGTCATTGTGGATGATATTTGGAGCACAGACGCATGGGAGATTGTGAAGTCAGCGCTGTCTGAGAATAGTCTTTTCAGTAGAATAATTACAACCACACGGAATGTTGATGTGGCCAAATCATGCTGCGCTGGTTTTCAAGACCACATTTACAAGATTCAACCCCTGAGTGAGCAAGACTCACGGAAGCTATTTTTCAAAAGGCTTTTTCACTCTGAGTCGTTGTGCCCTCCTCACTTGGAGGAAGTATCGCGTGCAATCATAAAAAAATGTTGTGGTTTGCCGCTAGCTATTACTAGTATAGCTAGTTTATTAGCTAGCAAACCCGACACAAAGGAGCAATGGGAGCTAGTGCAAAATTCTATTGGTTCTGCATTTAGTTCACAGGGAATGAGAGAGATATTGCTGCTTAGCTATTTTGATCTTCCATATCATCTAAAGACCTGCTTGTTGTATCTTAGTATATTTCCCGAGGATTACAGGATTGAGAGAGAACCGCTAATATGGAAATGGATAGCTGAAGGGTTCATCACTGAAGTGAAGGGACATACATTGGAGCAAGTTGGGGAGAATTACTTTAATGAGCTTGTGAATAGAAGCATGATCCAACCAGTTGATATCCAGTATGATGACAGGGCGAAAGCTTGCCGATTGCATGATATGGTGCTTGAGCTTATGGTTTCCCTGTCAGCAGAGGAGAATTTTGTGACCATAGTAGACGGGCAGGAGTATAATTGTTCCTCTAACAAGATTCGTAGGCTCTCGCTCCAGTCAGGCTGTGTGGGAGGTGAAGCAATGCAGCAGATTACGAACAACTGCTCACAGGTTCGTTCACTTATCGTCCATCGGATGGATGAGGAAACACCTCCTCTATCAAAGCTCCGTTCTTTGAGAGTATTGGAGTTTAAATATTGTGAAGGCCTTAGTAACCAACACATTAAATATATCGAAGGCTTTTTCCAACTGAAGTATTTGAGGATCGGCAGCTATGGTAGTGTCACCGAGCTTCCAGATGAAATCGGAAGCCTGCAGTATTTGCAAACACTAGATATACGTGGCAGTCGAATAACAAAATTGCCATCAACCATACGTCGTTTGCGAAGTTTGGTGCGTCTACTTGTTGGTTACGGCCTAGTATGGCCCGATGACATCGGAGACCTACATGCTTTGAAGGTGCTGTCAGGTGTTGGCTACAACATCTCGGTGAAATTTGCGGAAGAACTTAGGCGATTGACCAAGCTAAGGGAGCTTAGCATTCGTCTGTTTGGCAATAGTTCACTTCGTGATGATGGCATAAGGAGGTACGAGGAAGCTTTGGAGATGTCGCTCACTGTGTTGGGTAAACACGGCCTTCAATCACTAGATATTCAGTGTAGTGATTACCTGAGAGATAAACTATTGGATTTATTATGCCGCACCGCTCCATGCCTCCGAAGGCTTATAATACGTGGCGTCAGCAATAGTAGGCTTCCAGAGCGGGTGGTGTCTCTTGTTAATATCGCCCACCTGGACGTATGCATCAGTAGCATTAAGCAGGAAGATCTCTGTTTCCTCGGGAGCATACCCACTCTGCTCTACCTCAGCCTGCGCTTACGGGATGCCCCTGGTGAAAGGCTCACCATCTGCAGCCAACTATTCCTGTGCCTGAAGGAGTTTGAATTCTTATGTTATTGTTGGACCCAAGGGGAAGGTGGGCTGAGGATGGTGTGTGAACAGGAAGCGATGCCAAAGCTCCGAAGGCTACATGTTGGACTTGCAGCGAAGGAAACGGAGTCCAAGATTGGTTTCGAGTTCAGCTTTGAGCACCTTGGAAGCCTGGAGCACCTCAGTGTCGGAATTAATTGTGAAGATGCCACTAGAGGAGAGGTGGAAGCTGCGGAAGCTGCCATCAGGAACGCAGCAAGCATCCATTCCGGTCATCCCACCCTCGAAATCCAAAGACTTGAAGAAGGGCGGTGTAAATCTGGAGAGGCAAGTGAGGCTAGAAGAAGCAGAGGGAAGTGAGGATTCGTTTAGAACGTTCATGGTTGGTGAGTAGCGTCCTATACAATGCATTAATTATTTACAAAACAACACCTTACACAATGTATTACTTACTTGAGAACAGTGTTCTTTTCGGATGTAGCTATGTAAGGTTCTGAATTATCTTGTTTCATCATCGTTAACATCTTCATGTGGGGTCTACTTCAATTAAATTTGTTGTTGGAATTCCAAATTCCGACATGTGTCAATGTGAATATTACATGGGTCAGTAGGTTGCTTTTTTGTTAATTAATTGTTAGAGGATCTTATCACGGCAATAGAAGAAAAAGGTAGAAGTTGAAACAACTTAATAGTTCGGTAGTTATATTTCAACAGATTCTCCATCTGTGTCTTTGCTGTTTAGTTTACTACATTGTGGCAAATTAATAACCGCATTATCAGTATTGACACCAAATAGAAGGATGAATTGAGTTTATTTGCTACAGGTTGCGGAACAACAAAATGAACTAATGGTTGTCCTTACATCCTGTTTTACAGAATTAACTTGTGCATGCAGCATGCATGCTTATTCACTCAACAGCCATGCTGCATGCGAAGTTTCCTCCCGCTGCCGCCATTGCACTCTTTGACTGCAACGTCATCCAGCCGCAACAATGACTTCCTCGTCTTCTCCGTCTCCGGCCGGACGACATCCACATACTGCAACTCTACTTTAATTTGTTCCTGCTCATTTTGGATGCTTTTGCAACTATTCAAATTGCCGTTAGTTTGGTCTTGTTATAATCTGGGTAATCTTCGCTGTCTTATGCATTATGGACCTGTTCTCAAGTATGTTTCCACTTTCATCACAGTCAGTTACTGTTTGCTGCTGATTTCTGACAGTGTGTCTTTATTATGCTAGTTCCACACATATGGTGGACTACCACAAATTGATTTGTACTGGCATGATTCTGGTTCTACTTGTTTAACTCTCTGGATCATTTCTATTCTTTGTTTTCTTGCAATGTTGATCTTGCTAGTGATGCCACTTCTGAATTCGTTATTCACTGAATATGCACAATACCAATAGAAACTGGAGAATACATGATGATGATTGAACAAATCTCTAAATACGATTTTAATATTTAATTAAGGGCAAAAGACTCCATGATCGTAAACCTTCAAGAGTTTCTCCCTGAGTGCCCTCCGCTCAGAGATTCTATGAACTGGTACCTGGTCTCGTTTTCAAGATATTCCTTCCGGGCAGTGGATAAACACGTGCCTTATCCACTCCAAACAGCAAGACGCTTTCAACCCTGAGTCTTTAACAACAACTGCCATACAGTTGGGTCTATCTTTCACAGGTGAAAGTCGACAAGTACGGTGTCACTACCGTAGACCTTAAACGTGTCGGATACAAAGACGAACCATTCGTACTTGTTAATCAAGTTCTTCAAGTTTTCTGTGTAACCGACAAGGCAAATAAGTAGAGAATGTAGTGGACGAGAAAGAATACAACTAATTTGACAAGTTGCCTCCTTTCAAAAACAGCATAAGGTCGAGGAAGAACAATATAATGAAACTAGTTACATATGC
Organism: Melocanna baccifera; assembly: GCA_036346265.1. Taxonomy (NCBI): domain Eukaryota; kingdom Viridiplantae; phylum Streptophyta; class Magnoliopsida; order Poales; family Poaceae; genus Melocanna; species Melocanna baccifera. The sequence continues at coordinate 6,772,245 of CM070710.1, forward strand.
GCCGATCATCATGAAGAGCTAATTTTTAATAAAAATAAGTAAGTGGAATGATGAATAAAATATTTATGTGTAATATGTTATGTATTTGCATTTATATATATACATAAGAATGTGTGATATATATGTGACTTTGTATTTATGTATATAAGAATGTGTGATATATATGTGAATTTGTATTTATGTATGTTAGAATGAGTCGTATGTATGTGAATTTGCATTTATATATATAAGAAGAATGAGTCGTATGTATGTGAATTTGCATTTATATATATAAGAATGTGTTATATATGTGAATTTGAGTAGGGAAAATCACAAACGGTTTTAAAGTAAAACCGTCTGTGATGTTTTCTTATTATAGACGATTTTTATTTATAACCATCTATGAAGATACATATCATAAACGGTTCTAAAGTAGAATCGTCTGTAATAAGAAAACATTATAGATGATTTACTTTAAAACCGTCTATGATGATATATATCACAGACGGTTCTTAAATAAAACCGTCTGTGATTATTCCCTTGTATATATTGCGCTTTAGGGTTTCCATTGTACTAACGCTACGCCTCAGCCCCCACTTAACACCGACGTCCCCCAAGCCCGTCGCTTCCTCCCTCGACTCCGGCGGCCCTCCCCCTCCCCCAAGCACACGGCCTCCCCCAAGCCCGACACTGCCTCTCCAGAGCTTGATGCCGCCTCCCCTGTGCCCGTCACCGCATCTCCCGACTGGCTGCCCTCGTCCCCTATGCTCGGTGCCCTCCTACCCCGAGCACTCCACTTTCCCTAAGCCCAACGCCGAGAGAGTCTCTAGTGCTTCGGCTCGATTTGGCCGAGTGGTGTGCGACATGATTTTGCCTCCTTTATTGGCTGTGTGTAGCGACAACTTGTGCCTCGCCTTCTTGATTTGGTGAGTACCAAATTGAGAAGTAGGGCTTTGTATCTCCAATTGCCTCTTCGGTGATTCTCTGGTATTCGTTAATGATTGATTTTCTGGGACATCGTCTCTGACAAGCCCAGCCCCTGTCCAGCCACCACAGTGGCTTAGAGTGTCGCCGCCCTATGAGGCTGCTCTCTACTTCTTTTTACTATCTATTAGAATTTGTCAGCCGTGCTAGTTAATATTTCTAAAATTTGTGGTAAGATCTAGCGCAGGGAGGGCATTTGCATAGTAGAATGCGGGCTTGTGAATTGCTCAATGAGGATAATTTGTCAAGATTGAACTCACAGTGACAATTTGATATTATTCTGCTAGTTTAATTTCTCATGTGTTAGTAATACCTCACTAGAGTATAGCCTGCAGCTCTGTCACTTGCCGTGCTTAGTCTTTTATTCAAAATTCTTTACTGTCATTGTTAGGCTTGGTCGAAAACATATACATACACACGTATATATGTACGTATGTACGTACGTATGTATGTTTCTTTTGCTTTGCCGAATATATGTTGAACTTGTATTAGTTCAAGTTTGTTATATGTTTCTGGTTGTCATCGAAAATTGGTGACTTTGCATGCTCTTGTTATTGATATACGTAGAGGTAATATTTGCTTAAGTTAGACTACTAGAATAATATCAAATTGTAGAATTCGAGCAATAAGAATGACCACAACAATAAGCGTTGGCACTCTAATTAGAAAAATTTCCCAAGCTATCAAGTTTTATCAACTTGTGATGGTTTTTCTGCAGTAGATATACAGAACACATTATATCATCAAGTGAAAAACAATGTTTGCCTACTGTACTATGCTTAATGATTGACAACCAATACAAACTAGAAAATGACAAATATTCTCAATTTATGTAGGTGCATTGGGAACAACATCAAGGAGTTTGCACTGCATGCATTGATTCCTAACCTTAGCATTGTCAAATTTCTTTGCTATGAAGTGAAATATATTTTTTTTCACAAACTTTAGCATCAGCAGTGAAACATTGTGCCATTCACTTAAGTAAGCTCATGATTAGTGCTAATTAATTACAATTATTTACTAATTAAATAGATTAGCACTAATTAAATAACTAAATAAAATATAGTTAATTTAGTACTTTAATTAGAGCTAATTAAATATGATTAGTAATAATTTATTATGATTAGTACTAAATAAATATGATTAGCGCTAATTAAAACGCTAATTAGGCCCCGATCGTTTCGGCTTTTTTCGGCTTCAGCTTCTAGCTTCAGCTTTTTTTTTCACTATTCACTACACTATCCACTAACTCAGCTACAGTGTTTTTTCAGCCAGCTACAGTGTTTTTCAGCTAAAAGCCATCGCTATTCCGATCACCCCCTTAGGCATACACACTAGCTTAGTAGGTATTTGTTGAGCTCGATAGGTTTATATAGGGTTAGATTTATAAAAATAAATATTTAAGATTAAATTTGGGAAAAAAGTGGTTAGAGTGACATTTACGTCGCACTTCAACACGAGCAGTTGTCGGAAAAGAAAAAGTAAGCAGAGCTGCTGCTAGCCAGCTATTTCGATGAATTAAACAACTTCTTTCAAATTTTCCATACAAGTCGCTGTCAGATAATGCTGTATTGGATTCGTGAACTTATGAGCTGGGTCTAGCATGTAAGTAAATAATTTTCTACGGTATGGGACATTTGGCATGTCGGCCAAGAAAGCAGACTGGGTTGAGTACTGAGAACGCAAAAAAAAAAAAAAAGACAACCAACAGCGGGCCAGTTCGATGCTACAAGATTAGATGTCAGATCATCACCCTCTGCACACATTGAATTGCTTTAATCTCCATTTCATGCCAGCGCTTTTAATAGACGAGACAGGTTCCCTCGCGGACTCCTTTATTTCTTCTATTTCTTTCGTGCTGACGTAGGGACTAAGGGAGCTGTTAGCGTCCGAACATTCCATCGAGATATTAATATTATATGCTTTTGATAAAATATTTACGGCAACACTTATAACATTATTATATAATATGTGCAATAAAAAATCTAAAACATATGCAACATAGCATACAATGCTTGTAATATTTTTGTGACAAAGATGCAACAAATGAAAAAATCTGCAACAAATTGACAAGGGTTGCAACAACAACAGTCAACATTAAAGAAAAAGGCTGTAATAAAAATCAAAAAATACATGCAACAAACTACCGGAAGTCGGCGAGACTCGATGTTGAGCCAACAGATGGTCTCGACAGCAGGACGAGCTTTCCCGAGGGGCTCACGCATATGCTGCTGACCAAGGGCTGCGGTGGTGCCACATGCTCGGGACACTGGCTCGGCGAGGTGCTGACCTAATTCGTGGTCATGAAGAAAGCGCCGACGCCAGGGCACAACGAGCTTGGGAGATCGTCACTACACATTTTACGGCTGCGTTTCGCCGGAGGCTCCTGTCATGGTAGGATCTGGGCCGCTTCGGTTTCTTGGCGGCTGCAGTTCTCACAGAGGTGGGATTGAAAATCGGATGCGGGAGGCACATGGCTTCATGACACCGGTGGACATGAACTCACTTTTGTTATGTGCGTAGAGAAAAACTGGTTTGGATCCGACTGAACATGTCCGAATCGAACGTCTGATGCCTATCGTTTCCGTTTCATTAATGCATGTAGGGGTGACATTTTTTAAGTTCTGTTTACGGAACAGCATCTACACGGATACTACGCCTTAAAGCACGTCACCCGTTCAGCCATAACGAACACATCATTTCTCACCCCAAACCAGTCTGTCTGCATTCCTCCCATCTTGCTTGACAGTGGAGTGAGAAGTGAGTGAGATGGCAGGAGCGATAGCGAGCGCTTCCACGGCGGTGATGAGCTCCCTCCTCGCCAAGCTCTCCACGTTGCTAGTAGAGGAATACAAGCTTCTCAAAAGTGTGAAGAAGGATGACATCAGGTTCCTGCGAGATGAGCTGAGTACCATGAACACTCTTCTTCTGAAACTATCCAATGATGTGACCACACCATAAATACACACGACTATAGTTCTGAAGATCTACGGGTAGGCTATGCAAGCAAAATTTCAAAAATTCTACCGCGTAAAAGGGACCTCCTCTAGTAATAGATCACGGGATTACCTCTAGACGCGCAGACTCGTAGCGGAAGTAGAGTCGATGTGGCGTGTTGATGCAGTTGTAGTCGTTCTAGCAGAACGTCTCCTCCTTCAGGTCCTTGTGATCGTCACAAGTTGCGGATCGTCCTAGTGTTGAAGCTTCGCGTCAACACTTCCAAGGTATCCACACGTACGGGGCAGGAACACCATATGCCAAAGTGCTAGCGCCGGCGGCGCGGTATTAGATGAGGAAGGTGTGGCAACTAGGGTTTCGGGAATTCCGAATTCTCTCTTCAAACCCTAAGCCACCTCCCCTCTATTTATAGGCAACCATCATAATGGGTCTCGAACTGGAGGCCCATTAGGAACTCATAGCCCATAAGAATTCGGATCACTATCCGAATTAAGTCACAGCCCTTTAAGTGTGCGACCCTATGGGTTCACATACACTTAGACATAGCCCGAGTACTCCTACTCGTCCACTAATCGGCAGCAGCCCCTTAGCAAGACATGCCGACTGCTAAGTATATGCAAAGATCATATCGGACGAACCTCAACAAAACTCATGCATTATATCGGTTAAACTCAAGGCGAGTACGTGTCATCCTTGTTTGGTTAGCTCAACCACTCTTTCTCGATTGCGTGGCTTGAATTCCCGACTACGGTTAACTCTTTAACCGTGAATAGCATGGCCATGTATTTCTGGAATCCAGTCACTCGAGAGGTCTAGAGATATCTCTCCTGTTGCCTGGAGGGGCAAATCCTATCTTGATCGACCATGCCTCAATGCATGCATCATAACAAAACCCGAAAGCTACCTTTATAACTACCCAGTTACGGAGTAGTGTTTGGCAACCCCTAAGTCAGTTATTATGCATCTTGAGTACGTGCGACGATCTCAAGTCTTAAGGACATAGCATGCGCATTGTGAATGAAACCAACTGATGACGGTAAGAATGCAACATTCTCATAGTGTTTCATGGTGGGTCGATCCAACCCCATGTTTGCTAACATGTGTCCATATTATTGGTTTAATATCTTTATATCTATGACCCGTGAAACATGGTCATCAACCAATACATATGCTAGTCTATTAATATGTGTCCTCATATGTTTGACTAGGGATCATCTAAGAATAATCATCGCAGCAATATAGAGTTTCACAATCAAGTTACACACTTGATAATAAATATTGACGATGTTATTCAAGGAACAAGATAAATTATCCAATAATTCATGAACATAATAAACAGAATCATCTCTATGATTGTCTCTAGGGCATATCTCCATCAGTCTCCCACTTGCACTAGAGTCAATCATTTAGGTATCTAATACCAATAGCTCTTGTGTGCATCTCGTGCTTTTGCTGTGTGAGAGGTTTTGTCAATAGATCAGCAACATTTAAATCTGTATGTACATTGCATATCTTTACATCTCCTCTATCCACAATATCGCGAATAAGGTGATAGCGCCTGAGTATATGCTTGGACTTTTGATGGGATCTAGGCTCCTTAGCCTGCGCAATGGCTCCATTATTATCACAATAGAGATTCATTGGGCTCAAGGCACTCGAGACCATACCCAACTCAGAAATAAAATTCCTTATCCAAACACCTTCCTTCGCAGCTTCAGAAGCCGCAATGTACTCGGCCTCCGTTGTGGAATCAGCAACCGTCTCTTGCGTGGAACTTTTCCAGCTCACCGCTCCTCTATTTAAAATGAAGACAAAACCAGATTGCGAACGATAATCATCTTTATCGGTTTGGAAGCTTGCATCGGTGTAACCATTTACAACGAGCTCTTCATCACCGCCATAAACTAGGAACACATCCTTAGTTCTTCTTAAGTACTTAAGAATGTTTTTCACAGCTGTCCAGTGACCTTCACCGGGATCAGCTTGGTATCTGCTTGTAACACTTAAAGCATACGGTACATCGGGTCGAGTACATATCATGGCGTACATAATAGATCCAATAGCTGAAGCATATGGAATACCATTCATACGGTCTCGCTCTTCAGTTGTCGAAGGACACTGATTCTTGCTAAGACTTATGCCATGTGACATAGGCAAGAAGCCTTTCTTGGCATCCTACATGTTGAACCGTTTCAACACATTGTCAATATAAGTACTTTGGCTTAATCCAATCAACCTTCTCGATCTATCTCTATAGATCTTTATCCCTAAGATATATGTTGCCTCTCCTAGGTCCTTCATAGAGAAACTATTTTTCAATGAGACCTTTACAGATTCCAGCATAGGAATGTCATTCCCGATCAATAATATGTCATCTACATATAAGATTAGGATTACGAGTGCGCTCCCACTAACCTTCATGTAAACACAAGGTTCTTCTTTGTTCTTGATGAAACCAAACCTTTTGACCTCTTCATCAAAACGTTTATTCCAACTCCGAGATGCTTGCTTCAATCCATAGATAGATCTCTGAAGTTTGCATACTTTTCTAGCATTTTGGGGATCAACAAAACCCTCAGGTTGTGTCATGTACATATCCTCACTTAGGTTTCCATTTAGGAAAACCATTTTGACATCCATCTGCCATATTTCATAATCAAAATATGCAGCAATAGCTAGAATGATCCGAACAGACTTAAGCATAGCGACGGGTGAGAAGGTTTCATCATAATCAATACCTTGAATTTTTTTGAAACCCTTCGCCACCAATCGTGCCTTATGGATATGAACATTTCCATCTATGTCTATCTTTTTCTTAAAAATCCACTTGCATTCAATGGTTTCTACACCATCAGGTAGATCAACCAAGTTCCAACTTAATTATCATGCATGGATTGAATTTCAGATCTCATGGCTACAAGCCATTTCTCAGAGTCTGAGTCCATCATTGCTTCCTCATAAGTTTTAGGCTCATCATTGTCTAACAATAAAATGTCATGTTGATACCTTATCGGCAATTGACGTGGCCTTTCAGACCTACGTGGGGCTGGTGCCTCTTCCATAGGTTGTACAACTTCTTGTACACTCTGTAGAGGTTCAGTAGGAGTTGAAATATTTTTTGATGGCTCTCGAAATTCTTTGAGTCTAGCCGCGCTCCCACTAACTCCTTTTGAGAGAAACTCTTTCTCCAAAAAGACGCCATTTCGGGCAACAAACATTTTATTCTCATCCCTTTTATAAAAGTAATATCCTTTTGTTTCCTTAGGATACCCCACGAAGAAGCATTTATCTGATTTAGGTGTGAGCTTATTAGACGTCAAACGTTTTACATATGCTTCACATCCCCATATTTTGAGAAAAGACAAACTAGGACTCTTCCTAGTCCACATCTCATATGGTGTCTTATCCACAGATTTAGATGGTACTCTATTTAAAGTGAAAGCGGCAGTTTCTAGAGCATAACCCCAAAAGGACAATGGCAGATCAGATTGGCTCATCATAGACCGAACCATGTCTAACAAGGTCCGATTCTGTCGTTCAGATACCCCATTCCATTGAGGCGTTCCCGGCGGAGTTAGCTGTGGAACAATTCCACATTGTTTTAGATGATCACCAAACTCATGGCTCAAATATTTGCCTCCACGATCTGATCGTAGGGCTTTAATTGTCTTGCCAAGTTGATTTTGTACTTCGTTCTGAAATTCTTTGAACTTTTCAAAGGATTCAGACTTATGCCTCATTAGATAGATGTGACCATATCTACTAAAGTCATCGGTAAAAGTTATGAAGTACTGAAAACCACCTCTGGCCGTTGAGCTCATTAGTCCACATACATCTGAATGTATTAAGGCCAATGAATCATTTGCCCTCTCACCTATGCCAGTGAAAGGCGCCTTAGTCATTTTGCCAAGTAAACAAGACTCGCATGTTTCAAATGATTCAAAATCAAATGAGTTCAGTAGACCATCTTTATGGAGTTTTACCATGCGCTTCTCATTTATGTGACCCAAACGACAATACCAGATATAAGTGGGATTCAAATCATTAGGTCGAAGTCTCTTAGCATTAATGTTATAAACATGCACATCCTCAAGATTTAAAACATACAGTCCATTCAACAATGGAGCATTACCATAAAGCATATCATTCAAATAAATTGAACAACAATTGTTCTTTATTCTGAACTCATAACCTTCTGCTCCCAAACATGAAGCAGAAATAATGTTTTTGCTTAAGGCAGGAACACAATAACAATTATTTAATTCCAAAACTAATCCTGAAGGTAAACATAATGGTAAAGTGCCAACAGCCAACGCAGCAACTCTTGCTCCATTGTCGACGCGAAGATCAACTTCGCCTCTCGCTAAGTTCCTACTCCTTATCAGCCTCTGCATCGAATTGCAAATATGAGCAACCGATCCGGTATCAAATACCCAAGAACCAACATGAGAAGTAGCAAGATTGATTTCTATAACATTTATACCTGAAGTTGAAGTCTTACTTCCCTTCTTCCTTTCTAGTTCTGCCAAGTACTTCTTACAGTTCCTCTTCCAATGTCCAGTGCCTAGGCAATGGTAGTAAATAGTATCAGGTGTAGCGCCAATCTTAAGCTTCTGAAGCTTAGATTTGACACTCGAGATCTCATCTTGAGTTTTACCCACACCCTTTCTTTTGCCCAAAGCCTTAGATTTCTTCTTTTTGAAGTTGGTAGTCTTTTGCACCATCATCACATGATTGTTGCTTTTCTTAATGCTATCTTCTGCGGTCTTGAGCATCATACGCAACTCAGTGAGATTCTTGTCTAAGCCATTCATATGAAAATTCAGAATGACCTGCCTAAAGCTTGCAGGAAGGATGCAAGAATCAAGTCAGTAGCCAACTCTTGGATAAGGGGAAAACCAAGTTTTTCCAAGCTCTATGTGTAACCAACCATCTTGATCACATGAGGGCTTACTGGACTACCCTCAGCTAGCTTACTTCCAAACAATTTCTTTGAGATCTCATATCTCTCAGTTCTTGCTTGTGTCTCAAACATGCCTTTGAGTGTTACGATCATATCGTAAGCCTCTATATTCTCAAACTGCTTCTGAAGGTCTGAGTTCATGGCAGCAAGCATGAGACAGCTAACATCAAGGGACTCATCACATGTTCCTTTTTATCTTGCCTAATAACGATTCTTAGGTTGCGGGACCAATCCGCAAAGTTTGTTCCATTCAGTTTTTCCTTTTCAAGTATCGAATGTAAAGCAAAACTGGAAGTAGGTGTAACATTTGGTGCCATGATCTACAACACAAAATACGCAAAACTAAGATATATGTTCAAGAAAAGTAACTTCTATTAAACAATTTAATAAAGATACTCCCACTAAATACCATCTCTCTCTTGTCATCCACTCAAAGTGCTCATAGTTGGGGGACACCCACAGAGTTGCATAGAATTATCGAATTATTTCTTCATTGTAATCCGACTTTAGTGTCACATGGTGGTGTATCCCTGATTCCTAGAACATACGCCAAGTGCCTACAAATATGTTTAATCCATCTATATGATCCCAGTCTACATATTTGTGGTTGGCAAACAGGTTGTTGAGATATATCTCTGTAACACCCCAGGTTCCACATTACCCTATGATGTCACAAAACCACTCAACAGCTAGCCAAAATTTTCAAGATAAATTAAACTAGCAACATTTACTAGATAAAGAGTATCAAGCAGAAGCATAATTAACAAAGATAACGATGTCAAGTTTCAATAGTCCAACAGTCCTCTAATGGTTTAAAACCAATAATGGGATACCAGTTCAACATTATTAAGTCAAAAGAACATCCACGAACATCCAATCAAAAGGCTAGTTTCCTCTCAACTTTATTACAATCATAAATTGATGACTCAAGTGCTTTATTGTGGTGCTGTGCTACCTATCCCATGAATGCTCAAGAATCACCTGTAGGAGGGAAAACAAGGGTGAGATATACACCTCAGCAAGTAAATTGTTTAACAGGTTCTTCAAACAACAAGCAAAGCTACAACAATATTTAATTTATTACATGACCACAACCACATCCAACATCCTCATTCATTAAACCACAAGGACTATCACGAGTCCTGCCTCATAAGGTTTTCAAACCATTAACATATAAATGCAATACTTCCTTCATAATTTCAATGCATATGCATGCTATGCTCCACTGCACTCTTACCCAACAAGGTAAGAGTGTGCATCGTACTATGGCAATGTACGATGCTGTACCGGTACGGTCGCGGCCATAAGCGGCGACATCCACAATGTAATGTTATGACATGTTATGTATGATATGACAATCATAATCCACATGAATTTCAACTTCGAAGGGACATCAACATGATTAACATGAACTTAGCCTCAAAGAAACATCAACATAACCACCATGTGTACATAAACTTGTTCCACAATTGGCACAAATAGCAACTACCTCATGACTATGAGCGAGTCATCCAAAGCATAACATTCAACTGATAATTGATGCTATCATCTCATTTATAAGTCATCCATCCATGGCATAATACTTCATGTTACGATTATTATGTAGATTGCAAGTAGTAAGAATAACCAATTAAACAATAGCATTATTGCTACAATTACTTGCCTCTACCGACGAAGCGACGAGATCACGCTCGATCAGAAGCAAACCCGCCTGTCCAACAAGGTATCCCTCAGCACAATATACAGCAATACAATCACGACTCTCAAAGAAATGTGTCGTCAAAACCCTAAACCCCACATCGAACCTCTCCACTTGCGGTCCTACCCTCGTCCCGCAGCAGCAACACCACTTATTTTTTGTATCTTTAATATTACTAAACCCTTTACAGAGGGGGATGTATTTCTAATTTCCTTACTCATTTTCCTACACTTTTCATGTAGATCACATATTTTAATTTTGTTCTTAGCATGGTGTATCTTACTGCTCAAAACAGAGATCATCCTCTGTTCTGTCAGTCAGGACAGTTAAGTTCAAACGCTTCCCAACAACAGAGTAGGGCTATAGAAATTCTGATTTTTATACAGAAGATAGCTTACCAAATTCTATAAAACTTTCTCAATGGTGACCAAAAATATAAAATTCATCTTCTATCCCTAATTTCCATCTGAATAGCAGTCTGTCCCTGTCTGTGCCCCTGAAGGACAGCGAGATTCCAGACCCTGTTACGCCTAAATTACGTGTCCAAAAATTCTGAAAAAAATACAGTAGATGCGTATCGTCGTCCTCTACGTTTTGCCTTTTGGGGAGATCCTCGAAACAAATCGTTCTAGGTGTCGAAACCGCATGAACAGTAACATCATGCGATTTGATCTACGGACAGCAAATCGGGATTCTCTAATCGGGGTTTTCTAAAATGCTAATCCCTTCAAAACTGGAGCTAAGAACCCCAGATTCAGCATAAAACAGAGAGATTGAGGTGAGGGAGGTTTACCTAGGGGATTGGAATCACCCTCTTCTTTCTCTCCTTCTCCTCCTTCTCCTTCTCTTCTCCTCCTTCTCCTCCTCCTCCTTTTCCTTGCACAGGGGCAGCACTGGTTTTGGGGGGGCGCAAGGGGTAGGAGGGGTGGCGGCTTGGGGGAGGAAGGGGGAGGGGGTGCGGCCAAAGGGGTATAAGGGGGGTGGCGGCTAGGGCAACAAGGGGGTGCGGCCACCCCTTGGGCCCCCTGGCCCAAGGTGGCAGCCCACCCTCCCTAGAAATCCTTTTTTTATTTAAAACATATATATATATATTTTTATTCTAAGGCTAACTCACAAATTTAATTTTTCCTCTTCCTGCGATTTACCAATTAACCGGCGACTCTGCGTTTTAAAGTATATGTTTGAATATATATTCTCTTTCTTTTAAACCTACGCTGAAACCACGATCTGGGTATTACAATCTCTTCATACACTTGCTCCTGAAATTGTGTATGAAACTTTGGGTTTGTGGTGTTCTTGGGAAGCACATACTGCTTACGATGCTTGAGGATAGCATAGTCATCAGAACTCATACCGCGAATGTCTCTTCGCTCATTATTAGCCGGGCCTCTGTCTCCATCATCATCCTCTTCTTCTTCTACTGCATCTGGTAATTGGCTATCAGAAGAGGTGTTCATGTACCGATCTAACTCGGTATCGAAACCATTGGGGGTTTCATTGTCACTGTCCCCTTGAGTCTGTTCAGGCAGCTCCTCATGCTCTAGCTCAGGAGGAGGAGGAACAGGGGCTGGTGCTTGTCGTGACGAGCCTTGTCCTGCACTGTCGCCACCAGCATAGAATTTCAATGTAGAATTTCAATGAGGGAGTCCTTGTCTCTTTTGCTACTTTCTTGGTAGCATTCCTTGTCTTGGGAGCCAACTTGAGATAGGAGAAATTTGGAAGTCAAGGAAATGACAGAGGATATGAAAATTCGGTTAAAATTGAATGAAGACATCATACTGTGATTTCAGGAAAATTGGTAGTACCGCAGTACATAGTGCGATAGTACCGGGGTGCGATAGTACCGCTAACACCTGCAGTATTACCGCACTGTGGTAATACCGGGGTCAGGTGCGGTAGCACCGCCCAGCGGTAGTACAGCGCCCTCGAGCGGTATTACCGTTTTTCTTGAGAAGTTCTAGGGCAGATTTCTCTATGGTTTTAAGTGATATTTTTGACGGATATGATCCAATAGAAAGATGTTAAATCATCTAACATCACTAAAACTATCAATTTGCCCAAGAGTATAGCATAAAAAACGTCTACATTTCTAGTTTTAACCTACTTTTATAAAAGAGTTCAAAAGAGATGAAATTTGAAGTGATGATCCGAAATACCTCAAGGAATGGAGGAGATGAACTCTTGTAGTGCAAAAACAAGTCCAAGAACAACGAAAATCCCACCGGATTTGGAGATCGGGGTGGGGGATTGAGAGTGTTCTTGGGGTGAGAGAGAGAGGAAAGTTTTCGGGTGTTTTGAAGTTATGAGGAGAGAGGGAACGGTTTTGGAAAGAAATGGGAAAGTATCTCGGAAGTAACCACCCTCTTTGTGAAAGATCGGTAGTTCCACCCTTTCCCGCGGTATTATCGCGCCTGACTGCGGTAGTACCGCACATTCAACAGCGGTAGTTTTGATTTTTCTGTGATTTTGTTGAGTTTTAGATATGATTGAGATTTTATGCAAATGATCCCTAGTTTTGCACTCAAGAAAGAATCATTCAGGATCACTATGCATTATAGACCTTATTTGACAACTAACAAAATAGTTTTTATGATCATACAAGATTTTAGCAAAAAATCTTTGATAAATCATCACAAAAATACTCAAATGACCAAAATAACATCTAAACACATGCAGCAAAGGTTCAAGCAACATTTGAAAAGTCTAACACATTTAATTTATTTCTCAACTTACAAAAATGGTTTTCATCTAATGGCTTAGTGAAAATATCGGCTAGTTGATCTTCAGTTCTTATGTGGCTAATCTCAATATCCCCTTTGCTAACATGATCTCTCAAGAAGTGATGTCTAATATCTATATGCTTGGTTTTTGAGTGTTGGACGGAGTTATTAGTTATTTCACCGCACTTTTATTATCACACAAAAGAGATGTCTTATCAAATTTGATTCCGTAGTCCATCAATATTTGCCTCATCCATAATAATTGTGCACAACAACTACATGCGGAAACATATTCGGCTTCGCCGGTTGAGAATGCTACGGAGTTTTGCTTTTTAGAAGACCAAGATACTAAGGATCTGTCTAACAATTGACAACTCCTTAAGGTTCTTTTTCTATCCACTTTACAGCCCGCATAATCAGAATCCGAATATCCAATTAAATCAAATTTAGCACCTTTTGAAAACCATAAGTCTATACTAGAGGAATATTTCAAATATCTTAGAATTCTCTTTACGGTCACTAAATGGCACTCTTTAGGAGATGCTTGAAATCTTGTACACATACACACACTAAACATAATGTCGGGTCTAGATGCAGTAAGATAAAGCAAACTACATATCATAGATCTATAAAGCTTTAAATCTACCGGCTTACCTCCTTCATTTAGATCCAAATGTCCGTTGGTTGCCATGGGAGTCTTGATGGGCTTTGCATCCTCCATGCCAAGCTTCTTGTGTAGATCTCTTGCATACTTGGTTTAACTAATGAACGTTCTATTTTTGAGTTGTTTAATTTGAAGTCCAAGAAAATAGCTTAATTCACCTATTATGTACATCTCAAATTCGTTAGACATCATATCACCGAATTCTTCGTAAAAGTCTTGATAAGTAGAACCAAAGATAATATCATTAATATATATTTGGCATACAAAGAATTCATTGTCAACAATTTTTGTAAATAATGTAGTGTCAACATTCCCGATTTTGAATCCTTTAGATATTAGGAAATCTCGAAGGCGCTCATATCATGCTCTAGGGGTTTATTTAAGTCCATATAGCGCCTTTGAGAGTCTATAAACATGGTTTGGATTCTTAGAATCTTCAAACCCGGGAGGTTACGCAACATATACAAGTTCGGTTATTTTTTCATTTAGAAATGCACTTTTAACATCTATTTAATAAAGTTTAATATCAAAGCATGATACAAAAGCGAGGAAGATTCTAATTGACCCAAGTCTAACTACGGGAGCAAAAGTTTCATTATAATCTTGTCCCTCGACTTGAGTAAAACCTTGAGCGACTAATCTTGCTTTGTTTCTTGCCACAATTTCATTTTCATCTTGTTTGTTGCGGAAGACCCATTCTGTGCCTATTACACTGTGCTCCTTGGGTCTTTCCACCAAACTCCACACATCATTTCTTGCAAAGTTGTTTAGCTCCTCATGCATGACATTTATCCAATCGGGATCCTCTAATGTGTCATCTACAATTTTTGGCTCAAGAGAGGAAACAAACGAGTAATATTCGCAAAAAGAAATTAATCTTGAATGAGTTTGAACACCTTTACTCACATCATCCAATATTTAATCTATTGGATGATCTTTTAATAATGCGTTATGAATTCTTAATGGTTGTGTTTGCTCTTCCTTTTCTTCATATTGAACTTGAATGGTGCTTGATGTGGATAAAGTAGGAGGTTGAAGTTGGGTTGATGAAAGAGGATCACTTGTGTCTTCCTTTGGTTTGATGCTTCCAATTTGCATGTTTTCCATATTCTTTCTTAACCCTTCATCACCTATATCATCCAAATTCTCTTGCACTTCTTGAGAGCCATTAGTCTCCTCAAATTGTACATCACATGATTCTTCAATTAAACCTGAATTTTTATTGAAAACTCTATATGCTTTACTATTGGAAGAATATCCTAAAAGAAATCCTTCATCACATCGACTTTGAAATTTTGAGAGTCGAACACCTTTTCTTAGAATAAAGTATTTGTATCCAAATACTCTAAAATAAGAAATATTTGGTCTCCATCCCATGAGAAGTTCATAAGAAGTCTTTTTCAATAGACGATGTAAATAAAGGCGATTTATGGCATAACATGCGGTATTGATAGCTTCCGCCTAAAAGATATTGGAAGTATTATACTCATCAAGCATTATCCTAACCATTTCAATTAGTGTACGATTTTTCCTTTTCACAACTCCATTTTGCTCCGGAGTGTAGGTTACGAAAAATTCGTGCTTTATTCCAAGTTCATTACAAAAATTTTTAATTTTTACATTCTTGAACTCGGAACCATTGTCACTCCTAATTTTCTTTATTTCAAAATCAAACTCATTTTGGGCCCTATTTGCAAAGCTTTTGAAAACTACATGAGCTTCACCTTTGTCACTTAGGAAGAATACCCATGTATATCGAGAATAATCATCCACAATGACCAAACAATAGCTATTGCCCCCTAAGATCATGTAGGTTATTGGCCCAAACAAATTCATATGTAAGAGCTCTAATGGTCTAGATGTTGACATGATACTTTTGGAAGGATGAGAATTAGTCACTTATTTTCCAGCTTGACAAGCACTACAAAGCTTGTTTTTCTCAAACTTCACATCCTTCAAGCCAATAACTAAATTATTTTTGAAAAACTTTTTGAGTTGAATCATGCCTACATTACCCAACCTTCTATGCCACAACCAACCCAAGGAAGTTTTAGCTAATAAGCAAGTTTTCAAACCCGAATCATTTGAATTGAAATCAACTAAATAAAGATTTCCAAAACGAAAACCTTTAAATACAATTTCATTTTCCTTTTCTTTTAAGATTGTAACACCATTTTTTGAAAAAAAACAAATTAAGCTTAGATTACACAATTGAGCAACAGATAGCAATTGAAATTTAATGTTTCTACTAAAGAGATATTAAAAATAGAAAGATCATTGGAGATAGCAATTTTACCTAATCCTAATAACTTTCCTTTGCTATTATCGCCGAAGGTGATCTTTTCATTGCTTCCATTTTCAAATGTGGTAAACATTTTTCGATCTCCGGTCATGTGTTGAGTGCACCCACTATCAAGCACCCAATGTCGACCACCGATCTTGTAGTTCACCTACAAAAGAAAATCAGGTTTTTTTAGGTGCCCAAATTTGTTTGGGTCATTGGAGGTTAGTAACCAAAGCTTTGGGCACCCAAATGGCATTCTTTTTAGCACCTAAAATTGAAGTGCCTATAAATTTAGCAATAATCTTGCCATTACTAGATTTCTTAAGCAAATAGCAAGAATCAAATAAATGAGTAGATGCAATTTTAATTTTTTGATTTTGCTTACTAATTGGCTTCACAAACCTTGTGACCGCCTTTGAGGGTTTCTTACCTTTCTTGAGCACATACCCAATTCCCTCTTTATTGAATGAGCACCTTTGCTCACTCAATAATTTGTCAAGGGTGGCTTTACCCTTGAAGTATCTTTTCAAACTTTTATTTAGTTGATTAACTTGTTCTTTTAATCTGCAATTTTCAACAACAAGTTCTTCATCACATAATTCAACAAAATTGTCACTACTTTAAGAACATGGCATGACTAGTAAATTATCACATGATGTAGACATGTTAGTTTTAGCAATATCAACACTAGACACATTTTCTAAAATATTGCAAGTAATACCAATGTTAGTGCATGATTTGCTTAAATTTTCTTAGACAAGCAAGTCATGAGCTTCCTTTAGCTCCTCATAGGACTTCTTTAGATAGATGTGTTCTTTCCTTAGTTCCTTGAATTTTAACTTTTCTTTTTCAAGAAATTCATTCAATTCAATTAACATGTCCATTAATTCATCGTATGAAAGCTCATCATCATCATCATAAGTTTTTATCTTTTCTCCCTTGGCCATGAGGCAAGTGGGAGATGAGAAGAATGATGGAGTTTCTTTGATTGCAATTCCAACAAGTCCCTTCTTCTTGGGGAACTCCTCATCGGAGTTAGAATCCAAGTAGTCCTCATCGGAGTTCCATTCTTCGATGTGAGCTTCATACTTCCCATCTTTGTGAAGCTTCTTGAAAAGCTTCTTCTTCGGATTGAACTCCTTCATCTTGGATGACTTACCCTTGTTATCCTTCCTTGTGAGGCATTGAGAGGCAATGTGCCCCTTTTCATCGCACTCATATCAACGAATGTTGCTATAGCGTTTGTTGTCGTTGAATGAGCGTCCCTTCTTGCTTGACCTTTGGTCTCCACTTCGATGTAGATACCTGTGAGACCCGGAGTAGAAACTCCTAGACCCCCTGTGCATTACTGTACTAGTCCCAGAGATCAATGCTAGTACACACAGTTCAAACAGAAAAGATGATACATTGCCAACAACGCTTTATTACAATAGTAACTGAAGTTTTACAACGGCCATTGCCTTACTAGGTTCACAGAACCTCAAGCAAAAAAAATAAACACAGCGGAAGCAAAAGATAACTTGATAGACCCATCAATCTGCTACAGGCAATTGACTGGGAAGACGAATCCTAGGCATCCGGGAAAAGTCCACCGCATCCACATTCGGCGCAGAAGTCATACTCTCCAGCTTGATCTTCTCCATTCTCTGCTTTTATATTTATAGAGCAACAGGTGAGTACAAAAATGTACTTCGCAAGTCTTGGGAAAAATGCATAGATGTAAGGTTTCACAAAGGAAGGCCATATGGTTTATTTGCAACAATCAGCATTTTATTTCAAATCTACATAATTACTTTAAAAGCCATTTTGTAAACAACTTGTTTTTAATAATCGAAATTGGATAAGTACTTTAGTGAAGGTTAAACTACCAACACTAATATCCCAGGCCATCACAGCCAATTTTCAAAACCTCAGGTTACACCCCCTGATCTGAACATCACGAGAGTTATACTACTCCCGAATTTTTCTCCAATTCATTTTGTTTTGAAATCAAAACCAAAACTTCTACCATGTGAATGCATTCTTTGCCCGCCCTTGACCGTGGGCACGGCTATTCGAATAGTTTTAACTCTGCAGAGGTTGTACACTTTACCCACAAGAGATAAATTATCTTAATAGTCAACACGCTTCCTTTGGCATGAGACCCAGATAAATTATCACAAAGCCTTTCGCCTACTCCAGTATAGTTTAAATATCACCCGCTAAGGTTTCACCACAACTCGAATCCACGAGTTGGAGCCCTCTTGCGCCATATGAGTACAAGAAACCCTGTCCCTCACTATGAGTAACCAAGACACCCGGCACTCAATACACCACCGGTGATATCTAAACTACACTATTATAGGGTAGTTAGCTAGGTCGCACCCATATAGACTTGTGGTTGTACTGTTTTGCTCAGTTTGGACAAACACAAGCGTCGGTCCTTAATCGACTGGGGTGGCTCATTCACAAACCCAACAATTCTCGTGCTAATCGCACTCACCAAACCTTCCATCCACCCTTGTCAACTTTTCCCTTTGAATTTCATTTTTATTTTCAAATTAACAGTGGTAACATCCATTACCACTTTTCAAACAAAACATTTAACAATGGTAATATCCATTACCAATGTTCAAACAAATCATTCATCAAAGCATTTAGTAAACATGACTCTCATTTAAGCATTATTATATTTATTTGCTACGCTAAGCATTTGCTAGTATTTAAACGTTCAACAATTGTAACACTAACTCATTATTGAGTCAAAGGGATATCCTAAGTTGACAATGGTACAAGATAAACAATTTTCAATGGAAGGTATAGCAAATTGGGTATTTAACTAAATTTTCTAAATCAAATTATCACTTGTTATAACATAAGCATGCAATAATTTTAAAATAACTACCTAATCATTTTATAAATCATTGGAGCAAGTTGATCAAAGGAAACTTGCAAAACATAGGAGCAAAATGTTCAAAGGAGACTTGCCTTCCTGTGTCTGGTTGAAATCTTCCACAACTTGCTCTTGAGGTTGCTCGGACAAATCGGTCTCTACACGTAAATCGAGAATTCCAAATAAATAAAATAAAATAAAAATTCAAAAATTGAAAATAAATATACCAAATGAAAGATTGAAATTTTAGATGAATTTAGAAATTTGAATGGACCAATTTGGAGCTAAAATGAAAAAGATATGGCTATTTGAAAATCTCAGATTTGAATAAATCCAGAAATTCGGAAATCTCTGACATGTGGGGTCCACTGGTCAGAAATTTTATTTAGAATAAGTCTCTGACATGTGGGACCCACTGAACTCAGGACCCACTTGTCAGTGGCTAGCGCAGAGGGGTGGTCGCTGACGGGTGGGGCCTACACAGCCGCGCGGATTAAAACGGAGAAAACTCAACCTCAGCGCGCGGAGCGGGGCTCGAACGCGCGCCGAGGGAGTGGGAGGGGGAAGAGAGCGGCGCTAGCCAAGTGAGCGGGGAGGCACTGCCTACCCTTAATGGGTAGGTAACCCTCTTGAGGGTTATCTGCGGGGAGGCCGGCGAAGCAACGTGGCATACACGTGGTCGACGCGTGGTCGCCGCGTGGTCGCCACGCCACGCTTTTTGCCGACGTGGCGCGCGCACGCGAGGTGGCGGGAGGCGCCGGGTGGCGCCGACGTGGCGCCGATCCGCCGCCACGCTGCTGCCATCTCGGCCGACGGCCGACGGGTGGCGGCGGTGGTGGCGCCACGGGACCGAGGGTCGCCGAGCTCGTGATCGGCGCGCGCCAAGGGTACCAAATGAAGAGGAGGATGCAGGAATGCATCGGTACCTTGCGCGAGGCCGAGGGTGACCGGAGGGAAGGATCGGCGAGAGAGGCGGCGGCGGAGAGGGACCTCACGGCGACGGAGGAGCTCCGTGGCATGCAGCAGCTCGTGGAGGGGTCGCGGGAATCGCCTTGGCACCAGCAACGCCGGGAGGCGTCGGCGAGGAGTGAGGAAGCCCGAGACGGCCGCAATTGCTCGCCGGAGTATTTGAAGCCGCGGGAAGAAATCGGGCGAGGGGCTCGCGCCGGGTGATTCGCTTGAGAGGTGAGGAGGGGCGCAGCGGTAGAGGGACCTCGTGGTGCGGGTTTTATAGACCGGGAGGGTTGTAACGGCGCGCGCGGTTCGCCGGAGCTGAAACGGTCGGAGGGGATGAATGCGACGGCGAGGAGAGGAGTAACGCGCGTCTTTATGCCAGAAACTGACGCGGTGGAGGCGGGGGATTAATATGCGATCGGGCACGGGAAGTAATCGGAAAGGCCAAGCATTGAAAGCTTCGATTTTTGGCACTAATGGCGGCGGCG
Source organism: Melocanna baccifera (assembly GCA_036346265.1). NCBI lineage: Eukaryota > Viridiplantae > Streptophyta > Magnoliopsida > Poales > Poaceae > Melocanna > Melocanna baccifera. Next base: position 6,792,810 of record CM070710.1, read on the forward strand.
GGGGTGCGGGAGGAAGAATCGGCGGAGACGACGGTCCGCAGCGGCCCCGCATGTCAACGAGAGAAAGAAAATGGGAAAGAATGAGGGGGACGGGTGGATGTGCGACGGGTGGCAAAGAGAAGCGATCTGGACCACCGATTGCTGGCGAAGGGGTAAGTGATCGGGGACGATCACGATTCAATCCGACAACCGTGAGAGAATCCGAGCCGGTTGGTGCATTAAGTGAGAAGGAGCGGCTGAGATTAAGTACGGCAACAGGGAACGGTGCCGATTGTGCCACGCGTCACGCAGAGAGGAGAATAAAGCAGCGAAGCGGTAAGTGGCTGGGAGCGGCTGGGATTGAATCGGGCGCGGAAACGGACGATCCGATGCTTGCCACGTGTCGATCCAAAGATAGGGGAAGGCGGGATTGAAACGGTAAGTGAGATCGGACGGCTGGAAATAGATCCGTGGCGTGAAATGGTCGATGGGCGACACTTGTCGGCTCCGGAGAGTTTCAGAATTTTAATTACTTTTGATTTTCGTAAATGATTAGGAGGCTTTAAAATACTCGAGAAAAATACCAAATAAATTCCAAAAATTCCAGAAAAATTCACATAATTCATCGATAATGTTTTAAACATATAAAAATATTTCCAACTTATTTTGATATTAAATTTTCTTTTCAATGAAACTTTAAATTCAGAAAATTCCAAATAATTGGAAATTATTAATTTAAAACTATTTCTTCAAAATAAAAGCAAAAATTGGGATGTTACAAACCTACCCCCTTAGAAGGAATCTCGACCCTAGATTCGGATGAACCGAGAAATAGATTAGAAACTCGCTCAAGATCCTCTCTCGCTCCTGTGTTGCTTCGATTCGGACGGTTGCTCCATTGCACTTTGCAGAATTTGATAGTCTTGTTTCTTGTGCGGCGTTCTGCCTCTTCTAAAATCTTGATAGGAAATTCTGGGTACGTCAAGTCTTCCTTTAAATCAACATCCTCAAAAGGTATCAATTCCTCCGTACTCTCAAACACTTTTTCAATCGTGATACATGAAATACATCATGTACATCCGATAATCGAAGAGGAAGTTCTAGGCGATGTTTACTTCACCTCTTCTTGCTATAACTAGAAATGGTCCAATATACCTAGGGCAAGCTTACCACTGACTTTAAATCGACGCATCCCTTTCATAGGTGACACTTTCAGATACACATGATCGCCTGGCTTAAATTCCAACATTCTTCGACGATTATCAGCATAACTCTTTTGTCTGGTCTGTGCTGTTTTCAATCGGTCTCGGATTAAGCGAACTTGATCTTCTGCTAACTTTAAGACATCCGGTCCGAATACTTGACTCTCTCCGGTCTCTGACCAATATAACGGTGTTCTACATTTTACGCCATACAAGGCTTCAAACGGAGACATCTTCGGACTAGATTGATAACTATTATTATATGAGAATTCCGCATAGGGCAAACTTTTATCCCAGCTGGCTTTATTGGCTAAAGCACATGCTCTCAGCATATCTTCCAATACCTGATTTACCGCTCAATCGACCATCCGCTTGAGGATGATAAGCAAGATGAAATTTAAATTGGTGCCCAAAACTTCATGAAGCTTCGCAAAATCTTGAGGTAAATTGTGTTCCTCTATCGACACTATCCTCTTTGGAACTCCATGCAAACACACAATTTTTGACATATAAAGCTCGCCAATCTATCTCCGAATATGTAGTCTTCACTGGTATGAAATGAGCAACTTTTGTTAAACGGTCAACTATAACCCAAATTGAGTCATAACCTAACTTGGTTCTTGGTAGTCCCGTTATGAAATCCATTCCAATTTCCTCCCATTTCCATTCAGGTATATGCAGAGGTTGCAAAAGACCAAAGAGTCTTTGATGCTCGCTTTAACTCTTTGACATATATCACACAAGGCTACATATTCTGCAATTTCCTTTTCATATTGTTCCACCAAGAACTTTCCTTTAAATCTGATACATTTTTGTACTTCGGGATGAATTGAATATCCTGATTCATGAGCTTCTTTTAAAATTAAATCTTTTATTTCTTTTTTCTCAGGTACTAGTATTCTCTTTCCAAACCAAAGAGTCCCTTCTTCATCTTCTGAAAATCCAAGCGTTTTACCTTTCTTCATATTCTCTTTAATTTCTTTAACATATTCATCCTCTCGTTGGGCTGCCTTGATTTGATCTTCCAAGGTAGGATGAACCTTCAATGCAGACAGAATACCTTCGTTAACTATTTCCAAATTTAATCTTTGGAATTCCTCATGGAGGGTTAATCGCTTATCCGAATTGACAGATTATTCATATGACTCTTTCGACTCAAAGCATCGGCTACCACATTAGCTTTTCGGGATGATAGTGTATTCCCACATCATAATCCTTTATCAATTCGAGCCATCTTCTTTGTCTCATATTAAGGTCAGTGGGTGAATATATACTTTAAACTTTTATGATCTGTATATATCTCACACCGATTCGATTAAGTAATGCCTCCATAACTTTAGAGCATGCACTGTGACTAGTTCTAAATCATGAGTGGGATAATTTTCTTCATGCGGTCTTAATCGCCTTGATGCATAAGCTACCACCCTTCCTTCTTGCATTAGTACACAACCAAGACCTTGTTTTGAAGCATCACAAAATATCTCAAAATCTTTTGAATATCGGGTAACCGCAGAACCAGTGCTGAAGTTAACCTTTTCTTTAACTCTTGAAAACTATCCTCACAGATTTACTCCATTCAAATTTCTTCTCCTTCTTTAACACTGGGTTAAAGGTCCGCAATCTTGGAAAAACCTTCAATAAATCGACGATAGTAACCTGCTAATCCCGAAAACTTGGATCTCTGTTACCGTCTTGGGTGGAGTCCAATTTAATACATCCTTAACTTTTCCAGGATCCACAGATACTCCTTCTGCTGAAATCACATGTCCCAAAAACTCAATTTCTTTTAACCAAAATGCACATTTGCTAAATTTGGCATATAAGCGGTGTTCACGGAGTCTTTGCAACACTATCCTTAGATGACCTTCATGTTCTTTATTATTCTTTGAATAGATAAGAATGTCATCTATGAAAACAACAACAAACTTATCTAAATAATCCATAAAGACTTTATTCATCAAGTTCATGAAATATGCCGGTGCATTTGTCGGACCAAAAGACATCACCGTATACTCATATAATCCATATCTTGTATAAGGTCGTCTTGGGTATATCTTCGATCTAATCTTCAATCGATGATATCGACGACCAAGATCAATCTTGGAAAAGACACTTGATCCTATGAGTTGGTCAAACAAATCATCGATCCGTGGTAAGGGATACTTATTCTTTATAGTGACTTCATTTAAAGCTCGATAATCAACGCACATCCGTTGACTACCATCCTTCTTCTTTACTAGAAGCACTGGGGCTCCCCAAGGCGAAGAACTTGGTCTGATGAATCCTTTCTCATACAATTCTTGAATCGCCTCTTGACTTCGCTAAATCATCACCGACATCCGATAGGGTCTCTTTGATATTGGAGCTGTACCAGGCACCAGATTTATAACAAATTCAACTTCTCGATCAGGTGGTAATCCTGGCAAATCTTCAGGAAAAACCTCTGGGTACTCGCGAACTATCGACACATCTTCCAAACTTTTCCCTTTTAGGCTGGTTAACATACTGTCCTTCTTTGAGTGCATAACTGCCTCATGTCTTATCTGAATTCCATCAGAATTGGTAAGGATAATGGCACGATTGGCACAATCTATCTGTCCTTTATACTTGATCAACCAATCCATACCAAGTATTATATCTATGCCATTGGAGTCTATTATAATAAGGTTCGCTAGGAACTTTACTCCATTTATAATTATGGTTGCACTAGGGCTAACCAAATTAGTCCTCAATTCTTTTCCAGGAGATTGGACAATCATAAGGTCCTTTAGCAAACAAATTTTCCAATTATTCTTTTCAACAAAAACCTTTGTTACGAAAGAATGTGTAGCTCCAGAATCAAATAATATAATTGCTGATACTGAGTTCACTAGAAACTTACCCAGAACTACGTCTGGTGCATATTCCGCTGCCTTTGTGGTAACATGGTTGATACGCCCTCGATTAATGTTCTGTGGAGTCTTGGGAGTTTGAGGGCTTCCACGACCTTGACCATTGGTTGGAGCTCTTGCTGGTGTAGGGTCAAGATTGAAACGAACCGGGGTTACCGCTTGACGTTTCTGTGGACAGTTGCTGGCATAGTGTCCCATATTCTTGCAATTGTAGCATTGCACTCCTGCAGCTACATTTCTGTTTTGCTGCAGTTGGGCTGCATTTCCAGTTCTAGGAGCTTGAGGTAAAGGACGAGGTGCGGAAATCGGTATCCTTGTATGACTATGTACTGGAGGTCGGTTGTACTGTGGTGGCGTGAATCGTGAACTGCTCGCAGACTGCTGAGCTTGGAACTTCCTCTTCCGGGAGTCGAAGAGTTGGCGTTGAGCATCTTCTTGCAATAAAGCTTTATTCACTAGATGTTGAAAAGTAGGGTAGTCATTGGAGACTAATTGAACCTTAAGATTGGGGTCTATCCCTCCCATGAACCTCCAAATCTTTGCGGCATCGATCGCCACATCTTCAGGGCATATCGAGATAGCTGAATAAATTTGCTTAAATAAGCGGAAACGCTCAGTTTCCTCTTTGTAGATGATGGAACTCCTTCCTCTTCATTTCCATAATACTCATAGGAATATGGGCATTACGGAAGGCTTCAAAAATTCCGCCCAACCAATGTTCAGGCATCACGGTGTGCTGTGCGAGAATTGTCCCACCAATTGGCGGCAACTCCTTGGAGTTGATGAGCAGCATATATAACCTTCTCATGTTCAGCACATTGAGCTAGATTCAGCTTCCTTTCCACTTCCTTAATCCAATTGCGGATCGGCGGATCTGAAGGTGGGTCGGGAATTCCCGAGCTTAGCTGCGGTGGGTGAATAGGTACTTGCTGAGCTTGATTGACTTGATTTTGGGCCAAAGCTGAAGAAGTTGTAGTTGCATGGCCATCATTTGTTCCATGTTGGGAGCTTGGGTGGCGGAGGTGGAATTGGGGCCTCATTGTTGTTGGGGCTGGGTTGTTGTTGATGTTGCTTCTCGTGTTCACCATCCAAGCTCCATCAAGAAAAGTACTGAAAAGAGAGGAAAGCATAGATGAGAGACGGGCAATTTTATCATCCCAAAACCACACACAAGATCAACACAACAGATTGAGAAAACTCAACTTTTGAAATTCAAATTAACTTTGAAATGGCTGTACCACAAATGCACAAGGCTCGGTACAATCCATTTTATTACATCATATCATTATAAAAGCGTTCTAGTATCGATAAACGATCAAAAAGGGTAGCCTATCTAACATCTAATTATCCTCAATGATGATACGCTCCTCTGGCTCCTCCTCGGGATCCTCCTCTCGAGTCCGACGAGTGACTCGCCCACAACCATGGCGGTTGTTCGCGAACGCGACCGTGATCGGCTTTGGTGAAAGTAGGTGATCTCGAAGGAAGCGCCGGCGTCCTCGGTGGATCCGTCAATGTCTAGGTCGGGTAGCGGATCGGGCGTCGCACACTCTTCCTTGCCGTGAGCCTAGTGCGAGGTCCGAGGGTCCGAGCAAGCAACGAACAGAGTGGTGGAGTCGGTGTAGTGGTGGCAGCTCGAAGACGCTCCACCGCGCCTCGGCACTGTCCTCGCTTTGTCTGGCGTCGGCGTGGCGATCGACTCTGCAGCAGGTGTGCTCGGAGAGTGTCGGAGTGGTCGTAGCTCGACGTCGAAGCATCCGAGAAGTCCTATCTCCGCCGAGCTCGCGTAAGTCGCGGTCGATGCTTGGGTGAATCGCACTGATGAGACAGCGTGGGTCGCCCACCACGATCCGAAAGCCTCGGGGTGGGTCTGCCCCGCTCGTAGTCGGAAAGAAATGAAGGGCGATCGTCAGAACTCCTCCTTGTGCCTCCTGCACAACTCTGCTATCGCCATCTTGGCTGCATCCTGGATAGCGTCCGTACAGTGGGTCCGAGGGTGCTCAATCCTGCAGTAGATGGAGTCAAGCTGCCCATCTGGAGCATAGATGAATACTTCCATGGTCCATGAATCCATAGTCATCACTCTAGTGTTCCGTCCTCTGAAAATGGGCTGTTGATTATATTTCAGATGCTGCATTAACTGTCGTAGAAGGGTCGCAAAAGCTCCCTCACTCTCGCCATGAGAATGATGATCCCATGGGGCTGAAGACGACGAAGAACCTGCCATCTATAAGTTTGAAAATAAGAGGAGATCAGTAAAGATTTTTAAATGGTGGGAGTAGGACAAGAACAAGATACTAAGTAAGAAAAGAGTAGAAGCAAAAGAAACTTATATTTTTGTACATAAATTTTTATTAAATATAAATCCTTAAAGTTTCCCAAAACCTAGGGCTCGTCCTACAGCCAAGATGGCTCGATACCATACGTGAGACCGGAGTAGAAACTCCTAGACCCCCTGTGCATTACTGTACTAGTCCCAGAGATCAATGCTAGTACACACAGTTCAAACAGAAAAGATGATACATTGCCAACAACGCTTTATTACAATAGTAACTGAAGTTTTACAACGGCCATTGCCTTACTAGGTTCACAGAACCTCAAGCAAAAAAAATAAACACAGCGGAAGCAAAAGATAACTTGATAGACCCATCAATCTGCTACAGGCAATTGACTGGGAAGACGAATCCTAGGCATCCGGGAAAAGTCCACCGCATCCACATTCGGCGCAGAAGTCATACTCTCCAGCTTGATCTTCTCCATTCTCTGCTTTTATATTTATAGAGCAACAGGTGAGTACAAAAATGTACTCCGCAAGTCTTGGGAAAAATGCATAGATGTAAGGTTTCACAAAGGAAGGCCATATGGTTTATTTGCAACAATCAGCATTTTATTTCAAATCTACATAATTACTTTAAAAGCCATTTTGTAAACAACTTGTTTTAATAATCGAAATTGATAAGTACTTTAGTGAAGGTTAAACTACCAACACTAATATCCTGTGCCATCACACCAATTTTCAAAACCTCAGTTACACCCCGATCTGAACATCACGAGTTATACTACTCCCGAATTTTTCTCCAATTCATTTTGTTTTGAAATCAAAACCAAAACTTCTACCATGTGAATGCATTCTTTGCCCGCCCTTGACCGTGGGCACGGCTATTCGAATAGTTTTAACTCTGCAGAGGTTGTACACTTTACCCACAAGAGATAAATTATCTTAATAGTCAACACGCTTCCTTTGGCATGAGACCCAGATAAATTATCACAAAGCCTTTCGCCTACTCCAAGATAGTTTAAATATCACCCGCTAAGGTTTCACCACAACTCGAATCCACGAGTTGGAGCCCCTCTGCGCCATATGAGTACTGAAGAAACCCTGTCCCTCACTATGAGTAACCAAGACACCACGGCACTCAATACACCACCGGTGATATCTAAACTACACTATTATAGGGTAGTTAGCTAGGTCGTACCCATATAGACTTGTGGTTGTACTGTTTTGCTCAGTTTGGACAAACACAAGCGTCGGTCCTTAATCGACTGTGGTGGCTCATTCACAAACCCAACAATTCTCGTGCTAATCGCACTCACCAAACCTTCCATCCACCCTTGTCAACTTTTCCCTTTGAATTTCATTTTTATTTTCAAATTAACAAGTGGTAACATCCATTACCACTTTTCAAACAAAACATTTAACAATGGTAATATCCATTACCAATGTTCAAACAAATCATTCATCAAAGCATTTAGTAAACATGACTCTCATTTAAGCATTATTATATTTATTTGCTACGCTAAGCATTTGCTAGTATTTAAACATTCAACAATTGTAACACTAACTCATTATTGAGTCAAAGGGATATCCTAAGTTGACAATGGTACAAGATAAACAATTTTCAATGGAAGGTATAGCAAATTGGGTATTTAACTAAATTTTCTAAATCAAATTATCACTTGTTATAACATAAGCATGCAATAATTTTAAAATAACTACCTAATCATTTTATAAATCATTGGAGCAAGTTGATCAAAGGAAACTTGCAAAACATAGGAGCAAAATGTTCAAAGGAGACTTGCCTTCCTGTGTCTGGTTGAAATCTTCCACAACTTGCTCTTGAGGTTGCTCGGACAAATCGGTCTCTACACGTAAATCGAGAATTCCAAATAAATAAAATAAAATAAAAATTCAAAAATTGAAAATAAATATACCAAATGAAAGATTGAAATTTTAGATGAATTTAGAAATTTGAATGGACCAATTTGGAGCTAAAATGAAAAAGATATGGCTATTTGAAAATCTCAGATTTGAATAAATCCAGAAATTCGGAAATCTCGACATGTGGGGTCCATGGTCAGAAATTTTATTTAGAATAAGTCTCTGACATGTGGGACCCACTGAACTCAGGACCCACTTGTCAGTGGCTAGCGCAGAGGGTGGTCGACGGGTGGGGCCTACAGCCGCCGCGGATTAAAACGGAGAAAACTCAACCTCGCCGCGCGAGCGGGCTCGAACGCGCGCCGAGGGAGTGGGAGGGGGAAGAGAGCGGCGCTAGCCAAGTGAGCGGGGAGGCACTGCCTACCCTTAATGGGTAGGTAACCCTCTTGAGGGTTATCTGCGGGGAGGCCGGCGAAGCAACGTGGCATACACGTGGCTGACGCGTGGTCGCCGCGTGGCTGCCACGCCACGGCTTTTTGCCGGCGTGCGCGCGCGCGAGGTGGCGGGGAGGCGCTCGGGTGGCGCTGACGTGGCGCCGATCTGGCCGCCACGCCTGCTGCCATCTCAGCCCGACGGCTGACGGGGCTGGCGGCCGGTGGTGGCGCACGGGGACCGAGGGTCGCCGGAGCTCCGGTGATCGGCGGCGCCGGCCAAGGGTACCAAAATGAAGAGGAGGATGCAGGGAATGCATCGGTACCTTTGCGCGCGAGGCCGAGGGTGACCGGAGGAAGGATCGGCGAGAGAGGCGGCGGCGGAGAGGGACCTCACGGCGACGGAGGAGCTCGGGCATGCAGCGGCTCGGGAGGGGTCGCGGGAATCGCCTTGGCACCAAAGCAACGCCGGGAGGCGCGTCGAGGAGTGAGGAAGCCGAGACGGCCGCAATTGCTCGCCGGAGTATTTGAAGCCGCGGGGAAGAAATCGGGCGTAGGGGGGCTCTGGCGCTCGGGTGATTCGCTTGAGAGGTGAGGGAGGGGCGGCAGCGGTAGAGGGACCTCGGGGTGCGGGTTTTATAGACCGGGGAGGGTTGTAACGGCCGCGCGAAGTTCGCCGGAGCTGAAACGGTCGGAGGGGATGAATGCGACGGCGAGGAGAGGAGTAACGCGCGTCTTTATGCCGGCCGACGGTGGAGGCGGGGATTAATATGCGATCGGCGACGGGAAGTAAATCGAAAGGAAGGCGAAGCATTGAAAGCTTCAGTTTTTGGCACTAATGGCGGCAGCGGCGGGGTGCGGGGAGGAAGAATCGGCGGAGACGACGGGTCTGACAGCGGGCCCCGCATGTCAACGAGAGAAAGAAAATGGGAAAGAATGAGGGGGACGGGTGGATGTGCGACGGGTGGCAAAGAGAAGCGATCTGGACCACCGATTGCTGGCGAAGGGGTAAGTGATCGGGGACGATCACGATTCAATCCGACAACCGTGAGAGAATCCGAGCCGGTTGGTGCATTAAGTGAGAAGGAGCGGTGAGATTAAACGGCAACAGGAAGCGGTGCGATTGTGCCACGCATCACGCAGAGAGGAGAATAAAGCAGCGAAGCGGTAAGTGGCTGGGAGCGGCTGGGATTGAATCGGGCGCGGAAACGGACGATCCGATGCTTGCCACGTGTCGATCCAAAGATAGGGGAAGGCGGGATTGAAACGGTAAGTGAGATCGGACGGCTGGAAATAGATCCGGCGGCGTGAAATGGCCCGATGGGCGACACTTGTCGGCTCCAGGAGAGTTTCAGAATTTTAATTACTTTTTGATTTTCAGAAATGATTAGGAGGCTTTAAAATACTCAGAAAAATACCAAATAAATTCCAAAAATTCCAGAAAAATTCACATAATTCACTGATAATGTTTTAAACATATAAAAAATATTTCCAACTTATTTTGATATTAAATTTTCTTTTCAACAGAAACTTTAAATTCAGAAAATTCCAGATAATTGGAAATTATTAATTTAAAACTATTTCTTCAAAATAAAAGCAAAAATTGGGATGTTACAATACCTCCTCATAAATTTCTTCATTCTTCTCACGAGGAGAGCCATCTCCTCCTCAGAGTCATCTTCTTCATTCTCGGATTCTTCGCTTGATACCGCTTTGGCCTTGAAAGCGGTGATCTTCTTGCCCTTGGAATAGAATTGCTCTAAGAACTACTCCTTATCCTTCTTGTACAATTCATAGGTAATCAAATTACCCAAGAGTTACGTCGGTGTCATCTTTGCCAAATCCGATGAGTTGAGAAATAGAGTCACCAACATCTCATATTTCTCCGGCAACGTCCTAAGCATTTTTCTCACAACATCAAGATCCGTTAGCGACGTGTTGAGCCCTTTGAGCTCATTTATAATGTTGTTCAAGGGAGAATACATCTCATTGATGCCTTCGTGTAGCAACATTGTAAATGTCTCATATTTTATCCGAAGTCTATGCAATTTGGCTTCCTTGACCGTGGATGTTCCCTCATGGATTTTCGAGAGGGTTGTCCAAATAGCATTATCAGTGTTTAGGTTGCTCATCGTATTGAACTCATCTGCTTTAAATGCTCCAAACAATGCATTCATGGCTTGGACATCTAAATGAGTGTTACGTGCATCTTGATCCGTGGGATGTGATGGATCAAGAGGCATGGCATAACCCTCATTTACAATTTTTCAAATACTTGGACTCATGGCTTTGAGATAAATTGACATTTTAATTTTTCAATAAGAATAACTTGTGCCATCAAATTGTGGTGCTTTTCCTATAGCAATCCCCTCGCTAGCCATCCTTTACTCTCTTAGACGGTTAAGTCTTGTGAATGAGAGACCAAGCTTTGATACCACTTGTAGGATCAAGGATAACCGACTAGTGGGGTGAATAGAAGGTTTTAAAATTCTTGCCTAATTACAACAAGTTAAGACTAATGATGCTAGGCACTTAAGGTAAGTCAATCAAACCTACTCAATCTTAGCAATACTAAGCAATTTGATATAATCACTAAACACAATCACTAACAAGGATAATCAAATTGCTTAACAAATGTAAATGCTGGAGAAAGTAGAGAAATGATTACAATGAGACACACGATGTTTTCCGTATGGTATCAAAGACTTACCGGTCTTCACTAATCCACGTTGAGGAAGTCCAAACGGGTGCTCTCTGGAAAAACATACCGCACAAAAATCGGTGTTACCGCACTGCAGTAATACCGCAAGTGGGTGCGGTGTTACCGATTTTTCTGAGAAAGCACAATAAGTTTTCAAACTTCTTTTCAATTGCATGCATAATCCTAAATTGATCCAATATGCAGCCAAGCATGCTATCAAGTTACTTTCAAAGATCCCTCTTAATAGTACGTCATCTAACCTATAATCCGGTCTTCTAGCATTTCTCCTAAGACCGATAAAACGAAAAGAGATTCTATATTTTAAGTACCTCACTTTAATCTTCCTCGACGCCAAGATTCCATGCAGCTTGTTCTTGTCCTTTGCACATATGAGACTTTGTCTATACAATCTTAGCACACATGTTAGTCCCATATTCATAAATCGTCATTAACTACCAAAACCCTAAATTTGGGGGCCTAGATGCTTTCACACCGGCCGTGCTCCCGACCATCACTGTTAGTGTGCTCCTCTTACGCTTAGTTCCTGCCATCGCTTTCTTGGGTGCCATTGCCTTCTTAAGCTCACAGCTTGCTCGTCGTTCCTATGGACGGCGCCAACTGTTGTGGCTATTGGCCAAACAGTACAAGAGGGAACTAGTAGAGAGTGAGTATGGGGAATGGATCCTCTCTTCCCTTGTTAGCCCAAGGAAGCTTACATACATGGTGAAACAACCCGCACAATTACCAAGGGGTAATTATGCTAGTCAACGGGTTATTACTCGCTTTAACCGATAAAACACTGCTCTAACGAGTAATAAGCCCATCAGAGTATTGCAGCAGAACAATAATTAGAAATAATACAATCCATACATTTGCATTGCCACGCAGGGCTAAAAGTCCATACAGCAAGATAAGTCTAGCTATTACAAAAGTCTGACAGGTTTCTAATTAAACAACAGAAGAGAGTACAAAATACAATATATGGCCAGCCCAGATACTTAGACGTGGAGCCCGAACTGCTCCAACCCATCTAATCCTCCCAGTCATCGTATGAGGGGCGACCCCCATACGGCTCATCCTCCGAACCATAGCCCTCTCCAGGGGAGTAGGGCCCCTCCTGCCTGGTCTCATCTCCTGCGGCTGCAGTGTAAAAGCTATCCTCTAGACAAAGGAAATAATAGCAAGGGTGAGTACAGAGTACTCAGCAAGTTTATAAAACAAATATGCAACAAATGCCTCTATCTATTCTTTCTCTTTTGCTTTACTCTCAAGCTCAATTACCAATCTTTATGCTCATAGAGAAAATAAGGTTTTTGGTTGTGAAAGATTTCGATTTTTAGTATTTTGAAAGCTACTGAACATTTGTATGAACAGTGAAGAACTTAGTAAGTTCCGTAATCTCCTTTCCCGGAGACAGGCATGAATTCATGATTTGGTTAGCACTGCGCAGGCTTGTATCACTTTACCCAACACCATTCTGATCCTAATGACGTACGGATTGCCGCATTTCCTACGATACGGTGCCCAGATCAGAAAACAGAATTTTTGTAACTACCAAGTATATTATATCTCCACCTGACTATTCTCAATTGGTAGCCTGACGGGAATCACCCTCGCCCAAACTCACTCAAAAGGGACATAGCCGTTGGCTGGGCCGGTTTGCTCAACCCTACCCAGCACTCCACTGCGTAATATATCGCCTTCGCGTACCCCACTGCTGAATATCAGATTAGTCTCGGGTTATTGCGATTCATGTACCCCCCTGCTGAATATCAGATCAGTCTTGGGTTATTGTGATTTACGTACCCCCTGCTGAATATCGATCGGTCTAAGCACGAGGTTCGATCCCCTTGCTGATCACGACCAGTCTTGGGTTCATTTCCTTTGATTAATACTTACCCATGTGGAGAATATAACAACCCTAATAGAACTACTAGCCCTGTCCGTCTTCAGACGGAATGTGGTTGATACGTATTAATACGGTCCCTTCATACAGATGAAGTGGGTTAACTCCTTAGATTATACCCTATGCAGAGGTCCCCAACCTGCCCTTCTGATACTTGCCAAGGCAACCTCTGCCCACCCTTTATTAATTTACAAGGCTGACTGCTCCATCAGTCACCTACCGTTCTTTCTCAATAACCTTTATTTAAACACTTTTTATTTGAATGCAGGGTGATATTAAATAATATCAAAATATCGAGATATCGAAATACTCGAGGAATTGATCAATGGGATACTTGCCTGAGTTCAACAAAAGATCCTGAGCCTCCGCACTACCCAGGTATTCTTCCCTCTGAGAGTTCGGATTGCCTCCTGCAGGAATATGAGGCTACTAAAATAATGTACGGTTTCGACGAGAAAATAAACTAAACTCGTAGATGTGATAGTATGCCACGAGGCTTCTAGGTTTTAGGGTTTTGGTGGCTATCGGGTTTCAAAGGGTTGAAAAACTATAATTAAATTAACCACCAATGAAAGGGTTAACTAATGCTATCTTACGACGTACTACTCCTAATAATTTAAATTTAACGAGCAACGAAATTTTAGGCTGGCGACTAATAATACTAATATACCCATGCAACAACATTGAAGAATAAAACTACTCATGCAATACAATTTAAGCTAAGTCCTCGGACATGTTAATAAAATCTTCATTTATTTTTATTATGCGGCGAAAAGTCTAAATGCGGGTGTTATGCATAATTTTCTACTTCTAACTTTCTTGCTTTTACAATCTCTAATCTTAACAACTTATTTATTTATAATTCTTTATTTTTATTTAGCTATATCTATCTATATGCATATGCACATATATATGTATATGTATATGTGTACATATATATACATATATACATATGTATATATATATATATATATCTAAATCGGATTCAACCGGCCGGCCCACTCATTTTCTTGCGCCGGCCCATCCTTTCCTCACCTCTACAATGCGCCGCCGCCTCTGGTTATCTGCTCCCTCCCCCCTTCTTTCGCTCGGTTTCCTCACCGCCGCCCCTCCTGCTCTTCTCTCCCTCTCTGCGCTGCGCCGCCTCCTCCCTCTCTTCTCTCCCTCTCTGCGCCGCGCTACCCTCTCCCTCTCTTCTCTCTGCGTCGCGCCGCCGCCTGCTCTCCCCTCTTTCCCCTGCGCGCCGCCGCCTGCTCTCGCCCCTCTACTCCAGCGCCGCCTCCCCCTCTGGTTCGCCGGTCTGCGCCACCTCTCTCTCCCCCTTCACCCTGCGCGCCGCCTCCTCGCTCTTCCTTCTCCCCCTTGCCCTCTCTCTCTCTCTGCCACTCGCGCCGCCTCCCTCGCAGCTCACGGTGCCGCGCGCCGACCCGATCCGGGGCCTGGAGCCCGGATCCAACCTCCCCCCCACGCGCCGACTACGCCGTCGCTGGATCCGTGGCCTTCGACCGAATCCGGCCCTGCTAGGCCCGATTTACCCTTCCCCTATAATTCTTGCAGATGATACTATACTGATGCATGTTATGTTTTTATTGCTTTTAGCACAAATGCAAGGGTGGCATGGGTGCGTGCTGTGGTGGCTAGGCACAACGGGGACCGGCGCCACCCGCATGCCGGGGGGTGCGAGGTGGTGCTCGGGGGCGTGGTCTAGCCGCCGGCATCGCGCTGTTGCCTACCTCCGGCTGTGGTAAGTCTACCTCTTTTACTACTCCTATTTTCCATGTGCATGCAAAAGATGATGGTAGTGCTCTGTTGATGGATTTGTGGTGTGATGGTGCTGCCAAAAGCTCACATGCTTGCTAAAAGTTGGGATACATATGCCACTGAAAATGCTAGAATGGTTGAATCTGTGGCTACCTCCTAGTTGGATGCTTGGATGCTGTCGGCTGAGGTGGTGGTGATGTGGTTGCTTGAGGTCGCTCTCTGGTTGCTTGGGTGCCGACAACTCCAGTGACGGCCTCCTTCTGGCTTGCGGCTTGTGGTCCCTCTGCTTGGCTCCTTGCTGGCCTTCGGTTGGCCAATGCCTGAGCTGCTTCGGTGAGGCTAGTGGGGCTGTTCTGGTAGTGGCCTCCAATTGGTTTGAGAGTGGGAAGGAAGAAAGTGTTGGGTAAAAGTGTTGGTTGCTCTTTTTCTATTGGCTTGTGACTGAGCTTTGGCTGCTCTGGAACTGCTTGCCCGTGGTTTACTGCCCACGGTTTTGCTACTCGATTCTTTGTCTTTGCTTGAAAATATCCCGAGAAAGGTGGCATTGCATTTGTCTTCTTGCCGCTATTGGGGTTTCTTTGGGAGTCCGGGCTGGTTTGTTAGCTTGAGGATATGTGCTGGCTTTGGTCCCTATTGCTCCTTTCTCCTGTGCTAGATATTTACCTTGGGAGGGGTAATGCTGGCCGATGGTGGCTGAAAAAGAATTGCCTGGCTGGTTGGGGTGGCCTGTGGACAGATGTTTGTCTTGGCTTTCTTTCTACAGTACTTGCAACTCTAAATAGGTTTGTTAAAAATCTGGATGATGAACCCTATGGTTGTGAGAGGTGTCGACTGGCCCCCGGACGGTCAGGTATCTCCGTGAACGGAATGCCCCGCCCGAGATAACCTCGAGGGCTCTGACGGCAACTTCTTCTTTTTCTACTGGCTTTTGGACTTCTGCTCTTTTGTTCGGTCTTTTTTGGTATCTAAACTATTGACTGCTATTAAATGAAGCAAGAGGTGTGGCTCGACGACAATTCTAATGTATGATATGCAAAATGTGTACTACTGTCCTTATAGCTGTGTACTAGCATGTGTGCAACAAATCTAATGTATGTGTGGATGTATGAGATGATCCTTGCTTGTAATTCAATTCCCTCTGATGTAAATGCAAAACTTTAATAAAGATTGGATTTATTTAGTGTTTATACTACTTGTGCTATTGTGTGCAATGGTTACAACAAATTTTTGAATTCTACCGAATCTTTAACTAGCACTTAACCCCGCTAACCACTTAACTAATTAACCCGCGTGATTAATACTAATCACGCTCAACAGATAATTAATGAATGAGGGGTATTTCAGCCTCCCCTCCTTAGAAAAGATTTCGTCCTCGAAATCAGGGTCTTACTGCTAGAGATGCGGGTAGGCGATACATAAATCTTCTGTAAACACCCGGGAAAGAAAAGAATGGCTGCACCTGGATCAGCAATAACAATGCCTACTAAGGGTGGAGTAGTGAGTTTACCTACGACCACATTTGTTGCCCCTCCCACTGTTAATTTGCGATATGAGTGAGTCTTGTTTGTCCTCAGTCCGACTTCCGACTTGGTGCTTTCCCTTGCTGAATTCCACGGTGTTCCTTGTCCTCTTCCTCCCACCGAACTCCGGACGTATCGGAGGTTCTAAAAGTTGAGTTTTGTTGTCCAGATGATCCTGTGGTTCTAGCAGTATAAGGGCAATTAACCCGAATATGCCCGTCCTCCCCACAGTTAAAACATCCAGTACCACGGAAACAATCCTTAGTAAGGTGCTTCCCTTTGCACCTACCGCATTGAAGCTGAGTGAATGTCTGCGGCTGTTTGGTGGGTCTTGATATGTTTTGCTGTGACTGGTAATTGGTGGACTGTTGGGATGCGTTTGGGCGGTTGCGATTGGGACTACTGAAGCATTGGTCGTACCTTGCCTTCTTCCGCCTTTCTTCCATGAGATTAGCATGTTCCTTCTCCAGAATGATAGCCCGATCTATCAGATCCTCAAACTCTGTTATCTTGTGAGACGACAGTTGCATCCTGATATATGGGTCCATCTTGGCCTTAAATCTATCTATCTTTCGCTCATCTGTGGAGACATCATCGGGTGCGTATCTGGAGAACTCATTAAAGAGATGCAGATACTCAGTGATGCTTTTACTTCCTTGGGTTAGGGCTCGGAACTCCTGCTTTTTGACTTCTTTCTGGCCCTAGGGTACATGATAAGCGCTGAAATTCTTCACGAAGTCTGTTCAAGTGATGGGGTGTTCGGTGCCTCAGCTTCGCTGGAAATTCAACCACCAAGTGGCGGCTGGTCCTGTCAACTGATGTGATGCATACCGAACTTTTTCTGTATCCGAACACCCTACCACATTCAGCTTCTTCTCTACCTCTTGTAACCAGTCATCCGCTTCTATCGGGTCCACTGCCTTAGAAAAGGTGGGTGGACAAGTTTGGAGAAAATCTCCAAGACTTACTCCGATGTTAGCTGGGCGCTGACCTGGAGGCGCTACTTTCGTCAATAAGGCTTCCATAAACTTGTTCTGACTCTCTTGGGCCTTCTTGCGGGAGTTCTCCATAAATTTCAGAATGTCTCCCAGGTTACTAGTGGTGATTGGAGCTTCCATATTGCTGGTGTCTCCAACTGCTGGGGGACCATTCTGAACTGGTGGTGGTTCACTTCTAACCTCTGGTTGTCCATTTCTTACCCCTGAGGAGTCTATCGGTGTACGACCTAGTAACACCTTTGTGGATTGCTCGATGGGTGATTGCCTTCCGACGGTGGCTGACCCTGCCTTGGTGGTGCACTATGTGTTAGTGATATGCCCTAGAGGCAACATGGAGATGTTGTATATCACATACTATGTTTATGATACATTACTTTGTTCCTTGGAATAGACATCATCATTATTGATCAATGAGTATGTGACTTATTCATGAGACTCTTAAATACTAAAATGTTGCTATTTCTAAATGATCCCTGATCGTATATCATATGAGGAACAAATATGATTCAAAGACAAAGATCAGCATATGTATTGATTGATGATCATGTCTCATGGATCATGGTATGGTGATACCAAATCAATAATATGGACATGTGTTAGTGAACATATGTTGGATAGACCTGCCATGAGACATTGCAGAGATTCCATGTGTCATCAGTTGGTCTCAAGTAGTGTTTATGTAGAATCCTTAGACTTCAGATCATCTTGGTTCCCAACATGAGTAGTAGCTTATTTTGGGACTACTAAACACTACTCCGTAACTGGGTAGTCATAAAAGTAGTCTTCGGGTTTGCCATGAAACATGTAGTGGGATCTGAATGATCAAGATAGAATTTGCCCCTCCTTATGGGAGAGATATCTCTGGGCCCCTCGATGTAATGGATTATGAAAGTGCATGGCCATGCCAAGGTGATTGAGGAGTCAATCATAAGTTTATAATCCATCACGGAATCGAGAGAGTGATTGAGCTATTAAGAGGATGACACAGGTCTCGCCTTGAGGCAAAGGGATTCGTACATGAGAGAACATTACAGGTTCAGCCGATATGATCTTTACATATACTTTGGGGTTAATATGTCTTACTAGAGGCCGCTATTAACATGGTAACCGGAAAGATGTTTCCGGGTCACGACCAAGTATACGTGAACCTACAGGGTCGCACGCTTAACGGGTTGGAACACTAATTCGAATATGATTCGGATATGGGCTTAATTCGGATAGAGATCCGAATAGACTCCTATTGGGCCTCGGTCCACGAGGCCCACGTGAGGAGGTCTATATATATGGAGGCGAGGGGCAGAGGGGATTCGTCCCTGTTAACATCTAGCAAAACCCTAGCCCCCATCTCGAGCCAAACCCTAGGCGCTCACGAGTGCTAGTACACTCGCGATCGGCGTTCCGGCCGGACGTGTGGATACGGTGGAGGCGCTGCTCGTTGCGGTGTTGATCGGCGTGCGTGGAGAGCGATCTGTTCGGGACGATCGGCTACTTCCACTACTACCTCGACGCGCGTGATTGGATCGGTTTCCAATTCTTCTTCCGCTGCGCTGCGCGTCTAAGTGGTAACAATCCATGGTCCTTCTTAGCATGATGTTCTTGGGTGCACGATAGAAAAGTTTTGTTTTCTGCTTCCGTAGCCTACGCGTATTCCTTTACTATGGTGGCCGGACTGGTGATGGCCCCCTGACTGGTTGTGTTCCACAAACTCTAATCCTCTGGTTCTGTCAGATGGGTTCTAGCTTTGGGGCTCCATCTGTAATAAGACCAAGTCAACTCGGTTAACCCTACTTAGGTCTAACTATCCTGGTTCCAAAACAAGGTTTTCTTGGGTTTGGGGTTGGAGTATAAATAGGTTGGTAGTTTGTTTTTATGGTTCAGCAAAGTTTTGAGGTAAGAAGTTCATTCTCTTTTTGATACTGCCTTGGTTCCCGCTCAACCTTGTTACTTCGCCACAACTAACGGATGCCATTCATGTCACATCACAGAGTCAAATAAATCCCAAGAAACAAGGAGATGCAAAAAGATCCAAATTTCTATTCTACTCTGGGACTACGTGCCCAGTAACGCTTGAGAACTCGCTCTCGAGACCACCCAACGATTACGCAATTGGGACCACGCTCAGGGCTTGCCCCTGAGTGCGAACCTACACTACCCTGGGTCTCCGTGCCCAGGCACGCCCGAGAACTCGCTCTCGGGGTCGCCCAATGATTACGCAGTTGGGACCACGCTCAGGGCTCATTCCTGAGTACGCCCAGGACTTCGTTCCTGGGTACGCCCGAAACTTACGCGTTCGGGAGCGCCACGGACCACTCGTCCGGGAAATCTCTTGTGCAGAATAAGATAAGGACATTTTTTTTGTTGCATCGTTCTCTGCCATCTTTAAGGGCTAAATTTGTTATCATACATACTTCTACTCCAATTTAAAATGATGGCAGTGAACTTCATTTAATTGTCGGAGTGAAAAGATAAGTGGTCACTGAATTGGTTTCTATCTACTCTTATTTTAATTTCTAATAACGGATTTGCTCTATCCTATGTTACTGATAAAACCACACAAAATTATACCATTAACGAGGATTAAGTTATGCAAATACGAAAACATACATATGGTAAGGTTTTAGTTCCCCAAGATTAATTATTTAAGCAGTGGTGGATAATGAAATGCATGCAATTACTATTAGTTAGCAAGACAATAAAACATTTCTTTTAAGAGGATACCCATAGTGTTATTTCACTACCCTGCCTCCTGCATAACCATATGATAAATACCTTAGTACCTCAGTCCTACCCGTCAGGACTGATAGGATTCTTAATGACAGTATTCTAATACGGGTCATGCACTGAGAATATAATAAATATTACTTAGAATTGGCAGTCCACTAAAACCTGATGGGAAGAAGCAAAACTACTGGGTGTTATACTAATACCATAAGGAGATCATAGGGTGATGAGAATAGTAAAGAACACCTAATAAGGTATTAGAGACCTCTACGCAAGGAAAGATTATTATTAAATACAGTAATGGAGTATTAGAGACCTCTACTTAAGGAAAGATCATTACTAATTATATGCGTGGTTCTCAAACCATTGCTCTGAATTGGTTTCTATCTACTCTTATTTTAATTTCTAATAACTGATTTGCTCTATCCTATGTTACTGATAAAACCACACAAAATTATACCATTAACGAGGATTAAGTTATGCAAATACAAAAACATACATATGGTAAGGTTTTAGTTCCCCAAGATTAATTATTTAAGCGGGACCGCCGTGTGTATCCCCCCTTGTATAGCGTCTTGGGTTCACATCGTTAGGTAGAATGCGATTCTATGTCTAACTTGTTTTTGCAGGGAATGATGTGAATAGTACGGCCCTATAGCTTATTTGAATGTATGAGAAGTATGTGATGCATGTAACATTCGTTCATGGCCTGCGTGTTATGATTATTTCAGCTATTGTTAGCTGTATATATTGTATTTAACGACCTGCGTGTCGACCTTAATGCTTGAATCTATCTTTGTAATCTTCAATTTCTAGCTATTATAGGTAGTAGCCTAGTTTTGAGGTACAAGCTTTTAAGCATGGTGGCCTAAAGGAGTGATGTGGATGATGGAGATCGTCTACACCTACTTGGAGATGGATATCACCATTTTTGGGCCATACTACTTCACAGTTAAATGTGTTTATCTATGATGTTATCTATCTTATTCTTATGCAATGATATATGTGATATGTTGCTTTGGTAGGATAGAATCCCTCTTAAATTTAGGTGTTAATGCCCTTCCATATGCTGCACCAAAAGATAATGATCACCGCATGGCAGATCTACCAAAGTAGAGTGCCATCGGTTATCATCATCATTTGGGGTAGATGTCGGACATCTACATGCGGAAGCATTTGGTTTACTTAACAAGGTTATCAAAATAGTTTTGGACCTTGGGGCATAGATTGGGGCCGAGGCATGCGATGTCACCCAAAGTAGAGTCACATAGGGATGTGATTAGCAAGGTGTTGCTTACCCATGTCACTAGTTTTCTAGCCGTGATGCCAAAGCTCACTAGGAATTAGTGAAATGAGGATCTTTACCCACTATGTAACTTAGAGGGAGTTTTTGTTGCAAAACTCATAGTGGGAGTCTTTTGCTAAATAGTTTAATAAAAGATGAACATAAACATAGTGCTAAACTTTGCATATTCTTATGTTGTAGATCATGTCAGCTAACGTCGCATCCAGTACTTTTAATTTGCGATCTGTTCTTGAGAAAGAAAAACTCAATGGAACAAACTTTTTGGATTGGTATCGCAACTTGAGAATTGTTCTCAAGCAAGAGCGTAAGGAGTATGTCCTTGAGTCTCCTTACCCCGAAGACTTGCTCGATAATGCTACCGTGGCTGCACGGAGAGCTTATGAGAAGCAAGCGAATGATTGCCTTGATGTGAGTGTCTCATGCTTGCCACAATGTCCTCTCGAGCTTGAAGCAATATGAGAACACAGATGCCTACAATATCATTGTGGGGCTACGTGGTATGTTTGAGAACCAAGCAAGGGTGAGAGGTTCAATACTTGAGTCCTTATTTGCGTGCGGAGCTTGCGAGAGGAATCCGTCGACCCTCATGTGATTAAGATGATTGGCTACATTGAGAGTCCGAAAAGCTTGGTTTTCCCTTAGCCAAGAGTTGGCTATCGATGTGATTCTCGATCGCTTCCCCGAGCTTTGAGCCATTCATAATGAACTTTCACATGAACAACTGGACAAGACCCGGTGAGTTGCATGGGATGCTAAAATCTGCGAGGAAAGCATTAAGAAAAGCAGCAATCATGTGATAATGATACTGAAAGGCAAGGGCAAGCCCTATGTCAAGAGAAGCGGTCAAAAGAAAGAAAGCTCTGATGCGATCGCGGCGGTTCTAAGGCCAAGAAAGACAAGAAGGGCGATGCTCATCCCGATGCAGATTGTTTCTCTGTAAGCAATCGGGACATTGGAAAAGGAATTGCCCAAAGTACTTGGAGGATCTTGAGAAGAAGAAGGAAATACGACTTCCACTCGGTATAAATGTTATAGAGATCAATCTTGCTACTTCATCAAGCGATTCTTGGGTATTTGATACCGGATCGGTTGCTCACATTTGCAAATCGTTGCGAGGGCTAATAAGAAGTAGAAGTTTGAGGAGGAGCGAAGTGGATCTTCGCGTTGGCAATGGAGCAAAAGTTGCTGCGGTAGCTGTTGGCACCATGCCATTGTCTTTACCTTCGTGATTAGTTTTGGAATTGAATAATTGTTATTGTGTTCCATCTCTTTCAAAGAACATTATTTCGCTTCATGTTTGCAAGCGAGAAGGTTATGACTTTAAATCTATGGACAATGGTTGTTCTCTTTATTTCAAAGATATGTTCTATTGTCATACTCCATTGGTGAATGGGTTATCGTTCTTACTCTTGAAGGGTCACGGTCTATAACATTAATGCAAAGAGGCA
Organism: Melocanna baccifera; assembly: GCA_036346265.1. Taxonomy (NCBI): domain Eukaryota; kingdom Viridiplantae; phylum Streptophyta; class Magnoliopsida; order Poales; family Poaceae; genus Melocanna; species Melocanna baccifera. The sequence goes on from CM070710.1 coordinate 6,815,833, forward strand.
ACGTCCGAATGATTTGAATCCCACGTTTATTTGGCATCGCCGCTTAGGTCACATAAATGAGAAACGCATGCGAAGCTCCATAGAGATGGTATTCGCACTCATTTGATTTTGAATCATTAGAGACATGCGAATCTTGTTTACTTGGTAAGATGACAAAGGCACCTTTCACCGATCAAGGTGAGCAGGCAAATGACTTATTGGCACTCGTACATACCGATGTATGTGGACCAATGAGCTTAACGACCAGAGGTGGTTTTGATGATTTCATAACTTTTATCGATGACTTTAGTAGATATGGGTATATCTACGATGAAGTATAAGTCTGAATCCTTTAAAAGTTCAAGGAATTCCAAAATGAAGTGCAAAATCATTTAGGCAAGACAATCAAGTTTCTACGATCGATCGTGGAGGCGAGTATTTGAGCCATGAGTTTGGCAATCATCTAAAGGATTGTGGAATTGTTCCACAATTGACTCCGCTAGGAACACCTCAATGGAATGGGGTATCGAACGAGAAATCGCACCTTATTAGATATGGTGCGCTCCATGATGAGCCAAAGTGATCTTCCGTTGTCTTTTGGGGTACGCTCTTGAAACAACCGCGTTCACACTAAAGCAGGTTCCATCAAAATCGAGAAAAGACACCATATGAGATGTGGACGGGACAACGCCCTAGCTTGTCTTTTCTTAAGATTTGGGGATGTGAGGCTTATGTAAAACGTTTACAATCTGATAAGCTCACTCCTAAATCGATAAATGCTTCTTTATCGGGTATCCTAAGGAAACAAAAGGATATTACTTTTATAATCAAGGAGAAGGCAAAGTGTTTGTCGCCCGGCATGGTGTCTTCTTAGAGAAATAGTTTCTCTCAAGAAGGGATAGTGGGAGCACAGTGCAACTTGAAGAAATTCAAGAAACACCTGATAACGTTTCAGCTCCTCTGAGAACCACAACAGATGAACAAACTGTTGAAGAACTCATTGCGGACACACCAAAGCACCACGTAGGTCAGAAAGGTCACGTCGTGCACCTAAGAGGTACATGTTCTTGACTACTCAACAACGGGACATTTTGTTGTTAGACAACGATGAGCCTAAGACCTATGAAGAAGCGATGGTGGGACCAGACTATGAGAAATGGCTTGAAGCCATGAGATCCAAATTGAATCCATGCACGAGAATCAAGTTTAGAACTTGGTTGATCCACTGATGGTGTTAAAACCATTGAGTGCAAATGGGTTTTCAAGAAAAGATAGACATTGATGGAAATGTTCACATCTATAAAGCGCGACAGGCCAAAGGTTTCAAACAAATTCAAGGTGTTGATTATGATGAAACTTTTTCACCCGTCGCAATGCTAAAGTCTATTCGGATCATTCTAGCGATTGCTGCATATTTCGACTATGAAATATGGCAAATGGATGTCAAAACAGCTTTCCTTAATGGAAATCGAGTGAGGATGTGTACATGACACAGCCCACGGGTTTTGTCGATTCGCAATCGATTGGAAAGATATGCAAGCTCCAAAGATCTATTTATGGATTAAAGCAGGCATCTCGGAGTTGGAACATTCGTTTTGATGAAGTAATCAAAGGGTTTGGTTTCATCAAGAACGAAGAAGAGCCTTGTGTTTACAAAAAGGCTAGTGGGAGCGCACTCGTATTTACGGTCTTATATGTGGATAACATATTACCGATCGGAAATGACATTCCTTTGCTTGAATCATTAAGTCTTCATTAAAAATAGTTTCTCTATGAAAGACTTAGGAGAGGCAGCATATATTCTCAGGCATCAAGATCTATAGAGATAGATCAAAAGGCTAATTGGATTAAGCCAAGATACGTACATTGACAAGGTGTTGAAAAGGTTCAACATGCATGATTCCAAGAAAGGTTTTCTATCTATGTCACATGGTATAAATCTTAGCAAGAATCAGTGTCCTAGTACACTTGATGAGCGGGATAAAATAAATGCGATTCCATATGCTTCGGCTATTGGGTCCATTATGTATGCCATGCTTTGTACACGCCCGGATGTTTCGTATGCTTTAAGTGCTACGAGTAGATACCACGATCCGGTGATAGTTCTTTGGATTGTCGTAAAGAACATCTTGAAGTACTTGAGAAGAACTAAAGATGTGTTCCTTGTCTATGGAGGTGAGGAAGAGCTCGTTGTAAATGGTTACACCGATGCTAGCTTCCAAACCGACAAAGATGATTTTAGATCGCAACTGGATTTGTGTTACTGCTCGAATGGCGGTGCGGTAAGTGGAAGAGTTCCAAGCGTGAGACGGTTGCTTGATTCTACAATGAAACCGAGTACATAGCGACTTCGAAGTCGCCAAAGAGGCTGTTTGGATTAAGAAATTTATTTCTGAGCTTGGTGTGATGGCTAGTGCCTCCAGCCCAATGTACCTCTACTGTGACAATAGTGGGGCCATTGCACAAGCTAAGGAGCCTAGATCGCACCAGAAGTCCAAGCACATTTTACGGCGATTTCATCTCATCCGCGAGATAGTGGAGAGAGGCGATGTGAAGATATGCAAAGTACAAACGGATTTGAAGATTGCAGATCCATTGACAAAGCCGCTTCCCCAGCCAAAGCTTGAGGCTCACACTAGGGCAATGGGTATTAGATACCTACATGGTTGACTCTAGTGCAAGTGGGAGACTGTTAGTAATATGCCCTAGAGGCAACATGGAGATGTTGTATATCACATACTATGTTTATGATACATTACTTTGTTTCTTGGAATAGACATCATCATTATTGATCAATGAGTATGTGACTTATTCATGAGACTCTTAAATACTAAAATGTTGCTATTTCTAAATGATCCCTGATCGTATATCATATGAGGAACAAATATGATTCAAAGACAAAGATCAGCATATGTATTGATTGATGATCATGTCTCATGGATCATGGTATGGTGATACCAAATCAATAATATGGACATGTGTTAGTGAACATATGTTGGATAGACCTGCCATGAGACACTGCAGAGATTCCATGTGTCATCAGTTGGTCTCAAGTAGTGTTTATGTAGAATCCTTAGACTTCATATCATCATGGTTCCCAACATGAGTAGTAGCTTATTTTGGGACTACTAAACACTACTCCGTAACTGGGTAGTCATAAAAGTAGTCTTCGGATTTGCCATGAAACATGTAGTGGGATGTGAATGATCAAGATAGAATTTGCCCCTCCTTATGGGAGAGATGTCTCTCGGAAAGGCGTTTCTGGGTCACGACCAAGTATACGTGAACCTACAGGGTCGCACGCTTAACGGGTTGGAACACTAATTCGAATATGATTCGGATATAGGCTCAATTCGGATAGAGATCCGAATAGACTCCTATTGGGCCTCGGTCCACGAGGCCCACGTGAGGAGATCTATATATATGGAGGCGAGGGGCAGAGGGGATTCGTCCCTGTTAACATCTAGCAAAACCCTAGCCCCCACCTCCTGAGCCAAACCCTAGCTGCTCACGAGTGCTAGTACACTCGCGATCGGCGTTCCAGCCCCGGACGTGTGGATACCGGTGGAGGCGCTGCTCGTTGCAGTGTTGATCGGCGTGCGTGGAGGAGACGATCTGTTCGGGACGATCGGCTACTTCCACTACTACCTCGACGCGCGTGATTGGATCGGTTTCCAATTCTTCTTCCGCTGCGCTGCGCGTCTAAGTGGTAACAATCCATGGTCCTTCCTTAGCATGATGTTCTTGGGTGCGCGATAGAAAAGTTTTGTTTTTTGCTTCCGTAGCCTACGCGTATTCCTTTACTATGGTGGCCGGACTGGTGATGGCCCCGATCGTTGTGTTCCATGACTCTAATCCTCCGTTCTCCGGATGGGTTACGGCTTTGGGGCTCCATCTGTAATAAGACCAAGTCAACTCGGTTAACCCTACTTAGGTCTAACTATCCTGGTTCCAAAACAAGGTTTTCTTGGGTTTGGGGTTGGAGTATAAATAGGTTGGTAGTTTGTTTTTATGGTTCACAAAGTTTTGAGGTAAGAAGTTCATTCTCTTTTGATACGCCTTGGTTCCCGCTCAACCTTGTTACTTCGCCACAACTAACGGATGCTATTCATGTCACATCACGAGTCAAATAAATCCCAAGAAACAAGGAGATGCAAAAGATCCAAATTTCTATTCTACTGCGGGACTACGTGCCCGAACGCTTGAGAACTCGCTCGAGACCACCCAACGACACGCAATTGGGACCACGCTCGGGGCTTGCCCCGAGTGCGAACCTACACTACCACGGGTCTCGTGCGTGCACGCCGAGAACTCGCTCTCGGGTCGCCCAATGATTACGCAGATTGGGACCACGCTCGTGGCTCATTCTCGAGTACGCCCAGACTTCGCTCGGTATGCCCAAACTTACGCGTCGGGGCGCCACGGACCACTCGTCGGAAATCTCTTGTGCGAGAATAAGATAAGGACATTTTTTTGTTGCATCGTTCTCTGCCATCTTTAAGGGCTAAATTTGTTATCATACATACTTCTACTCCAATTTAAAATGATGGCGGTGAACTTCATTTAATTGTCAGAGTGAAAAGATAAGTGGTCACTGAATTGGTTTCTATCTACTCTTATTTTAATTTCTAATAACGGATTTACTCTATCCTATGTTACTGATAAAACCACACAAAATTATACCATTAACGAGGATTAAGTTATGCAAATACGAAAACATACATATGGTAAGGTTTTAGTTCCCCAAGATTAATTATTTAAGCAGTGGTGGATAATGAAATGCATGCAATTACTATTAGTTAGCAAGACAATAAAACATTTCTTTTAAGAGGATACCCATAGTGTTATTTCACTACCCTGCCTCCTGCATAACCATATAATAAATACCTTAGTACCTCAGTCCTGCCCGTCAGGACTGATAGGATTCTTAATGACAGTATTCTAATACGGGTCATCCCCTGAGAATATAATAAATATTACTTAGAATTGGCAGTCCACTAAAACCTGATGGGAAGAAGCAAAACTACTGGGTGTTATACTAATACCATAAGGAGATCATAGGGTGATGAGAATAGTAAAGAACACCTAATAAGGTATTAGAGACCTCTACGCAAGGAAAGATTATTATTAAATACAGTAATGGAGTATTAGAGACCTCTACTTAAGGAAAGATCATTACTAATTATATGCGTGGTTCTCAAACCATTGCTCTGATACCACCTGAAACGACCCGCACAATTACCAGGGGGTAATTATGCTAGTCAACGGGTTATTACTCACTTTAGCCGATAAAACACCGCTCTAACGAGTAATAAGCCCATCAGAGTATTGCAGCAGAACAATAATTAGAAATAATACAATCCATACATTTGCATTGCCACGCAGGGCTAAAAGTCCATACAGCAAGATAAGTCTAGCTATTACAAGGCTATTACAAAAGTCTGACAGGTTTCTAATTAAACAACAGAAGAGAGTACAAAATACAATATATGGCCAGCCCAGATACTTAGACGTGGAGCCCGAACTGCTCCAACCCATCTAATCCTCCCAGTCATCGTATGAGGGGCGACCCCCATACGGCTCATCCTCCGAACCATAGCCCTCTCCAGGGGAGTAGGGCCCCTCCTGCCTGGTCTCATCTCCTGCGGCTGCAGTGTAAAAGCTATCCTCTAGACAAAGGAAATAATAGCAAGGGTGAGTACAGAGTACTCAGCAAGCTTATAAAACAAATATGCAACAAATGCCTCTATCTATTCTTTCTCTTTTGCTTTACTCTCAAGCTCAATTACCAATCTTTATGCTCATAGAGAAAATAAGGTTTTTGGTTGTGAAAGATTTCGATTTTTAGTATTTTGAAAGCTACTGAACATTTGTATGAACAGCGAAGAACTTCCGTAAGTTCCCGTAATCTCCTTTCCCGGAGACAGGCATGAATTCATGATTTGGTTAGCACTGCGCAGGCTTGTATCACTTTACCCAACACCATTCTGATCCTAATGACGTACGGATTGCCGCATTTCCTACGATGCGGTGCCCAGATCAGAAAATAGAATTTTCGTAACTATCAAGTATATTATATCTCCACCCGACTATTCTCAATTGGTAGCCTGACGGGAATCACCCTCGCCCAAACTCACTCAAAAGGGACATAGCCGTTGGTCGGGCGGTTTGCTCAACCCTACCCAAAGACTCCATCTGCGTAATATATCGCCTTCGCGTACCCCATCGCTGAATATCGATCGGTCTCGGGTTATTGCGATTCACGTACCCCCTGCTGAATATCAGATCAGTCTCGGGTTATTGTGATTTTACGTACCCCCTGCTGAATATCAGATCAGTCTCGGGTACGAGGTTCGGATCCCCCCTTGCTGATCATGACCAGTCTTGGGTTCATTTCCTTTGATTAATACTTACCCATGTGGAGAATATAACAACCCTAATAGAACTACTAGCCCTGTCCGTCTTCAGACGGAATGTGGTTCATACAGATGAAGTGGGTTAACTCCTTAGATTATACCCTATGCAGAGGTCCCCAACCTGCCCTTCTAATACTTGCCAAGGCAACCTCTGCCCACCCTTTATTAATTTACAAGGCTGACTGCTCCATCAGTCGCCTACCGTTCTTTCTCAATAACCTTGATTTAAACACTTTTTATTTGAATGCAGGGTGATATTAAATAATATCAAAATATCGAGATATCGAAATACTCGAGGAATTGATCAATGGGATACTTGCCTGAGTTCAACAAAAGATCCTGAGCCTCCGCACTACCCAGGTATTCTTCCCTCTGAGAGTTCGGATTGCCTCCTGCAGGAATATGAGGCTACTAAAATAATGTACGGTTTCGACGAGAAAATAAACTAAACTCGTAGATGTGATAGTATGCCGCGAGGCTTCTAGGTTTTAGGGTTTTGGTGGCTATCGGGTTTTAAGGGTTGAAAAACTATAATTAAATTAACCACCAATGAAAGGGTTAACTAATGCTATCTTACGACGTACTACTCCTAATAATTTAAATTTAACGAGCAACGAAATTTTAGGCTGGCGACTAATAATACTAATATACCCATGCAACAACATTGAAGAATAAAACTACTCATGCAATACAATTTAAGCTAAGTCCTCGGACACGTTAATAAAATCTTCATTTATTTTTATTATGCGGCGAAAAGTCTAAATGCGGGTGTTATGCATAATTTTCTACTTCTAACTTTCTTGCTTTTACAATCTCTAATCTTAACAACTTATTTATTTATAATTCTTTTTTTTTATTTAGCTAGATCTATCTATATGCATATGCACATATATATGTATATGTATATGTGTACATATATATACATATATACATATGTATATATATATATATATATATATATATATATATATCTAAATCGGTTTCAACCGGCCGGCCCACTCATTTTCTTGCGCCGGCCCATCCTTTCCTCACCTCTACAATGCGTCGCCGCCTCTGGTTATCTGCTCCCTCCCCCCATCTTTCGCTCGGTTTCCTCACCGCCGCCCCTCCTGCTCTTCTCTCCCTCTCTGCGCTGCGCCACCTCCTCCCTCTCTTCTCTCCCTCTCTGCGCCGCGCTACCCTCTCCCTCTCTTCTCTCTGCGTCGCGCCGCCGCCTGCTCTCCCCTCTTTCCCCTGCGCACCGCCGCCTGCTCTCGCCCCTCTACTCCAGCGCCGCCTCCCCCTCTGGTTCGCCGGTCTGCGCCGCCTCTCTCTCCCCCTTCACCCTGCGCGCCGCCTCCTCGCTCTTCCTTCTCCCCCTTGCCCTCTCTCTCTCTCTCTGCCACTCCGCGCCGCCTCCCTCGCAGCTCACGGTGCCGCGCGCCGACCCGATCCGGGGCCTGGAGCCCGAATCCAACCTCCCCCCCACGCGCCGACTACGCCGTCACCGGATCCGTGGCCTTCGGCCGGATCCGGCCCTGCTAGGCCCGATTTACCCTTCCCCTATAATTCTTGCAGATGATACTATACTGATGCATGTTATGTTTTTATTGCTTTTAGCACAAATGCAAGGGTGGCATGGGTGCGTGCTGTGGTGGCTAGGCACAACGGGGACCGGCGCCACCCGCATGCCGGGGGGGTGCGAGGTGGTGCTCGGGGGCGTGGTCTAGCCGCCGGCATCGCGCTGTTGCCTACCTCCGGCTGTGGTAAGTCTACCTCTTTTACTACTCCTATTTTCCATGTGCATGCAAAAGATGATGGTAGTGCTCTGTTGATGGATTTGTGGTGTGATGGTGCTGCCAAAAGCTCACATGCTTGCTAAAAGTTGGGATACATATGCCACTGAAAATGCTAGAATGGTTGAATCTGTGGCTACCTCCTAGTTGGATGCTTGGATGCTGTCGGCTGAGGTGGTGGTGATGTGGTTGCTTGAGGTCGCTCTCTGGTTGCTTGGGTGCCGACAACTCCAGTGACGGCCTCCTTCTGGCTTGCGGCTTGTGGTCCCTCTGCTTGGCTCCTTGCTGGCCTTCGGTTGGCCAATGCCTGAGCTGCTTCGGTGAGGCTAGTGGGGCTATTCTGGTAGTGGCCTCCGATTGGTTTGAGAGTGGGGAGGAAGAAAGTGTTGGGTAAAAGTGTTGGTTGCTCTTTTTCTATTGGCTTGTGACTGAGCTTTGGCTGCTCTGGAACTGCTTGCCCGTGGTTTACTGCCCACGGTTTTGCTACTCGATTGCCTTGTCGCGCGAAAATATCCCAGAAAGCCTGGGCTGGCATTGTTGTGGCTTGGCTATCTTTGGGTTTCTTTGGGGTCCGGGCTGGTTTGTTAGCTTGAGGACATGTGCTGGCTTTGGTCCCTGTTGCTCCTTTCTCCTGTGCTAGATATTTACCTTGGGAGGGGTAATGCTGGCCGATGGTGGCTGAAAAAGAATTGCCTGGCTGGTTGGGGTGGCCTGTGGATAGGTGTTTGTCTTGGCTTTCTTTCTACAGTGCTTGCAACTCTAAACAGGTTTGTTAAAAATCCGGATGATGAACCCTATGGTTGTGAGAGGTGCCGACTGGCCCCCGGACGGTCAGGTATCTCCGTGAACGGAATGCCCCGCCCGAGATAACCTCGAGGGCTCTGACGGCAACTTCTTCTTTTTCTACTGGCTTTTGGACTTCTGCTCTTTTGTTCGGTCTTTTTTGGTATCTAAACTATTGACTGCTATTAAATGAAGCAAGAGGTGTGGCTCGACGACAATTCTAATGTATGATATGCAAAATGTGTACTACTGTCCTTATAGCTGTGTACTAGCGTGTGTGCAACAAATCTAATGTATGTGTGGATGTATGAGATGATCCTTGCTTGTAATTCAATTCCCTCTGATGTAAATGCAAAACTTTAAAAAAGATTGGATTTATTTAGTGTTTATACTACTTGTGCTATTGTGTGCAATGGTTACAACAAATTTTTGAATTCTACCGAATCTTTAACTAGCACTTAACCCCGCTAACCACTTAACTAATTAACCCGCGTGATTAATACTAATCACGCTCAACAGATAATTAATGAATGAGGGGTATTTCACATGGCCATAAGGGCTTCTTACAATGTTGCCCCTATCACAGGGTACTATTCGAGGGTACATATGTTTTTTATATATCTTATTGGACCTCTTAACCCAGCAGACCGAATGGATGTAGGTGGGGGCCTCTTCCACAACAATGCACGTTTTATTTAGTGCTAATTGTATTTGATTAGTACTAATCATAATTAATTAGCGCTAATCACAAGCTTAATGGATGTCAAACACAACAGTGAGAATAAAAAGAATGGGTAAAGTTTGATGCACCTTACTGTCATTGGTATCTGACGAACCTGAAGAAAACCAAAAATGGATTCCATTAGACAGGATCTGAGCTAATTATAAATTTAGTGAATCTTGCACTTCACTTATGTTATGAACATAGTGATGAATTAAGGCCCCATTCGTATCAGCTTCCGCTTCTGACTTTTGCTTCGAAAAGCCAAAAAACAATACGAATACCTGGTTTCTCGAAGCGGTTTCGCCACTCCTCTTCTATTGTCTCGCTCTGGGGATAAGATAGGGGGGTCACGGGTACATTACGCACTCCGATTCTCTCGCTCCCGCTCACGCATCTCTCACTCTTTTTTTACCGCTCACCCGCTCTTTCTACAAGTCACTTCTTTTAACCATCACTATTTATTTTCAATCAAAATCATAAATCACAATTGAAAGTTATCGGCAAAATTCAAAATGAATGTCCTCTATGCCATGTGCCTGAGAGAGAGGGTGCGAGCATTATAACTTGTCTGATGACCAAAAATATTCAAACAAACATACACCATGTCTAATGCTAATTTACATCCTACTTCCCTACTTCTAGTCATTAGCTATTGATATGTAACATATTGATATGATTGTAGAATTCGAGCAACCACAATAACTAGGCAGATTTCCCACTCTATCAAGTTTTATCGGCCTATGATGTTTTTTCCGCAGTACATGTACATAACACATCATATAATGAAGTGAAAAACAATGTACCTCTATGCCACCCATTGAATTATTTGAATTAAATCTCAAACCAGCATGTGTGGCAGATTTAAAATCATCATAAAAGTTCTCTAAAAACCAAGCTTTCACATCAGCTCTAGGAACAAAAGATGATACATATTTTTGTCTCATTGCTTTCAATCTTTCTCTCCTCTCTTTCTTAAAACGTCTAAAGCAAAATTCATGCAAGTGTCCATCTTTTCCACAATAGGTGCAATGAAATCTAATAAAATTAGAATTTTTTTGAGATGATGAGATAGCGCCAACAGTACTAGCAACTGAACTTTGTACAAAGCCAGAAGATTTAAAAATAGTTTGTTTTGATTCAGATTTTATTTCAATTTTTTCAGATTCAAGAAGATTAACAATCTTAGGAGAATTATTCTTGGCATACTCAATATAATTAAATCCTAGACCTTGATTCTTCTCACTTGTTTTTGACTTGTCTAGAATTATATTCAGATTTTTCTTGCCAAAAGAAAATCTCTCTAAAGTGTACTTAAGGTACTCATTTTTTTTAGTTAAAGTGGGGCAAGTTAAGCATCCAAAAGATTTATTCACAAGATTCTTAGGAGCACTAGACTGAGTTAATCTTTCTTTTTCAGCAAAATCATTAAGTTATTTAGTCAATGCTTGTATTTCTGTGTTAAGTTTAGGATAATTAGAACAAGAAGATGTCTCATGATAAAGCATCTGTTGAATTGTTTCCTGAGATGAATTAAATCTAGCATATAATAATTCACACTTAGAGCAAGTTTTAGATTGAGTATTTGAATTACTTGACTTTAAACATACATAAGAACTAGACTTGACTTTTTTAATTTCATCATTTGCAAGTTTTAACCTTTCATTACAACAATTATGTATCAATCTTAATTCGTCAAATTTAGCAGTTACATCACTAAGTTGAATTAAGTTGATATATTGATTGTTTTAGCATTTTCTAACTCAGAATATAAGACTTGACAAGACTCACAAGATTCATCATCAGGAATAGAAGCTCTAAGTCTATTAATTTCAGAATTTAAACTCTCAACAACAAATTCATGATTTTTAATTTTCCTTTTATACTTTTTTAGCTCCTCAGTTAATCTAAGCACAGCACGAGATAAATCAATATAAGAAGGTTTTACCTCATCAGGATCACTACAAAGATTATCATCGTTGAACTCCTCACTGTTGGCCATAAAACACAACCCTTTGAAGTCTACCTTCTTTGCCTTCTTGCTATTGCCCTCATTGTCGCTTTGAGAATCATCATCACTCAAAATGATCTCATTAAGTCCTGAAATTATCTTGTTAACCGCTATACGATAATTGCGCTTCTTGTTTGGATTAATCTTGATTTAGAAGCGACGAGTTGGTGCCTTGTCATCCTTGACCTCTTTGCTCCTCAGTTTGGGGCAATTTATCTTGATATGGTTTTGCTCACCACATTCATAGCATCTGATTGGACCTCCTCTCCGTCTTAATCTGATATTGCTAATTGCCTTGGTCACCCTGTTGGAGAGAAGTACAAGCTGCTCTTCTGGAATCTTCTCTAATTATTCATTTGAAATAGAGCACAGTGCAGATAAAGAAACAATAGAGGAACTAGAAGAACTGTCAGCTTAGTTAGTCACTAGGCCCAAAGAATTATTCTTATTTATTCTGGCCAAAACATCAATCTCATGAATTTTCATCTTGTAATAAAGATAATTCAAAGTAAATGTTTCCATATTAACCGAATGATTAATAGTAGTGACTAACACATTCCAAACAGACATATCTAAAGCATTTAAAATTTGGCGAGCATTATCAGAATCAGAATATGTGACATCAACAGATTGCAAATCACTAATAATTTTATTAAAGCGGTCAAAAAGTGCATCTACTGATTCTCCTGGTTTCATCTCAAATTTAGAATACTCCTTTTTTAATTAATTCTGGCGAACACCTTTAACAGATTTAGAACCTTCATTATAATCAGGTAGAATAGTCTAAATTTTATTTGCATATTTAATATGAGCAATTCTAACAAATTCGTTTCTACTAAAACCTTGCAATAGAATATTCCTAACCTTAGCATTTGCTTCAATATCAACAGTATTTTCACTAGTACCAACAGGAGGCACAATATATAGATTTTCAACTTTTTGCCAAATTACATTACCTTGTGTTTGCAAAAAGACCTCCATGCAAGTTTTCCAATAAAGATAATCGGATCCATCGAAAAACGGTGGTTTACCTGAGAAACGATCCCGATCTGATGCCATTGCAACCTTGCTCTGATACTACTTGTAGAATCGATTCACACTAAGATAGGCAATCAGAGGGGGGTGAACGATTGCAGAAGTTAAAAATAAATTTTAAGACTTCCCCCTAAATACAAAATATATTTAAGGCTCGTTATCCGATCTTTTATGATAAAAAAACTAGCAGCAGATTTAAAAAGAAATAAATAAAAGAAAAAAACAAAACCAAAGATTTGTTACTTGTTGGTTCTTGCTAGTCGTGAGAAATTGCAATAGTGCATGCATGCACTTTTAGATGGATGACTTTGATGCAATGGAATCAAGAAAATAAGTGAAGCTGTTTTGCAATGCATACGCGTGTCTCTAGGAACTGATGACTCGCTGTTTTGCTTCAAGCTTTTCTCGGAACAAGCTCTAGTTGCACCTCCGTTCAAAACACACAGCCGCATGCAAAAGGCCACCGCATCTTCTTGTCTTCTAGCGTCTCGCACGGGAGGAGCCGCCGCACCCCTTTTTTTCTCCGCGAATCACCACTGCGTTGCCACAAATCTCCGATACTCTCACGGCCGCCAGCGCCCTTTTTTTTCTTCGGAATCTGGGCACTCGCTTCGCTTCTCGTTCTGTGTCAAAAAACTCATGCATGCGCCTCACGATCGGTCAGCTGCTCGCCACTTTTTCCTTCTTCGCCGCGCCTGTAAGCGCTCGCCTACACTTCCTCTTCTTTCTGCCAAAGAAAATGCCACGCGTAGCCTTTTTCTTTTCTTCCCAGAAAACATCGTGCGCACCTCGCCCCTTTTTTTCTTCGCAACAAGCCGAGTCGCCTCTCCGTTTTCTTGCCGAGAACTCACGCCAAAGCACTGCTTGCCTCAAAAGTCACGGCCGCCAAAACAAACAACCGCCCAAAGCGCTCAATTGATTTTTCTTTTTCTTTTTATCTCAAAAACACGACCTTACAAAAATCGTGCACTACTCCACATCTTCTCAATCAGCCTCACGTCCCTATTTATTTAGTCACCCCTAACTCCTTAATCTACTCCAATACGTCATCAACTCTAATACAGCTCATCCTAAACTTTTTCGCCTCAATAGGCTTTTTGACCCACTACTTTTCAAGGAACCCAAAACCTTTCATAACATGGGTTTTTTAATTCTTTTTATGCTTCTGATTTTTCAGCCTTCCATATGTCGAAGCCTCCAGGACCACACCTCCTGTATCTTCTCCACACATCATCTCCATGCACATTGTTCTCTAGTCTGAACATCCCGTATGACATCCTTCACCGATAGACCTCAGTTCCTCTCTGAACTTAGTCCCGAAACCTCAGTTCCACCCGAATCTAGTTTCAGTCCTGTCATCGACCATGTTCCACCTCAAGCAACACCTGCACATAAATAAACCAAAGAATATTTTTCTGGCATAAGTTCGTCCGAACTTAACCAACATCAATCCATACACGCGCAACACACCATAAGTAATATCGTAATCATCGTTATCAATTATTTATCATCTAAAATAGTCTAGACCTAGTCACATGGTCTAACACCAATGAGAGTAACAAAAAGGCAAAACATACATATAGAACAAGAATTATGTCATAAATATACTGCCATCAGTTATTCGAGTTTGGAATGACAACTTGGAGACGAGAGCCACAGATAGATTATACAGATTTTTCCCCAGGAAGGTATGATGGAGAACTGTCGTTCGCATGGCTCCTCTTCTTATGGAACATGCTTGTGATGTTTGGCAGCATAAAGCTCTTTCTCAATAGCGTTCTGCTGCTCCTTTGATGCCCATCATTCTTCTCAGTGGCTTTTCCAGCAGAAGCCTTTTGTACAGCTGGAGATGTAGTTGCATATGCTTGCGTTTCTGCAGAAGATTGGGCCTCCGTAGTTTTGTTCTGTTCCTTCTCACGCCACCTCTTAAGCTCACCTTCTACAGCTTTCTTTGCTGCTTCAGCCATCTTTTCCCTCTTTACTGCCTCCTCTGTTGCCAATTCCATTTCCTCCATCTCTTTACAGGCAGTTTCCCATTTCTTAATTGGCTCATTCTCACTGGGAGGATCAAAATCATTTCTCAAAAATGACAATTTCTTCTCAGTTTCTTCCAAAGCTTGTTTGTATGTTTTCCTAGCAACATCCTTCTCAGAAAGGATTTGCAACTCTTCTTCGTATGCTTGCTCAGTAGCTGCCTTGACATGCATATGCAACTCTTGAATTGCTGCAATCTCATTACGAAGTTGAGAATCCTTTTCATTGTTGGCTTCAGTTGAGTGCAATGATGCCTCTTCCTGCTAGGCAGCAGACAACCTCATATCCAATGAGGTTTCAAAATCCTTCTTGAGCTTTCTAAGCTCCTGTTTTGTTGCATCAAGGTCTGCCAGAGCAACAGCATACTCATCCCTTGCACTGTCCAGTTCCTGCTTCAAAGTGTTATGAATATTGTATGTATTGATATGAGCCCTAAGAGGCTATATATATGAGAGTACAAAGGGGATATGTCATATAGAAATAAGGCATATATAAAACAAAATACAAACTCTATATCTTAATACAACTCTATCTCCTTAACACCCCCCTCAAATGCAAGGTGTATGCAATAGCATTGCATTTGAAAAGAGTTGTTACTAAAATAGTAAATAAAATCTGAAGTTCGAATCTTAATGATGTTGTCGTAGCGTGTAACTCTTAAAAAATACTATCGAATCAAGTCGAAGAGAAATAGATAGAACCATGACGGTACAGATTGAAGCCCAAGACAGCGGCAGCGCAGTGCATAAGGTGCAGAAGAGACACGGCAGCCTTAAAGCTCAGGGCGGCGGCTACAGAAACGGCGGCATCACAATAACTTCTACGATCTGCACGCGGCTCAGAGAGAAGAGCGGCGACTGCTGTCATGCAAAATAAAATTTCTACACTTCTATGTCTGATAATAAATTTCTAGACTCGCACGGCTTTGACGAATTGAAGGATAGAGGCTAAGAATTTGGGATGGACACAACGAAAGACTCAAATAGAAAAAATATCAAAGATCCCGTAAACACTTTCCATATGCCCTGAGCAATATGATCCACCATAGACCTGAATCAACAGGTGCCACACGGCCTATTACAGCCTCCCCGAAATCAGGATCCAAGACCTCCTCAGTCGCATCCTCATCGCCATCAAGTGGAAGCTGGCAAGCATTAAGCCTTGTCCTGGACTATGGCAGTCCATTGTCTTATCTTAGCTCTGAAGGTGAAGGGTGTGAAGAATGAAGGCCTCGGGGGTTCTCGGTGGCGACGAGACCGAGGCGTACGTGCGCACCAACAAGATCATCCTTGAGGAGCTGGACATCCAATTGGACAAGCAGCTGGCCAAGAGGTTGAAGAACAAGGGCAAGTCCTAGGGGCCCAAGGAGGACTGGGAGATCGACCTCTCCAAGCTTGAGATCCAACGCGTCATCGCCTCGCCTCGAGCTCACGGCAGCGCATTGAAGGGGCATGAGGTGCAAGGGGAACCCCTACCCGGCCGATGGCGGCATCTGTGCCACGTGCCTCCGCAACGGCCTGCTCGCGCTCGCTCGCCACGAGTGGAGAGCGACGATCATGCCCGCGGCGAGCAACTGGTGCGCCTCGGGGGCGGCAGCAGGTTGTGGGCCATGCGGATCTGGATCGGTGGCATGTTCCTGGTGCGCATCAAGGCTTCCGCCGGGATGGGGAGGCCGGTGTCCGCAGGGTGCCATTAGGCACCGGCGGCGGCGAAGAGGAAGATGGTGGAAGCGACCAGGACGGTGGCCGCGGTGAGTGGCAGGACAAGGGCGCGGGGCGCCACAGGGGAGCGCGAGTCACATCCGGGAGGTGGCCGCGGGCGGAGAAAGGCTGAAGCAGTGGGCTCCCACAATGGGGTCATCGGGCAGCGGCCGACAGAGGACAGCGACGACCGGCGGAAGGTGAAGCGGCGGACGACGTAGCAGGCGGCGAAGGCAACCGCGAATGACAGCCGGCGGAAGATGGTGACGAGGCAGTCTAAGTCCATGTTCCCCCACGGCTCCGACGCAGCCTCCTCCTCCTCGTCCGTGAACATGGGCGTCGTTTCTTGGATCATCTCGAGAAGACGGGCGACGGCTTGACCGCCTCATGCTCCGCGGGATCTAGGGGCGGAGGCTGGATCTGAGAACAGTTAGAGAGGTGGCTGCCCCCGGGAGCGGAGATTGATCCTCCCGGGGGCAGCAGCAGCGGAAGATGAGCGGAGACTAGGCGACGGCTGCTACAGTAAGCTCTAACCCTAACTTTTGCTCTGATACCATGTTATGAATATTGTGTGTATTGATATTAGATCTAAGAGGCTATATATATATATATAGTAGAGTACAGAGGGAATATGCCATATAAAGATAAGACATATATGGAATAGAATATTAGATCTAAGAGGCTATATATATAGTAGAGTACAGAGGGAATATGCCATATAAAGATAAGGCATATATGGAATAGAATACAAACTCTATATCCTAATACAACTCTATCTCCTTAACACAAAGGACCATCTTTTCCAGCGGCCTCTTTCGAATTTCCACCTTCAAGCTGCTTGGTTCGAGTCTTTGCAACCTCTGTTGCCTGAATAGCTAACGCTTTTGATTTGTTGATTGAATCCAGCTTGTGGATTAGCTCCTCAACAGTTTTCTTAGCTTTCTCCAGCTCAGATAGTGCTGTACTCTGGTTGTCTCAGCATTACTCAGCTGTTCCTTGTATTTATTAAACTCTTTCTGGGGCAAGTGCAGTTCTGTCTCCTTAGCCAACACCCTCTGCCACAAGTATGATTTCAAAATTACAAGCGTAAGACTATATTTGAACAACCAGATACCAAATAGATCATGTGAAACACCCTCTGCCACAAGATATAAAGGAGCAATCAGACAAAATACTCTATTTTAAAATGCAAAAATCTAGATGCGTGAGAAAATCTGTTATCTACAAGATTAAAATGCATCCTCAAAATAAAATATAAGTAAAATAAAAAGTTATGAAAATTGGAAACACGGGAAACAACTGACAAAGACCCATGGATTTTATGTCAGGTAGTGGATGGTACAGCTACTTGACAAATTTTGGTCCTATATATTAGAGGACATCCCAACATTGGCCACAGTGAATTCATTCCTGTCTATGTCAAGAATAATGTTCAATTATTTGCACATGAAATGTCTAGAAAGTCACTACAATTCAGCAAAATTTCAGCTATCATTTCTAATTGTTATTTATTTTCTTATTGTTCATTCCAAACCTTAACAGAGCAGTTGAAAAAATCAGCTCAATTTAAAAACATAGTTCCCACTTGCACTAATTATAGAAATTGTATAGTTGTCTATCCAAGAATCTAACTAGTATCCTTCTGGGTGAACCATCCACCAGTAGGATAGATTCTAGGTTTAATTGAAAAGTCACGAAAAATACAAAAAAAAGGAGAAAAATATCTACCATGAGAAATTGTGACGACTGTGAAAAGCTTTAGAGGTGTTATATTATCAGGACAAACACCCAATGGAAAAGCAGTTCAAGCATAGCTGACAACCTCGTGTGTTTTGACTTGCAGCAGGTGAACAAAAGTTTCTCCGAGTCCTCCATCAAATCCTAGAATTTAATATTCTCTCTCTCATAATAGTTCCCTTCTGCATCGCGAAGCATCTGATCCAAATTGTTATTGTGCAGTTTACCCAATTGGAACCACAATTGATATCATCCGACAGCATATTATTGACTTTACCAGCGATGTCATTATTACTACCTTTCTGTGTAATATGCTCTTCATCATGATTGGTCCAACGCGTATACCTCTTTTTGAAACCCCATTGAATCATGTGTACTTCAATCTATGCTTGGTTTTTAAACATATTTAGATTCTCGCAATCAATGCATGAACAATATATATATTCCACCTCCTTATTCAACATATCTTCCTCGGTAGTTCTTGTAAAAACAGATACACCATTAATATACTCTTCACTCACATGATTCCCAGCGTACATCCAGTTTCGGTCCTACGTTACACACATATATATATATAACAAATTAGTATTAAATGTTAAATTAATTAATTATTATACTAGATATATATCGTATGCATTAAGGTTTTACTTAACACAAAAGCCATTTTCCCTAGAACTAATAATAACCAACTATTTTGACCATTTGGCTTACATGACAGGCACTTACAAGTATGGCCAAGTAGAAATAGACTATAATTTGATTAAATTCTAATCCCTAGACCATACTAGATGTAAAGAATCTTCTCTCCACATCAAGCTAGCTAGATCTAGACCATCTTCAATTCTTCTATCATTAAAAGTTAAATCTACATTATAATACAACTAGGAACAAATTACTAACCATAGGTGGTCAAAAATTTGATGGATCTTTAATTACTCTTGTCAAATAGTCTCTTTTCACCAAATGGTCTCAAAGCTTTGTCTCCAGCTCAAAGCAGCAGTCTAGAGGGTGTTACAATATAGTTGAATTATCACATACGGTTTTTAATACAAACCATATATAATGTCTTAATTATCACAGACAGTTTGTAATACAAACCATTTGTGATACTTCATAGGGGGTTAAAAAAACCATATGTGATATTTGGTAATATCACAGACGGTTTATGGTGAAAACCGTTTGTAATACTTCACAGACAGTTTTCACCATGATCCATATGTGATATTATATCTTCACAGATAATTTTTAGCACTAGAAGCAACATAGACGGTTTCTAAACTAAAACCGTCTGTGATAGTATTTAATACTAACGGTTTTAGAAAACCATCTGTGATGTGGTGTCTAGTATTAAGCTTTTTGTAGTAGTGAGAGCCATACGGACAGCAGTTCTCCATCATACCTTCCTGTGGAAAATCTGCATAATCTATCTATGGCTCTCGTCTCCAAGTTGTGATTCCAAACTCGAATAGCTGATGACAGTATATTTCTTACATAATTTTATCCTGTTCTATATGTATGTTTTGCCTTTTTGTTACTCTTGCTGGGCTTTTGGATGAGTACTTTGCACCTCTGAAATTCAGTGCGCATTTTTTATTAATTCCAGTGGCTTTGTCTGTTATCAACACAAAATAACCACATTTTAGTCAATTCTGATTTTCATTCAAATAAAAAAGTAGAAGTATCACACGCGTTCCAAATTGTTGCATTTATCAATTATGATTTGTAGATGTCGCGGTTACGAAAGGACCTGAAGATCTGGATATCGTGCTTTGCTGGACTGTCATCTTCTGTAGAAATTAGGAAGTGTTGCCTTATCATTGGCTTAAAAATATGTTATGTTGGAACATGCACCATCAGCCATCAGGTGTGTTACACATATAGAAGCAAATCTACAGCACCATAGTACGTTGAGTAATGCTAAGAACAGCGTTCCCGCTCGGGTTCCAACCTCCAACCAAGGAAACCACCCCCAATCTGCTCACGCCCACCACCTATTCGTCGATATACCGCTGCTCCCGCTGGCTTCCGCCTGTGTCCACCTCCCCTTCTGCCGCAAGCGGTGCCACTACTGCGACTTCCCTGTCATCGCGCTCGGCTCCTCCCCCTCCCCCTCCCTGCCCTCGCCCCGCAGCAAGGGCGAAGACCCGAGGATCACCGACTACATGGAGACATGGGGCTTATGCTTTCCTTTTCCTTCTCTTTTCTTCTTCACCTGTATAAATATAAGTCATATCACAGTGTTGTATATGTAGGCAATATTTTAATTCCAAGTTTTACTAGGAGACAAATATAATAAACTAATAATGCAAAACACATAACTAACAGTAGATTGCTCATATTATTTTAGGAAATACACAAGAGAAATATAGTATAAAAGACGATCGAACGCGCGAACGACTTACTGTTGAGCCTGATGAAGAATAGGAAGCAGCGTAGGCGTGATGCAGTGCAGAACGTAGATGTCGCAGTGCAATGAGCGGTCGCGCAGATATGCGCTGCTCAGAAATCTTATTGTCGTCCCCGTGTAGGTCTTCACGGCAGCAACGGCTCGGAGATACCACTCCTCATCTTCACGGTGCATACCGGAAACAAGAGTCGACGAAGCTCAGACAACGCAACACAACAGCACAAGTTCGTAGAAGGAAGAGAATGGAGGCAGTGAGCTACTTCAATATCTACTCTGGACGTCTCCAGGCATATATATACATATACATACATATATGTATGTATACACAATATATACATATAAATACATATATGTATATGTATATATGTATATATATAGGCAGACTGATAACTAATATGATTAAATTAGTCATTTACCCACTGGTAACTGATATATTTAACCAGCCATTTACCCACTGGTAACTGGCATATTTAACCAGCCATTTACCCACTAGTAACTACCTGTCATCAAAACCCCATAAAGCTCCAAATTCAAATGTTTGAATCTCATTCAAACTGTGAGAGAGTGATCCATGGTTCAACAAAAATAAAGGTGGGCTTTGTCTACCAAGTGGCGTGCCATACCACGGTTGCGCGTCACAAGCACAAGTTGTTGGATCGTAAGTGCCTTCTCACTCCAAAAGTTAGCCAATGAGATGAGGGACTCCCCCACTTTTAAACTAGGTTCCCTGCCCTTCCACAACTAATGTGGGACTATTCCAACAATCTCCCCCTTCACACATTGGTGTCTCCCAGCCGTTCACTGCCCTTTCACCGTACACCGACGGTCTCTCAGGGTCCCCTTCACCGTACACCTACGGTCCCTCAGGTTCACAGTCCATCAGGCATTCACACCCTAGTGTCCATTGGGCCAGAGATGTTAGAACATGGCTCTGATACCACTTGTTGGATCGTAAGAGCCTTCTCACCCCAAAAGCTAGCCAATGAGATGAGAGACTCCCCCACTTTTAAACTAGATACCCTGCCCTTCCACAACCAATGTAGGACTATTCCAACACAAGTCACACGAAAATACGTTAATACGCGCACGTGCGCGTGTGTGTGATTAGTCAAAGCTATACTCATGCCATCCACATCCATAATTCAAATAGTAGTATAGACTCTAACTTATAAATTAGTCTCCCTTACCTTGCCTTAGCAATATGATACTAAATCTTGTATACTTTGAAATTAAGAAAATGAGCCTTATTTATAGGCCTATTCTAACACAGCTAGGTGACTAAAACAGTATGTTGCTAAACGACAGGTCCCGAGTTTGATTCAGAGCTCAAGTTGGTTATCCTGCTGTACCCTCAATGAAAAAGGAAAACGTGTATTCATAACATGTCTAAAAGAGTACAACTGAAACAGCTTAACAGCATGTACTGATGTGCATGCATCGAGACCCCCATTAACATCAGCAGTCATCTAGTCAATGGGAAACAGGGACAGAGCTCACCAACAACTTTCCAAGCAACAAAACTGTTCAGCTATAACTCAACTGTCAAGTGTCATCCAACTAACTGGAAAGAAGAAGACAGGTGAGTTAGCTAGTCCATTGCTCTTCTATCAAATCAGATTATCCAGTATAATGGTGCATGATCTGCCCACCCAAACCCAAACGAACACACCGAAAACAACACGGATCAACTATCTTGATGCATGAATTACTTCCTGAACTTTCAGATGTATGTTGTACAATTGAACTAATACATTACAATATTCGTATTTGCAATATACCATAAATTAATTAGATGCAGTAGAAAAACCAATTCGTGGCTACGATACAGCAGAGAGGATCCCCAGTTCGACGCGCAGTGGTTCCCAGTCCAACAAGGGAAGGGCAGCAATTCCATAGAACCACAAAAAGTTATCTGGCGGTCGATCACATGGAAATTTCGTAAAACAAATCGAATCACAGATAACCCGCAACCGCAACCATCCCTACCTCTTCGTTGAGACGTTGGCCACCCAAATCCGACTCGCCCTTGCCTTGCCGGCTTCGCCATGCCATGCCATCCCCGGTAGCACGCTCGTCTTCGCCATTGCCTTGCCGGCTTCACCACGCCGCACCATATCCGGCCTCACGCCCGTCCTCGCCGCTGCATTTTGGCTTCGCACCGGACCGCGGAGCGAGGCTCCCCGGGCCCACTCGCTCCTATCCTCAGCAGCCCCACACGAGGCTATGTCCCTGGCCTACAGAACAATTGGCTAAGGAATGAGAGGAATAGTCGATAGATAAAGGGCAAAATCGGCAGTTCAAGTTTGGAATATATGAAAAATAAGATAATAGAAAAGAAAATGAGAGAAAATGAGTGATAATAGCATATATCAAAAGAGAAAAAATGGATAAAATGAGTGATAATAGCATATATCAAAAGAGAAAAAACTGGAGTGATAAATTTCAAATTTCAGAAAACTGAGTAGCATATCTTGAACTGGTAACTTTCTGAATGACATATACCCAAGAAAGAAACTTTTTTGTGTGTGTATTGTAGCCTCATGTTCTGATTCTGTTTTGGGGTTCAATACTGCTGTAGACAGGGAATTGGGGAAACAAATACACTGGATACATCATCATATGTTGCGAATAACGCACAGAATAATAGAGACAAGAGACACGAATTTTTACGTGAAAAACCCTTGCGGGAAAAAACCACAGGCGCTCAAAGACAAATCACTATATTGTGGAGAGATTACAATGGAGAGTTTCTCTGAGGGCTTGATCTTCCTATGGACTACTGGGGTGTATTTATAGTGGTGGGAAATAGAGTCCCACAAATAGAGGAGACTAAAAATAGAATCCTACATGGACACAGAGTCCTACACAGATACGGATCTGAATTCAGATCACTTTTCAACAATCTCCACCTTGAGCTGAATTCGGATCACTTTTCAACAATTATTCTCCACCTTGAGCCGAATTCCCTCCAGTAGTCAAAGAATATCATGAACTCCTCCAATAAAATCAGCATGTACACCTTGAGCGCCGAAAGTCCAAAGGACTAGTGAGTAATACCAACTAAGTCTAAGCAAAGCTCAAACTTAGATGCAGGAACTGGCTTTGTCAACATATCAGCTGGATTATCATGAGTTAAAGTTTAATTTAATTATATTAAATTATTTTAAATTCTAAAAATTTATTTTAAGCTTGATTTAATTCCAGAAAATTTATTTTTAAAAACAGGGCTTTATAAACTCTAGAAAATCAGGATGTTACAAACTATTTACGTATTTTCGTTAATTTTGGATGTATAGTTTAAGGGGTTTTCATGTTTCGATAAATATTTGTAACCGTATTCGTTTCGTTTCGTATTCGATCCATATCTGTATTCGATATTATTCGTATTTGTATTCATATTCGAGTTATCCGTATTCGTATCCGTATCCGAAAAAAATATGAAAACAAATATGGTAGAGACATTATCCGTCCGTATCCGATCCGTTTTCACCCCTACTCACAGCCTCCCAATCTCAACAAGATAGTGTAGCGGATGACACAATATACAAGAAGAGCAAGTAGTGTTAATTCCTTCTCATCCTTTGCCTTGAAGTTCTCCACCTCTGGATCCTGATACATATAATAAGTGTCTAGAGAAGGCGGTAGTACAGCTGAGTAGCGGCTGCTAGTATATCCAAGTGGGTTGATACATTCACGATTGTCTGGCAACCCAAGCATAGCTGCAATCCTCTCTTTACTAATTGTCCGATGCTGTCTGAAAGGTATAAACGTGATATATGACTGGTCCTGGGGATTCGAAAGAGTGGCATAAAATTCAAGGACAAGATCAACTCACCAACTCATTGGAAGCCTTACCAAAAGCTATGACAAATCGGGAGTAGCATTGAATAGGCATTGTATGATTCTCCCTAAAGCTACCTCACTGACCTTTCTCTAGTTAACTGTCATCACCAATATTCTCGCAGCGAGGAGGAAACCATCTAGTCAAAGAAACTTTTTTGATTTTTCGAAGCTCTTTACCTTTCTTGTCGGAGTAATCAATGGGCTCTATGACCTTTGTCTCATTTAACTCTGAAGATGGGTCCACATAAACTGGAAGAGGAGCATAAGCATGAGTAAGAGCTAACAGTCGAGCACAACCTCTGGGTGGTCGATGGGGAGCACCACCTCTGATTGGTAACTGATGGCCCCTGGAAGGTGGAGCATTATTAATGTCCTGAACAACCTCCTTGATATGTTGATGTACCGATGGATCCCTGATCATAACAATAGACATCCTTGGCTATTAACATGACTATCTAATCGTCAAAGTGCCCGATTGAGGTCTCACATTCCTCGAAGAAGGAGGAGGCGATGGTGAAATCTTTTTCTACTTTCCCTGGTGAAAACATCTAGACCCTTAAAAATGATTTTGTTAATTAATGACATTATGTGAATGTGGGATTAACATGTTTACTGACTATTAAAAAGGTTTAGTCCCTAATGATGGACGTGACAAATTGGAAATGCATGCTAAGGATCAACATGAGGATCAAGATGACTCAAGACAAAGGGACAAGTAGTCTAGGATCCCTTTTGTTTTTACCGGTCTCAGAAGAAAGATTGGAAGATCAGGTTATAGAATAAATACTGTACTATTAAGAGGGATTATGGCTAGTTACTTGATAGATTGTTCTTGTATCGTGGGATCAATTTAGGATCATGCATACACTTAAAACTAAAATTGATAGCCAAACTATTCATTATCAAATATTACGAAAGTACCAGAGTGAAACCCGCGATACTTCCGCTATCCAGAAGTACCAATGTATAACGAGCGATACGTTTTTTCCATAGAGAACCATCGGAATGATTTTGTCTCTCTGAAAAATGGAAGTACTGGAGTTTCAACGGCGGAACTACCGTAGAACGGAAGTTTCGCATATCTTGAGCAGAACTACCGGAACATGGAAGCTTCGAAAATCTGGGCGGTATGTTTTTTCAAAGAGCACCATCTTTCGGCCTCAAAGTTGACGGAAGTACCGCGCCAAAATTTTGGAACTTCCAAAGATCAGAATTACTGCGCATATAACGACAGAAGTACCATGCCAAAATTTAAACGGCTAGTTCTGATGCTCTGATATAGCTGTTATTGTTGCTACAGTACATAAGCGGTAGTTTTGCAAATTGTACGGTGGTACTACAGCTAACCCTGATTTTTCAGGATTACTTTATGCAACGACTATATTTGGTTGGTGGGAGTATAAATACTTTTCCACCAGCTCAAGGATAGGATGAAGAGATTCTATTGAATATCATTGAGCATAGAGCATTCACTCCATACCTCAATTACTTTCATTCCATTCATTTGAGGTAGTCAGCCAAAATCAAGTGCATTCTTTTGGTTAAATGTTTCTCTCTATTTTCCACACTCATATTTCTAGTTGTGTGATTAATAAGATTGCCATATTTACTTGTGCTAGAAATATATGTGTAGTGATTATTGCTTGTGGTGCCTTATTCTATATAAAATTGTGTAGGGTTAACATTGCACTAAAATCTTGCCTTGCTACAATTTGTGGTAATTAGTTTTAGAAGACAAGAATTTTTATAACCTCCTATTTACCCTCCTCTAGTCGATTATCCTTGATCCTACATCTGGTTTGCTACTGATACTTTATCCATGATGATCACTAAAGAAACACTGACAAGAACAAAGTGCAAGCAGTATCCTCTGTCCCAAACTTGAATTGGCAAGCAACGACCATTGACATTGAATCAAACTAAGCAAACAAAACTGTAACACCCCAGGATCCACATCACCCTAGGATGCCATTAAACCACTCTACAGCTAGCCAAAAATTTCAAGATAATTTATTTTGGCAACAATTTCTAGACATGAAGCATTAAGCGGAAGCATAATCAACTAAGGGAATAAAGATAACGATAACAAGTTCAATATTTGAAACAACCTCTAGCAGATTAATCAAAGAATAGATCACAAGTTCATCATTATTAACTAAAACAATCATCCACGGATAGCGAGGTATTTGGCTAGAATTCCATCGACTTTATTACAACATGAATTTATGAACCAAGTGCATTATTGTGGTGCCGCTCTACCCATCCCATGAGTGCTCATGAATAACCTGTAGGGGGAAAACAAGGGTGAGATAAAAATCTTAGCAAGCAAACTGTTTAACAGGCTATTCAGACTACAAACAAATATACAACATCATTAAAGTATCAACATGTCCACATCCACAATGTGCATCCACATTCATTATCAAGCTAATTAAACTACAATGATATTAAGCATCAATACCTATTTCCCAAAATGATCACGATTATAGTCTCAACCATATTTACTACCAACAATAGTAGAACCTTAGCAAATGAATCTTGATTATCTCCTACATATCATCCACCACTACCACTACCAATGACAATAAAGCATTAACATATTTTACCTCACTAACTTTATTATTTCTCGCATCCACAACTGTTATCAATAATTGTCACAAGAGAAAAAAATAATCTCATGCCATAGTCACAACCCCTACCATACCACAAGGGATGAACCCCAATCCACGACCACAACCACTTTCCTCATACCACAAGTGACTCTCATGATCCAATTCCGCATTACAACAATAAAGTTGCAGTTGTTTGTAAAATAACTTCACCACAATGTATTGCATAAGTATGCAAATAATCTTTCCACAATGCAATGCATATGCATGCTATGCTCCACTGCACCTTTACCCAACAAGGTAAAAGTGTGCATCGTGCTACGTCAATGCACGATGCTGTACCGGTACAGTCGCGGCGACATCAACAATGCAAATGTTATGACATGTTCATGAATGATATGATAATCATAAACCACAATAATTTAACCACGAAGGTCAACCACGTAACCCACATTCGATTCACCAAGATCATAATCAATCAACCTATAGTGTATCCTACCACATAGACCACAATATATTCATCAAGATTGCTACCACCACAACCACAAGTAATACCACTCCAAGGGCATCATTATGATCCTCATGAAATTAACAACAAGAAAAATATCGTCATATCCACCATGCATTTACTTTAATATACCATAATTAGCTCATTAAGTAAATTACCACAGTACTACCAAAACTCATCCAAACATGGTAAGTGATTAATATCTTACTACCACATTCTTACTTAGAAAGCATATAATCATGGCATATTATTTAACATTACCAAAATCATGCATATTGCAAGTAGTAAGAATAACGGGTTAAATGGTAGCACATCCACTACGTTTACTTGCCTCTACCGACGATGTGACGAAATCACGCGCGTTCAGAAGCAAAACCATCTGTCCAAAAAGGCACCTCTCAGCACACATTACAACAATGAAAACGCGACTCTCGAAGAAAAGATATCGCTAAGCCCCAAAATCCCACAACATCCTTCCCTGCGTAATGGTTCTACAATCTTCCCACTACAGCGGCGCTGCTTAATATTTTTTCTATCTTTAAAAATATAACACTAATCATAGCAAAAGATATATATCTGGATTTCTCACTTAAATACCTACACTTTTCATGTAGATCACATATTTTTATTTTGTTTTTAGCAAGGTGTAACAAAATGCTCAAAACAGAGAACATCCTCTGTTCTATCTGTTTGGACAGTCAGGTTCAAATGCTTCCCAACAACAGAGTAGGGCTCTAACAATTTTGATTTTTATACAACAGCTATCTTACTAAATTTCCTACAACTTTCTCAGTGGTGGCCAAAAATATAAAATTCATCTACTATCTCTAATTCCTATCTAAACAGCGGTCTGTCCCTATCTGTAACCCTGACAGACAGTGAGATTCCAGACCCTTGTACGTCTAAATTACGCGGCAAACAAATCTGAATAAAATACAGTAAATGCGCATTGTCATCCTCTACATTTTTCCTTTTGGGGAGACCCTCGGGAAAAATCGTCTTAGGGGTCTATAGCGCATGAACAGCCGCATTGTGCGAATTGATCTACAGACAAACAGCAGGAACTCTCTAATTGGAGAATCTAATTGCTAATCCCAAATCAAATCTCATGCTAAGAACCCTAATAACAGCAAAATAGAGGGTAACTGAGATGAGTAATTTACCTAGAGGATCCCATAGGATCACCCCTTCTTCCCTTCTCTTCTTCTCCTCTTCTTCCTCTTCCTCTTGGTTTCTGCTTGCACCAAAGGGGCAGCACTTGAGAGGAGGGAGAGGGGCACAAGGGGGAGGGGGAGGTGGCGGCCAAGGGGTGGAAAAGGGGAGGGGGTGGCCGGCCACATGGGTTTTATGGGGGTGGGGTGGCTAGGATTAGGGTTGGGGGTGCGACCACCCCTCGGGCTTATTGGCCCAAGGTGACAAGCCCACCCTCCAGCCCGCCCGCTCAAAGGTTTTTTTAATTTATTTATTTGATTCAATTTTCATTTTATACTATTCCACTATTTTGTTTTCCCTTCCCGCGCTTTACCGAAAATCCGGGCGACTCCGCGATTATTTTATAAACCGACGCCGAATCGACGTTCAGGATATTACATTCTCCCCACCTTAAAAAAGATTCGTCCTCGAATCTAACTCCTTAACCCACAAGATAAAAGAACAATCAAGGAAAGAACAACCAAAGGGGTAGAGCATCCCAAGGAAACCACAACTACGGGTACTCTTCCGCCTCGAAGAGCTCGGGCTCTTCTTATGCATCCGGTCTTCAAGGTTCCACGTCGCCTCCCACTCGGACTGGTTCATCCAGAGGGCCTTCACATGCTTGATGGCCCTCTTCCTCACAGCTAGTTCTAGCGAGTCCACAATTCACGTTGATATAAGCCGAATATCCACATAACTCTTAGGCCAGCTCTGAGCGGTCAACAAGTCATGCCATTTTCGTAAAATTTTTCTGCGACAACTATTAAACCACTTTCTAATACCGTCCTACTTCTTAGAACATTTTTCTCTATTTATTATAATCAGGATAATACATTGTACCCCTTTAAAAGAATTTAACCACAGATTCCACTCACATCATTCTACTAGAAGCACAATGATATCTTTTACAAATAGAACCCAATAAAAGAAGAATAAAGAATTCTGAAGTAACACACTAGCAATCAGCTTTCTTTTAAAGGACCACGATCCAAATCAAAGAATTCACCATAAAATATTTTCCACTCTCCAAGTAGACAATTGAAGAAACCACACCACATAAGCCAAGAGTGAAAATCACTCGACAGACCAAAACAATCATTTTTTCCCAGCCGGAAAAGAATACGTCTCAACGTAAAACAATTCAATTTGCAGATGACCTCCGCCAAAGACGCACAACATGAGCAAGAATCAAGCGAGCATCTCACTACTCGAGATAATAAATATTTCCCACTCCATTTCTTTGAATAATTTAACTTCCTTGAACGAAGGATTTCCAAATCATCGCCCAACACACCAACTCATTTACTACACCTCAAAGATGCTATCCACAATCCTCACACTATTGAAATACCACTCTGATCCACTATTCCCACACGGAGACACTGGGTCTCTAAGGTTCTACCATAACAAAGGTAAAGCTTCGACTCAGCATTCAAGACTTCTATAATAACTCCCCGTATAAGATAAGGAAATCCTTGGGTGAAAACCCTACTATTCCACAATTAACATACACTCAATCCTTAAGATCGACAAATTATTTGGCTCTAAGACAATCATTCTATTTAAATCATATTCTTCCCAAGGATTATCCCACGAAAATAATATGTCAACCAATATATCTCAAACATCGTGATATTTAAGATTCTACAAAAATGTCTATTAGACCACCACTATCCAGTTTCCATCACGCAACAAAGGAAACTTCGCAACTCAAATTGGTTACCCTTTTCTTAGAAGAAGAGGTAAGAAGAAATAAATTCCAGCACACAGAAAATTCGCTATCATTCACAGTAGCTAAAAGACAAAGAGAAAATAAATAGCAATGAGGATGGAAAACACAAGATGAGATCATCTGTACCTCAAATACTTCTAGTACAACTCTTTCTTTTAACAAGAAATAATTTCCTTTGATTACAGCATCCCGCCAATTCTGATCGCACACGAACCACTGCTAAGAGAAGGTACGAGATTAGAATTTCGGCGAGGAATATGAACCCAAGGATTAAGGTTTGGGTTTTGGAATTCGTGGAATAAATATAAGAGAAGCAATGAAATTTATCACATACCCAACTCTAGGATGAAGAGAAAACCCTTGTTGTTGGCAATGGTGGCCACAGCGACACCGGCATCGTAGAAGAATTGAGCGGTAGCGATGGTAGAAATTTATGACAAGCACAGAGGGGTAGCTTGAGAGTAGTGCACACTGATGGAGAGCTCGAGGTGGTGCAGTCCCATTTGCAGTGGTCGTAGGCAGCGAGGGGTGCACGACAGCGAGGGCAAGCAATGGCGATGCGACGCATGGGAGTGCCGACGTGGGATCGTGAGAAGTAGATGGATTTGGGAATTTTGACTAGATGAAATTGATTTTGACTTTAGGTCAAGGGGTCAACGTATAAGTACAATAATGAATGGCTCAGATTGAAAGGTTCAAGATCGAATGGATCGGATTGACCTTAGAAGCACGAAGGGGTAAGAGTGGATCTAGACCCTCCAAAGTGACTTAAAGTTGATCCAACAGTCCAGATCAGATCTAAAGATGAGAATATAGACCCATAGTGTTTCCTATGTAACTCGAATAATCTGGTTGAGTCAGATAATCTAAGCCACTCAGATAATCCGGCCTAGTTGGATGATCTGGCTTACATAGGAAATTGCAGAAAAACTCTATGAGCTAATATTTTTCTCTTTCATGCCTCAAACTAAATACACTCAAGGAAACACATGTTTGGGCACAATTGAGTCGACATGAACCACCAAAATAGGATTTTCTAGAAGATATTATTATCATGCATGTAGATTTCGAACATATTTTTTATTTTCAGGAGTGTAAACCAAATGAGTTGGAGTTTTGGGATTTTTGGTAATGTATGGGCCTAATTGATGCCACCATGAACAATGTATAGTTAAACCATGCTTTAGTGACTTAGACCTATGTTTTACTAGAAAGCCCACAATCAAGCACATAATAGGTTTTCGCTTCTTTCTACAATCTCATTTGTAAGATGTTGGTCAAGAGAAGGATTTTTGAAAAAAATACTTGACCAACCATTTTCCAAATAGTTTTCAAGATAGTTTGAACATAATTTTTTGCAAACCAAGTTTTGGTTTGTTTTCATGATGAAAAGCATTTGGGGAAGCATTTAAAAACCATTTGATATCACATAGTACATTTGCATGAGAAAATGTTTTTGCTAAGGCTAGGTCTTTTCAAAATGCAAACTAGCTAAGTTTTAATGTATTCGTAATAATGTGATAATCCCATTTGAGTTCACCAAAGCAAAAGCAAACAAGATCCAAACCTACAAGAACCTACACAATCAAAGCATATATATACATGGCAATATATTACAAGAAAAGTAAATATGCTCGTGCAACATTAGAGGCATCTATAATATTTAACTCCACAACTTGCAAAAGCGGGCCTCATCTAAGGGTTTGGTGAAAATGTCCACAAGTTGATCACCGGTTTAGACATGGATTAGATGTCGAGACCTGAATATTCAAATCCGGACTCTCAGTGTATATTGTACAAGTCCAAGATCACGCTAGTATACACACTGTAAACATAGATGGAATATTGACCATAATGATGATTAATAAAGAAAAACACTCAAATGTCATTAATTATCCAAGTTGTGACCTTATGGCCAAGCATACAAATAATAGCCTGAAGGCTAAAGAAACTAGCAGCAGAAAATAGAAAATAGCATAGTAGCCGTTCAACATGCCCATAGGCAATCGACTGGAAAGCGAAATTCTAATCTGCAAAGTCATCGAAGTATCCTCCTTCAGGTATCTTCAGCTGATATGATTCCTCTTCTTTAACTGAGCAAATATGGATATAGCCGTGAATACATAGAGTACTCATCAAGTCATTTGTAACAAAAATGCAATATAATATGCAAGGCTTATCAATTGATAACTGGGTGGTTATTTTACAGAAAGCAATAATTTATAGTAAATACAATAAATAGATTGAAAGCGAACGTTAAAGAATATGTAAATAATCAAAAGAATTAAATAACCATAAGTGAAATGACTATTCACTTCCCAAACTTCACCCAACCTAGTTTTATGAAAACTCTACCCCTCGTGTGAAACCACCGAGCATTGTGCATAATTGGGACATGGCTATTGAGAGACCATGTGGAGGTAACCCTGTGTGTGTGATGAGTAATTGACTCGTGCTCTGGTAAATTTGAGTTTGTCTCGGGTATTTGGTGCTTAAATACTGTCTACTAATGCTAATGTTTGATTATACTATTTCAAGCGGTGCTATGTGATAGTTGCTTGTCTGTGATGGCTGCAGGACTTTGGAGCTAAGTCGTGGCGAGGCATTGGATGGCCGGACTAGGCACAAGTGGTGCTGAGGTCGAAGCGGTCGAGAGGCGTCAAAGACGGCGAGGTTTCGAGGTGGTTGCAAGGCTTGGACAGCAAGCAAAGAAGAAGCTTCTAGGAAGGTGCAGGAGTGATATTTTGGTAAATGCGCAAGGCTGCAAAGTGGAAGCGGATTGGGTGTGAGATTAATGGGTAAAGTGCTGAAAGTTGTTGGAGCTATTGGGTAAAGCAAGTTGTGAACCTATTAGTGGAGCCTATAAAAGGAGAGGGTTAGGCCTCAAATGCAGGTGTGTCTTTTGCTAGTGTTTGTGTTCATGTAAGGAGTGTAGTCTTGTGTTTTTGTTAGTTCCTGCTAGCAGTAGCAGTACTAAATTTCTTGCTTTCTCTCTATGTGAGTTTATGTGACTGCAAGAAATGACTTGAGTTGGTTGTAGCAAAACCCTGTGTAATCATTCCTGGCATACAACATTAAGTCCTTAGACATTACCCAAGCGAGGCATCCACATTCCTCGAAGTGTTAACCACACTTCCCCTTTATCGCACGATCACTCGCCCAAGTGAAAACTAGTTTGTATAACCAACACCAATTGCACACCAATGTCATGGAACATAAATTTTATAACGTGGCTACAACCACGATTCAATATCTTATTAAGTCTCACATATGTGTTACAAACCTCTCCCCTAAACGGAATCTCGACTTCGAGATTCTAGCTTACTAAGAGAATAGGTTCGGAAACTCCGCTATGAGATCCTCCTCGCACTTCCAGGTTGCTTCCTCCTCAGAATAGTTGCTCCACTGATCTCCTCTAAAATTAGAAAATATTATAAAAGCCCCTATGATACGGGGTCATCCGATCTTCTTGACGTAGGATGGATACTCACGGGAGTCTTGGTGAATCGTTGTGATCCTCTAATGCTAGTGTAAGGGGCGAACACTATTTAATCTACCAAAACACGCTCGTGCTAATTTCGCTGATCACCAAGCGAATATCTATCATGCACTCAATTTTCAGTGGAAAGGCTGAATGATCTTGATTAAAGAACACTCCTAATTTCCTATGGAATTTCGACAGGAATGATAAATTAAACAAATTTTAGTAGATTGATTTTTTCAAAGGTGGTCTGTCTTACAATGAAGCTATGTTAGGCCTTATATTGGCACCACATGGTGCAGCCAACGCATGCCAAGATAGAAACTAATTCAAAATAAGAAACAACTCGGATTGATTGTTGAGTATGGATTGGTTTCCTTCAAGTATGTAAAATCTGCGCTTGACTTTCCTATCTTTGAAGTTCTTTCCTAGCGCATACAGTGCACATACATGTGCACGTGCATGCGGCTCCCATGCTTGGGGTTTCTTCTCATGTCTATGAAGCTTGCATGAATCTCTTTCTTTAGGTCCTTTCACACGCATCTTCACTTTAGTTTTGTACAGATCGAATCTGAGCCTACATATGATTAAATATAATAGTAGTAGCTCTGCATCTTCAAATATAATAATTAAGGACTCAATAAAATTATAGTTCACCTGGCAATATTTAATGCGGCTTAATAATTCTTTCCAGTCAAATAATATATTCAATTGAAAAGCGCTACACATGTCTGTGTCTACATCATCCTCCCCTTCTTCAAGAAAAACTGTCATCGATTTTTGATAGCCTGAAATTATACTAAACAAAGAATACAACATGTATGCATGGTATATATATATATATATATTTGTCATCAACACTTCTTCTGTTTAGCACATCATGAACATCTAGAGGTGTAGTAAATGAAAAGAACAGCACATATGCATGGCATATGTAAGAATCAATTGTTGTGTCATTCTCATTATTTTGCACAAACCATTGAATATGGCAGCGACCAAAATATGGCGTTCAACTCTTTATGTTTAATGTCAACCTGCATAATATGAGAAATAACACTAGAAGTAGATATTAATATGTTAGTTTCAAATTCAACCTCACTTTGTCTATCTTCTACTTCTATCTTTTCTTTTGATGTCACTCTCATACTTTCAATTTAGAAGCTCTCAACTTCATATAGAGTGGAATCATGCAACTCACTCATTTTATCAATCTCATTCAATTTGGCTATATGGCTCTCATCCTCAAATAAGTTTTGATGTATCTCAGGTGCTATATGTAGCTTCGGAACAGCATTATATGTCTTCTTAACCGAAGAAAAAGTCCCATGCTTGGTCATCTTCTCATGTGTCACACTAGTAGAGACAAAAGAACTGAAGTATGGACATAGAAAAAGCTGTGATGTATGTCTCTCCATAAATCTTTTCTCCTATTCAATGGCATAATTCATAAGATCTTGCACACTACCGAAATATTTATATTGCAGTGTAGCAAAGATCTTTGAATTCAATCCTTCTTTGAAGTATGCCTTCTCTTTTAATGCACTAGTAACACCAGCTCCATGTAATGCTTCTTGTAGCTCAAAATAATATTCTTAAATAGTGTTACTCCCTTGTATGATACTCTCCAGATGGTAAAGCAATTTCTACGTATAATAGGATGTCACAAATTCTCTCTTCATAAGTGCCTTCAAATCTGACCAAGATTTAATGAATTCTTTTGCAAATCACTATTGCCACCAATTATAAGTATAATCTTCAAATTTTCTAGTGGCACATATTACCTCTTGATCTTTGGAAATCTTCTGAAATCTAAACACTTTCTCCTTTCGCTATTCCCATTCAAGATACTCCTCTGGATCTTTACTTCCACAGAAAGAAATAAAACTATCTTCTTCTTGTTGTGGATGAAGTGCCCACATAATATCATTGACGATGTTCGTATGTAGCACTTTCATTTGTTGAGTGAATTCAATGTGGTGATCTTGCATATCCACCTTGAGTTGTTCCTTCATTGCGACTGTGCCAGCTACAAATTCTTGTTTAATTGCACTTATCATCGTCTGATGTTAGAAATGTCACCATAGCTATCTTCTTCATCTGACATGGTTAGTGGCACAAGAAAATACAAATACCACAAATATATAAATAATATGTGGATTTCTCTCAATCTCTCTTTTTCCTCACCAAGTAAAATTCTTACCTTTCTGAAGTGAATTGAGGTAAAAAAGAAACTTACATTTGGTGGTGACTATAATAACAAGTGATAATCAAGCGGATTTAAAAGTAGTTCACAATTGCACGGCAAAGGATATTTAGTAGAGTTTGGTATAGAAGTGTTTATCCTACACAATTTGATTTTTAAGATGTTGTAAAATTAAGTAATAATCAAAGTTAGAAAATATTGCCTAGGTACTGATCTAAAATATATAAGTGAAATGTATGAACGCACACATAATGATCAATGTGACTCAATGCAAAAAAGAAATAAGCTAAAAGAAACAATTGAGAAATATTAGCTCGTTTTGCACCAAGTACTATAAGAGACGCTAGCCAATTGCAAAAATATAAAAATAAGGGCACAAGATTGCTCAACAAGTTAAACACTCTAACTGAATTTATATCATAAAACACTCACCCAAGTTCAGCCTTTTTCTCACCTTTTTTTGCTCTATTTTTTTGCTACCTTGCAACTCCAATAGATTCAAAATATTATTCTGAGTCTAATGAGGTATATGAGTCACAAACTTTTGGAAAAAGGCAGGGGTATAAATATAATTAAAAGATACTCTCTCTCTCTAAACTCTAAATTTTTTTTGCTGTGTCAACCGAATAAGTGATGCGTGACCCAAAATAAATATGTAGTTGAAATAATTAATTTAAGAGTAGTGCAAATGCAATTATCAAAGACTAGTCTCAAATATTTTTTAAAAAATGCACATTGGAAATTCAAACAGCATTGGCACCTTCCGCAAAGATCTTCTTCAATTTGGACGGTCCAATCTCCTTCAGACGGCCCGATCTGCAGCGCCCTTCGGATGGTCCGAACCTTTACCACATGAAACATCCCAAAATTTCTTTTTCTATTTTTATGTTATTTATTAGAATTTAATTGAAATTTCTAGATTTTATTTCAGGCCATGGTATGAGAAAATTTAATTTTCTATTTTTTTATATAAAGGTCAAAATAAATGTATTACAATTTTCCTAAGTCATTTATGTATTTTTAGAATTTTCTAGAATTTAAAAACTCACTTTTAAGGCTACTTTATATTTTTACAAAAACTAAATACTTTTATAAGTCAAAAATATTTTTCTTAAGTGTAGAAAGGCTTCAGAAGATTCTTTGAATTTTTTTGGAATTTTTAAAATTTATTTAGTATTTTTCTGAGATTTTTAAAGCCTCCTAGCATTTCTGAAAAATCTGGAAAAGAAATTAAACCCGAACTCGCCCTAGGCCGGCACGTGTCGCGCATCGGGCCAATCCTTCCACGCCCGGTACCCCTTCGCCCCTTTCTTGGACGGCCCTGATCTAAACTTGCTTCACCTGATGGATCTCACCCGCCCCCTTTCACTTACCTCTTCACGCGGTATCCTACGGCCCCGATCACTTCCCTTTGCCATGTGTCAGAAATCCAAGCCACCACCTCCTCCTTCTTTTCTTTCCCTCTCATCGACAGGTGGGACCCACCTGTCGGGTCCATCGTCCCCGCCCCCTTTCCTTCCTCCTCGCGCCGTCCTCGCCGCCATTAACGCCCGAAACCGAAGCTTTGAAAGCTTCGGTTTCCTTCCGTCTCTCCCGCCCGCACTAGCACCCAATTACTCTCCTATGTCCACCGCCCTCAATTTGACGGTTTCCTTCCCCTTTAAAGCCCCCATTCACCATCGCATTTAACTCCTCCACCCGTTTCATTCTGGCAACGCCGCACCCGACCGTTACTCCTCCTCCACCTATAAAAGCCTCTCCCTGAGCACCCCCTCGACTTACCACCCCTTTCCCCTCACTCAATTACCTCCCTCGCCGCCTGTGAGTCCGTTGCACCGTGCAACCTCCCCCTTTCTCGCCGATGGAGCTCTGTCGAGAAATTCCCACCGCCCCGAGCCTCCTCGTGCCGCACCGCCACCACTCCAAGCTTCAGTGAGGCAAGGCGCATATCCTCCGCCCCTCTGCTGAGCCAGCCTGCCACCGGAACATCTTCATCGTCGTCACCCGAACAACGCCACCACTTCTCCCTTGCCGCCGGCCACCTTTCGCTCTTCCAGTAAGAACCCTTTCCCCCCTGTAGTTAGGACGGTCCGAACATAGATCAGACGGTCCAAACGCTACCCTAGCTGATCGGATAGTCCGAATGTCCTTAGCCGTTCGGATGGTCCGAACTTTCGTTCTCAATTAGACGGTCTATTGTAGATCGAATGGTCCGGAAGCCCTTTGTCGTTCGGACAGTCCGAAATGTCGTTCGAACTATTTTACAAAGTCACCTCGTACTACCACAAGTTCGATATGGGACAGACCTGGTTAAGTAATTTGTAACATTCCAAACATAGATGCGCTATAGGCTGAATGTGAGCGTGGCGTAGGCCGCGAGAAGTCTCACATGGCAGAAGAGGGGGCTCCAACTCGTGGATTCGAGTTGTGGTGAAACCTTAGTGGCGGCGTGACTATTTTGGCTGTGGAGCATTGTAAGAACCTTGTTGTGAACTCCTTGTCGCAAACCTAAGGTAGTATGTTAATCGCATGGCTTAAGTGGGAGAACACGTCTTGTGGGTAAAGTTGTATACCTCTGTAGAGTTTTAATCTATCCTGCATAGCTGTGTCCACGGTCATGGACATGCTGAGTAGAGTTTTCACAGATTAGACTTGGTGTTTATAAAAACATGGTTTGTACAAATAACATTGGTTTTGACAATGGCCTGGGTGGGATACCCGTGGTTAGGTTAGTGTAGGTCGGAGCCTACACTAACGTTAATACTTTGTTAAAATATTGTTTCTATGCATGATATGTATCGCTGTTGACCCTGTGTGCACTAGCTATTCCTGGAATAGTGTGATTTACACAGAGGGACTTGGAATTGTTATTCCGGGTCCCGACGGAGATGGTATTGGAGCATTAATGGCCCTATGACGCGACCATAGATAGAATGAACCAACTTTAAGGACATATTTTTATAAATGGATCTATTTTCAAAATACTCTCCCCCACTTAACTATGTTCTTATGCCAAAAATTGTTTACTAACTCTCCTTCCTTTTCAAAATTTTAGATGGCCAAGCGTCCTACCTGAGCCTCTCATGGAACCCTCGCCGGACATCTAGCGGATTGCCTTTATAGCCGTATGCGAGAGTTGAACTTCCGACCTCGCCCCTTTATCTAGGATACTTGGGCTAGTATGGATATCAAGAGCGTTGGAGGGTTAAAGTAAGGATCTTCGCTAACTTTGGAGATCACATAGCTTTCCACACCTTTGACGCCCCTATACCATGAGAAACTTTTCTCGCTGGTGTCCAAGATGCAACTCTCGAAGCCATTCGACAACTGAGGGACATATACGCGCTGGAACTTCAACGCACTACGTTTCGCTACTACCCCATGAAGATTCCCATCAGCTCCGTCAGCTACTTTCCTTCCACAGAGAACGAGAACAACCCTCAGCTTGTTCAGCAGGTGGAGTTCACTAAGCCCATGGATTATACGTACCAAACCACCTTGGACGAGTTGAACACCACGACACAAAAGCTCTGTGCAGCAGAGGAAGAGCTAGCCAACTATCGTGCCGCGGATGAGAATTCCACTACCTCCGAGCCACCCCCGAAGAGGCTTAAGCGTAGCACCAGTGTATAGGAGCCTTAAGTTAAGTCATAAAAACGTTACTTGTAAGTTGTAGTCCTTTGTTAACAGTCGCGAGATTATTATAATAAAATAAAGAAGATTTATTGGCTCTTATTCGTTGCTTTTGTTGTTTTTCATTGCTTTGTGTGTGCTTGGTTGCGGGATTGTTACAAGAAACCTCTCCTTCTAGTTCTCTCTCTTTCCTCTAAATCTGGAAGTCTCGGCAGATGGTGAACGCAAGGAGGAATGGCAATGACAACACCAATTTTGGAGCTCAAGGAAGTCAGTCTACTCCCATCCCTTTGCCTCCGCCAGCAGTAGGACCTGACTGGACTCAACTGATGGCGAACCAGAACAAGCTGATTCAACTGCTTGCCTAGACCATCAACAACCCAGCTCAGCACGTTCATCAACCGCTAGCTCAAGCTCCTCCCAACAGACTGTCAGAGTTTCTGAGGATCAAGCCTCTGACTTTTGCAAGCAGTTTAGAACCCATGGACGCTGATGACTGGCTTAGAGCAATTGGAAAGAAGCTGGACATCCTGTAGTGCACCGATCGGGAGCGAGTCTTGTTTGCTACTCACTAGCTGAACGGACCTGTGTCCGAATGGTGGGACATCTTCACTGCCTCTCATGCCAACCCACAGGCGGTGACCTGGAATGAGTTCGTGCAGAGTTTCCGCAAGGCTCACATCCCTACCGGCACCATCACCCTGAAGAAGAAAGAGTTCCGAGTACTTCGACAAGGAAGCCGCACAGTGAATGAGTATCTGCAGAAGTTCAACCAACTGGCATGGTATGCGCCAGAAGATGTGGCTACTGATAAAGCTAAGCAAGAAAGGTTCTTGGAGGGCCTGAATGACAACATTTTCTGTACAGCTGATCTCAGGCGACTACGCTGATTTTCACCAGCTAATCAGCAAGGCCATTCGCCAGGAAGGCAAGCATGTGGAAATGGAGAACAGGAGGAGAAGGATGGCCGACCAGAAGGTTAACCTTGGAGGTTATCCTAAGGCTCGCAACACCCCTCCGCAAGTGAACAAGTTCAGGCCGCAAGGCAACAACTTCAAGCCTCAGTCAAGCAAGTTTAGGCCAGCAGCTAGCCGCCCACCTTTCAAGGCTAGTCGCCCGCAGTTTCAAGCCAACCGTACGCCTATTGCCGATGGGCAAGTTCAGAAGAGCAGCCCCTTTTCGGATGGAGAGACCTGTTTCTACAGCAAGGAAACAGGGCACTATGCTAAGGCTTGCCCCAAGAAGATCCAAGCCACGGCCAGCTCAGGAGCATCAGGAAGTCAAAACCAGGGGCAGCCACTGCAAAAGCCACAGAACTTCGTCAAGGGACGAGTGAACCACGTGATTGCTGAGGAAGCTCAAGCTGCACTAGACGTCATACTGGGTATGTTCCTTGTAAACTCAGTACCAGCATCAGTTCTTTTTGATTCTGGAGCTTCGCATTCTTTTGTGTCAAAAGCTTTCGTGGATAAGTATGGGTTGGGCATGGTTACCCTTAGTAACCCTATGATAGTTCACTCCCCTGGAGAAGAAATGAGAGCACGGACCTTGTGCCCCAGGGTAGAGTTGCTCATAGATGGGACCCTGTTCCTAGCAAACCTTCTAGTTTTGGAATCACAAGGGTTGGATGTAATTCTTGGAATGAATTGGTTAGCCGAAAATAAGGGCCAAATAAATTGTGCTACTAGATCCATCACCCTCACCAATGACCAAAGGATAGAAGTTGTCTTTTCCCTTGAAATCCCTGCAGAAGAAGAGTGTGCCCTCTATCACCTGCAAGCTTTGGAAGAAGTACCTGTGGTACGGGAATACCCAGAAGTATTTTCCAAAGAGTTACCTGGAATGCCACCGGACAGGGAAATCGAATTTGTGATTGACCTAGTCCCAGGCACCACTCCAATTTCCAAGGGACCGTATCGAATGGCAGCTAATGAGTTAGCTGAGTTAAAAAAGCAGCTTCAGGAACAGGAGGATAAAGGATTTGTTCGCCTAAGTTCGTCGCCTTGGGGAGCACCTATTCTGTTCATCAAGGAAAAAGGATGGAAGTATGAAGCTATGTGTGGATTACTGAGCACTCAATAATGTAACCATTAAGAATAAGTACCCTCTGCCTAGGATCGATGACCTGTTTGACCAGTGGAAGGGAGCTGGTGTATTCTCCAAAATTGATTTGTGGTCAGGGTATCACCAGTTGAAGATCCGTGAGGAAGATATCCCGAAGACTGCCTTCTCCACTTGTTATGGACATTATAAGTTCACTGTCATGTCTTTTGGACTGACCAATGCACCCGTCTATTTTGTGAGCACGATGAACAGTGTATTCATGGAATACTTAGACAAGTTTGTGGTGATCTTCATCAATGACATCCTCATCTACTTCAAGAATGAAGAAGAGCATGAGCAGCATCTCCGGATAGCCCTAGAAAAGCTTTGGGAGCATCAGCTTTACG
Source organism: Melocanna baccifera (assembly GCA_036346265.1). Classification (NCBI taxonomy): domain Eukaryota; kingdom Viridiplantae; phylum Streptophyta; class Magnoliopsida; order Poales; family Poaceae; genus Melocanna; species Melocanna baccifera. The sequence continues at coordinate 6,858,084 of CM070710.1, forward strand.
CCAAATTCAGTAAATGTGAATTTTGACTAAAGAAAGTTGTTTTCCTAGGGCATATGGTAACAGCCAAAGGAATTGCTATGGATCCTTCCAAAATAGAAGAAGTGATGGAATGGAAGCAACCCAAGTCAGTAACAGAAGTCAGAAGATTTCTTGGACTCGCGGGATATTACTGCCGGTTCATAGCTGGATTCTCAGAGTTAGCCACCCCAATGATTCAGTTGTTAAAGAAGGAAAAGAAGTTCGAATTGACGAAGGCCTGCGAGCAAAGTTTGCAAACCCTAAAGAAAAGGCTAGTCTTAGCACCCGTGCTTGTTTTGCCGGATGTGCACAAGGACTTTGAAGTGTTCTGTGATGCCTCTCGTCTTGGCTTAGGCTGTGTCTTGATGCAAGAAGGCAAAGTAGCAGCCTATGTGTTGCCCAGCTAAGGCCCCATGAGTGTAATTATCCCACTCATGACTTGGAGTTAGTGAAGATCTGGCGTCACTATCTTATCGGTAACCGTTGTGAAGTATACACGGACCATAAGAGTCTGAAGTACATTTTCACTCAAGTAGAACTCAACCTGAGGCAGCGTAGGTGGTTGGAATTGATAAAAGATTATGATATTAGAATACAATACTATCCTAGAAAGGTAAATGTCGTGGCTGATGCCTTGAGCAGGAAGTCCTATGCAAATGTGATTTTATCGGAGGAAGATCAAACCCGACTTCAGGAGGGAGTCGCCTGTCTAAGTCTAAGTCCGGTAAATTGGAGTGCTCTCACAACACTGGAAATTCAACCAACCTTACCTGATCAGATCAAAGAAGCTCAGAAGGTTGACGAGGATATTCAAGAAATAAGAAAGAACATGAGAAGAGGCAAAGCACTAGGATTCAGTGAAGATGAACATGGAACTGTTTGGTTTGAGAACCGCATCTGTGTACCAAACAATCAGAAAATCAAAACCATGATCCTTAAGGAAGTCCATGAGACTTCTTACTCTATTCACTCAGGCCATACCAAGATGTACCAAGACTTGAGGGAAAGATACTGGTGGGTTAGTATGAAAAGAGAAATAGCAGAGTTGATCGAAGCTTGCCTGTCAAAGAGTTAAAGCAGAGCATCAGAGACCTACTAAACTTTTGCAACCATTGCCAGTACTTGATTGGAAATTGGAAGAAATCGGTATGGATTTCATAACTGGACTTTCAAAGACTCAATCGGGTTATGATTCGATTTGGGTAGTCATTGACCGGTTGACGAAGATGGCTCACTTCATACCAGTCAAGACCACTTACTCCGGAAGTAAGTTGGCTGAGTTATACATGTCTCAAATTGTGTGCCTACATGGAGTTCCCAAGAAAATAGTGTCAGATCGAGGCAGCCAGTTCACTTCTTAATTTTGGCAGAAACTGCATGAGGAGTTAAGGAGTAAGCTTAGTTTCAGTACAGCTTACCATCCCCAAACAGATGGGCAAACAGAAAGAGTAAATCAAGTGCTCGAGGATATGTTAAGGGCTTGTACTCTGGATTTCGGAAATAGTTAGGATCGTTCATTGCCCTATATTGAGTTCTCGTATAACAATAGCTGCCAAGCTAGTTTGCAGATGGCACCTTTCGAAGCCTTGTATAGTAGAAAGTGCAGAACACGCTTGCTTTGGGAACAACAAGGAGAACTTCAGGAAGCTGGTCCAAACCTACTTCAGGATGCTAAAAAAAGTAAGAAAGAACAAAGACAGATTGAAAATAGCCCAATCTTGATAGAAGAGTTATGCGGACAACCGTCGACGAGACTTGACCTTTGAGGTCGAGGTCGGGGACTACGTCTATCTCAGAGTGTCTCCACTTAGAGGAGTCAAGAGGTTTTAAGTTGCTTATCAGCTGGAGCTGCCGCCGAGCATGTCGGGAGTGCACAACGTCTTCCACGTCTCTCAGCTAAAGAAGTGCCTCCGAGTACCCTCAGAGCAAGCTGCGTTGGAAACCTTGGATTTTCAGGAAGATCTCACCTATCAAGAGCAACCGATCAGGATCCTCAAGACAGCAGAGTGTCAAACCAGAAGAAAGACTATTAGATTCTACAAGGTTCAATAGAGCAACCACACCAAAGACGAAGCCACGTGGGAGCAAGAAGAAGACCTAAAGGCTGTAACATCCTGATTTTTGGGGATTTTCAAAACTCAGAATTTAAAAATTAATTTATGGAATTTTCTGAATTTAAATCAAGCTTAAATGAATTTTTAGAAATTTAAAATGATTTAATATGATTAAGATAAACTTTAACATTTGCTGAAAATATTTTATTTTGGTTCCTTGTGTCACAAAGAATTTTTTTGGTATTTTTGGGGAATTTTTGGGATTTATTTGCTATTTTCTAGAGCTCTTGAAATTTATTTGAATTTCTGGAAAAGAAAAAGAAAACAAAATTCTTCCCCGCCACCCGATCCACCTCTCCTCCACGCGTCAGTCATCCGCCGCTCCCCGCGCCGCCGCCGTACCCTCTCCCGCCCACCTCGCTCCTCCGCTTCTCGATCCCGCGCTTGCCCTTGCGTCGTGCATCCGTGCCTGCCACGCGGCGGCACCAGCCCGCGCTGCGCACGCACTCGCGCCTGCGCCTCGCCCCGCTCCTCCGCCGCCCGATTCCAGCCCGCGATGCGCGTCGTGCATCCGTGCCGTCCCCGCGCCCGCGAGCCGCGAACCCTAACCCTAACTCGAGCGCATCCGCGTCCGTAGGATCGCCCGCGCTCGCATCTCAGCCGTCCAAACCGCGTCCGCGTTGCGCCCGTCGCCGTATCCGATTGGGATTTCCTCGGTTCACGTGATAAAAGCGGGCACCCTACCTCGGTTCGTGTGCCCGTTTGTTGCCGCCGTCGAACCCTCGCCTCCGCTCCCTCGCGCTCGCGCCGCCGTTCCCGGGCCGTCTCGCCATCGCCCGTGCGTCCCCGCCGCCGTCAGAGCCGTCCCCGCCACCGGAGCCGGTCGCCTCCGCCGCCGCCGTCGCCAAACCGAGCCAGTGTGCCCCGTCGCCTGCGTCGCCTCTCCGTCGCCAGACCGACCACCCTGCGCAGCGCCCGCTCCGCCCCTCGGTCCCCGCGCCCGAACCCGCGCACCTCCACGCGCCCGCGCCCACGCGCGACGCTTCGCGCGGCGCGCCGGCCACGCGTCGGTCATCGGCCGACTCCCGCCTCCCGCGCCGCCCAATCCGAGCCGCTGATCCAGATCTGAGCCCCGCCGCCGCCGCCCACACCCGAGCCATGCCGCGTCAGCCCTAAGCCCACGTGGCAATCACGTGTCATGCCATGTCAGCCAAAACCACCCCCCAAGTGCCACGTGGCAGCCACGTCAGCAGCCATGTCAGCAGCCACGTCAGTAGTGCACACGTGGTGGCACCAGCGCACGCCACATTAGCCCTACCCCACCGGCCGCGCGTGCACTGTTCCGTGCGCCGAGTCCACTGTGGACCGAGTTCCCCGTGCGCTCGGTCCACAACACAGTAGTTTTTTCGATTTTCCCGAATTTTCTTTAGGGTTTATTTTTCTAGAGCCCGTTCTCCTCCGTCCTAGCTCCGATTGACCCCGTTCTTTTTTTCTAAATTCATCTAAAATTGAGCTCTAGCTTTTGGTTCTAGTTTCATGAATTTTAGAGTTTATTTGCTTATCATTTTATGTGTTTTTCTTATTTCGGCCGTTTTCTCTCCCGTTAGATTCGGATTCCAGAGGAGTAGGATCTGCGCTCGAAGACTAAGAGTACCTCACTGAGCATAACCAAGGCAAGTCGTGTTCTTTGATCATGTTGAACCCAGTTTGTAATCTATTATTTAATTATTTTATTTTAAATTATATTGCATCGCTATTTTTATTTAAATCCTTGTATTGGTAGTTATCGTCCCAATTGAGTTTATCCCTCCTTGATAATTTAGAATGCCATGATACCATTGTCACCATAGGTTAGGGAACATACTAGTGATGCTAGGTTATACATCACATGGGTTGGTACGATAGAATGGTTAGCTTTGCTTATATTTACGATTGGGTTTATCATCATATGTGAATTATCAATTTGACTTAATGAGATATGGAACTGTGGTTGGTGCCACGTTTATTAAAATTTGTGCCATGACGTTGGTGCGTCATCGGCGGTGGTTATACAAATTGGTTTTCACTCGGGCGAGTGATCGTGCAGTAAAGGGGGAAGTGTTGGAGTACTTCAAGGGATGTGGTAGTCTCGCCCGGGTAATGTTAAGGACTTAACTTTGTGAGCCATTGATCTGAGCTTTACCGTGCAAACCACATGTCTGGTATGGGACGGACCTGACTGACTAATTTGGGATGTTCCAACTTTAATCTTGCCATTGAGATGAACATGGTTGCTGATTTCTATGTGGCGCAAGGGGGGGTGTGATGCGAAACCCTAGCTGCGTCCTCGGTCATGGACAATGCTTGGTGATTTCACACGAGGGGTAGTTATTTCTGAAAACTTGTGGATTGTGGTTAGACAGTGAATGGTTAATTCACTGTTAGTTTAGTTTATGGATGGGAGGTCTATAAGCGGTTGGTTTAGCTTGTGGATGGGAGGTCCACAAGTGGTTATGTCAATTCCATTGATTATTTATTTATTACTATTTTACCTAAAGTTTGCCTTCAATCTATTTATTGTATTTCCAATGTCATTTTATGCAAACTAACCTTTCAGCCATCCTTTGGTAAGCCTTGCATACTATATTGCATTCATTTGTTACAAACGACTTGCTGAGTACCAATGTACTCACGGCTTTATGCCCAATGTTGCTCAGTTGAGGAAGAGGAGTATCACCAGCAAGAGATTCCAGAAGGAGAGTACTTCGACGACTTCGTGGATTAGGCTTCGTTCTCCACTCGATAGCCTCTGGGCTTGTCGATTGGCCACTACGCTTTATTTTGGATTTCCGCTGCTAGTTTTGTTAAGCCCTTCGGGCTAATCTATTGTAAGCTTGACCATAAGGTCGTACCTTTTGAGATTTATCGATATTTGAGATTTTCCTTTATTTTATCGTGTATATGGTTGTGATGACATCTATGTTTGACTGTGTGCACTAGCATGATCCTGGGACTGGTGCAGAATACACAGGGAGTCCGAATTTGCATATTCGGGTCTCGACAAAGGCTAACCATCCCCATATCTTTTGCTAGCCAGTGCAAATCTCGAGGGTAAGATTTCTTTTAAGGGGGGTTAGATTGTAACATTCCAAAATTTTTTTTTCTATTTTTATGCGATTTATTATAATTTAATTGAATTTTCTGGATTTTATTTCAAGTCGTGGTATGAGAAATTAGCCGCCCGGTCTAATCATAGCTGCACCTGCTCACTTACCCCTTCGCCCCTCTCTTAGATGGCCCTAATCTAAACTCACTTCACCCGATCGATCTCACCCGCCCCCTTTCACTTACCTCTTCGTGCGGCATCCTACGGCCCCGATCACTTCCCTTTGCCATGTGTCAGAAATCCAAGTCACCACCTCCTTCTTTTCTTTCCCTCTCACCGACAGATGGGACCTACCTGTCGGGACCATCGTCCCAGCCCCCTTTCCTTCCTCCTCGCGCCGTCCCCGCCGCCATTAACGCCCGAAACCGAAGCTTTGAAAGCTTCGGTTTGCTCCCGCTTCTCCCGCCCGCACTAGCACCCGATTACTCTCCTAGATAGCCGTGTCCACGGTCATGGACATGCTGAGTAGAATTTTCATAGATTAGACTTGGTTTTTATAAAACATGGTTTGTACAAATAACATTGGTTTTGACAATAGTCCGGGGTGGGATACACGTGGTTAGGTTAGTGTAGGTCGGAGCCTACACTAATGTTAATACTTTGTTAAAATATTGTTTCATATGATGTATTAAAATTTAGCTTTTCATACTTACATTATTGTATTTAAATTTCAGTATTGATTTTTCGCACAATTACCCTATTAAACCTTCCTTTGAAATTCCCTATGCATGCATTCATTCTGTATATTTCCTGGTGTAACTTGTGGAGTACTTTAAAGTGCTCACCATGCTAAAATCTGTTGCCAGAGTATGACTCCGACGGCTTCGGTGAGGACTTTGACAAGTAGGCCGCGTCTTACAGTCATTCGCCTGTGGGCAGGTAGGATGGGTTGATCTTCTGTCGTTTATTTTCTGCTGTTTTTATTTCAGCTGGCCATGTGCCCTTTTATTGTAAAACTAGGCCATAAGGCTCGTACCTTTGCTTAATAATATTTTATAGTTGTTATGCATGATATGTATCGCTGTTGACCCTGTGTGCACTAGCTATTCCTGAGATAGTGCAATTTGCACAGACGGACTTGGAATTGTTATTCCAGGTCCCGACACCACGCCTTCTGAGCGTCCGATCAGCTTCGGATGGCTCGATTTGTCGTGCTCCTTGGACGGTCCAAACCTGCATGGCGCCTTCGGTGCGTTCGATCAGGATGAGACGGTGTGCTATTGGCGAGCACGTCGGATGGTCCAAATGTCTCACGTGGCTTCGGACTGCTAGATTAGGATCGGACGATCCGAACGTACAGCGGGGAACTTCGGATGGTCCGAATGTTCTCACGATGGTTTCGAGTAGCCAATCAGGATTGGATAGTCTGAACGTTCAGCGGGGGAACTCTGGATGGTCCGAACGTGTCCGACTAGGATTCTTTGCAGTGTACAACTTTGTGACAGTTAGGGTTTTCTTGCGACTGAATCAAACAAAAAAGGAAACCCAAATATGTTCAGAGATGATATTTTTTCAAGATGTGCAAAGATTTTACGTGGACAGCAACAAGAAGAATTCAAAAAGTAAATTGAATCTACTAATTTTTGGATGCTAATTGAAAGATCAACTAGCGGATTTTCAAGAAAGTTGGTATGCAAAGATTAAGCTACACAAAAGACATGATGATTAGCACGTAAATAAAAATAACAGATACGAAACTTGGGTTTGGATATTTTTTGTAGTAATTTTTGGTCTAATGGACTATATGATAGAAATAAATCAATCTAAAAACAATGGTAAGTATCCTACCGAGTAAACCGCGCTCTGATATCAAAATGATACGGGGTCGCCCGATCTTCTCGATGTAGGATGGATACTTATGGGAGTCTTGATGAATTGTAGTGATCTTCTAATGCCAGTAGACGCTCGTGTTGATTTTGCCGACCACCAAACGAAGATCTATCGTGCACCAAATTTCCAGCGGAAAGGCTGAATGAGATTGATTGAAGAACACTCTTAATTCCCTATGAAATTTTGGCAACAATCCTCGGTAGCTCTTGTAAAAACAGACATGCCATTAATGTACTCTTCACTCACACGGTTCGCGGTATACATCCAACTTCGGTCCTATATTATGCACATATATAACAACTTAGTATTAAAAATTAAATTAATTAATTATTACTACATATATACCATATGCATTGAGGCTAGCTAAATCTAAATTAGCTAGATTTTCAAAATATATATGTAACAGTCATCGAAAATTAGCTAGATCTAAATTTTGATACAACGAAAAATAAATTTCATTACTAACCATATCTAGGGCAACCAAGAACTTGATGAATCTTCAAAACTCTCTAGCCAAATAAGACTTCTTCCACCAAATTAAATGGCCTGAAAGCCTTGTCGCCTCCAGTTGCAGCACCGGCTAGATCTGGATCGAAATAAAGACAGATGCGATTTTGAGCGGCGCAATAAATATATAGTCGGATTATCACAGATGATTTTTAACAAAAACTGTCTGTAGTACTAGAATATCACAGACAGTTTTTAATAAAAACTGTCTGTGATATGTTCATCTGTGATAATCTCGAATTATCACAGACGATTTTTAATTAAAACCCGTCTGTGATAGTCCAGTGATAGTGTACATCATAGATGGTTTCACAAAACCGTCTGTGATTTGGTGTTTACTAATAGTGTTTCTGTAGTAGTGTTGGCTACATACCCAAGTTCAGTAAGTAAAGTTAGATACCGTTGTCTTGCTACTAAATTACTCTATCAGGTCAAAAGGTAATATATAAGTGAATCTTTTGAAGGAAAGTGTTTCAACGCACCTTTATAAATTGAGAAGCACAAACTATAATATAAAACAGGATGGAATTAAACTTGATTCCTAATTACCAATTACTCTATTACTACCTATATTGCTTTGAAATTTGTGCAAATTAGTTCTTGGGAGCATATGGCTTGAGACTTGAAATTTCCACAATAATCCGCAAAACTTATCTCCTTAATTAAGAGAAAAGAAAATAGTCTACACCATTAATTTTGGTGTGCAAGATTATAGTGATGCAGATTAATCAAGTATAGATTGGTGTTATATCTGTTATAATTGTATAACTATACTTTCAATAATAGACATTAGAGTTGTATAACAAATATAATTATAATTTTAAATATAAACATGTGTATTGCAGTATCTAGCTGCATAATTGCTTAGGCAATTCTGCTAGTTATGGTAAAAGTGTTTGCTTCTAGCTACGTACAACACATGGCATGATCCGTAGGTGTGAAGGATGCCTGAAAAATGCTCAGGACAGTACTGCAGGCGATTGTGGTCCAAAGAGAGTTCAGAAAAAACAGATTCGCAAAAGAAAAACATAAATTTCTTTTCAATGGCCTAGGGAGCACAGGACTGAAAGTTATTTAGGTTCGAAAATGTGAATTGGATATAGTTTACTGATTTCATTTGGCTTTGCAAGCTTAATTGAATTGTCTCTATACGCAATATTTAGAACTTTTTAAACTAGCACAAGATCCAGAACTTGGAAAGCACATGCAATTAGCAACAATCAAACCTTACTCTTTTACATGTAAAGTTTTTTTCTTCAACTTGTCATTCTTTCTGTAAAGAAAGCTGTCGCTCAGCTACCAGGTATAACGTATGACATGATCGATGTCAGCATCATTTCGATGTAGCATGAAGCTAGTCTGGCCCAGTGATGTAACATATACGTTTTATGCATGCAATTCCAGATTGGGACAACCAAAGCTAGTCTTGCGTTTCAGTTACGTACACCACATGGCATGGTCCGGCTCCCATGATCTGTAGCTGTCAAGGATCAGGGCTCTACTGCAGAGTATATCCAATCCAGGCGATTGCAGCCCAAATAGAACTCAGAAAAATAGAAGTTTCAATTGGCCAGTGAGCTCAGGACTGGTGCTTGTTTGGGTTGGAAAAATGTGAATTTGATAAGAGTTTGCTGGTTTCATTCGGCTTTGCAAGCTTAATGGAATTATCTCTGCAAGATTTAGATCTTTTTTTTTAACTCGTACAAGATTCACAAGTTGAGTGTACTATAATGGTTGAGAAAGCACCGAGCCGTCCATTGGTTTTACTGATATGTTACAATAGTTGGAATTTGATAGTACTTCGCCATCAAGCATGAGGAAGTTATTAGAAATATAGGTAATATTTTAATTTCAAATTTTACCAGAAGATAAATACAATAAACTAGTGACGCAAAACACATAATTAACAACAGACTACTCATTGTACTTTAGAAAAGAAAACAGAAAGAAAATACAGTATCAAAGTCGATCGAACGCGCGGACGACTTACTGTTGAGCTTGATGAAGAACAGAAAGCAACGTAGGCTCGATGTAGTACAGGCTTGATGCAGTGCAGGACGTAGATGAAACAGAGCAGGAGCGGTCGCACAGATGTGCGTTGCCCAGAAATCTTATTGCTGCCCCCGTGCAGGTTTTTACGGTAGCAACGGCTCGAAGATACCGCTCACCCTCCTTCCAGGTGCATGCCGGGAAGAAAGACCGACAAAGTTTGGACGACACAATACCACAACACAACATCACTAGAGATGAAGAAGACAATAGGAGAAGGAAAATAAAAAGTTCAATATGTCAAGTCTGGATGTCTCCAAGTCTTTTATAGACGTGTAAATTACTCTCTAGTAAGTTCCCCCATTGAATTAAAATAGTTCACTGGTAATTGCTGAATTATTCACTGGTAACTACTCAATTATTCACTGGTAACTGATAATATTTAAAACCAAATAATGGTAATTAAGCAGTCTCATGACCAGTTAAAAGAAGAGAGATGATATATGGTTCAGCAAAAATAAGGTGAACTTGGTCTGCCAAGTCACAAGTCATGTGAAAATACACGAATACATGCGCGTGTATGATACTAAACCTTAGCAATATGATACCAAAACCATCCTCATGCCATCCATATCCATAACTTAAAGAGTAGTATGGACTCCACCTTATAAATTGGTCTCTCTTACTTTACCTTAGCAATATGATACTAAACCTTGCATGTTTTGGAATTAAGAAAATAGATCTCATTTTATGGGCCTATTTCTAACAGAAGTATGTTTCTATTAAGGATAAAAGTGTAACAATTTATCCAATAGCCAGTTCTTGCAATGTAATGCGAGGGGACCACAACAATTTATCCATTCATCCATTTCATGCTTGGGTGGCACCGTCGTTGGGGAGATTGGGCGAGGCGGGAAAGGAAAACCATTTAATTTGCATAGACCAATCGAATTGATCCTTTAATTTGCATGTCATTAAATCCTTGGATTGAAACCATTAATACGTGCTTCTATGGATTACTTCCTCTAGTAACAAAAGAGTGACGTTTTCGACATAGACACCATCTCTAAGGACAGTCCCAATGCATAGTTTCTATGTGTGGTTTCTAGAGGAAAGAGAGAGCAATAACTATCCATTTAGACTTAACCACTCCAATGCTATAGTTTCTATAGTAATTTCTATAGAGAATAAAATTAATGATCATTTGCATGTAGCAGTAATTATAGAATGATTAGCTGTGACAATATGGTGTGTGGCCAAATTGTGGCTGTAGAATTCATACATAACCCATGTAATGCATATATATCAAAGGCAAAGAAGTCACGCTGCATAATACCAAATTGTGACACGCAGTTTACCAACCATGAAGACATGCATATATAGCCCAGTTCTGAAGCATTACAATAACCATAATGATTAAAGTAGGAATAAGAACAATACTACATAATAGTATTAGGAAATATTTAGATAATCATGAACTTCTTGTTGATCCAGCTCCAGTCCAACTCCACAGGAACTCCCAATATAAATGATGGAATCTGATAAGCAAAATTAGTCCAGTCCAACCGCTCCACTCCAGCTGCACGAAAAAAAATGATAGACTTAGACATACTCAAAATTAGTAATGCAAAATTTATATACCGCATAAAAAATGTAATGCTTCAAATCGGGTACTAATCGAAAAAAATCATATATGTACCTAACTATTTTTAATTTTCAAACTTATGCCAAATATGTTTAATCAAATCTGATTGAAGTTGCTTATGAGCAGTACGGTCATGAATAGTGGCGTTTCTTTGTAGTACTTCTTCCATCTCTCGGTTTTCTCCATGAGTGATGCTAGGTGCTTCAACTATCGATGTGCTTCCTTCTTCATTCAAATTGAGAGAAATATGCTCTATATCCTTCTCATCCTCGATTCATCATGTTGTGAAGGATTATACAAGCTAGCATGATATTCTCAAGATCCCCTTGCTCATATAGACGTGCTGGTCGACGCAAAATACAAAAGCGAGATTGCAAAATCCCAAATGTACATTCAACATCCTTCCTCGCCCCTTCTTGATATTCTGCAAACAATTTATGCTTAGCCGATTGCGGTTGGCGTATCGACTTAACAAAAGCAGCCCATTCTGGGTATATACCATCTGCTAGGTAATAACCAACGTTATATTCCCTTCCATTGACAAGGTACTGCACCTTAGGAGCTTCTCCTCTCAGCTGCTCGATGAACAAATCAGATTGATTAAGCACATTGATATCGTTGTTGGATCCAGCAACACCAAAGAACGCATGCCATATCCAGCGATCGTGGGAGGCAATCGCCTCTAGAATGACCGTAGGAACACCATGATCACCACGAGTATACATTCCCTTCCATGCGTAGGGGCATCTTTCCCAATGCCAATGCATACAGTCAATACTCCCTAGCATGCCAGGGAACCCACGACGCTCCCCGATCTGCATTAAGCTTTCAACATCTTGAACTGTGGGGCGTCGCAAATACTCCTCTCTAAATATTTCAATCACACCCTTGACAAACATCTTCAAACACTCGACTGCAATGCTTTCTCCAATCTTGATATACTCATCAAGCTGATCTGCAGGGCTGCCATTTGCCAATTGTCTAATAGCTGCTGTGCACTTTTGAATTGGTGTGAGCCCTGGGTGTTTAATAGCATCTAGTCTCAGGGTGAAAAATGGAGACCACTCACCTAGAGCCTCAACTATGCGCATAAAGAGGGGCCTTCTCATTCTGAATCTTCTACAGAAGATTGTTTCATTATAGATAGGAGTTGACGAGAAATAGTCCTCCATTAGCTGTTGATTGGTTTCTTCACGAGGTCTGTCCACATATCTCTTTGGACCACGGCTATGTCTCCTCCCTTCATCTTGCAGCACTTCAATGTCAGTCTTCAATTCAGCAACCATATGATCTTGTAGCTCTTCCAATATTTCTTGTTGCAGTGAGAAATCTTCCATTGTGTATAACTCCTCTGGATCTATGTGGCCATCCTCATCATGAGGATCAGAATCATTTGGTGGAGGATTTTCAGGTTGGTGTGACATCAGGGAAGTAAGATGGAAGCAGTGTATGGGCATATAGCAGTGTACGTGTATATATATTGTAGACTAAACTACTGGAGTTCACACTGCTATTGCAGTTCACACTACTATTGCAGTTCACACTGCTACTAGTGTTCACATTGCTAGTGTGCATGCAAAAAAGAAAAAGATTTATACTAAATCACAGTTGCTGACTTTTCAGAGTTCACACGAAAGGCACATCTGTCAATTTTAGGAACCCTGAAAGTTCACACTAGCATAATCTGCACACTAGCATAATCTGTCAGGAAGGTCAATTAGCAAATAATCTGCTGTTGCTTTATGCAGTCATCTTAGCATAAACTCAGATGAGGTCTGAAAAGCTGGAAACAAGCTTTCATCAGATAAACTCTAACTGCCATAAATTGATTCTTACGACAGCATAGATTTTAACACATGATTCTTACTTTGCCATGATTCATAGTTACAAATCATCTCGATATTGTATTTGAGCTGGGTAAATAGAATTGTATTTACAGATGCAACACCCGGTAAATAATTTGAGCAACACATTTCATAGTTATGCATTTCAGGCCTGAAGAATAGAATAGTAATTACCATTCAGAGGTGATAGGCCATGCAGCAGTGACAGGATCACCCATTGGAGCAGCAGCGCTAGGAGCTCCGGCGGTAGGGGAACCCATGCCTGGGGAAGCACCAGGAGCTCCGGCGGTAGGGGAACCCATGCCTGGAGAAGCACCAGCGCATGGAGAATCACCACAACCTTGCTTGGAACTCGAATTGGCCTTCCTTGATCCCTTCCCTTGCTGTAGACATCTCTTTCTCGATCGATCCATCCTTGCAAGTTGGTTGGGGCGGTGGGGAGGGGAGGAGGGGGCGACGGGGAGGGGAGGAGGCATCGGCGGGGAGGGGGAGGACCGAGGAGGGCGCGGGGGGAGGGGAGGAGGGGGGCGGGGGGGAGGGAGGAGGGGGCGACGGGGAGGGGAGGAGGCGCGGCGGGGAGGACCGAGGAGGGGCGGGGGGGGAGGAGGGGGCGGCGGGAGAGGCCGGGAGGGGAGGGGGCGGGGGGAGGGGGCCGGCGGGGAGAGGCCAGGAGGGGGAGGGGGCGGATCTGCGGAGGGGGACGAGGGGGGCGGCGGGGGGAGGGCGAGGGGGAGGAGGGCAGCGGGGGGGGGGGGGCGGATCTGCGGAGGGGTAGGAGGGGGCGGTGGGAGGCCAGGAGGGGGAGGGTCCGGCGGGCGAAGAGAAGCGGCGCGCGCGGGAGAGGGAGCGGGAGCGGGCGCGGGCGCGGGAGGCGCAGGCGATCCGGGAGGGAGGCGATGGAAACGACGAATTGTTGCAGCGCTCGGTTTCTTCGGTTTCTTCGGTATTGGACGACGAGCGACTCGGTTTCTTCACGAGGAAACGATTTCCTTCTCTTTCTTCTTTAATTAACATGCCACCTCACCAATTTGCTGATATGGCAGACCTATTAATTACTAAGAAACTATCCTAATCACTGCATTGGGACTGCCCTAAACTACAATTTTGATCATTAATTGCTAATTGTAATGTATTAAAAATTCATTGTTACGAAAGTACTTTTTGAGACAGATTTGCACGTATCATTTTCATATGTTGAATCTAAATATTCATCGATGCATTGATAGCTAAAGTTTGCAACCTTTGACTGCATGCTTCCTAAAACGATACTCTTTTGTGACTGGAGGGAGTAGTTTATGCCGCTGGCCGGGAAGCGTCGGAAATATCCATGCAGTGTGAAGTTTACGCCCGACGGCTGTATAAAACATTTTAGCTGGGAAGTCAGCGCTGAGTTAGTTAGGTTAATTAAACCAAAAATTTATATAAGAACTTATCAAAGAAACAAAATAACTCTATACTACACTAAAGAAATCAATGGCAAGATTTAGTTTATACTACCGCTCTCTCTAGTAGTAGAAGGAAACGTAAGAATTCTCTTGAAAGAACATTGTGGCCATGTTGTTGATGAACAAGCATACAAAAAGTAGAAGAAAGATGTAGTCCCCGAACAGTCTGTCTCTCTTTATAGATGAGTGGATGCGAGATCCATATGCATGTACAATAAGAGCACTCTACCCCATTTATATAGTGTGAGGAAGTCTCCCCTGACAGCAGAATAAGTATTATGGGATTAAATTAGACTGCCATACCTCATAGGCCTTATTGTACCTGGTTTAGGTAAAGTGTCCACATAGTTGGACCTAGAGCGCCGATATCACAACATATTTCTTTATACTCTTAAATGTTGCCAAGAATCCATAGCCTGGTTGGTAGTGTGTGTGTATATGGAAAAAGAGGCTGAGGCCATCAACCAGGTAGCAACACATCAAACCTTCAGTACATGTACAGTTTGTTACTCGGCTTTTGTCCATGATTTCTTCTATTTGTGGAGAAAGCAGTCAATCACAAAATACCCAATAAACCTCTCTAATTATTGAAAGCATCTCCTAGGCAGCTTTCCATGAAGAACTAGTTTTGTCTTTCAATTAATTTATGATTACTAGCCATCAACCCGTGAGCTTGCATGGTCAAACTGTTGAAAATAGGCCCATAAATGAGGCTCATTTCCTGAATTCCAAAGCATGCATTGTTTAGTACATATTGCTAAGATAAGGTGGAAGAGATCAATTTATAAGATGGAGTCCATGCCACTCCTTGAATTATGGATGCGGATGACATGGGGAGGGCTTTGGCTAATCACACACGCGCACACGCGTATTCGCGTATTTTCGCATGAAAATCACGTGACTTGCGACCGCGCCGTGGCGTGACGTTCCACCTGACAGTCTAAGTCCATCTTATTTTTGCTTAACAATGTATCATCTCTCTTCTTTTTAACTAGTAATGAGACTGATTAATTTTCATTATTTGATTTGAATATCAGCAGTTACCAGTAAATAATGGAGTCGGTTACTTCTTTTGACTGGTAATGAGACTGTTTAAATATTTGGTTTAAATATCATCAGTTACCAATGAATAATGGAGTCAGTTACTTGAGTATTATTTCAGTCTAACGGCATCAGTTACTAGAGAGTAGTTAGCACGTCTATAAAAGGCTTGAAGATGTTCAGGTTTGGGACTGAACTCCTCCATTCCTTTCTCACATTGTTTTCTTCTACTCTGGTGAAGTTGTACTAAGTGTTGAGAAACCGAACCTCGTCGACCTTTCTTCTCGATGTGCACCGGTAAGAGAGGAGAGAGGGATCTCCAAATCATTGTCGCAGAGAGAACCTGCACGGGGCGGCAATAAGGTTTCTGGACAGCGCATTTGCGCGATCGCTCCTACTTTACTTTATCTACATCCTGCACTGCATCAAGCCTACACTGCATCACGTCTACGCTACTTCCTGTTCTTCATCAAGCCCAACAGTAAGTCATTCGTGTGTTCATACGACTTTGATACTATATTTTTCTTGCGTATATTCCGAAGTATGATAAGTAGCCTACTGTTAGTAGTTAGCTTTACATCACTAGTATATTGTATTTGTCTTCTACTAAAACTTAGAATTAAAATATTACCTACATTTCCAACAATTGCTCCTACTTTACTTCATCTATATCCTGCACTACATCAAGCCTACACTGCATCACGCCTGTGTTGCTTTCTGTTCGTGTGTTCGTACGACTTTGATACTATATTTTTCTTGCGTATATTTCGAAGTATGATGAGTGGCCTACTATTAGTAGTTAGCTTTGCATCACTGGTATATTGTATTTTTCTCCTACTAAAACTTGGAATTAAAATATTACCTACATTTCCAACAATCCAGAAACATTACTATGAACTTTGTTGCAATACAGAAATGGTTAGCACTTCTGATGCGATGAAACCTGAGAGGTTTTATGGTCAGAATTTTCGTAGATGGCAGACTAGAGTCAAATTTTGGCTCATGTCTTTGGGACTGTGGTGGGTTATCCACCCGCATTATCCATTTACGATTGAGTAGTATATGCAATTTGATTATGCAAACAACACTGCTCTTGGTTGCATTCTGACTGTTCTGGTAGATCAACTCTACGATATGTACATGGACTACAAGTTCGCCACAGAGTTGTGGGATGCACTAGAGCACAAATATGCAGAGGCAGAGGCTAGTCACTGGCTCTACATGTGTGTGCGATTTTTTGACTTTAGCATGGATGAGGCTAAGTCCATAGTTGGACAAGTTCATGACCTCCAGCTACTAGTCGGTGAGATTGCGCACTTGGGCTATGTGTTGCCTCCGAAGTTTGTGGCTGCAGGCATTATTGCTAAACTCACTCCATCTTGACGGGATTTTGCCACTAGCCTGAAACACAAGAGGGAAGAGATTTCTGTTGAGGATCTCCTTGTTGCCCTCGATGTGGAAGAAAAAGCAAGACCAAAGGATGTACCAAGCACCTCTGGCCAGAACAATGCACACTTCATTGAGAGAAAGACTGTAGCAAAAAAGTACAAATATAACAAACCGAACAAGACTAGCTTTAAGAAGAAGAAAACTGAGAAAAAGGATTTGAAGGATATCACCTGCTTTGTGTGCGGAAAAGATAGTCATATGGCGAAGGACTGTCGCTTCCGCAAAATCAGAGATGGTGAACAACCAAAGAAGAAGGCTATCAACGTGATCATAAGCGAGGCTTCGACTTCAGGAGGGTATAGTAATCCACCTATTGTCTTTTCAGCATGTCAATCCACTTATTAGTGGGTGGATACTGGTGCTAATGTTCACGTATATTATGATATTTTCTTGTTTTCTTCTTACTAGGCAGTAGGGGCTTCCTCCGTCCTAATAGAAAACGGCTCGCATGTTTCTGTTCTTAGTGTTGGCACAATAGATCTAAAGCTTACTTCAGGGAAGATTGTGCACTTAAAGAACATGCAGCATGCTCCTACAATAAAAAAGAACCTCATTAGTGGTTCTCTCCTATGTAGGAATAGTTATAAGCTAGTTTTTGAGTCAAATAAAGTTGTATTGTCTAAGTTCAGAAATTTTGTTGGTAAAGGCTATGAAAGCGGAGGTTTGTTCCGCCTAAGTATCTTGTTATAATATGAACATTGCAACATGTTTAAATAAATGTGAGGCAAATATCTGGCATTCTCGTTTCTATCATATTGGTTTTGATAGTATTGCTAGAATATCCATATTAGATTTAATTCCAAAATATGAAATTATCAAAGGATCAAAGTGCCAGTCATGTGTGCAAGCAAAACAGCCTCCGTCAGAGGATGAAAAGAACTTGGTACAGTTAGATCTTGTTCATTCAGATTTGTGTGAAATGAATGGATTATTGACAAAAAGAGGCAAAAGATATTTTCTAACATTTATTGATGATGCGACACACTACTGCTATGTGTATTTGCTAAAAACTAAGGATGAAGCTTTAAACTATTTTAAAACTTATAAGGCCGAGGTTGAGAACCAACTAGAAAAAAAATAAAAAGATTGAGATCTGATCATGGAGGAGAGTACATCTCTCATGAATTCTCCCAATTCTATCATGAAAATGGAATAATCCATGAATTAACACCACCAGATTCACCTCAATCAAATAGGGAAGCTGAGAGGAAAATTCGGACACTTACGGATTAGGTCAATGCCATGTTAGTGAGTTTAAGGTATGGTGGGGAAAGCTCTATTGATAGCAACTTTCATCCTAAACAGAGTAATCACTAAAAAGAGTGAAATTATTCTATATAAGGGATGGAAAAGGAGAAAACCTAATGTTAATTCTCTACGAACTTAGACTTGTTTGGCAAAAGTCAATATACCATTGCAGAAAAAGAGAAAACATAGGCTAAAAATAATTGATTATATTTTTCTAAGATATGCTCAAAATAGCATAGGCTATAGATTTTTAGTAGTTAAATCAGAAACTCCTAAGATTATTGCTAACACAATAACGGGGTCTAGAGATGCTTCATTTTTTGAGAATATCTTTCCTATGAGAACACAAGAAATACTTCATGAACTAAGAATGTTCAAACTAATAATATTGAAAATGAGAATAATCAAACTTCTAAACTTTCCACCATTTCTGAATCAATTTGTGATATCCCTGAGAAGGATAACAATCTAGTCGCAAAAGCTCCTCGAAGGAACAAGAGACAAAAGGTTGACAAAATCTTTGGTGATGACTTTATTATATACCTTGTGGATGATGTGCCAAAGACTCTTTTAGAGACTTATGCATCTTTTGATACTGAATATTGGAAAGAGGCAGTCCATAGCAAGATAGACTCTATCATGGCTAATGGGACTTGGGAGATTACTGATTGTCTTATCGGGTATAAACCTGTAGGATGTAAGTGGGTCTTTAAAAAGAAACTAAAGCCTGATAGTGCTATTGAGAAGTACAAGGCAAGACTTGTTGCCAAGGGTTGCACCTAGAAAGAGGAAGAAGATTTCTTTGATACCTATTTTTTTTGTTGCCAGATTAACCACCATTAGAGTGCTTCTTGCATTAGCATCTTCCTATGGTCTATTTGTCCATCAAATGAATATTAAGACAGCTTTTCTTAATTGAGAGTTGGAGGAAGATTTCTATATGGATCAACTGGATGGTTTTATGATTTTTAGACAGAAAAATAAGGTATACAGATTATTAAAATTCTTGTAGGGCTTAAAGCAAGCACCTAAACAATGGCACGAAAAGTTTGATAAGACTTTGACAACCATTAGTGTGTATATTACCATTATGGTGGTGGTCAAGGAGTGATATTGTGTTTGTATATGGATGCCATACTTATATTTGGAACAAACACTATCGTAATTGACGAGATCAAATCTTTCTTATCTCGATGCTTTGATATAAAAGACTTAGGAGAGGTAGTTGTCATTCTGAATATTAAATTAATCAAGAATGAGGATGGGATCACTTTGAACTAATCCCATTATACGGAGAAAATATTGAGCTGGTTCGGCTTTGAAAACTATAAAATTTCTCCAATGCCCTATGATGCAAACATTAAGCTACGAAAGAATTAGGAACTAGGAAAAGATCAATTGAGATGTTTGTAAATTATTATTTCACTAATATATTTAGCTGGTGCCACAAGACCTGATATTTTATTTGTTGTGAGCAAATTAAGTCAGTTTACTTATAACATAAGAGATGATTACTGGGAGGCACTTGAAAAAATATTGCGCTACTTGAGGGGTACAATATCTTATGAAATTTATTATACTGGATACCCTTCTATATTAGAAGGGTACAATGATTCCAATTAGATCTCTGGTGTGGATGAGATCAAAGCTACAAGTGGTTACTTTAGCTGTTGTTGTATTTTCATGGAGGTCTTCTAAATAAACTACATTGACAAGGTTAACCATGGAAGCAGAACTTGTAGCACTTGACATGGCCACTGTTGAGGCTTAATGGATGAAAGAGCTTTTGATGGACTTGCCATTGGTTAAGAAACTAATACTGGTAATCGTGATGTACTGTGATAATAAAACTGTATTGGCTAAAGTCACAAGTACAAAGGATAATACAAAATCCTCTAGACATGTGAAGCGTAGGCTTAAATCTATCAGAAAATTGAGAAACTCCGGAGTGATAGCTGTAAACTATATTAACACTGAGAAAAATCTAACTGACCCTTTTACAAAGAGGTTATTACAAAAAGCGATTTTCGTTACTTTTATGGACATGGGAATGAGGCCCATTTGAGTTACATCACAATGGTAACGTAAACCTTTTTCATCTGAGATCCCGTGACTTAGATAATGGTAAAAATAAATTGATATTGTAACAAGAGAGTACATATTTATTGAACCCATGTCCTAACAAACAAAGTACCCTTGACTGTGTAGAAGGTTGGTGTAAAGCCTTAATGCATTCTGTTGTCCAAATGAGGAAAATATATTAGCCTGTATGATACCTAGAAAGAATACTCCTACTGAGCCTAACTATGTGTTCACAGTTCATGAGAATTGGGTATTCTCTAGAAAGCTTATGAGCAGATAAGGGAGCGTGACCATATAACGCTCCGTTTAGGCATGGTTCATTGGCAGTCTAGTGCTAGTTGAGATTTCAAGTGAAATCTGATCATAAAATGCTATGAATTCAAGGCATAGTCTATTTATCAGCTATGAGAAGATGAATCTTATCATTTTAGGTTCAAGTTCAACTCGTACAGGACTTACACTAAAAGACTGGTATATTAACAGTATTTCAGCACAATATCTTTGACATCTTTTTGCTTATTGCTTTAGAATTGGGAGAATTATTAAAAATAGGCTCATGAGTAAGGCCTATTTTCTTAATTTCAAAGTGTGCATGGTTTAGTACCATATTGCTAAGACAAGATAGAGGAGACCAAATTATAAGGTGGAGTCCATGCTACTCCTTGAATTATGGATGATAATGGCATGAGAAGTGTTTTGGCTCATCACACACGCATACATGCGCGCGTGTATTCACATATTTTTATGTGAATATCATGTGACTTGTGATTGCGATGCGCGACCGCACCGTGACATGGCGCACCACTCGGCAGATGAAATCTACTTTATTTTTTGCTGAAGCATATATCATCTCTCTCCTTTTAACTTATTATGAGACTGTTTAATTATCATTATTTGGTTTTGAATATTATCAGTTACCAGTTAATAATTGAGCAGTTACTAGTAAGTTATTTTAGTTCAATAGGGGCAATTACTAGAGAGTAATTTGCACGCCTATGAAAGATCTTGACATGTCTAGACTTGACAGATTGAACTTGTTCTTTTTTTATTCTCCTATTGTCTTATTCTTCGTCTGGTGATATTGTGTTGTGGTGCTACGCTATCCAAACCTTGATGGCTTTTCTTCTCGGCGTGCACCTGGAAGGAGGGTGAGCGGCTATCTCCAAACCATTACTGCTGTGAAGACCTGCACGGGGTGGCAATAAGGTTTTTGGGTAGTGCCCATCTGCGCGACCGCTCGCTTCACTGCATTATCTACGTTCTACAGTACGTCAAACTTGCACTACTTCCTGTTATTCATCAAGGCCAATAGTAAGTCGTTCGTGCATTCAATCGACTTTTATACTATTTTTTTTATGTATTTTCTGAAGTATAATAAGTAGTCTATTGTTAGTTGTGTATTCTACATCACTAGTATTTCATTGTATCTGTCTCCTAGTAAAATTTGGAATTATAATATAGCCTACATTTCCAATAGGATCTTCTCTGGTGCCAAGCTACCCCACCTTCTATGCCATCCCACTTGGCTCCAGCAGTGGCACCGTCGGAGCCACCGCCGCCAACTACCGCCTCCCAACCACACCCTCATTGTCGCTGCTCCATTGTCGCGCCACCGACCACTAGTCTGCAATGCCTCACCGCTCCACTACCAACGCCACCCATCACTGGTCTACCACCACCCCTAGTCTCTCTTTAAACCGGGGGTTCCAATGAACCCAACCTGACCCTAGTCCTAATTCGCTAGAGCCGCCGGAGCCATAAAGGAGGTGTAGCATGAATCTTGAGACAAAATTCTATGATGAGAAACACTCGAGTACTCTTTAGTAATTTCCATGTTTTTAATAAAAACTCTTATGTAGTGTTGCATGATAAATATACGAAACACCGGCAAATTTACCATATACTATATACATGAAAAAAATTCAATATAGCACGTTTGACTAGACGTCAAGGCAAATGTCGATGACCCCTGATTATTCCAAGCATCTGCTAAAACGTCGTATATAAACGTCCCCGTTGATTTCAACTAGCCCGGCGTATACAAAAGCTACGGTAGACTTAAACCGGGTTTATATACGCCCTGGAATCCCGATAAATGCCAACTTAATTAGCCCTGCATTTGGTACCTTTTAAACTAAACACTACGCTCGAGTTAAACGCCGGCAAATCTCGGCTGTGGCCTGTCTGCAACCGAAAATTACCTAGAAGTCTAGAATCCATATGGACTGAGTTGCGTATCAGGTATACAAAAATGCTGATGCTTGTGCGGGGATTTATGGATGGATTAGTGGGCTACTAGAGAAACACATCAGGTCATCGCTGCTCAATTATTTTGCTTGTCCACTAATATAGAAATCATCATCACAGACAGTTCAAAAATATCATCACAGACGATTTTCTGAACCATCTGAATTTATGCATCAGTGATAATCGAAGGTTATCACAGACGGTTTGTAACTAGAACCGTCTGTGAAAAACACTATCACAAATGAGTCTAACCAAAAACCATATGTGATACTTACATATCACAGACGGTTCTAGCTACCAACCATTTGTGATGGGCGTGTATCACAGACGGTTGGTATATAGAACTGTCTGTGATACTTTCCCATCACAGACGGTTGGTAAATAGAATCGTTTGTGATAGTATTCTTTATAGACAATTTATACTATAAAACCATCTATGATAGTTCATTCTATAACTAATTTTTTTTTATTTTTCAGTTAATCTCAGGAAATGTTAGCTATACCTTTTGAAAATAAGTAAATACAATAGTAAATATAGCAGAGAACATTCTATTTCTATTACAATCCACCATTACAACATCACAAGATTACAATCCGTGAGGAGGAGGACGGTGAGGAGGCTAGAGAGATTTTGAGCGTATGAATGGTTCGGCTGAGTATTTATAGGGAAGGATGTCGGAACCGGAATTGGTCATTTCGAATTCTCTGTGATTCTACCACACTATTCTCTGGATCAGTAGATAGTGCTCACAGATATATCACTGTATATCAAAAATATATGACACAAATGCGTAGTTTATACAGTAATAACTTACACATAGACCGATTGGGCCAAAAATAAATAATGTAGCAGTGGAAACTTCACACAAGTGGGATCCTCAGGACTTGCCCACAGGCAGCCAACTGGGGTTTCGCGACCTAGTTCTTGGTCTCCTTGGATACCAGATCTATCGACCCATTTTGGAGCAATGTAGGGCCTTATCTCGTTTTTCCTGACTGACTAGATGTTGGTAATTAAGCAAGAGTGAGTGCAATCGTACTCAACAAGCCACCACACATAATACAATAATAATACATGCAGAGCTGTGAAAAGAAGGCTTGAGATTCTTTGAAGGATCGAAAACGGCAACAGAGGGGGGGTGAATGGTGCCTCTTGGAAAATTACCCCAAGTATTCACTTTAAATTCTCCTCTAATAGCTAAGGAAGCTAAGAAGTAAGAACAACTGCTGAAAATAAAGAATTGAGAGAAAAGCAGACAAACTGGACTGAACTCAGATCAACAATAAGAACAATAAAGAGAGACTAGAAGATCTACTGGCTAAAAAAAATAAATAAAAGGGAAAAGGAAGAATTAATTCTACTGTTTACTACTGCTGTTACCAAAAGTCACTCACTGCCCAAGACCAAAAGAACTCTCAATCAAACAGAAAAAGCAAGCCAACACCCAACCGACAGGATCAAAAGCTGATGTTGCTGCCAAGAAATGCAAGGAGAACAGCAAGACATCAAGGCTGTAGCAGCCGATCAATACGCAGCACATGCAAGTAAATGAAAACTACAGTACGCACAAAAAGAGAGTGCTGGCCGAACAGCACACAGCAACCACACACAGTTAACACCTGGCCGAACAGCAATTAAGAGACAAAGCTACAGACCGAACCCACTGGAAAGAAGCAGAAGCGCAGAAAACACAGACTAGAAGTACCGCCAAAGCTGCAGAACCGAGCGGTGGAGCAAGAGAAAGCGCTAGCTGTCCAACTGCAGAGATACAAAGAAAGAGCTGTAATGCAGTCGTCGATAAATGCACACTGCTGAGCAATTGATAGCAAGACCGCTGCACCTTGGCCAAAACCTTGAGAAGAAATAAACTGCATAAAGGCAAGCTGAACCAATGAGATAGAGACACACAACCACAAAAACCCCTGCTGGCCGAAACCTACTCAAAGGACCAGTTGGCACTTAACAGCAGATAGCTTTAATTCATGCGGTTCTTCATTAGTACTTGGAGCAAAAGGACTAGAAAAAACAGAATAGGGAGGCAACCGAAACCAGGAAAATCTGCACTAGTACCTGTACTAGTAGCTGCCGAAACTTGCAAAGAAAAAAAGTACCATGCTCTGGCCGAGACTGCATTGCTACAACCGAAATACTAACTTGACAGTAGCGGCAAGAACTGAGACATGCAGCCAGCCGAAAACACAGGCCTGGGATCTGCTTCAACTCGATCAAGGTATTGCGCCAACCGAACCAAAAAGGAGACAGACTGAACAGCAAAGAGGTAATGATACTACTTCATTTCAGGCCAAACAAAAAACTGAAAACAATACTATAACTCTTTCCTTGCTGCTGATCTTGGGAAGATAGAACAAGAATCGTAATAAAAGATTAGCTCTTTGGACATAAACTGGTCAAAGAGACCTTGAAGTGAGTTCCAGATTAGAGCATCTTCCCAAGAAGGATAAATCGAAAAGCAGGAAATAAACAACAACTAAAACTGCATCAATCCGAGGGAGAGAAAGTAAATAACAATAAATAAAAGCAGGATGAACAGCTTAAAGAATTGAGATAAGGCGATGAAACTAAAATTTTGCTTTCGGGATGAACTAGCCAAGACGCTTTGAGATGAATCCCTGTTCAAAGCATATATATATATAATATTAATAGTAGCACTAGAACAAGAACATTAATTAAAAGTAAAGCAAGTAAATGGCACGAGATATAAAACAATAATTTTCATCTTGAGACGAAGAGCGATGAACGATTATAAACAATGAATGTTTACATCAACTCTTCCATGTCTCACTCAAGAACACCCACAAGGAGAGAATAAAACACTAAAACTTGCATACAAATTTTCTCTCCCAAGAGCACAAGCATTAGGAAACCCTAATACTCATACCCATTTCTATTTCTCTCTCTCTCAAGTGCACTTCTCCACCTAGAGAGCACATCTATTTATAGCCTCCACTAATGGGTTTAGAAGCCTACTTTACCCATTAGGTCACACCACTTCTCCACTAATGGGTTTACACATATTTTACCCATTAGGTTACAATAACTCTCCACTAATGGGTTTACACTCAATTGTACCCATTATGTCACAACACCTCTCCACTAATGGATCATTCCCAAATGAAATCCGCTTCCGTTTGTGCAGCTTTGCATATTTTCCAAAACGCCCCTCCTGCACCTTCCTGGAAGCTTCCTCGAATCTTGCCGCGCACGCCTCGCAGCTACCTCGAGTCCACGTCGTCTTCGACACATCCCGACTGTTTTGACCTCAGCGCCACTTGCGCCTAGTCCAGTCCTTCGTGTCTTACCACGACTCCACTCGACGTCCTGCAGTCACACAGACAAGAAAATATATTTCATAGCACCGCACCAGATGATTTAAATAAATATCCGCGTCAGTAATTATCATAATAATGCCCAGAACAAACTCAGACTTTAGGACACGAGTCAATTACTCATTACACAACTGGGGCTACCACCACATGGTCTCTCAATCTCCCCCTTGATGAGTATATTGACAAACTCAGAAAAAGCATATAAAGTTGAGTTTGAAAATCAAACACGGTCTAAAAGAAAAACAAGAAAACTAAGACCATGTTGACAGAAGAGAAAACTGGAGTAGAAACTGAAAGAGCAAATTTTTCTGCAAAACTCCAGAAGGCTTTTTCTCCAAACTTCTCCCCCTTTTGGCAATAAAGTCATCAAAATGCAGGAGAGAATGAAATGACTGGTGTGTTCTTTATTTGAAGCATTTGGAGCCATGAAGATTATCCATAATGACTTTGCGAGTATTACACCAAGCCATAATCCATAAAAATGTTATCAAGATCATGACGATTTATGTAAAGAAAAGCTAAGCCAATTAAGTCATAATCTGAAAAAATTTTTAAGCATGTCAAGTTAAACATGATTTTAGTCTAGCTAAAGGTATCTAAGGTTGATACAAGCCATGTCAAATAATCTAAGTGAAATCAAGAAGCTAATATTGAGCCGGTTTAGAGGGCTACAAGTTCATTTTTTTAAGTACTTGGTCTTTTTGTGAATAAGCAAATTTAGCACATATAACTTTTGCTGAAAATCATATTTGGTTTATCTTAGTAAATCAAGTCCTGGACTAGGAGCCATCCACAACTGCCTCCTAAGCTTCAACCATTTTCACAAATTTTAATTTCTTAGCCATGTGCTAGATCTCAAGCCTTATGCGATCACTCCAAGCGAGAAGCTTAAAGAAATGATCTTGGTCAACCAAAACTCCCCCTGAGTTCATGCCTAGTGCAATGGCAAGCCGTCTCATGAGAGAGAATTGATGAGATCAGTTTTTTCGCACAATAAGAGATCATTTTGCTTTTGTTGCTATTAGTCCTTAGACCAAGAAGTTAATGATAATTCATGCTTCATAAAAGAACTAACATAGCTCAATCTAAGGCTCAATAAAGATTCATGACTCAACTCAACCTATTTGACATGGCATGAATCATAAAAGGATAACTAAAAATAGACTAGTCTCAAGAGCTACCATGACATGAATTAATTCAAGTTGTGCAGTTTTTAATCAACTTATCATGGCAAAGACTAGACTACACATATAAAGTCATGATAATTTTAGCAATTTAGCACAGATCATGGCAAGATGTAATGCAATGTAAACAGATCATAATTGAATAATAATCAAGGCTCCAAGAGTTATATTACAATGCAAACTGAAATGCAATAAAATCCAGCTCCCCTCAACATGAGATGCACTTTTAGTTCAAGTTGAGTTATGTCAAAATTAATATCTAGAAGCTCCCAAATGAACTCCCCCTCAACCAAAGCAATAAAAACGAGAAGCTAGCAAAGAAAATCCAAACGGGTAGTCCTTAAAGCATAGATAAGATGTAGAGGATACTATGGCTCAGACAGACTCTCGTCTACCCCATATGACTCTAGGACTATCAGCTGACTGAGCTGACTGTCTAGCACACACACTAGAGAGCAAACACGTACCCTGTCTACCCGAGGGTGGCCCAACCCTCGCTAGAACCTACAAGCCGTGAGTGAGCTCAACCTAGTGAGATAAGAAACAGCTAATAAGCAGCATCCTAGAATCACAAGATAAGAGCAGAAGTCTAAGCAATTAGACAAGAATACCACTCTAACCTATGCTAGAAGGACTAACCCCAATGCACCCCGAATGCTATGCAACAGAAAGGAGTAAGAGCATAATCAATATAATAAAAGCATAAGGCTCCCCCTCACAACAGTCCATAAGGACAAACCACCACAAGCTCTCCCCGCAGAGCTGAAAATCTAGAGCTATCCAATGGCTTGGTAAAGATATCAGCCAACTGGTGGTCACTCTCCACAAACTGGAGCACTATATCACCCTTCTCCACATGGTCTCTAAGAAAATGATATCTGATATCGATGTGCTTGGTCCGAGAGTGCTGCACTGGGTTCTTAGCAATGTTAATAGCAGAAGTGTTATCACAAAAGAGTGAAACACTGTCTATAACTAACCCAAAGTCCCGCAGGGTCGAAGCCATCCAGAGTACCTGGCTGCAGCAACTGGCGGCAGCGACGTACTCGGCCTCTGCGGTGGACTGCGTAACACCGGACTGCTTCCTCGAAGACCAGGAAACAAGAGAAGTGCCAATAAATTGGCAGGTGCCAGAAGTGCTCTTCCTATCTATCCTACACCAATAAGTTCGCATCGAGAAGGCTCTCAAGGAAAGACAGGATGAGGAAGAGTACCAGATACCATAGTCAATGGTAGCTCGCAGGTACAGAAAGATGCGCTTCACCGCCTGGCGGTGAGATACGCGAGGTGAAGCCTGAAATCGAGCACACAGACACACAGAGAAGTGTATGTCCGGCCTCGACACAGTGAGGTACAAGAGGGAACCGATCATGCTTCTGAATTCCTTCTGATCAACTGGCTCGCCATCCTCATCTGGATCAAGTGAAGTCGTTGTCGTCATCGGAGTAGATACTGGCTTGCCATCACTCATGTCAAAGCGCTTCAGGAGGTCTCGAGTGTACTTGCCCTGATGCAAGAAGGTACCCTCCCGAGTCTGCTTGATCTGGAAGCCAAGAAAGAAGCTCAGCTCGCCCATCATGCTCATCTCAAACTCCGAGCTCATGACATCGGAAAACTGAAAAACGAGAGCATGTGAGGAGCCGCCAAAGATGATGTCATCCACATAAATCTGGACGAGCAGAAGATCAGTGCCATGCCGGTGAATGAACAAGGTCTTGTCTACCTTACCCATATCAAAACCATGACTTAGCAAGTAGGACTTAAGCCTCTCATACCAAGCTCTAGGAGCTTGCTTAAGTCCATACAAAGCTTTGGAAAGCTTGAAGACATGGTTTGGGTATTTGGGGTTTTCGAAACCAGGAGGCTATTGGACGTAGACCTCTTCCTCAATAAAACCATTGAGAAAGGCACTCTTGACGTCCATCTGGTAAAGCTTAAAACCTTTAGAAGCTGCAAAGGCAAGCAGGATTCTAATGGCTTCAAGTCTGACTACAGGGGCAAAGGTCTCCTCAAAATCTAGACCCTCAACCTGGGAGTACCCCTGAGCTACCAGTCTAGCCTTGTTCCGAATGACCACTCCATCCTCGCTCTGCTTGTTCTTGAACACCCACTTAGTCCCAATAATATTGTGACCTTGTGGGGGCTCAACAAGCGACCAGACCTTATTTCTCTCGAAATTTTCTAACTCCTCATGCATGGCATTGACCCAAGACTCATCAGAAAGAGCATGACAAACATCCTTGGGCTCAAAAGAGGCAGCAAAAGCAGAGTGGAGACAGAAGTGAGACGTGCCAGACTTTGAGCGTGTAACGCGCTCAAAGAGATCTCCAATTATCTGCTCTAAAGGATGAGCTTTCTGGATATGATGGGGAGGTCCTGGATGAGAAGTAGTGGCCTCTACCTCATAAGCTGATGAGGTAGGGACAGAGCCACTAGCTCCTGAGGATGCAGAAGGAAGGGTTGATCTCCTTGAGGTACGGTGGAAGAAGGCACCTCAAGGGGAGGAGAAACTGGATCGGGTAGACAACCCTCATCTTCGTCCTCCTCCTCATCCACAAAGATAGGCTTGGACTGCTCTACTGATCCTGAGATATCGGGCCTAGTCCCCAGACTGGCCTCATCGAAGGTTACCTCGCAGGTCTCTACCATTTTGCTAGACTCGCAGTTCCAGACCCTATACGCCTGCGAAGAAGTCGAGTAATCCAGAAAGATCCCATTACAAGAACGTGACTCAAACTTGTCTAGGTTCCCGGACTTTAGAATAAAACACTTGCAACCAAAAACGCGAAAATGTGAGACGCTGGGCTTTCGCCCATATCTCAACTCAAAAGAAGTGTGATGCAAGTGTGCCCTCAGAAAAACTCTGTTTGAAACATGGCACGCGGTGGCTATCGCCTCAGCCCAAAACTTCCTAGGTGTAGAATACTCATTAAGCATCGTCCTGGCCATCTCGACCAAGGTCCGGTTCTTCCTCTCCACTACGCCATTTTGCTGGGGGACGTATGGAGAAGAGAACTGATGCTCTACACCTGACTCATCGCAAAACCTCTCAAAGTAAGAATTCTTGAATTCCGTGCCATTGGCACTGCGGATTGCTCGTAAGGCACCCGGGAACTCAACAGACAGCCTACTAAAAAGACCCCGAAAATGTGTAAACGTCTCATCCTTCGAGGCTAAGAAAAACACCCAAGAGTACCTCGAGAAGTCATCGACTACGACAAGAACATAACACTTCCCTCCTGCTGACTGCACTCTAGCTGGTCCAACTGTATCCATGTGGAGCAGCTGTCGATCTGCATCGGTCATCGTGGATCGTGGATGGGAGGATGGGAAGCGGCAACCATCTTGCCGTGCCGGCAAGGAGCGCAAACAAGATCTTTGACCATCTTGAGCTTCGGCAAACCACGAATGAGGTCGTGGCCGCTAACTCGGGTCAAATGGTCAAATCCAATATGACCAAGTCTCCTATGCCAGAAATAAAGGTCACGGGAAACAGAAGCAACTAAACACCTGAGAGAATCACCAGAAGATTCAGAAAAATCAGCACGAAAGATCCTCCCAAAACGAGAAATCCCGCAAACCAGACTACCCGAAAAATCAAGAATTTTGCAATTGTTTTTCTTAAAGCTCACCTCAAAGTCGTCATCGTGGTGAGAGCGGAAAGCAAATTATCTGCAGCTTACTAACCAAGGCAACATCTTTTAAAACAAAAGACTCATTAATGCAAGATCGTACCTTTGGCGATGACACGCCCGGATGAAGCATCTCCGAAGGTGATCGTCTCATCACCGGAGCACGCAAGGAAGAAAACCAACGAGAATATCTGGTCATGTGTCGTGAACACCCGGAGTCTACGAGCCAAACCTTTCCCTTCCTCGCCCGCGAACCCGAGTCAAACAGAGTAAAGTCTCGATCGGGATAAATCAACAATGATTTTGGCACCCAATACTGAATAACACGTCGAGCAGATGAAGTAGTCAAACACGACTGACCTCTATCTACCCTACGCTTTCCGTTACTCAAAGAAGCCGATGGTCTTAGTGAAGACCAAGTCATTATTGGGTCCGATCGCTACGGAGAGCGAGTCGAGTACCAACAACACGCTGATCTCGCCGCGGGTAGCTATCTCGATGGAAACGAGATCTACCTCGTGACGGCGGATATCATGACCTGGGGCAAATCGAGGACGAAAATCAGAAGAACCAGAAAAACCAAGTCCTCGATGCTGCCAAAAAGCATCAACAGTAGCAAACTTGGACCTTATGTTGGTCTTAGGTATACTCAAGGTCTGGGGCTGACCCTGAATACGCCTAAGAGCTGCAACATGGTCTCTCTGTGCGATCCTGGCGCGCCTAAAGCATCTCTCGATCATGTGTCCATCTTTCTGACAGAAGGTACAATGAAACTTCGCTACGGGAGGTCGAAATGTCGGTGTTACCACCCATGTCAGAGATCCCTTGGACAAAGCCCGCAGATTTGAATTGGACTTTCTCGGTCCTGGGCTCAGTCTCGATCACACCTGGTGCTATGGGTCTGAGCACAGCAGGTGGATGCTTCCTCATATCCTCATAGAAATCATATCCTAGACCCTGATTAAATCTGCAGATCTTAGATTGGTCTAGAATAAGATAGCTTCTTCTTGCCTCCTACAAATCTCTCGAGAGTGTTCATAAGATACTAACACTCCCGAAAAAGAGAGGTGCAAGAAGAGCAGGGAGAAAAGGGAACAGCAGAGGGTAAGGAAGCAGAAGAAGAACCAGCAGTAGAGGAAAGAATGGCTTGTGCATGCACAGCCGACTCTGATGGGACAGTCCTACTACTAGCAGGTTGGCTCACGTTGCTAGGCGTCTCTACCTTACCCTTGGGCTTCTCCCCCACACCGGCACACACATCACAACAAGATTGTGGCTTCTCTAGTAAATCCTTAGTTAGCTTCACACATTTTTCTTCCAAAGCAATCAAGTCAGATTTTAGTTTATCACAGTTTTTGCATGGTGAGCTAACAGGGTCCTTAGAAGCATATTTAGCCATTTTCTTGTTATAATCAACCATTTCTTGAAACTGCTTTGAAACAGATTCAAGTTCAGCAGTTAATTTGGGACAGTTCAAACATGAAGCAATTGGCTCAAGCAAAGAAGCATGTAATTCAGCAATTTTATGATCCGCCCGTTTTAAGTTCATTTTCAAGTTATTGCAATTTTCACAAGATTCGGGCAGATCAAGAAGCATGGCATAAGGTCCTCTAGTAGCAATGTCCTTAACCTCACATGAGGTGGGAGAAGTAGTCTGATCAGTAGTAAGCAGGGTAACTGCCATCCTACTCAGTTCTAACTCAGCAAGTAGACTAACATTCTCCTCCTTAACAATATCAAGCTTAGAGGACAAACTATCATGCGAGGTCCTTAGCTTCTCCATATCTCCAAGCAAAGAAGAATAAACATCACATTCGTCACGGGAGGGAGCAGATATAAGTGAAGTATGCTCCCGTGACAATCTCTCTACTTCCTTCTCAGGATCTACGACCTTAGCTCTAGATCTAGCATAAAACTTTCCTAGCTTCAGAAATGCATCATAGAGCTGGTCGTAGGAGGGACCTACCTCATCGGAGTCGCTGTAGAGCTCCCTATCGCTGACGTCGTCGTCGTTGGCCATGAAGCACATGCCAATGAAGTCGTCGCCATCCTTGGAATCTTGATCATCCTTGTCGTCGTCGTCGCTCCACCCCTCCACGTTGCTGAAGTCGATGTCATCGAAGGCGGTGAGGACGCGGTGGAATAGCTTCTTGGCTTTGCCAAAGTTGCGGAACTTCTTCTTGCCTTGAGCGTGAGCTGGAGGCTTCTTGTTGCGGTTCTTATCGACGTAGTCGTTCTTGCCCTTCACCAACTTGGGGCAATTTGCTCGAATGTGGTTGGGGCCACCACACTCGAAACAAATGACAGGTCCTCCCCTCTTTCTGTCCCTCCTTCTTTTGTAAGCATGGGAAAACTTCCGAGCTAGGAGGGCCAGTTGCTCATCCTCGAGCTGCTCTAACTGATCATCAGTTATGTCACAGAGAGCAGCAAGGGAGAATCCACACGGCAAATCAGAAGAAAGACCAAAAGCCGAAACGGGATCGGTGACTAGGGCCATCGACTGCGACTTCGACTTTCGAGAGACTATGTCAATCTCGTGAGTCTTGAGGCGTGAGTACAGCGCGTCAAGAGTGAGAGTCGAGAGGTCGGTCGTGTCTTTAATCATGGTCACCTTCATTTCCCAAACACGCAAATCAAGAGCAGAGAGCATCTGACGAGCATTGTCCGAGTCGGAGTATGTGAGACCGACGGCTCGGAGGTTGCTCAAAATCTTGTGAAATCTCGAAAAACACTCATCTAGGGACTCGCCAGCGAGCATTTCAAACTTGTTGTATTCTCGCTTGAACTGGTCCTGTCGTACGGTCTTAATCTGGGTGGTACCCTCATGGTATGCATCGAGAGTCACCCAGATGTCATAGGCCGACGAAAGATGAGAAATGCGATCAAATTCACTCCTGCTCAGACCCTGAATTATGATGTTCTTTGCCTTAGCATTTGCCTCCACATCTGGCATGTTACCAGCATTGATGTGTTCATCGGCAGGAACAACAAAACGGGTTTTGACTTTTTGCCAGATCGCATAGCCTTGAGCCTGTATGTAAGACTCCATCCTACTCTTCCAAAAGGGATAGTCGACCCCATCGAAGATAGGTGGCTTGGTGGAATACCTGTCTGTTGCCATGGCTCGCAGACCGGTTAAGATCTATAGACGAGATTTAACCTTGCTCTGATACCAATTGAAGGATCGAAAACGGCAACAGAGGGGGGGTGAATGGTGCCTCTTGGAAAATTACCCCAAGTATTCACTTTAAATTCTCCTGTAATAGCTAAGGAAGCTAAGAAGTAAGAATAACTGCTGAAAATAAAGAATTGAGAGAAAAGCAGACAAACTGGACTGAACTCAGATCAACAATAAGAACAATAAAGAGAGACTAGAAGATCTACTGGCTAATAAATAAATAAATAAATAAAAGGGAAAAGCAAGAATTAATTCTACTGTTTACTACTGCTGTTACCAAAAGTCACTCACTGCCCAAGACCAAAAGAACTCTCAATCAAACAGAAAAAGCAAGCCAACACCCAGCCGACAGGATCAAAAGGCGATGTTCTTTGCTAAGAAATGCAAGGAGAACAAAGAAGACATCAAGGTCATGAGCAGCCGATCAATACACAGCACATGCAAGTTAATGAAAACTACAGTACGCACAAAAAGAGAGTGCTGGCCGAACAGCACACAGCAACCACACACAGTTAACACCTGGCCGAACAGCAATTAAGAGACAAAGCTGCAGACCGAACCCACTGGAAAGAACTGTAACTGCAGAAAACACAGACTAGAAGCAGCTGCCAAACTGCAGAACCGAGAGCAGCTGGAACAGTAGAAACTGCTAGCTGTCCAACCTGCAGAGATACACAAAGAAAGAACAGAAGCTGCATGCAGTCGGATAAATGCACAGCTGCACAGAGCAATTGATAGCAAGACCGCTGCACCTTGGCCAAAACCTTGAGAAGAAATAAACTGCATAAAGGCAAGCTGAACCAATGAGATAGAGACACACAACCACAAAAACCCTTGCTGGCCGAAACCTACTCAAAGGACCAGTTGGCACTTAACAGCAGATAGCTTTAATTCATGCGGTTCTTCATTAGTACTTGGAGCAAAAGGACTAGAAAAAACAGAATAGGGAGGCAACCGAAACCAGCAAAATCTGCACTAGTACCTGTACTAGTAGCTGCCGAAACTTGCAAAGAAAAAACAATAGTACCATGCTCTGGCCGAGACTGCATTGCTACAACCGAAATACTAACTTGACAGTAGCGGCAAGAACTGAGACATGCAGCCAGCCGAAAACACAGGCCTGGGATCTGCTTCAACTCGATCAAGGTATTGCGCCAACCGAACCAAAAAGGAGACAGATCAATAAAGAAAGAGGTAATGATACTACTTCATTTCAGGCCAAACAAAAAACTGAAAACAATACTATAACTCTTTCCTTGCTGCTGATCTTGGGAAGATAGAACAAGAATCGTAATAGAAGATTAGCTCTTTGGACATAAACTGGTCAAAGAGACCTTGAAGTGAGTTCCAGATTAGAGCATCTTCCCAAGAAGGATAAATCGAAAAGCAGGAAATAAACAACAACTAAAACTGCATCAATCCGAGGGAGAGAAAGTAAATAACAATAAATAAAAGCAGGATGAACAGCTTAAAGAATTGAGATAAGGCGATGAAACTAAAATTTTGCTTTCGGGATGAACTAGCCAAGATGCTTTGTGATGAATCCCCGTTCAAAGCATATATATATATATAATATAAATAGTAGCACTAGAACAAGAACATTAATTAAAAGTAAAGCAAGTAAATGGCACGAGATATAAAACAATAATTTTCATCTTGAGACGAAGAGCGATGAACGATTATAAACAATGAATGTTTACATCAACTCTTCCATGTCTCACTCAAGAACACCCACAAGGAGAGAATAAAACACTAAAACTTGCATACAAATTTTCTCTCCCAAGAGCACAAGCATTAGGAAACCCTAATACTCATACCCATTTCTATTTCTCTCTCTCTCAATTGCACTTCTCCACCTAGAGAGCACCTCTATTTATAGCCTCCACTAATGGGTTTAGAAGCCTACTTTACCCATTAGGTCACACCACTTCTCCACTAATGGGTTTACACATATTTTACCCATTAGGTTACAATAACTCTCCACTAATGGGTTTACACTCAATTGTACCCATTATGTCACAACACCTCTCCACTAATGGATCATTCCCAAATGAAATCCGCTTCCGTTTGTGCAGCTTTGCGTATTTTCCAAAACGCCCCTCCTGCACCTTCCTGGAAGCTTCCTCGAATCTTGTCGCGCACGCCTCGCAGCTACCTCGAGTCCACGTCGTCTTCGACACATCCCGACTGTTCTGACCTCAGCGCCACCTGCGCCTAGTCCAGTCCTTCGTGTCTTGCCACGACTCCACTCGACGTCCTGTAGTCACACAGACAAGAAAATATATTTCATAGCGCCGCACCAGATGATTTAAATAAATATCCGCGTCAGTAATTATCATAATAATGCCCGGAACAAACTCAGACTTTAGGACACGAGTCAATTACTCATCACACAACTGGGGCTACCACCACATGGTCTCTCATTCTTTTAGTTGCTAAAGCATTGTTTCGGAGATACAGTAATTAGGAATACTCTTGAGACTTAGCAGTTTTAACCAAATTATATTTTGTAAAGTGATTATGAGAGTGCAATAGTAATAATAGCGCAGGCTACATCCACTTTTTACAATTCAATGTTACCTCCACCAATGCTAGCTTTTATCACCACTTGAGTACGTCTCTCCAGAAAAAGTTAAAGTCAGAGTACATCACTCTGATAGGTTTTTATCCCGCCTGGAAAGGTTTTTCAAAGTAGAACTAACTCAAGGAAGTTATCATGTTTGAGCTTGACCGTGGGCACGGCTATTCGAATAGTTTTAGACTCTGTAGACAAGAAACAATCAGCCCAACAGGCCTACGTGATTCCTTAGTCACGTAGATCGAGAGATCATCACGTGAAATTTACAATATCTCGCCCCCTTAGCATCACACCCCTAAGGGCTGCTCCCACAAGTGTGGGTCCCATAGGTTATGCGGGATGTCCCATCATAGCAGCTGACGTAGACCAGACTCCACTCTCTGCAACGTCACCCTATCTAGAAAACATCACTGTCCACTCGGTGTCCCATTCAGGCCGGACCTTCACCGTCCTTCTGCAAGTTCCCTCCTTTCCACTACCTGTGAGATGACTTCAAGGGTCTAGTAAATTATTCAGCCAAACTTACACTTCACCAGCTTGTGGTTTGTACTGTTTTACATGACGAGGCCAACCATAAACCACAAGTTCTCGTGCTACATCCACACCAACCACTCTTACCAACCGCCTAGACATGTATAGCAAGTTTGAGGGTTTTGAGAAGCACAAGATAAGTTGTACCAAATTATCGGTCATGTACATCCAATGACTGCTCAAAATAGTTTTGCATATTTGAAGAGTAATGAGTAGGGCAGTTTAATGCCCCGGACTTAACTTGCTTGGCATTAAGTATGACTTAGCTAGTAAAGCTATTATTAATTTCTAGGGCAATAAGGATTAGTAAGTTCAAGTGATAAGGAATGTCGTGATAATTGTTACAACATTTATGTAGGCAAATAGCTAACTTATGTAATGTGACGATAGCCTGATCTTTCGAAAGGTACTGATAAGTCGATTGTGGAGAACACGACGTTGATGATCCAAAGGTTCTGACAAAAACAGATCAAACCCCTCGCAATCACTACACCATTGCTCCGATGGTTATCAACCATGCGAACGCGGTTGTATCATCAAGTTCATAAGCAAGAGAGTACAAGATGCAATCGAAAATTGTATTGTGAATAAAGATTAAGTTCATAAGTTGGGGTTTCTGAACCGGACGTGTGGTGAAACTGCTAAACAAAATAATCTCTTAAGAAAAACCCGACAAAAACTAAAGGGATGCGACCTCCTTAATGAAAAGGTCCGGAATGGACGAATCAGGTGAAGTCCTTAATGTGTTTCTCTTAAGAAATTGGTTGGAATGGACGAATCAGGTGAAGTCCTTAATGTGTTTCTCTTGCCGTGAGTTGGCTCCTCCTCTCCATGATTCCTAATAACAAGAAAATCACAAGTCTTAGAAAGTATCGGATTCTCAGCGAAAATATTATTGACTTCTAAAAACGAGTTTACCTGATAGTTGAGTTGACGAGCACGTGCCCGAGTAATTGGACCTTGACCATCATTCATGGAAGCAGTAAAAGGAGTGTTCATATCAGTAGAAGTGATGCCCTCATCATTATGTTTGACATATATTTGCATAAGGAATTAAGCATGCACTTTGATAATTTAAAAGAACATAATTTTTGTAAAATGTAGGATCAACATGATCAAAGTGATGACTTGCCTTGCTTGTTTACCGCGGCCTTGATGTAGCTCAAAGCTGATTTAATCAATCAATAGTATTGGATCTTCAGGATTTTTCTCCATTTGCACTTTGATACCGTTGGAGCTTGTCATCTTTCGAGACTGCAGCTCCTAATATATGGCAGACAAATGAAAGACCAAATAAATCCAGATAGCGGCAAAAGTCCAGTTCAATTAATTGAGCTTATTTATTTTCGTTATAAGTTGAAAGTAGAGAGAAGGGTGAAGTTAGGGTGACATAGGCATTGAGTTGAGTAAAGGAAGGAGATGCAGCTTTACCGTGAGGAAAAATTTTGGATAAGGAAGAATCAAGGGTATTGGATACTCATGGAGTTCTCCTGCTATGACAAACGATAGTGGTCTGGCATAGTCGAGTGGGAAATGACAAGGCTTGATCTTTTAATTTATAACTTTCTTTTTATTGGTTTATATTTATCAAGGCCAAAAACTCAAATTTAGACTCAAACCACAAAGTTCCATGAGTTGGGCAAGACTTACGGGTCGAGAAGGGAGAGTATCCAGGGTGATGGGTATTATTGACGAGTGGCATCATATTGCGATTTAGGATGCGGGTTTCCTAGGTGGCGCAAATGAATCAAATTGGTCAAGTGGATTTGATATCTCGGGAGGAGTTATTGCCTGAGGTCGTAGGTACCAATTAATTGAACTATTAATTTTGATATCTTAATTAAAGTTTGGGGTTGGTCTATCACCCTCGATGATTAAGAGCAACGTCGATTATTTGATGATCAACAAATTTATTAGAAATGATCAACGGCGGTGATTTACTGAAAATGTGAGTTATGAATTAGCGGTGTCCTTTTGATAAAGTTGCACCTTGCGTTATCAATTATTTTCAATCATTAAATGATGAGGTAATAGTTGGATGATTATTTTGGGTGCAAAGTTGTGTTTTAGCTTTCTTTAGTTAAGGGTATTACTTGCACCCGATCTATCATTTTATGCTCCTTCTCCAGGATTGGAATTTATGATGAATATAAAGAACTTAAAATCATCCTGAGGCCAATTATTTGGGATAAGGAGTAACGATTCTTTATTTAGGTTTAAGAATTTCTTAATTCGAAAGAAGTTCGAATCTTTGTATTTTATAGATGAATATTAAATATTATTATTTTAATTATTAAATAAAAGGGAGTTTCTTGCTTGTAGCGGTGAACAATCTGTTATTGGTATTTTATGTGCCATAATGTAGTTGAACCCATGAGCCCGATTTGCATTAGCAGATTTAAATCCAGAGAGAAAGACATAATGTAAATTAATCAAGTTTCTGGTAGGTTTTGGTGTTGGTTCATAACATCCTTCGATTAACATTGCTCATTAAACTTTAACATCAATAATTAGTAAGACCATGTTAATTACTTGCCGAATTGGAATATAGCCATGTGTGATCTTGCTTTAATAACTCTTTACCCAAAGATTAATTTTCCTTTGATTTGCATAAGTATTTTTTGTTAATTTCATAATCATATCCTTATTTCCAAAATTATTTACAAATCACATTTTATTTCATTACTTCATGGAATAATCTTTATATTTAATTTTCAAAAACTAGCCATGCATGGAAGATTGCAAGTGATCCTCTTTAGCTAGATATCAATTCCAATGGGGCTCACTGGTCATGAGGAGAAAGGGAAAGGAAAGAAGAAAACCGAAGGGGGAGCCAGGTTGGCCAAAGGAGCAAACAGGGGAGAAAGGGCGCCCGGTGTAACACCCTAGGACCCACATTCCCTAGGA
Organism: Melocanna baccifera; assembly: GCA_036346265.1. Lineage (NCBI taxonomy): Eukaryota > Viridiplantae > Streptophyta > Magnoliopsida > Poales > Poaceae > Melocanna > Melocanna baccifera. Next base: position 6,897,986 of record CM070710.1, read on the forward strand.
TGCCACAAAACCACTTCACAACTAGTCAATTTACAAGATAAAATAAACTGGCAACAACTTCTAAAATATGATAAGCTAAGCGGAAGCATAAAGAAACAGAAGGTAAAGGTAAATATTAAATAGAAACAACCACTAACAATTTTAACCAATTTGAGCGAACCACAGTCTAGCATTATTAATTAAAGATGATTAATGATAAGGAACAAAAATGAATAACTAGAGACTCCACATATTTATTATAGTATAAATCATGAAATGGTGTGCGATAGTGTTGTGCTGCTCTACCCTCCCCATGCTTGCTCAAGAATCACATGGAAAGGGGGGAAAACAAGAGTGAGATAAAAATCTCAGCAAGCAAACTGTTTAACAAGCTAATCAAACTACATTGTTTTAAGTATCAACATTTATTTTCCACATTGACCACATTTAAATCCTCAACCCAAACCATTACCCATAACAGTAAATCATTAGCAAATAAATCTCGTTTGACTACTTCATATCCTCAACCACTACTACTACTAATATCAATATAACATTAATATATTTTACCTTACTAACTTTACTATATCCCACAACCACATCTGCTAACAACAGTTACCACAAGAGAAAAATCTCATGCCACAACCACAACCCCTACCATACCACGAGGGGTTAACCCCACTCCACGATCACAACCACATTCATCACACCTCAAGTGACTCTTATGAGTCAATTCCACATAAAAAACTAAGAAGTTGCATTTGTTTGCAAATAATTTGACCACAATACATTGCATAAGTATGCAAATGATCTATCCACAATGTAAATGCATATGAATGCATATGATCCACTGCACCCTTACCCAACAAGGTAAAAGTGTGCAACGTACTACGGCAATGTACGATGCTGTACCGGTACGGTCGCGGCTATGTGCAGTGACAATCACAATGCAAATGACATGTCATGATATGATAAACATGATTCATAAAAATTTAACTGCAAAGATCAGCAACATATTCATCATGAATACCGCCTCATAATCCACATATGATTCAATAAGGACATTACCACATAATCCGCATTTGCTTCACTAAGATCAAAATCAATCTATTCAAGGGGAACACTACCACATAGACCACAATATATTCATTAAGAATACTATCACTATGACCACAATATATTTATTAAGAATACTACCACTATGACCACAATATATTCATTGAGAATACTACCACCAAGATCACAATATTCTCGTAAGGAATACTACCCCAAAACCATATTTGTTTCGTTAAAAACTATATCACATAACCACAATTTATCTACCAAGGCATAACCAATTGATTGCTAAGTTGCTATCACATAGACCACACTAAGGAAGTATGTAACAATGGTATATCATCTCAAATTAAGTAGATTAACTAGTGTGAATGTAGAATTATTAACGAGTTAAATGGTAGCACATCCGCTACACTTACTTACCTCTACCGATGAAACGAGGCGCTCACGCACGGTCAGGAGTGAAGCCACCTGTCCAAAATTACCTCTCAGCACAAAGCTACAAAAAGGAATCCAGAACTTAAGAAAATAAAAATGCCGCTATAGCCCATACCCGACAATACTCTCTCCGCTCAACAATCCTACGCCCAGCCCACTCTGTTTCAACAATCTGGCCAGAAGTCTTCTAACGAACCCCACCTATTATACAAAGCTCTAAAATTCATGATTTTTATACAGTAGCTATATTACAAGATTTCCTACAACTTTAATAATTGTGGCAAAAATTAAAAAAATCATCTACCCCTCTGAAACTACACCCAAACAGTAACCTGTTTCAGACTACCCCTCAGCTATATAGCGAAATTCCAGACTCTGCTGCGCCCAAACCCCGCGGCTACAAAATCTAAAACAAATTACAGAATCTAGGTCTCATCGTCCCCTAAAATTTTCATGTTGTCTAGATCCGCAAGAAAATTCATTTTGATACTCTAATCAATACAAATAGCCGCGCTACGCGAATCAACCTACGCGCAGATAGCAGAAAACCCTAATCGGTTAATTCCTCCATTAGAACCCTACTAATCCTGTGCCAAGAATCCTAATTACACCTAAAACAGAGAGAATAGAGGTGAAAAACATTACCTAGATGATCCCTCAAGATCTCCCCTCTTCTTTCTTCTTCTTCCTCTTTTCTTCCCTCCTTCTCCCTTCTCTTCCTCCCTTTCTTTCCTTCTTCCTTTTCTTCCTTTCTTTTCAGCCATGGAAGCCATGGGGGAGAGAGAGAGGGCAGGGAGGGACATCCAAGAGGGGGTGGGGGCGGTCAAGGGGGTGGGAGGGGGCTTGGCTAGGGTTTGGGGGGAGAAAAGGGGGGTAGCTTGGGCCCCTTTTGGGCTGGTTAGCCCAAAGTGGCTAGCCCACCCCTCTAGGCAGCCCAAAACGTGATTTTTAATCAATTATTTCTTACACTTTAGACAATTCTACAACTTTATTCCCGCCTCCCGTGATCCACCGAAAAATCGAGAAACTCCGCGATTCTGCTAAACACTCCCAACACTCCGCATTTCCGCTAAATACTCCTGGGGACGTCGTAAAGATATTTAGGGCATTACACCCGATCAGAGGAGTGCGACGCCGATGAAGAGCAACCAGACAGGAATCGGTGGTGACTGAAATGGGAAGCTCCCGAAGTGGAGAGGCCACAGGAAGTAGCAGCGAAGCAGGGGATGGAGCCAAAGGAGCCAATGGTACGGTGCCAATCTGAGAAAGGAGGGAGAAAAAGTGAGTAAGCAGGAGCAAGAGTGGGGCGAGGGGGTCTTACTCGCGGTGGTGGCTCAGCCAAAGAGGTGGCGAGGCCGACTGGCGATGGAAGCTCAAGGTGGTGGCGGGTTGGTTCCCGTGGGCGGCGAGCTGAGACCGACGAGGGACTCGATTGGCGTTTGGAGTAACTTCGAGCTGCCGTGGTGAAGCTCCTGGAGAAGGGAATCGGGCTAGGGGTACCGGAGTAGGGAGAGCGACAGTGGAAGCGGTGTCGGCCGTCCTTGGAGAAGAATGTCGATGTGGGGAGCCTGGGAGCAAGGAATTTTGATTAACTAAGGGGGAGGGTAGAGGATGTCGGTGAGCACTCCGTGGTGATGACCATTGGTGGAGGGACTCACCGGAGAGGCACGATGCTCCGTAGTTCCCAGCGGTAGGCGAGGGCTCCAATCGGGGTGGCTTCAGATGTAGAAGGAACGGGAGGGGCAGAGCAATGGGGCGAAGGGAGGAGGGCCAGCGCTTAAATAGCCGAAGGAGGTAGTTGGTTGTTGACGCCCATAAAGCGCTCAATCAATGGTGGCACTGTGGGAAGGAGGGTGGCTCAAGTGCACGGATGGTAGGACATGGCGTGCGCACGGGGCAAGGCTAAGCCAAGGGGGGGGTGTTGGCTCGGGTAGGCGGAGGCAGGTCGGCACCGAGCTAGCGCCAAGGGCAACGTGGTGTGTGGGAATAATGCTGGGTTTAGGCCGATGGAAGGGGCGGCGGTAGCAGACACAGAGAGAAGGGGGAGAGAGGGGCGCCGAAGGTGAAATGCATGCGACGCTCATGGATAGGTCAGCACCGTGGAAAGCAAAGCAGGGGGAAAGAAGGAGGAAAAAGAGGCGTAGGCTTGGACGGCTGGATGATGGGGCCTGGTGTAACATCCCAAATTTTTTCTCCCTTTATTAAAGTATTTTCTGGATTTTCCTGGATTTTATTCCAAAGCCCTAAATTGAGAAAATAAAAATTTCTATTTTATAAAGGCCAAAATGAATTTATTGCATTTCATGAAAGTCAAAATAAATGCATTTCTTTTTCCTAAAGTCAAATATGTAATTACTGTAATTTTCAAGATTTTATAAAGAATTAAAAATCTTTCCTTCAAGTTAATTTGTGTTATTAGAGAATATAAATATCAAAATGGGTTAAAAATATTTTTATTAAGTAAGATTTATTTGGTATTTTTCTGAGTATTTTAAAGCCTTCAACTCATTTCTGAAAATCAAAAAGAAATAAAAATCCAAAACCCTCCCTCGGGCCGCCAAGTGTTAGCCATCGGAGCCTCCTCCACCCCGCCGGATCAAATCTCGGCCACCCATCTTCACTTACCCCTTCATCCCGGCTTCCCTTCCTCTCGCGCCAACACCTGTCGCTCATCGAACCGGCCACCCCTTTCACCCGATTCAATCTCGACCGCCCACACCAACTTACCGCTTCGACCCACCCCTTCCCTCCGTCCGCTCGACGTGTGGCATAATCCGGACCCTTAACCATTGCCATACTCAATCTCAGCCGCCCCCTTCCACTTAATGCACCGATCGGCCCTGATTTGATCCCTGTTGTTGGATGGAATCTCGGCCGTCCCCGTTCACTTACCCCTTCGCGCAGCACCCTACGGCTCCGATCTTCCCTCCTTGCCACCCGTCACAAATCCAACCGTCCTCCTCGCGCCTTCCCATTTTCTTATCTCACCGACGCGCGGGTCCCGCCTGTCAAGACCATCGTCCCCGCCACCTTCCTTCTTCCTCGCGCCGTCCCCGCCGCCATTAACGCCCGAAACCGAAGCTTTGACATCCCTCTCTCCCGCCCGTGCCGGTACCCAATTACTCCCCCGCATGCACCGCGTCCGTTTCTGGCATAAAGTCGCACTTTACGCCCTTCCTCGTCGTCGGAGTGAATTCGGGCGCCCGTTGCCTTCCCTCCTCCAGCCTATAAAAGACACCCCCGAGGACCATCTTCCCACACCGCCTCCCCCACCCCTCTCAATTCAAGCGATCAAGCCCCGGGGACCTCCCTGTGCTCGTTTTCCCCTCCGCGGCTCCGACGACTCCGGTGAGCAATCACCGCCGCCTCAGGCTTCCCCGCACCCCACCAACACCGCTCCAACCTTGCTCGTGCCTTGGCGATTCCCGGCGACCATCTTCCCGAGCACGTGCGCCACCGGAACCCCTCCGCTGCCGTGACCCTCCTCCGACCGCCGCCCCTCTCCACCGATCACCCCCCTCCGGTCATCCCCGAACCCCGTGCGAGGTACCAACGCACTCCCCTTGGCCCCCTCTCTCTGTTGGTGCCTCACCGGCGCTGCCGCCCGTGTGTCGTGGCGGCGATTGGTCCCGCGGCGCCACCGCCGACGCCCGCCACGCCACGTCGGTGGTTGCGCTGACGTGGTAGCCGACGTGGCTGCTACGCAGGCGCTACGTCTGCCCCAGACCGGCCACGCCAGCGCCACGCCGCGTGCCCGCTACCCGCGTGCCACCTCAGCACGGTCCGGTCCGTGGACTCAGTCCACCATAGACCGGGCCCACATGTCAGCCTCACTCTGATTATTTAATCATCAGGGCTGACGTCATGCTAACGCAACAAAACCGATTTTCCAGTGTAAAAATAATTCAGCCGAAATTAAATCCTTGTGCTGACGTCATAACTCAGATTTTTCTTTAAGAAAATAATTCAGGCTGATGTCATAAATGCTTTTTTGGTTTAAAACTAATTCTAGAAATTGGGTATTTTCTTTTTAATTGTATTGAAACTTTGGAAGGCTATAACGTTTTTATTTTAACTCCAAATTGACCTGTTCAAATTTCTAAATTTCTCTAAAATCATGATCTATCCATTTCTGGCATCATTTTGAAATTTTGAGTTTATTTGAATTTTGTTTTTGAACTTTCTTTGAATTGGCTCTTTCGTTAGATTTTGACGATTCCGAAGAGTTCGAGTTCGACGATTCTCAGCAGGACTTCGATCAAGGCAAGTTACACCTTTGACCATGTTGAGCCTAATATTTCAAATTTAACTATGTTATTTTACTGTATATGCATGTGTACTTCTATTCAAATTTAATTTAAACTCAGGTTAAATTTTAGTTATGCCCACAACCCTTTGATTATAGCCCTTTTGAATCTCAAATTTATATACCTTGTCACCCTAGCTAAAAACTAGTTAGTACCATAGTATTGACTAGAAATTTTATAGAAATGCTTAGCCTGGCTTAGTATAATTTTAGGTGGGATAAATTCTTTCACATGAAATGACGATTGGAAATGAAATCTTGACTTCGGTGAGTCAAGTATGTGTTATGAAAATTGTTTAAAAATGAAAATAGAAGCTTATGATTTGGACTTAGGCTAATGATTAGGGGGTGGGTGCCGGCATGCCTCGAGTTTGGCGACACCTGGTTGATTGTCGTTGTAACATCCTGTTTTTCTGAGATTTTTAAAGCCTTAAATTTAAAAATAAATTTTCTGGAATTTTCTGGAATTAAGTGAAGCTTCAAATGAATTTTAGAAATTTTAAATGATTTAATATGATTAAAATAAACATCAACATAATTGGAAAATATTTTATTTGTGTTCCTCAGGTCTCAAGGAATTTTCTGGTATTTTTGGTGAATTTTTGGGATTTATTTGCTATTTTCTAGAGCTTTTAGAAGTTTATTTGAATTTTTGGAAAAAGAAAAGAAAATAAAAATCCCCCGGGCCGCCCTCAGCCGCCCGATCCCCTCCCCTCCGCGTGTCGGCGATCCCGGCCGCCCACGCGTCGGCCGCCGCCGACCCCGCGCACCGCCTCCTCGGCCGGCCGCCCGCTCCGCACCTCGCCTCCACCGTCCGATCGGCGCGCGCCGCGCGCGGCAGTCCGCCGCCCGATCCGCACCGCACCCGGGCGCCGCGGCCGTCCGTCCGCTGCGCGTGCCACGCGTCGGCCGCTCGTGCCGCGGCGCACGATGACCTAACCCTAGCGTCCGCCCGGGCTCCGCTCGATCGCAGCCGCCCGTGGTGCCACGCGTCGGCCTCCCCGTCATCGTCTCCGATCCGGTTCCGCCCCCGCGCCGCGTCCGATCCGGACTGTCTCGGCGTGCGTGCCATATAAAGCCGCCGCCGCCTCGGTTCGTGCGCTCCATCCGCCGCCGCCGCCTCCTCCCTCGCTCCCGTACGCCGCCGTTCCCCGCCGCACCTCGCCGTGCGCCGGTCCTCGTCGCCTCCGTCGGGATCCACCGGACCGCGCCGCCCCGTTCCTCGCCCGAGCCACCGACGACCCGCGCATCTCCGGTAAGTCGCCGCCGCCCCGTTTCTCGCTCCTCCGCCGCCGCCGACCCCGCTGCCGGAACCCGCCACCACCGCTGGACCCTCCACCGTGCGAATGGTCGCCGGAGCCCGCCCCCTCGCCGTTGCCCTCGTCGGACCCCGTCGCGCTCGCTCGCCGGACCCGCAGCGCCGCCCCTCGGTCCGCGTGCACGCGACCCCGCACCCACGTCGGACGCGTCCCTACCTCGATCGCCCGCGCCGCCGCGCGCGCCGCGTCCGCGCGCGCGCGCGCCGCGCGCGCCACGCGTCAACCATCGGCGCTTCCGCCCCGCGCCACGCGATCGCGGCGCGCCGCCGGATCCAAAACCGACGGCTTGGATGTGCCCACGTGGCCTCCCTCCAGCCGTCCGATCCCGCCGCCGTCGCCGCGCCCGCACCGAGCCACGTCAGCCCTACCCACGTGGACGCCACGTCAGCCCTAGGGCCACGTGGCATGACACGTGGCATGCCACGTCAGCAAATACCCGAGCCCAGGTGCCACGTGGCAGCCACGTCAGCATGTGCCACGTGGCAGCATATGCGCGCGCCACGTCAGCCGCCCCGCCGCGTCAGCACCCTCTCTCCCCCGTGCACTGTTCCGTGCGCCGGGTTCACCGTGGACCAGGTATTCGGTGGACCGGGTTCACAGCATAGTGTAATTTTTGAATTTTCCGAATTAATTTTAGAATTAATTTTCGGGAGCCCGTTCTCCTCCGTCCTAGCTCCGATTGACCCCGTTCTTTTTTCTAAATTCATCTAAAATCGAGCTCTAGCTGTTGGTTCTGGTTTTGTGAATTTTGGAGTTCATTTGCTTGTCATTTTATGTGTTTCTTTGTTTTCAGTCGTTTTCTCTCTCGTTATATTCGGATTCCGGAGGAGCAGGTTTCGCGCCAGAAGACCAGGAGTACCCCGCTGAGCATAACGAAGGCAAGTCGTGTCCTTTGATCATGTTGAACCCAATTTTGCAATCTATTATTTAATTATTTTGTTTTAAATTACGTCGCATTGCTATTTTTATTCAAACCTTTGCACTGGTAGTTATCATCCCAATTGAGATTATTCCTCCTTGATAACTTGGAATACCATGATGCCATTGTCACCATAGGTTGGGTAATTATTTAGTGATGCTAGATTATTTGTCACATGGGTGGGTACGATTAGACTGCTTAGCTGGCTTATATTTACGTTTGATCTATAAATTTGACTTAATGACATATGGAACTGTGGTTGGTGCCACGTGTATTAAAATTTGTGCCACGTCATTGGTGTGACGTTGGCTTGGCGATACAAATTGGTTTTCATTCGGGCGAGTGATCGTGCAGTAAAGGGGGAGGTGCAGTTGCACTTCGGGGATGTGGTAGCCTCGCCCGGGTAATGTTAAGGACTTAACTTTGTGCGCCATTGATCTGAGCTTAATCGTGCAAACCACATGTCTATTATGGGATGGACCTGGCTGATTAATTTGTAATATTTCAATTCAATTCTGCCATTGTGATGGACATGGTTGCTGATTTCCATGTGGCGCAAGGGGGGGTGTGATGCGAAACCCTAGCGGGCATGATTGTGTTGAGGTAGAGCATTGTAAAGGCCTTGTTGTGATTTCCTCAGCCTAGGCTAATCACATCGTGTGGGTACAGATTGTGCAACCTCTGCGAGTGTAAAACTATTCGAATAGCCGTCCTCGGTCATGGGCGGTGCTCGGGATTTCACACGAGGTTAGTGTTTCATTTATAACTAGGTGGTTTATGTTGGTAGTGGACAGTAGTCCATCGTTGGTTTAACTTGTGGATTGGTGTTCAAGCGGTTTATGTTTATTCCTTTGATTATCCCTTATTCTCGCTTTCTAGTTAACTTTCGCTTTCAAGATTATTTAATGTATTTCATCAGTAAATGCCTTTATGCAAATTAACCTTTCAGCCTTCCATTGGTAAGCCTTGCATATTATATTGCATTCATTGTTACAAACGACTTGCTGAGTACCAATGTACTCACGGCTTTACGCCTATGTTGCTCAGTTGAGGGAGAGGAGTACTATCAGCAGGAGGTGCCAGAAGGAGAGTACTACGACGACTTCACGGATTAGACTTCATTCTCCACTCGATAGCCTGTGGCTTGTCGATTGGACGCCCTGCTTTATTTTGGATTTCCGCTGCTATTTTGTGTAACATCCCAATTTTTGCTTTTATTTTGAAGAAATAATTCTAAATTAATTATTTCCAATTATCTGGAATTTTCAGAATTTAAAGTTTCTGTTGAAAAGAAAATTTAATATCAAAATAAGTTGGAAATATTTTTCATATGTTTAAAACATTATCAGTGAATTATGTGAATTTTTTGGAATTTTGGAATTTATTTGGTATTTTTGAATATTTTAAAGTCTCCTACTGATTTGAAATATATAAAAGATTTAAATATCAAAATCTCCTCGGTGACACTTGTCAAGCATCCGAGCTCTTCTTCCCGCCGAACCGATCCCCGCCTTCGGTGCCTCATCCCGCCTCCCTTTCCTCTCGCTGCGCCACTTGTCGCGCATCCGACAGCAGCCAGCCACTCCGCGGCTAATACTCAAAAGGGTAAACCGCCCTTATTGGGTAGGCTGAGCCTCCCCGCCCGACTGGTTACCACCGCCGCTCTCTCCTCTCCCCCGCTCCCTCGGCGCGCGTTCGAGCCCCGCTCCGCGCGCGAGGTTGAGTTCTTTTTTTTGGATTTGCGCTGACAAGCGGGCCCCACCTGTCAGAGACTAGTCTGCGTGGACTCACTGCCAGCGGGTCCCACCTGTCAGAGCAGTCGTCCCCGACGTTTCGTCCCCGACCGTTCTCATCCGCGCGTTGCCGCCATTGAAGCCGCCCACCCAGCTCGCCTCTCGCCTCCGTCGCTCCGCCGCGTTAATCCGTCGGGAGACCGTCGCGTTGTGCGCCATTAAACGCCACCGCCCTCGCGAAAGAGCGCGTTTCGCCGCTGGCGTCGGTAATCGCCGCCATTAACACCGGCGAGGACGCGGCGTCCGTTTCTTCCTCCGCGTGCATAAAACAAGCCCCGCCGCTCTCTCTCCTTCGCATCTCTCTCTCTCTGCGTTCGCGTGCGTTCATAGCCGTAGTCGCCGCCGTGATTGGCGCCGCCGACGAAGTCGCCGCCGCTGTAAGCCTCCGCCGCGCCGACGTCTCCGCGCCGCCCCTCGGTCAAGCGCCCGGCGCGTGCCGCGGTCACCGCTCCTCGGTCGCGTGCGAGTCGCGCCGCGCGCGCCGCGCGTCGCGCGGCGCCTCGCGCGGCCCGGCGACGCTGGGCCCCACGTCGCCGATCGCTCGGACTCCGCCTCGCGCCGCGTCATCCCCACCGCCTGTTCACCGACGGCCGGATCTGCGCGCGTGTTTCCATCTCGGCCGTCCACCTCGCGCCCGCCTCGATCCGCGGCGCCGCGTCGCGCTGCGGCGCGCGGTCACTCCAGCGCGACGCCTCGCGCGCGGGCTGCCACGCGCGTCGGCCATCGCGCGGCTTCCCGCTTCCACGCCGTGCCATCCCCGCCGTCGCTTCGGATTTGGATCGACGCACCGGATCACGCCGCGCGTCAAGCCCATGGCCGTCCGATCCACCTCCACCGACAGCCGCGCAAACCGCCGCGTCAGCCTGCCACCTCAGCCGCCACGTCAAACCTGTCCGACGTGTCATGCCACGTGGCAGACACGTGTCTGCCACGTCAGAGCCACGTCAGCCAAACTCGAGCCCCGGTGCCACGTCAGCACTGCCACGTGTTATGCCACGTGTCACTTGCGGTCTGCCACGTCAGCATTTTGGTTGATCCGTGGACTCGGTCCACCGTGGACCGGGCCCACATGTCATTCTCTGTATTTAATTTTTAATTCGGTGCTGATGTCATAATTCCGAATTTCCTTTTGAAAATTAATTCATGCTGACGTCATAATTCATTTTCAGTTAAAAGATAATTCCAGAAATTATCTTTTTCTATTTTCTCTGATTACAAACTTCCAACATCCATATCTTGCTCATTTTAGCTCCAAATTGATCCATTCAAATTTCTAAATTCATCTAAAATTTCAATCTTTCAATTGGTATGTTTACTTTCAATTTTTGAATTTTTATTTTATTTTATTTATTTGGTTTTCTCGATTTACGTGTAGAGACCGATTTGTCCGAGGATTTGCAAGAGCAAGTTGTGGAAGATTTCAACCAGACACAGGAAGGCAAGTCTCCTTTGAACATTTTGCTCCCATGTTTTGCAAGTTTCCTTTGATCAACTTGCTCAAATGATTTGGAAAAATGTTTAGGTAGTTATTTTAAATTAATGCATGCTTATGTTATATCAAGTGATAAATTGATTTAGAAAATTTAGTTAAAGACCCAATTTGTTATACCTTCCATTGAAAATTGTTTACCTTGTACCATTGTCAACTTAGGATATCCCTTTGACTCAATAATGAGTTAGCATGACATTGGTTGAATGTTTAAAATACTAGCAAATGCTTAGCGTAGCAAATCAATGTATTAATACTCAAATGAGTAGCATGTTTATCAAATGTTTTGATGAATGATTTGTTTGAACATTGGTAATGGATGTTACCATTGTTAAATGCTTTGTTTGAAAAGTGGTAATGGGTGTTACCACTGTTAATTTAAAAGTAAAAATGAATTTCAAAGGGAAAAGTTGACAAGGGTGGAATGGAAGGTTTGGCTGGTGCAGTTAGCACGAGAATTGTTGGGTTTGTGAATGAGCCACCCTGGTCGATTAAGGACCGACGCTTGTGTTTGTCCAAACTGAGTAAAACAGTGCAACCACAAGTCTATATGGGTACGACCGGCGGTTACCCTATAAAGGTATAACTTAAATATCACAGTGGTGTATTGAGTGCCAGGGTGTACTGGTTACTCATAGTGAGGGACAGGGATTTACTGTACTCACATGGCACAAGAGGGGGCTTCTGACTGGGCGGATTTAACCCTTCAGCGGTGAAACCTTAGTGGGTGATATTTAACTATACTGGAGTAGGTGAAAAGCCTTGTGATAATTTATCTGGGTCTCATGCCAAAGGAAGCATGTTGGCTATTAAGATGAATTATCTCTTGTGGTTAAAGTGTACACACTCTGCAGAGTTAAAACTATTCGAATAGCCGTGCCCACGGTCAAGGGCGGGCAAGGAATGCATACACATGGTAGAAAGTTTGACTTTGTTTTCAAAATAAAATGATTTGGAAAAACTCGGGAGTGGATGGAACTCTCGTGATCTTTAGACTAGTGGTGTAACCGATTCAGTGAATTTAACTTCGAGGTTTTGAAAGTTAGCGAGGATTGCACGAGATTTTAGTGTTGGTGTTGTAACCTTCACTAAGTTCCTCATCTAATTTCTATTATGAAAAACAAGACGTTTACAAAATTGCTTTCGAAATAATTATGTATATGTAAAAATAAAACGCTGATCTTTGCAAAAGAACTCTATAGCCTTTCTTTGTGAAAGCCTTGCATCTATGCATCTTTCCCAAGACTTATGGAGTACATCTTTGTACTCACCTGTTGCTCTACAAATTTAATAGCAGAGGATGAAGAAGCTGAAGCCGGAAAGTACGACTTCTGTGCTGAATGTGGATGCGGTGGATTCTTCCCGGAGGATTAGGACTCGTTTCCCCAGTCAATTGCCTGTGGCAGATTGATGGGTCGATCAAGTTATCTTTTGTGCTTCCGCTGTGTTTAATCTTTTGTTTTAAGGTTACGTGAACCTTTGTTAGGCAATGGCCTATGTTAACTTGATTACTATAGTAATAAAGCGTTGTTGGCAATGTATCATCTTTTGTTTGAAGCTGTGTACTAGCATTGATCTGCAGGACTAGTGAATACATGTGGGGTCTAGGAGTTTCTACTCCGGGTCTCACATTTTGTTAAGCCCTTCCAGCTAGAGATATTGTAAGCTTGGCCATAAGGTCGTACCTTTGATATTTTATCGATATTCGAGTTTTTCTTTATTATTGTCGTGTGTAGGACTGTGATGACATCTATGTTTGACTGTGTGCACTAGCGTGATCCTGGACTAGTGCAGTTTATACAGAGAGACCAAATTTGCATATTCGGGTCTCGACAGAGATAGTATCAGAGCCATATCGACTATAGGACGAAGCCCTAGTTAGATTGGCCGTAGCCCAAAAACTTATTTTTTTTTTAAATCAAACCAACTAAACTTGATATTTAGTAATATCTCTAACTTCTTACCTCATTCTTAAGGATTCTTGTCTCTCGCCCCAACTCTTGCAAAATTTGTTTTCCTAAAGTTATAAACTGATCTTTCCTTTATAAATGCATTAGATGTCCCAAGCTTCTTACAGCCTGACAGGAGGATAGAGGTCACTTCTACGCGTTCTGTTGCGGAGCCTCGGATTTAAGAGACTGCCCGTCTACCTCACCAAGGATGAGAAGCATAAGGGTCAACGCATCGGGAGCATCTCCAGGCTATACTTCACCACCCGAGTCGGCAAGCAGGTGCTACACCACAGCTTCAAGAATGCCGGTGCCAGTGGAGAGATGTCAGCACAAGGAGTTGCGCACAAAGTCATTCGTCGCCTTTGCAAGCTATACAAGATCAACATGGCCAGACTCGTCAGGAAGTTCAAGGAGCGATGCGGAGCTACCCCGAGACTACGAGCGATGCCGGGAGGAGCCCCGACCGCGCCGCCAAGACTCTCATCGTCGCCTACACCGCCGAGCCCGGAGGAGGCGTCGTATCACCGAAGATCGTCGCGCCTACCTCGGTCGGTTCACCCCAGCCCGGTCGAGAGAAGCGATGCGCCGATCCGCCTTCGTGGGTTGTCTGGCGATTCGAGGGCGATAGCGATGTACCCTATTTGTCGGGCCCGAGTGGGAGCCTTGAGTAGATAGAGCGGCGGACACGTTGGAGTTTATTTGCGATTGTGTGTGATGTGAGCTGCAAATATTGCCTTAAAAGCATTATATTGCGATCATGTCAACCTTTTAATGGAGTTTATTTTTGTTGATTTCTTTGTTAGCCTTTTTGGCTAAGTGTTTGTTTAGGTTAGGTCTCCATTAAGCAAAACCCCTTAGACGCATTTACCTTTTATCTATGCTTTTCCTCTCGTCTTTTACCTTTGGTCGATCGCGATTGTTTTCTTTTGAGCAAGATGGTTGATACCGGGAACTCCTCCGGCCGCAATCAGGCGAACCGGGACCAGAGAGCGATCTTTGCGCGGCGGCCTGCCACCTACCTTGGATCCTGCCCTCAGTCAGTTTTTGATGGCCCGGACTCAGATGATGTAGGGTATGCAGACTATGATGCAGCGACAGCACCAGGAGCCAGTACCACCACCAGCACCTCGTCAGCAGTCCAGCTATGCAGAGTTCATGAGGACGAGACCGCCTGTTTTCTCCAGTTCGTCAGAGCCTTTGGAGGCCGACGATTGGGTCCGTTCAGTTGAGAAGAAACTGAACTTGGCTCAGTGCACCAACAGAGAGAAGGTTTTGTATGCAGCACATCAGCTTGAGGGACCAACAGCAGAGTGGTGGGAGAACTACTGTGCCGCCCATGAGAACCAGAGCAACATCACTTGGAAGGAGTTCGCCAAGGCCTTCCATACTGCCCATGTCCTGGATGGAGTGGTAGAGATGAAGAAAGATGAGTTTCGGGAGTTCCAACAGAGGAACCTGTCAGTGAGTGAATATCTCAATAAATTCACTCAGTTGGCTCGCTACGCGCCAGAGGATGTAGCGTCAGATGCAGCTCGCCAGAAGAGGTTCAAGTCGTAGGTAACGACTATGCCAGTTTTCAGCAGAGGAACCCAGCTTTGAAGGTGCAAGTCGTAGGTAACGACTATGCCAGTTTTCAGCAGTTGGTGGACAAGGCCATTCTCATTGAGGAGAGTCGCCGCGAGCTCGAGGAGTCTCGCAAGAGGAGGTTGATCCAGCAGGGATCACAGTCACACCAGTCCCAGAGGCCTCGTTTTGGTTCCTACCAGCCTGCACGAGTGCCACAAAGCGAAGCAGCAGCGATCCTCGAGATTCGGACCCGGCTCGGACACGCGCGATTTGATCGGGCGGCGTCACGGTGGTTCCATGGTCGGCAGCAACGAAGAGCAATAATTCAGCGGCGTCCGTCACTTGCTTCAAGTGTCATGAGGTGGGACACTATGCTAGCAAGTGCCCTCGAGGCGAGCCCCGGCGCCCGATTCGCTTTGACTTGGGAGCCACACCGGTCGTACCCCTACCCCAGAGCAGCGGGGAGGAGCACCCGGCATCGGGACAGGCCAGCGGGGCCGCCGGTGGAGAGGTCAGGTGAACCACGTCACCGCAGAGGATGCCCAGGCAGCACCAGACGTTGTGATCGGTACGTTCCTCGTACATTCAGTTCCCGCCACCGTTTTATTTGATTCTGGTGCTTCGCATTCCTTTGTTTCTCGGAGTTTTGCTTTAAAGCAACAATTAAAAACTGTTGCTCTTGGATCTATTCTTTTAATCCAATCCCCCGGATCCGAGTTGAGATCCAACCTAGGTTGTCCCGGAGTTAGGATAACCATTAAGGGAGTTGAGTTCAGGACCGACCTGATTTTGTTGGATATGCAATCCCTAGATGTAATCTTGGGGATGGATTGGCTTCAGAAGCAGCAGGCAGTGTTAGACTGTGGAAGCAGAGCAGTGACCTTAACCAATTCAGATGGGGTTAAGGTGCGATTCGCAGCCAGTGAGTGTCAGCCAGAGCCAGTTATGGTTTGCCAGAGCAAGGTGTTTCAGTTGGAGGATGTGCGGTTGTCGTGAGTACCCGGCGTGTTTCGAATGATCTTCCGGTATGCCACGTAAAGGAGATTGAGTTTTGATTGAGCTTGTGCCAGGTACCGCTCCGATTTCCAAGAGACCCTATCGGATGCCAGCCAATGACTTAGCAGAGTTGAAGAAGCAAATTCAGGAGCTTTTGGATAAGGGATACATCGGGCCGAGTTCATCCCGTGGGAGCGCCAGTGTTGTTCGTCAAGAAGAAGGATGGTAGTCAGCGCATGCGTGTGGACTACAGAGCACTTAATGAGGTCACCGTCAAGAATAAGTACCCTCTGCCCAGGATTGATGACTTATTTGATCAGCTTAAGGGAGCAGGAGTGTTCTCCAAGATTGATTTGAGGTCAGAATATTATCAGATGAGGATTCGCAAGGAGGACATACCCAAGACAGCCTTTTCGACTCGTTATGGTCTATACGAGTTCACGGTGATGTCTTTTGGTTTGACCAATGCCCCAGCATATTTCATGTATTTGATGAATAAGGTAT
The DNA here is from genome assembly GCA_036346265.1 of Melocanna baccifera. Classification (NCBI taxonomy): domain Eukaryota; kingdom Viridiplantae; phylum Streptophyta; class Magnoliopsida; order Poales; family Poaceae; genus Melocanna; species Melocanna baccifera. The sequence goes on from CM070710.1 coordinate 6,914,303, forward strand.
TTATGGAATATTTGGACAAGTTTGTCGTTGTGTTCATTGACGACATTTTGATATATTCCCAGAATGAGGAGGAACATCAGGAGCACTTGAGGTTAGCATTGCAGAAATTGAGAGATAACCAGTTGTATGCAAAGTTCAGCAAATGTGAGTTTTGGATGAAGAAAGTCGCCTTTCTAGGGCATATGTTGACAGCAGAAGGAGTCGCAGTTGACCTAGGAAAGTAAGTGATGTTTTGGATTGGCGATCACCCACTTGATTACCAGTCGGGAGTTTTCTGGTATAGCGAGGATACTACCGTCGCTTTATTGAGGCTTTTCGGTGTGGCGGACCCTCACGCGATTGCTCAAAAAGGAAAAGAAATTCACTTGGGCGCCTTGAGTGCGAGAAAAGTTTTGAAACTTAAGGAGAGTTTGACCACGGCCCGGTGCTTGTGTTGCTGATATTAACAAGGATTTTGAGATATTTTGCGATGCCTCTCGCAAAGGTTTGGGTTGTGTCTTGATGCAAGACAAGAGAGTGGTAGCCTATGCCTCACGCGATTGAGACCGCATGAGGAGAACTACCCTACCCATGATTTAGAGTTGGCGGCCGTAGTGCATGCTTTAAAGATTTGGCGTCATTATCGATGGGTAGCAGATGTGAGGTTTACGGATCATAAGAGTCGAAATACATCTTTACCCAGTCGAGCTTAACCTCGAGCAGAGGAGGTGGTTAGAAGCGATAAAGGATTATAATATGGGCATACATTATCATCACGGGAAAGCTAATGTTGTTGCAGATGCCTTGAGCGAGAAGGTATCTGCAATTCGGTGATAGTTCGAGAGAGTCGGCCCGACTTTGCATGAGAATTTGAAGCTTAGCCTTGAGTTGGTTGAGCGGGATTTTTGTGACTATGGAGATCTGACCTACTTTGGATGGTCGATTCGCGAGCTCGGTCGGATGATGAGGCATTTCAGTGGATCGAAAGAACTTAAGTGAAGGTAAAGAGTCGGGATTTTGGTGGATGACCGGGAACCTTGTGGTTCAAGCGGCGTTTGTGTGTGCCCAACAAGCAAGAACTAAAGGATGTGTTGTTAAAAGAGGCTCATGAGTCGCTGTATTCGATTCATCCAGGCAGTACCAAGATGTACCAAGACATTAAGGATAAGTATTGGTGACCAAGCATGAAGCGTGAGATCGGCGAGTATGTAGCCCTTTGTGATGTTTGTCGAGAGTAAAGCGAGCATCGAGACTGCGGGTTTGCTCTGACCATTGAAAGTTCCCGAGTGGAAGTGGGAAGAAATTGGTATGGACTTTATAGTCGGTTTGCCTAAGACCAAAGAGGGCTATGATTCGATTTGGGTCATTGTGGATCGATTGACCAAGGTTGCTCATTTTATTCCAGTTAAGACGACCTACAGTGGTGACAGATTGGCAGAGCTATATATGTCCAGGATTGTCAGTTTGCATGGTGTGCCCAAGAAGATTGTGTCAGATCGTGGATCGCAGTTCACCTCTCGGTTTTGGGGTAGTTTCCATAAGGCTATGGGGACTCACCTGAACTTCAGTACCGCATATCACCCCCAGACAGATGGTCAGACAGAGCGAGTTAATCAGATTCTAGAGGACATGTTGAGAGCCTGTGTGCTTGATCATGGGTCTAAGTGGGACAGTTGTTTACCTTTTGCAGAGTTCTCATACAACAACAGTTATCAGGTCAGTTTGCCAGATGTCACCATTTGAGGCATTGTATGGCGAAAAATGCAAAACCCCTCTCAATTGGAAAGAGCCGGGGGAGGGTCAGGTTTTTGGTCGGTGTTTGAAAGAAGGCGAGGATAAGGTCCGCTTGATCTGAGAAAGGTTGAAAGCGCCTAGGCAGACAGAAAAGCTATGCGAGATACGGACGTCGAGGCGAGTTTTGAGCGGATGATTTTGTGTATCTCGGGATCACACCATTCAAGGGTGTGAAGAGGTTTCAGCTAAAAGGGAAGTTTGCAACGAGATATGTTGGTCCGTTTAGGATTCTGAGACGCAGGGGAGAGGTTGCTTATCAGTTAGAGCTACCTGTGTCCTTCAGTGGGGTACATGACGTCTTTCATGTGTCCCAAGCGAAGAGGTGCTGCGCGCACTGGAGGAGGTTGTGCGATTGAGGCCGTTGACTGCGCAGGAGGATCACATCGTACAAAGAGCACCCAGTCAAAATCTTGGAAGTGTCAGAGCGAGTCACCCGGAATAAAGTGGTCCGTTTCTGCAAAGTCCAGTGGAGTAACCATTCCGAGGAGGAAGCCACCTGGGAGCGCGAGGAGGATCTCAGAGCGGAGTTCCCGAACCTATTCTCTTAGTTGGCCCAGATCTCGGGGTCGAGATCTCGTTTAAGGGGGTAAGTTTGTAATATCCTGTTTTTCTGAGATTTTTAAAGCCTGAAATTTAAAATAAATTTTCTGGAATTTTCTGGAATTAAGTGAAGCTTCAAATGAATTTTAGAAATTTTAAATGATTTAATATGATTAAAATAAACATCAACATAATTGGGAAATATTTTATTTGTGTTCCTCAGGTCTCAAGGAATTTTCTGGTATTTTTGGTGAATTTTTGGGATTTATTTGCTATTTTCTAGAGCTTTTAGAAGTTTATTTGAATTTTTGGAAAAAGAAAAGAAAATAAAAATCCCCCGGGCCGCCCTCAGCCGCCCGATCCCCTCCCCTCCGCGTGTCGGCGATCCCGGCCGCCCACGCGTCGGCCACCGCCGACCCCGCGCACCGCCTCCCTCGGCCTCGGCCCGGCCCGCTCCCGCGCCTCGCCTCCACCGTCCGATCGGCGCTCGCGCCACGCGGCAGCGTCCGCGCCGCCGATCCCGCACCGCACCCCCCCGGGCCGCCCGCAGCCGTCCGATCCGCCCGCTCGTGCCACGCGTCGGTCCGCTCGTGCCCGCGCTGCGCGATGACCTAACCCTAGCGTCCGGCCGGGCTCCGCTCGTCGCGGCCGCCCGTGGTGCCGCGCGTCGGCCTCCCGTCATCGTCTCGATCCGGTTCGCCCCGCGCGCGTCCGTCCGGACTGTCTCGGCGTCGTGCCATATAAAGCCCGCCGCCGCCTCGGTTCGTGCGCTCCATCCGCCGCCGCCTCCTCCCTCGCTCCCGTACGCCGCTGTTCCCCGCCGCACCTCGCCGTGCGCCGGTCCTCGTCGCCTCCGTCGGGATCCACCGGACCGCGCCGCCCCGTTCCTCGCCCGAGCCACCGACGACCCGCGCATCTCCGGTAAGTCGCCGCCGCCCCGTTTCTCGCTCCTCCGCCGCCCGGCTCGCCCGCTGCTGGAACCCGCCGCCACCGCTGGACCCTCCGCCGTGCGAATGGTCGCCGGAGCCCGGCCCCTCGCCGTTGCCCTCGTCGGACCCCGTCGCGCTCGCTCGACGGACCAGCAGCGCCGCCCCCTCGATCGCATGCGACCGATCCGCACCCGCGTCGGGCGGCGTCCCCGCCTCGATCGCCGCGCCGCGCCGCGCGCGCGCCGCGCCACGCGATCGCGGCCGCCCGCCAGATCCAAAATCCGGCGGCTGGATGTGCCCACGTGGCCTCCCTCGGCCGTCCGATCCGCGCCCGTCGCGCGCCTCCCGCACCGAGCCACGTCGGCCCTACCCACGTGGGCGCCACGTCAACCCTAGGGCCACATGGCATGACACGTGGCATGCCATGTCAATTAAATACCGAGCCCGGTGCCGCGTGGCGCCGCGTCGGCATGTGCCACGTGGCGCTTGCATATGCGCGCGCCACGTCTGGTTTTGTGAATTTTGGAGTTCAGCCGCTTTTCCCGCCGCGTCGAGCACGAAGGCCTCTCTCCCGTGCTATTATTTAATTATTTTGTTTTAAATTACATCGCATTGCTATTTTTATTCAAACCTTTGTGGTAGTTATTCCGTATTCCTCCTTGATAACTTGGAATACCATGATGCCGGGTTCACCGTGGATTTAGTGATGGTATTCATGGGGGACGGGTTCACGTTTGACATAGTGTAATTTCCGAATTTCCCGAATTAATTTTAGAATTAATTTTTGGCTTGGGAGCCCGTTCTCCTCGGGGATGTGGTAGCTCCTAGCTCCGATTGACCCGTTCTTTTTCTAAATTCATCTAAAATCGAGCTCTAGCTGTTGGTTCTGGTTTTGTGAATTTTGGAGTTCATTTGCTTGTCATTTTATGTGTTTCTTTGTTTTGAGGTTAGTGTTTCATTTTCTCTCGTTATGTTGGTAGGATTCGGGTAGTCCACTGTTGGTTTAACTTTTATGTTTATTCCTTTGATTATCCCTTATTACTGTTTCTAGTTAACTTTCGCTTTCAAGATTATTTAATGTATTTCATCAGTAAATGCCTTTATGCAAATTAACCTTTCAGCCTTCCATTGGTAAGCCTTGCATATTATATTGCATTCATTGTTACAAGCGACTTCATCGAGTACCAATGTACTCACGGCTTTACGCCTATGTTGCTCGATTGAGGAGAGGAGTACTATCGCAGGAGGTGCCGAAGGAGAGTACTATGACGACTTCACGGATTAGGCTTCGTTCTCCACTCGATAGCCTGTGGCTTGTCGATTGGACGCCCTGCTTTATTTTGGATTTCCGCTGCTATTTTGTTAAGCCCTTCCGGCTAGAGATATTGTAAGCTTGGCCATAAGGTCGTACCTTTGATATTTTATCGATATTCGAGTTTTCCTTTATTATTGTCGTGTGTAGGACTGTGATGACATCTATGTTTGACTGTGTGCACTAGCGTGATCCTGGATTAGTGCAGTTTACACAGAGAGACCGAATTTGCATATTCGGGTCAAATAATTTAAAGTAAATACAATAAATAGACTAAAAATAAACTTTGAAAATAGGTAATAAGTAATTAAGCCAAATAAATTGAATAACCCACTAATGAACTAATCATTCACCCCATGAACCACCAGTGAACTAACTATTCTCTTCCCAAACTTAACCTAAGTAGGTTTTTATGAAATCTCTAACCCATGTGAAATCATTGAGCATTGCCATAACCAAGGACATGACTATTCGAATAGTTTTACACTCTGTAGAGGTTGCATAACTTTACCCACATGATATGGCCATCTTATGGTGTCACCAGTATAACGTGTTTCCCATGTTTCCATAGGCATACCAACCAAGAAGATCACAACAAGACTTTTACAATACTCAATCTCAAACTGATCGTGTCAGCTAAGGCTTCACTGTCGTGTAGGCTGATCGTCTTGTGGTGTCACTAATATAACATGTTTTCATAGGCATGCCAACCAAGAAGATCACAACAAGGTTTCTACAATGTTCAATCTCAAACTAATCTTGCCTGCTAAGGCTTCACTGTCAAGTAGGTTGACCACCAAATCGGAAAAGCCCCCTCTTGCGCCAATAGAACATCTCAATAGCAAAATCAAGGTTGAAATGTTACAAATTAATCAGCCAAGTCCATCCCATACTAGACATGTTGTTGTACGATAAGGCTCAGATCAATAGCGTACAAAGTAAAATCTTTAGATATTACCTAAGTAAGACATCCACATATCAAAAAGTGCTAACCACACTTCTCCCTTTACTACATGATCACTCCCCTAAGTGAAAACCATTTTATATCACTGACACCCATGACACTACCCATGTCATAGTACTCAAATTTTATGGTTGACCACCGTGATTCAATATCTCCTTAATTCAAAATTAATTAATTAATCAACATATGATAATCAGCCCATTGTACTATAAGCATAGCTAAGCATACTAATCATATAACCCATATAGATACTAGTATTGTATCCCTAGATTGTTTTCCATCCTACGGTGACAATGGAATCATGTCATTTAAATTATCAATCATGGTATTAATCAAATTTAGTTGATAACTGCTAGGTACAAAGATGTGTATTAAATTAGCAATGCATGATAATTTAACACAAAATAATAAATAATATATTTGAAACAATAGGTTCAACAGAATCAAAGGTCACAACCTACCTTGGCTTTGCTCAGTTACCAACTCTTGATCTTCAATTCTTGCTTCTGCTCCTTTGAAGATGTTATCTAACGAGAGAGAAAATGAAGGAAAGACAAATAAATTCAAATAAAGTCCAACTAAAACGTAAAAACTACAACACTAGAACCAAAATATAGAGCTCAATTTTAGATAAATTTAGAAAGAAAAATCAGGTCAATCGAAATTCGGACGGAGAAAAGGACTCAAAAAATTAATTGGCTAAGAAAATATTGAAAACTAGAAAAGGCTACTGTGCTATGGATCGAATGTAGAAAATAGTGAGGGTCTACTATGGACTCAATGCATGGAACAGTGTACATGTGGCTGGCTAGGGCTTATGTGGTAGACATGTGGCTCGATTTGTGATGAGGTGGTGGTGACATGGCTTGACACGTGGACTGCCAATATTGGCACAGCTTAGGTCTACTGAATTGTGCTATGGCAGGTGAGACCCACGCGTCAGAGGCTCGGCTCACGACGGATATGCTCTACAGAAAACCAAAAGGCGACGTGGAGTGCTATAACATCAGCTTGGTGCAAGAACCAAAGTGACGATGCACGAACCGAGGTGACGTAGTCGACGGAGTGGGTGAGACGGTGAGTTCGGACCGCTCGGCAAAGGCACATGAGGACAATATCCTAGCTAACCAACTACGAAAGCAGATGATGGAGGGAAGGCAAAGCCCGACAGTGACTCACCGGTGGCAACGACGAAGGCGAGGAAGATGACATGACACATGAGATTCAACGAAACCCACTGATGGCAATGAAGAAGACGACTGCACAAGGCGAGTGGCTCAAGATGCAAATCATAGGGCAACGACTCGACCGTTTAAAGCACAGACGCTAAGGTTTCCAAGGCAGGCACAACACAGATGCTGAGTTCAGATGGAATGCAGCGGCGCTACATGAATCTAGTGGGAGACGAGAAAGATTCCTGATCGGAGATGTGGATCCGATAGATGAGGCTGACATGCAGTGACAGTGTGGAGAGAGGGTGAGCGAACGGCGTGGATGCTTACAGGTGGAGTGGCGGATGCATGACGCGTGGATGGGTTGTGGCCTGATGCATGGCAAGCGCGGATGGCAGGTTTGGCTGGCGCGCGTGTGAGAGGTAGACCAGGCCAGAGGGAGTTGGTCCAGGCATGAAGTGAGCGGGCCATTGTGAGAGAAAAAGTAGGCTGGCTAAGATTCAGCCCAAGGCATTAATCCAACTTTTCAAGGGTTTTTGAATTTTAGAAATAGGATTAATTCAATTTGAGCTCTAGAAAATAGCCAATAAATCCAAAAAAATCCAAGAAAATATTGAGAAATTCCTTGCATCATAAGAAACCCAAATAAAAATTGGGTTTAGTTAATTTGAAGTTTATTTTATTCAAATTAAATATTTTTAATTTAAAAAATTCAAATTAAGCTTTAATTAATTTATGAAAAATCCAAATAGTTATTTTTATTTTAAAAACTTCAAAAAGGCACTAAAAAAAGATGTTACAAACCTCCCCCTTACACGAAATCTTGACCCTGAGATTTAGGCTCACTAAAGTAATAAGTTTGGAAACTCAGCTATGAGATCCTCCACATGCTCCAGGTTGGTTCCTCCACTGAATGATTACTCCACTAAGCCTTGCAAAAATGAATGACCTTTCTTGTAGTCACACATTCAGACACTTCCATAATTCTGACATGGTGTTCTTTGTAGGTTAAATCATCCTTAAGATCAATGGCTTGCACTGGCACTGGCTTCTCTGGCACACGTAAATACTTCTTCAATTGAGACACATGAAAGACATCATGTATGTAACATCCCAATTTTTTTTTGGCTTTTGATTTATTCCCTGGTCTTGTTTTAAATTTCAGCTTGATTTTGGAAAGTGTTGGTATTTCCAAAAATTTCAGCAGAGGGAGTTTTGCGATTTTGTGATTTGCTCAATTTTCTTTACCTCCTCTTACAAAAAGAAAAAGAAAAAAAGAAAAGACACCCCCTCGAGCAGCCCAGCCAGGCCTAGTGGCCCAGCCGGCCTGCTCGCCTCTCTCTTCCCTTCCTTTTCCCTTTTTCCTCCCCCTTCCTTGTCTCTGTCAGCACAAGACGCCGCGCCCCCGACTTCCATCATGCGCACACACCGCTGACGCCGCAGCCATCACCACCTCAACCGCCCCTTCTCCTTCCTACTCCGACGCGAGACCCCCTCGTGGCTCTGCCTCCCACCTCCACATACGACTTTGCCGAGCTAGATGCCCTCCCCTTTCCTAGCCTCGCTGCCCAGGCACCCCCGCCATACTCCTATAGTCGCCGTCGCTTAGCTTCCTAATGCTCACCGTCGCATCCAAGCTGCCGCACCCAAGGCGACGCCTTGATCCCTCCCCCGCATTTGCAGCGTCTGCATCGGCCTCACCCCCTTTTGGCCATAGCTTCGCGTCGTGGCAACGTTGCCGCCCGGCCGTACCCCCCTCCGTTGCATCACCACCACCCCTTCCACTATGGCGCATTGAAACTCCATGATGCCGCGCATGCATCGCCACCCCTCCCTCCCGCTTATCTGCCGTAGAGGCCATCGAGCGCGCCGCCCCGTCGTCCTTCGCCTTAATGCAGCCAACGCTCCCCACTTTCGATTCCGCTATAAATCCACAGCAACAATCCCCTTTGCAACCCGCCCAGTGTTCACTCACCTCCCTTGGTGCACAACTTCGCCGTCGCTCCGTGCCACCTCGGCCACCTTTGGCACTGTATATCGACGCTAGACGCCCTAGGATTCCCACAAGCCCCCTTGATCGCTTCAATATGCTTTTCAGACCTCTCTAATGCTCTGGTATTGAATAATTGAACTCTTGTTTCTTGTCTCTCGTCAACCCACTCTTCCTCCCCAACTCCGGCTACCTCACCTCACCGACGAACCTAACCACCTCAGGCCAATTACCTTCGCCAGGAGCTTTACCAGAGTCAGGCGAAGACAGCCCCAACGACAATTGAGATGTTGTAACATCCCAAAATTTTATTTCTATGTTTTAAGTAATTTATTGGGATTTAATTGCATTTTTTGGATATTATTCCAAGCCTGGAAGTGAGAAAATTTAATTATTTAACCTCAGCCACCTGATCAATCTGGACCGCACCCGCTCACTTACCTCTTCACTTAAAGTCCAACGGCTCTGATCGTTCACATGCACCAGGTGTCGACAATCCGAGCCATGTCCTTCCCCTTTCCTTCCTTTCTCTCTCTAAAAGGCGGGGCCCACCTGTCGGGTCCTTCTTCCCCGCCCCTTTCTTCTTTCCTACGCCGCCGCCATTACTGCCCACTGAGCTCTGTGATTTTCGCATTCAGGCCATTACTTCTTGCCATTATTGATCCTTAAGTGCCCATTCTTTGCGCTCAATCACTCCCCGCCATTTCCACTCAGCTTAAGCACCCCATTCCACCGTTTATGCGCCATTAACAACCGCCTTAAAACCCCGCCGCCGTTACCGCCCGTGCGTCGCTCCTCTGCCTATATAAGTCCTTCCCCGAGGCTCCCCACGACACAGAGCCCTCCCCCTCACTCTCCAATTTAGGCCTTGAGCCCTCTAGCCTCCCCGCGCCCCTTTCTTCCCCGCCAGCCGCATCGTACTCCGGTGAGCAATTGGGGTGGATTCGGGCCTCCTCACTCCCCGCCGGCGCTACCAACACCTTGCCCGTGCCTCAGCGATCAAAAGCCCTCTTTTCCCTAAGCTCTTGCGCCACCAGAGCACCATCGCCGCCGTGACCTCCCTCCGACCGCCGCTTCTCACCACCGTCCACCCTTTTCGGTCATCCTCGGGATCCGTGTGAGGTATGAGAGTACTCCCCTCACTTTCCCCTTCCTTTTTCGCACCTCGGCACCGCCGCTCGCCAGAGCGCCGACGGCCATTGGGCCCCATGCGCACCCTCCAGTGGTCGTGCCACGTAGGCGGCTGTGCACATGTGGCAGCTGCGTGGCAGCCGATGTGGCCGCCTTTAGATGCCACGTCTGCCATGGCCTTGCCACACCTTCGAACGTTCATCATCGATTGGACGGTTTGTTGCTAATCGGACGGTCCAAAAGTCTTTGCCGTTCGGATAGTCCGAACGTTCATCATCGATCGGATGGTCCGTTACTAATCGAACAGTCCGAAAGTCTCATACCGTTCGGATGGTCCAAACGTTGCCTTGACCAATCGGATGGTCCATTTCTAATTGAACGGTTCGTGCTGACATCATAATTACCTTAATCAACGTAAAAATTTCTTTTTCTTTTCTTTGATTTTTAAACTTCCAGGAGCCCGTACTTCTTCATTTTAACTCTAAATTGACCCGTTCAAATTTCTAAATTTTTTTAAAATCATGAACTATCCATTTTTGGACTCTTTTTGAAATTTTTAATTTTATTTCATTTTTTTGAATTTCTTTTGTTTGGTTCTTTGCGTTTAGATTTTGACGATTCGGGAGAGTTCGACTTCGACGATTCACAGCAAGACTTCGAGCAAGGCAAGTTACACCTTTGACCATATTGTTTCTATTATTTTAAATTATTTATATTGTTTTACTGTATATGCATGCGCAGTTTTTATTCAATTGTAATTTAAAGACGATTTAAAACCTAATTAATATCGATGTTCCGTTGTATGGCTAAAATTGATTTTTGCTATCACATGCCTTGTCACCTAGCTGAAAACTAGTTGGTACAGTAGTATTAAATAGAAAATTTTTAGTAAATTCCTTAGCCATGCTTAGAAGAATTTAGGTGGGATTAACTATTTCACATGAAATGATGAATCGTACAAATGCATTCTTGACTTCGTTGAGTCAAGGATAGTTTATAAAATGGTTTAAAAATAAAATAGAAAACTTTGGTTTGAACTTAGGCCATTGGTTAGGTGGTGAGGTGCCGGCATGCAACGTGTTTTGTGATACGCAGTTGATTGTCAAGCACGAGGGTATGTGGTTGAGCCTAAGTCAAGTTAAGGACCGTTTCTATGAACTGGTTTACGAAGTCAACTCGTACTACCACAAGTCTAGTATGGAACGGATCTGGATAAGTAATTTGTCACATTCCAAACATAGATACGCTATAGGCTAAATGTGAACGTGATGTAGGCCGCAAGAAGTTTCATATGGCACAAGAAGGGACTCCAACTCGTGAATTCGACGTGTGGTGAAACCATAGTGGCGGCGTAACTATTTTGGCTATGAAACACTGTAACAGCCTTGTCATGAACTCCCCACCGCACACCTATGGTAGTGTGTTAATCGCGTGGCTCAAGCGGGAGAACACGTCTTGTGGGTAAAGTTGTACACCTCTGCAGAGTTTTAATTTATCCTGGATAGCCGTGTCCACGGTCATAGACATGCTGAGTAGAGTTTTCATAGATTAGACTTGGTTTTTATAAAACTTGGTATGGACAAATGACATTGGTTTTGACAATGGTCCGGATGGGATACCCGTGGTTAGGTTAGTGTAGGTCGGAGCCTACACTAACGTTAATACTTTTTTAAAATATTGCTTCATATGATGTATTAAAATTTAGCTTTTCATACTTACATTATTGTGTTTAAATTTCAATATTGTTTTTCCGCACAATTATCCTATTAAGCCTTCCTTTGAAATTCCCTATGCATACATTCATTATGTATATTCTCTGGTGTAACTTGTGGAGTACTTTGAATTGCTCACCTTGCTTAAATCTGTTGCTCAGTCTGCTCCCATTCCTCTGCCTCTACCCGCAGCAGAATCAGCTAATTCAACTGCTAGCCCAAACCATCAACAATCTAGCTCAACATGTTCATCAACTGCCAGCTCAAGGTCCTCCCAACAGGTTGTCAGAATTTCTAAGGATCAAGCCTCCAACCTTCTCGGGTAGTGCAGAACCCATGGACGCTGATGACTAGCTTAGGACAATTGGAAAGAAACTGGACATCCTACAGTGCACCGATCAGGAGCGAGTCTTGTTTGCTTCTCACCAGCTGAACGGACCTGCTTACGAATGGTGGGACACTTTCACCGCCTCTCATGCCAATCCTCAGACAGTGACTTGGAATGAGTTTGTGTAGAGTTTCCGCAAAGCTCACATCCCTACAGGTACCGTGACTCTGAAGAAGAAGGAGTTCCGAGCCCTTCGTCAAGGGAGCCGCACAGTGAATGAATACCTACAGAAGTTCAATCAACTGGCACGTTATGCTTCGAAACATGTGGCTACTGATGAAGCCAAGCAAGAAAGATTCTTGGAGGGCCTGAATGACAACTTTTTGGTACAACTGATCTCGAGCGACTATGCTGATTTCCACCAGCTAGTTAGCAAGGCCATTCATCAGGAAGACAAGCATGTGGAAATGGAGAACAGAAAGAGGAGGATGGCTGATCAAAAGGTTAACCCTGGAGGTTATCCTAAGGCTCGCAACACCCCTCCGCAAGTGAACAAGTTCAGGCCGCAAGGCAGCAACTTCAAGCCTCAGTCAAGCAAGTCCAGGCCAGCAGCTAGCCGCCCGCAGTTTCAAGCCAACCATATGCCTGTTGCCGGTGGGCAAGTTCAGAAGATCAGCCCCTCTTCAGATGGAGTGAACTGTTTCTACTGCAAAGAAACAAGGCACTATGCTAAGGCTTGCCCCAAGAAGATCCAAGCCACGGCCAGCTCAGGAGCATCAGGAAGTCAGAACCAGGGGCAGCCACTGCAAAAGCCGCAGAACTTCATCAAGGGACGAGTGAACCATGTGACTGCTGAGGAAGCTCAAGCTGCACCGGACGTCGTACTGGGTATGTTCCTTGTAAACTCAGTACCAGCATGAGTTCTTTTTTATTCTAGAGCTTCGCATTCTTTTGTGTCAAAAGCTTTTGTGGATAAATATGGGTTATGCATGGTTACCCTTAGCAACTCTATGATAGTTCACTCCCCTGGAGTAGAAATGAGAGGAGGGACCTTGTGCCCCAGGGTAGAGTTGCTCATACATGGGACCGTGTTCCTAGCAGACCTTCTAGTTTTGGAATCACAAGGGTTGGATGTAATTCTTGGAATGAATTGGTTAGCCAAAAATAAGGGCCAAATAAATTGTGCTACTAGATCTATCACCCTCACCAATGACCAAGGGATAGAAGTTGTCTTTTCCCCTGAAATCCCTGCAAAAGAAGAGTGTGCCCTCTATCACCTGCAAGCTTTGGAAGAAGTACTTGTGGTACGGGAATACCCAGAAGTATTTCCTGAAGAGTTACCTGGAATGCCATCGGATAGGGAAATCGAGTTTGTGATTGATCTAATCCCAGGCACCACTCTAATTTCTAAGAGACCATATCGAATGCCAGCTAATGAATTAGCTGAGTTAAAAAAAAGCAGCTTCAGGAATTGGAAGACAAGGGTTATGTCCATCCAAGTTCGTCACTTTGGGAAGCACCTGTCCTGTTCGTCAAGAAGAAGGATAGAAGTATGAGACTATGTGTGGATTACAGAGCACTCAATGATATAACCATCAAGAATAAGTATCGTCTGCCCAGGATCGATGACCTATTTGACCAGTTGAAGGGAGCTGGTGTATTCTCCAAAATTAATCTACGGTCAGGGTATCACTAGTTGAAGATCCATGAGGAAGATATCCCCAAGACTACCTTCTCCACTCGTTATGGACATTATGAGTTCACTGTCATGTCTTTTGGACTGACCAATGCACCCGCCTATTTCATGAGCATGATGAACAGTGTATTCATGGAGTTTTTGGATAAGTTTATGGTAATCTTCATCGATGACATCCTCATCTACTCCAAGAATGAAGAAGAACATAAGCAGCATCTCCGGATAACCCTAGAAAAGCTTCGGGAGCATCAGCTTTATGCCAAATTTAGTAAATGTGAATTTTAGCCAAAGGAAGTTGCTTTCCTATGGCATATTGTTACAACCGAAGGAATTGCTATGGATCCTTTGAAGATAGAAGCAGTGATAGAATAGAAGCAACCCAAGTCAGTAATGGAAGTCAGAAGCTTTCTTGGACTTACGGGTTACTACCGTTGGTACATCGTAGGATTCTCGGAGATAGCCAAGTCAATAACTCAGTTGTTGAAAAAGGAAAAGAAGTTTGAATGGACGAAGGCCTGTAAGCAGAGTTTTCAAACCCTCAAGAAAAGACTTGTCTCAGCACCCGTGCTTGTTTTGCCGGATATCTTCTATGACGCCTCTCGTCTTGGCTTAGGCTATATATTGATGTAAGAAGGCAAGGTGGTAGCTATGCATCACGCCAACTAAGACCCCATGAGTGTAATTATCCCACTCATGACTTGGAGTTGGCAGCCGTAGTGCATGCCTTAAAAATCTGACGCCACTATCTCATCGGTAACCGTTGTGAAGTATACACGGACCATAAGAGCCTGAAGTACATTTTCACTCAAGCAGAACTTAACCTGAGGCAGCGAAGATGGTTAGAATTAATCAAAGATTATGACATCGAGATTCATTACCATCCTGGAAAAGCCAATGTTATGGCTGATGCCTTGAGCAGGAAGTCCTATTCAAATGTGGTTCTATCGGAGGAAGACCAAACCCGACTTCAGAAGGAAGTCGCCTGTCTAAGTCTGAATTCGGTAGATCAGAGTGTTCTCACAGCATTGGAAATTCAACCAACCTTGCCTGATCAGATCAAAGAAGCTCAGAAGGTTGACGACGATATTCTGGAAATAAGGAAGAATATGAGAAGAAGCAAAGCACCAGGATTCAGTGAAGATGAACATGGAACTGTTTGGTTCGAGAACCGCATCTGCGTACCAAACAATCAGGAAATCAAAACCATGATCCTTAAGGAAGCCCATGAGACTCCTTACTCTATTCACCTAGGCCGTACCAAGATATACCAGGACCTGAGGGAAAGATATTGGTGGGTCAGCATGAAAAGAGAAATAGCAGAGTTTGTCAAAGCTTGTGATACCTGTCAAAGAGTTAAATCAACGCATCAGAGACCTGCTGGACTTTTGCAACCTTTGCCAGTACTTGATTGGAAGTGGAAAAAAATCGGTATGGATTTCATAACCGGACTTCCGAGAACTCAATCGAGTTATGCTTCGAGTTGAGTTGTCATTGATCGGTTGACTAAAGTGGCTCACTTTATACCAGTCAAGACCACTTACTCCGGGAGTAAGTTGGCTGAGTTGTACATGTCTCAAATTGTGTGCCTGCATGGAGTTCCCAAGAAAATAGTGCCAGATCGAGGTAGCCAATTCACTTCTCGATTTTAGCAGAAACTGCATGAAGAGTTAGGGAGTAAGCTTAGTTTCAGTACAACTTACCATCCCCAGACAGAAGGTCAAACAGAAAGGGTAAATCAAGTACTCGAGGATATGTTAAGAGCTTGTACTTTAGATTTTGGAAAGAATTGGGACCGTTCGTTGCCCTATGCTGAATTCTCGTACAACAACAGCTACCAAGCCAGCTTACAAATGGCACCTTTCGAAGCCTTATGTGGCAAAAGGTGCAGGACACCCTTGCTTTGGGAATAGCAAGGAGAACCTCAAGAAGCTAGGCCAAACTTACTTCAAGATGCCGAAGAAAAAGTGAGAAAGATCACAGACTGAAGATAGCCCAATCTCGACAGAAGAGTTATGCGGACAATCATCGTAGAGACTTGACCTTCGAGGTCAGAGATTACGTCTATCTCAGAGTGTCCCCACTCAGAGGAGTCAAGAGGTTTTAGGTTAGAGGAAAACTCACACCAAGGTATGTAGGCCTTTCAAAATCTTGAGCCGAAGAGGTGAAGTCACATATCAGTTGGAATTGCCACCGAGCATGTTAGGAGTGCACAATGTCTTCCACGTCTCTCAGCAGAAGAAGTGCCTTCGAGTTCCCACAGAACAAGCTGCATTGGAAACCTTGGATCTTTAGGAAGATCTCACCTATCAAGAGCAACCGATCAAGATCCTCGAAACAACAGAACGTCATACCAGAAGGAAGACCATCAGATTTTGCAAGGTACAGTGGAACAACCACACCGACGACGAAGCAATTTGGGAGCAAGAAGAAGATCTGAAGGCTAACCATCCCCATCTGTTTTGCTAGCTAGTGCAAATCTCGAGGGTGAGATTTCTTTTAAGGGGGTAGGTTTGTAACATCC
This sequence comes from Melocanna baccifera, assembly GCA_036346265.1. Lineage (NCBI taxonomy): Eukaryota > Viridiplantae > Streptophyta > Magnoliopsida > Poales > Poaceae > Melocanna > Melocanna baccifera. The sequence goes on from CM070710.1 coordinate 6,930,371, forward strand.
CAAAATTTTATTTTTCTGTTTTAAGTAATTTATTGGGATTTAATTGGATTTTTTGGATTTTATTCCAAGCCTGGAAATGAGAAAATTTAATTATTTCATTTTATAAAGGTGAAAATAAATGTATTGCAATTTTCCTAAGTCATTTCTGTATTCAAAATAATTTTCAAGAATTTCTAGAATTTAAAAACTCACGTTTAGGGCTACCTTGTGATTTTACAGAAAACTAAATACTTTCATAAGTTAAAAATATATATTTTAAGTCTAGAAAGGCTCCAGAAGATTCTTTGAATTTTTCTAAAATTTTTAAAAATTTATTTGATATTTTTCTGAGCTTATTAAAGCCCCTTAGCATTTCTAAAAAATCTAGAAAAGAAAATAAATCCAAAACCTCCCCGGAGCTGACACTTGTCGCCCATCAGGCAAACCCATCGCCACCGGATCTAATCCTCACCGCCCCTCCCACTTACCGCTTCGTCGCCTTCCTCTCCCCTTTGGCCGACATGTGGCATGTATTAGAGCCGATCCTCGTTGTCGAATCTAATACCAGCCGCCCGATCTCACTTACCCCTTCGCCGCCTCTCCCTCCTCTCGAGCCGACACGTGGAGCACCCGGATTCAATTCCCCTTTGTCCGATCTGATCTCGGCCACCTATTGTAACTTACCCCGTTGGCCCTTCCATGCATGGCTTTGATTTAACCTCAGCCACCTGATCAATCTAGACCGCACCCGCTCACTTACCTCTTCACTTAAAGTCCAACGGCTCTAATCGTTCACATGCGCCAGGTGTAGACAATCCGAGCCGTCTCCTTACACTTTCCTTCCTTTCTCTCTCTCTCTGACAGGTGGGGCCCACCTATTGGGTCCTTCTTCCCCGCCCATTTCTTCTTTCTCGCGCCGCCGCCATTACCACCACGCCGAGCTCTATGATTTTCGCATTTCGGCTATTACATCTTGCCATTATTGATCCTTAAGTGCCCATTCTTCGCGCTCAATCACTCCCCACACTTTCCATTTAGCTTAAACACCCCATTAACAATCGCCTTAAAACCTCGCCGCCGTTACCGCCCGTGCGTCGCTCCTCCACCTATATAAGTCCCTCCCTGAGGCTTCCCATAACACACTGCCCTCCCGCTCACTCTCCAATTTAGGCCTTGAGCCCTTTAGCCTCCCCGCGCCCCTTTCTTTCCCGCCAGCCGCATCGAACTCCGGCGAGCAATTGGGGTGGATTCGGGCCTCCTCACTCCCCGCCGGCGCTACTGACACCTTGCCCGTGCCTCGGCGATCAAAAGCCCTCTTTTCCCCGAGCACTTGCGCCACTGGAGCAGCACCGCCGCCGTGACCTCCCTCCTACCACCGCTTCTCATAGCTGTCCACCCTCTTCGGCCATCCTCGGGATCCGTGCAAGGTATGATAGTATTCCCCACTTTCCCCTTCCTTTTCGCACATCGGCCGGCGCCGCTGCCCATCGGAGCGTCGGCGGCCATTTGGCCCCGTGCGCCATCCTCCGATGGCCGTGCCACATAGGCGGCTGCGCACATGTGGCAGTTGCGTAGCAGTCGACGTGGCCGCCTTTAGATGCCATGTTTGCCACAGCCTCGCCATGCCTCCGAGCGTTCATCGTCGATCGGACGGTCCGTTGCTAGTCAGACGGTCTGAAAGTCTTTGCTGTTTGGACAGTTCGAATGTTCATCACCGATTGGACTTATCGTTACTAATTGAACGGTCCGTTGCTAATCAAACGGTCCAAAAGTCTCTTGCCGTTCGGATGATCCGAACGTTGCCTTGACCAATCGGACGGTCTGTTGCTAATCGTACGGTCCGTGCTGACATCATAATTACATTAATCAATGTAAAAATTTCTAAATTTTTTTAAAATCATGAACTATCCATTGCTAGTTGGACGGTTCAAAAGTCTTTTTCTTTTCTTTGATGTTTAAACTTCCAGGAGCCCGTACTTCTTCATTTTAACTCCAAATTGACTCGTTCAAATTTCTAAATTTTTCTAAAATCATGAACTATCTACTTTTGGCCTCTTTTTGAAAGTATGAATTTTATTTGAATTTCTTTTGTTTGGTTCTTTGCGTTTAGATTTTGACGATTCGAGAGAGTTCGACTTCGACGATTCACAGCAAGACTACGAGCAAGGCAAGTTACACCTTTGATCATATTTTTTCTATTATTTTAAATTATTTATATTGTTTTACTGCAAATGCATGCGTAGTTTTTATTCAATTGTAATTTAAAGACGATTTAAGACCTAATTAATACCGATGTTCCGTTGTATGGCTAAAATTGATTTTTGTTATCACATGCCTTGTCACCTAGCTGAAAACTAGTTGGTACAGTAGAACTAACTAGAAATTTTTAGTAAATTGCTTAGCCATGCTTAGAAGAATTTAGGTGAGATTAACTATTTCACATGAAATGATGAATCATACAAATGCATTCTTGACTTCGTTGAGTCAAGGATAGTTTATAAAATGGTTTTAAAATAAAATAGAAAACTTTGGTTTGAACTTAGGCCATTGGTTAGGTGGTGAGGTGCCGGCATGCTACGTGTTTTGTGACATGCAGTTGATTGTCGAGCACGAGGGTATGTGGTTGAGCCTAAGTCAAGTTAATGACCGTTTCTGTGAACTAGTTTACGAAGTCACCTCGTACTACTAGAAGTCCGGTATGGGACAGACCTGACTAAGTAATTTGTAACATTCCAAATATAGATACGCTATAGGCTGAATGTGAGCGTGGTGTAGGCCGCGAGAAGTTTCACATGGCACAAGAGGGGGCTCCAACTCGTGGATTCGAGGTGTGGTGAAACCATAGCGGCGGCGTGACTATTTTAGCTATGAAGCACTGTAACAGCCTTGTCGTGAACTCCCCGCCGCACACCTATGGCAGTGTGTTAATCGTGTGGCTCAAGCGGGAGAACATGTCTTGTCGGTAAAGTTGTACATCTCTGCAGAGTTTTAATATATCCTGGATAGCAGTATCCACGGTCATGAACATGCTGAGTTGAGTTTTCACAGATTAGACTTAGTTTTTATAAAACTTGGTATAGAAAAATGACATTGGTTTTGACAATGGTCCGGATGGGATACCCGTGGTTAGGTTAGTGTAGGTCGGAGCCCACACTAACGTTAATACTTTGTTAAAATATTGCTTCATATGATGTATTAAAATTTAGCTTTTCATACTTATATTATTGTATTTAAATTTCAGTATTGCTTTTCCGCACAATTATCCTATTAAGCCTTCATTTGAAATTCCCTATGCATGCATTCATTCTGTATATTCTCTGGTGTAACTTGTGGAGTACTTTGAATTGCTCACTTTGCTTAAATCTGTTGCCAGAGTACGACTCCGATGAGTTCAGTGAGGACTTTGATGTGTAGGCTGCGTCTTACGGTTATTCGCCTGTGGGCAGGCGGGATGGGCTAATCTTCTACGCTTTATTTTTCCGTTGCTTTTATTTCAGTTGTCCATGAGCCCTTTATTGTAAAACTTGGCCGTAAGGCCCATACCTTTGATTAATAATATTTTGTGGTTGTTATGCATGATATATATAAAGTTTTTCATGGATTAGACTTTGGTTTTCAAAAATGGTTTATGAAAAGGCTTATGATGGATGGAATTCATGTGAGATCTTTTGAAAAAGATGGACCAGGTGGGATACCTGTGAATAGGATAGTGTTTGGTCGAAGCCTGCACTAACAATATTATAAGCCTATAGATGGATGGAACCCATGTGAGATCTTTTAGAAAAGATGGACCAGGTGGGATACCTATGAATAGGTTAGTGTTTGGTCGGAGCCTACACTAACGATATTATTTTGTTAAATTACTCTTTCTATCTATTCTATCAAATTAAGCTTTCAAATATATTTACTGTATTTACTTTAATTCTGCTTTTACGCATAAATAACCTATTATGCCTTCCATTGTCAATCTGCATGCATGAACTCTGTTAAACCTCCTGGTGTAACTTGTGGAGTACTTTATGCACTTATGTTGCTTCATTCACTATTTTCAGAGAAAGCCTTCATCAACTTCGGTGAGAATAACGACGAGTAGGCCACGTCTTACAGTCTTTTGCCTGTGGGTAGGCAGGATGGGCTGCTGCTTTATGGTTCTTTTTCCGCTGTTTATATTTATTTTTGGTTTATGAACCATTGATGTAAACTTTGGTCATCAGGCCCATATTTAGTTAATGAATAAATGTCATTGCGCATGATATGAATATTTGATTTTCACTGTGTGCACTAGCTTGATCCTGGACTAGTGTGATTTACATAGAGGATCCAGGAGTCGTTGCTCTGGGGTCCGACAGCTACATCTTGGACACCGGCGAGAAACGTTTCCCGTGGTATAGGGGCGTCAAAGGTGTGGATAGCTGCTTCATCTCCAAAGTGAGCAAAGATCCTTACCTCGACCCTCCAATGCTCTTGATCTCCATACTGGCCCAAGTATCCTTGATAAAGGGGGTGAGGTCGAATGTTCAGTGAAGGGATGGAGCAAAATAAGTGAAGGGATGTACGTCACTTTTGGTTTTTTTACCTGGAGGGATATACTCCAGCAACGGCTAATTAGGGTGGATATAACCCAATAAAGAAAACTAGCATTGGTGGACGAAACTATATAATCGGTGGATGGAACCGTCTACAAAATATCTACTGCAATTCAAGCATCCTATCCTTTACACTTTAAAATTTTGAATGGTAAAATTCAAGATTGGCAAAAATCACAGAGGATTTGGATTGGCAAAATTCGAGTCGGACAATGTATCCCACTGAAAGACGAAGCTAGCTCTAACTGATAAGCATCCTCTCCTTTACGCTTTAAAATTTTGAATGGTCCAACATATCTTGGTGCAAACTTTCCTTTCAACTAGATTCTCTTAACTCCTTTCAATGGTGTAATTTTGAGATACACATAATCGTCTAGCTCAAAACTCAAATCTCGATGATGATTATCTGCATAGATTTTTTGTTTAGTCTAGGCGATTATCAACCTATATTGAATTAGGCAGACCTTATCCTTATCTTTTTCAAACATTCTGGACCAAAGACTTGACTTTTCCCTGTTTCTTTCCAGTTGAGATGGGTTCTGTGTTTTCTTCCGTACAAAGCTTCAAACATCGATATTTGTAAATTAGATTGATAGCTATTGTTGTAGAAAAATTCTACAAAAGACAAACATATGTCCCACTTGGCTCAATAGTCTAACACACAAGCTCTTAGCATATTCTCAAAAATCTTATTCACACGCTTAGTCTATCCATCCGTCTGGGGATGATACACTGTGCTGAAATTCAAATGGGTACCCATGGCTTCATGAAAATGTTTTCAAAATTGTGATGTAAACTATGATCCACAATCTGACACTATCTTTTTAGGCACACCATGGGGACTTATGATTGTCGACACATACAAATCTGCCAATCACCTTCATAATTTGTCTTGACTGGTATGATATCAGAAACTTTCATCATACAGTCCACAATTATCTAAATTAAGTCAAACCCTTCTTTTGTCTTAGGTAATCCTATAACGAAGTCCAAACCAACTTCTTCATACTTCCATTCGTGAATTCTTAATGGTTGCAACAAACCAGCTGGTCTTTGAGGCTCAGCTTTAACTCTTTCACACACATCACAAAATGCAACATACTCTGCTATCTCTTACTTCATACTAGGCCACCAATACTTATCCTTGATGTTCTGATACATTTTAGTACTGCTCAGATGAATCAAATACAAAGACTCATGAGTTTCCTTGAGTATGAAATCCTTAATCTCCTTCTTGTTTGGCGCACACATACGCTCCTTAAAACACAAAGTACCTTGTTCATCCTCTGTGAAACCTAAAACTTTACCTTTTTGAGGTTAGTCCTGATACTCTTGACACCCACATCATCAGCTTGCACTTGGCAAATCTGAACATCTAAAGTCGGCTGTAGCTCCATTGTAGCTAGAAACCCTTCTTCAACCAATTCCAAACTACGCTTCTGAAACTCCTCATGTAAAGTTGGTTGACTTTCCCTAATCATCACGATATTACAGCAATTCTTTCTGCTGAATGCATCTGCTTCCACATTAGCCTTACCTGGGTGATAATGAATCCCAATATTGTAATCCTTTATCAACTCCAACCATCTTCTCTACCTTAGATTTGGCTTGAGTGAAGATATACTTTAGAATCTGATGGTATGTGTAGATCTCACAATGATTACCTAAGAGATAATGGCATCAAAATTTTAAAGTATGCACAACAGCTACCAACTCCAAATCATGCATAGGATAATTCTCCTCATGTGGTCTTAACTATTGTGAAACATAAGCTACTACTTTTCTGTCTTGAATCAGCACACCTTCCAAATTGTAACAGCCCAGCTGTTTATTTCAAAAATTAGAAAAAAATATTTAATTTAAAATAAAATATTTCCTTTTGGTTGCTTAGGTTTTTAAAATTCATTTGCCTGATTTTCTACTTTTAAAAAGGGGTTTTTATTATGAAAAGTAGTTTTAAAAATAAAATAAAATATTATTAAATAAAGGATATTTTGAATTTCTGTATGAAACTAATTCAAATTAATTATTTGAACCCATTTGGCTTTTAGTTGGACTTTCTGTGAATTTTGTGGATTTAAAATTTAATTTCAAAGTTAAACAGTGTTTTATTATGAAAAATAAATACCAAAATAAGTTAGAAATATTATTCTTAAGTCTAGAATGATTCTAGAGAATTCTCTGAATTGTTTTGGAATTTTAAAAATTATTTGGTATTTCTTTCAAGCTTTTTAAAGCCTCCTAGCATTTTTGAAATTCAAAAAGGGAAATTTAAAACCCAATTAAACCTCAGCCTGACATGTGTCATGCATCGGAGCTGATCCCTCTACCGGATCTAGCCCCAGCCGCCCGATCTCACTTAAACCCTTCCCCGCCTTCCCTCCCTTTCGGCCTGACACATGTCGCCCCCTAATCCGATCCGCCTCGTCGCCCGGTCTAATCCTCACTGCCCACCCTCACTTACCCTTTCATCCGCCTCCCTTCCATCTCAGGCTGACAAGTGTCATGAATCGGGCTGATCTAGCGCCGCCGACTCTAATCTTAGCCGCACTCGGATGGCTCCGATTTAATCTCAGACGCCGATCAGATCTTGGGTGCCCACCTTCACTTACTCGTTCACTCAGGATCTAACGCCCGCGATCTCTCCCCCTTGCCACTTATCTCAAATCCGAGCCACAGCCTTCCCCCTTCCTTCTTTTTTCTCTCGCCGACCGGTGGGGCTCGCTGGTCAGGCCCATCTTCCCTACCGGTTCTTCCTCCTCGCGCCACAATCGCCGCCGCCATTAACGCTCGAAACTGAACCGTTTAAAGCTTTGGTTTCCCTCCGTTTCACCCTACCGCGCTAATGCACATTACTCCCCTGTTTCCGCCGCACCCGATCCAAGCGTTACTTTCTCCGTTAAACCCCAATTGCGTCGTCGCATTAAGCCGCCGCAACCGTTAACACCGACGATGATGCGCACGGCCATTACTGCCCCTCTGGCTATAAAAATCTCTCCTCGAGGTCCCCGTCGACACAACGGTTCTTTCCCCTCACCCAATTGCTCTCCCCGAGTTCACAAAAGCCCCTACAACGTCTCACCGCCTTGTTCCCTGCCGGCGGAACTCCGACGAGAAATCCCCGCCGCCTCAGTCATTCTCGTGCCACACCGCGCCACTCCATGCGTCAGCAAGGCAGGGCGCACCTCCTCCACCGCTTCCCTGAGCCTTTCCGCCATCGGGCTACCCTCGCCGCTGACGACCTCTCTCCGCCGCCGCTCCTCGCCACCGCCAGCACTCTCCGGCCACTTCCGGGCTCCACTGAAGGTACCCTCGTGCTCCTCGTGACCCCCTCTAGCTTTTGGTACCACCGGCCGGCGCCGCTACCCGCCGGAGCACTGGCGGCCATCGGGCCCCGTGCGCCACCCTCAGCGGCTGTGCCACGTGGGCGGCCGCGCGTATGTGGAGGCCGCGTGGCAGCCAGGTGGCCGCCAATCAAGCGTCGTGCCCTAGCCACGTATGCGTTCGATCGCCACATCACACGAGCACGGCCACATCGATATGACGCTGCAACATGGTAGCCACGAGGCAGCCACGTGGTGCCAAGTGGCGCCCACGTCACCCAATTTGCGCCACGCCAGCGCCACCTCGCACCTAGACATTCGCACGCGCCACCTCACCTCTACTCCAATCCGTGGACTCAGTCCACCAAACCTCGGGCCCACCTGTCAATCACTCGCCCGATTTTAAAGATCACAGGGCTGACATCATGCTTACATCATAAACCTATTTTTTTCATTTAAATTTAATTCAGCGGAAATTTAATTAGGATGCTGATGTCATAATCTCAGTTTTTCTTTAGAAAATTAATTCGGTAAATTACCTGCTGATGTCATATATGCTTTTGCAGTATAAAAATAATTCTAGAAAATAGTCTTTTTCTTTTTCTTTGAATTTAATCTTCTGGAAGCCCGTATTTCTTCGTTTTAACTCTGATTGGACCTGTTCAAATTTCTAAATTCATCCAAAATTCTAAACTATTCATTGCTACAATCCTTTTGAATATTTGAAGATAACTTGATGATCCCAAGATTTAAATTCTAAATTCTAATTCCCAGTTCATTTTCAAAAGCCTCAATTCCTTTCCAAATTTTCAGTTCCCATCCAAAATTTAAATTCAAATCTTGCAAAAATTCAAAATCTCCATAAAAATATTCACTCTATTTTTCTACGTCCAAACATTCTCCTAGCATTTCTCTCTTTCAAAAAAAAAAGGAGTTCCTAAATGGTCACCCATCCAAGAAACTGCTATAAGCCGAGCACGCTTAACACCTCAATTCCCAAGTGAACAAGCCACCAATTAAGTGAAATCTTCATCGTGTGTTCTCCCACCTTCCTTCCTTTTATTCTTTAATACCCGAGTACTGTTTATCTTCAAGCTCCAGACCACTGAACAGACCGCTCACGCCATGGCTTCTCAAGTAACTCTTCATGCAAACCTTATCTCCATGACTTGCCAAAATGAAAAATGCTCCAAATAATGTAAGCAAGCAATTCATATCCATTTCTTACCCATTTATTCATCCGTTTTTCAGTTTCTAAGCTTTTAAACTTGAAAACTGACATTGCCTTAATTGAGCCGTTTCAATCCGTTTTCTCTCCCTCCAACCCTATAAATATGACCTTCATGATCTCCTAACCCTGCACCACTCTTCCAAACCTCCAACACACTGTCGGCACCACGAGTTGTCTTCCCGAGCTTCGCCAAGCATTTCACAACCATTCGTCGCCACTGTTGATCTCCAGCAGCCGCGCCACCACTGGTTAGCTACTCTCTGGTGAGCCGCTAACCCATCTTGCCCTTGGCTAGTCCCTGGTTTCCCCTCGTCGGCGAATAGTCACGGCCGAGCACCCAAACTTCCGTTCTTTTCACTGTAGCAAAACAGCCGAGCCGTTGAAACTGCAAAAGTGCACTTTTCATTTATTTCGTATGACAAATTTCCAATTGCTCGTTCTCCCTCATACAAACTCCGAATCCAGTGATATAAATTTATAAATTCATCTAAAATCATAAACTTTCTTTAGATATATATTTTATATTTTTATGATTTTATTTGTATTCATTCTTTTATTTGCATTTTTCGTTTCGCGTGTAGAATCCGACGTCGCCAAAGAATTTTCCGATCTGCAGCAAGAAGTTCCAGATCACATGCAACAAGGTAAGTTACACCCTTGACCATATTGATGCTATTATTTTAAAATTATTTTTATTATTTTATTGTATATGCATGCATAATTTTTATTCAATTGTAATTTAAAAGACAGTCTAAACTTTTGTTATACCTAAGTTACATTGTTTATGGCCAAATTTTGGACTTTGTCATCTCATGCCTTGTCATCCAGCTAAAAACTAGTTGGTACAATAGTATTAACTAGAAACATTTTTAGTAAATTGCTTAGCCTAGCTTAGAATGATTTAGGTGAGATCAATTATTTCACATGAAATGACAATTACTATTAATGTATTCTTGACTTCAGTGAGTCAAGAAAATTTATAATATGATTTAAAAATAAAATAGAAAACTTGGTTTGGACTTAGGCTATTGGTTAGGTGGTGGGGTGCCGGCATGCATCGTGTTTGGTGACACGTTGTGAATTGTCGAGCACGAAGGATTGTGGTTGAGTCTAAGTCGAATTAAGGACCGTTTTAGTATGATTTTTACAAAGTCACCTCATACTATAACAAGTTCAGTATGGGATGGACCTGGCTAAGTAATTTATAATATTTCAAATATAGATACGCTATAGGCTGAATGTGAGCGTGGCGTAGGCCGCGAGAAGTCTCACATGGCACAAGAGGGGGCTCCAACTCGTGGATTCGAGTTGTGATGAAACCTTAATGGCGGCGTGACTATTTTGGCTATGAAGCATTGTAACAGCCTTGTTGTGAACTCCTCGCCGCACACCTAAAGCAGTATGTTAATCGCATGGCTCAAGTGGGAGAACACGTCTTGTGGGTAAAGTTGTACACCTCTACAGAGTTTTTAATCTATCCTGGATAGCCATGTCCACGGTCATGGACATGCTGAGTAGAGTTTTCATAGATTAGACTTGATTTTTATAAAATTTGGTATTTGGACAAACAATTGGTTTTGACAATGGTACAGGTGGAAGACCCGTGGTTCAGTTAGTGTAGGCTGGAGCCTACACTAACGATAATACTTTGTTAAAATATTATTTCATATGATGTATTAGAATTCAGCTTTTGTACTTACATTATTGTATTTTAATTTCAGTATTGCTTTTTCGCACAAGTAACCCTTTTAAGCCTTCCTTGAGATTCCTTATGCATGCATTCATTCTGTTATATTCCCTGGTGTAACTTGTGGAGTACTTTAAAGTGTTCACCTTGCTTAAATCTGATGCCAGAGTACGACTCCGATGACTTCGGTGAGGACCGTGATGAGTAGGCTGCGTCTTACAGTCATTCGCCTGTAGGCTGGTAGGATGGGCTGATCTTCCATTTTTTTCGTTATTTTCTTTTAGTTGGCCATGAGCCCTTTATTGTAAAACTTGGCCATAAGGCCCGTACCTTTACTTAATAATATTTTGTGGTTGTTATGCATGATACGTATCACTGTTGAACCTGTATGCACTAGTTTTTCCTGAGATAGTGCGATTTACATAGAGGGACTTAGAGTTGTTATTTCGGGTCCCAACACAAACCTTTACAGGAAGCATCACAATAACTCTCACAATCCCTATTAATATCTGGCTGCACTAATACTAGTGCAGTGGACAAACATTTATTTTAGTTTCTGAAAACTCTTCTTGAACTCTAGCTTACAAATAAACTTCTTTTCTTTTTTCAACAATTGTGTAAGTGGCTTTGCTAAACTGCAAAATTCTTCAATGAAGTGACGATGATATCCTGTTATACCAAGAAAACTTCTGACTTGCGATATTGAAGTAGGCAACTTCCAACTAAGCTATAACATCCCAAAAATTTGGATATTCGACAATGTGAAAATTTTCAAACTTTTTGCTATGATTGTAGGCATTCCAATCTCTTTCGAATTCTTATTTAGAATTTTTGTCGAATTTTGTGCTGTGCAAAATAATATCAGGGAATAATCCCCAAAAACAAATAATAATACCTATAAAAGAAGGGAAGATTTCAAATGATGTTACATGAAGTCCAAAAACCCTAGAGCCAAAACTCAAAATTAATTTGGTAATGCAAAACCTAAAGTATCTAAAAATTTAAAGAAGGAAATTGTGACCTAAAAAGTTGATTAGAAAAATAAAATGTTGAATTCACCAAACTATCGGTGACTCAAATCTAAATTCAATATTTAAATTCCAAAACCTTATCCAAATACTATTTCAAAATAAGATAGAAATTCTGGACTGAAAACTTTGTTAAAAATATAATATAATGGGATATAATTATGTGTATAAGTAAGAATAAAAATATTAAATTAGGAAATTAAAATAAAGGTTTATGTAAAGTGAGGAGTACGTAAATTGAAGTCTGCCTAAAGGATACATCATAAATTATTTGCATAATAAAAGAAATTGCGATTGAGGAATTAATTTAGAAAGTGAAACCAAAACTTAGGAAATACGAATTTCAAATTAACCTTAAATTTGAACTCAATTATGGGATTAGGAAATTTAGCAAAAATCCAACTTCTAGTTTTGCTAGGCATTTTCATTCCCCTCTTTTCTTTTCCATTCCCCTTTCTTTCCTTGCCAAGTGGACCTAACCGCCCTCCTCTCTTCCTTCTCTCCTGCTTCTTTGCTTTGCTGCTTGATGAACTGTGCCACACCCCTGCACGTGGGCATGCCCCTGCGAGCCCGCCTAGCCATGCAGCTATGTCGCGCAAGCACCCTTATTGTGTGCAAGTGTTTGCACCCGACCTCGCCTCGGCTTTGCCCTGCACCAGCTTTGGCCATGCCCTGAGTTGCGCCCCTGAGCCACGTCCATAGCTCTAGCCGCAACATTTGAGCATGGGGTTCTCACTGACGATTCCGCAATTGTTGACTCTAGGCTTGTGTCACCCTATGACAACCATCACCTCGCCCAGGCCATTGCCCTAGCAGGCTGTCCCGTCGCTAGAGCTACACTACATCCCATCCCATGCCCTGTGCTCTGGTCAATGGTCACAATGCCTCTACAACGTCTCTAATCGATTATAAATCTTGTTCCATGGCTACCTTCATTCCCCTACACTCCTTCATTCCTTTTCTTCTCCCTTCCCCTGCTCAGTCAAGCCCATGCACCGATTGATCCGCCTCCCACACCATTCAGACAACCCTGATAGCTCCATCCAATTTTGATCACGTCACTTTGTGTCACTATGTCTCTTCTTCCCTCCCTCTAGACTATTTGAGTTCCCATGCACTGAGTTCGCCGGAGTTTCCATCTTCCCAAAATCAGGCCAAAACTGTCGCCACCACCTCCATTTCCTACTCACTGCATTCTGGCTAATTCCTCAGGACTACAGCATCCCACCACCACCCTAGGGCCTTCCCTATTACCAGCTGAGGTTTTTCTCTACCCAAGTTCGCTGTCCACGGTGACCCCCCATGTGCTACCCCTAGCCTATGTCATTAGCCCACCTCAAACCCATTCGGGCATGCCGCCTACCCTGGTACGTCCCTTGTGGTTTCCTCTTGCTTATGGTCATCTCATCTTTCTCTCCCCTCACCTCAAACCCTTTCGGGCATGCCGTCTCACCGCTCGACACCGCCGCTTGTTAGCCCCAGCACCGCTCAGCTTGAGCCATCACCTCCCTCGGCATCCCTCAATGCCCAAGGCCCTATTTTACCTGCCACCACTATCCCACCGACCTTGCCCTGATAGTGCCATAGCCATCCAACCACCCCTCCCCTATCTTGATTGCCCTACCTCCCTTGTTTGCTCAGTCAAGCACACCCCTGTCTTCTATTCTTTCTTTTTTTTGTTCTTTTGGCCCATTTTTAATTAAGGCACAATCCAATTAGCAATTAGTGAAATCAGTAAGAAGTTGAGTTAGGAAATTATGCTTTGGCTAATATCCTTCATAGGATAACACTACTACAAAACAAGCTATACTGGACGTCTCATCATAAATGGTTCATGGATAACCGTCTGTGCTGTAATTATCATAGACTGTTTTACAAGTATGACCATGTACCGTTTGTGATACGCAACTATGATTGACGATTATTACAAATAACCATCTATGATATTTTATAGACGGTTATTGATATAAATTATTTGTGATAATGGTAGTGATTACAAACAGTTCTTACGAATAACCGTCTATGATAGTTCACAGATGATTATCAATATAAACTGTCTATGATAGTTGCATATCACAAATGGCTTATGATTATTAATGAGAACTATCTATTATAATTATATATCATAGACGGTTCGCGGTTGGACATGTCTGGGATATGCCGCGAAATTCAATGCTAGCCAGTGGAATCCCGACAGATCAATCTTCATTGCACTGCATTGAAGGAGGTAGCTGGCTTTGAGAAGTTTGGTGAAAGCATACTGCTTGTAGATGTAGCTTGTAAATCGATTTGTTCTTGGAGATTAGAGTTTAGAATTTGCTTCTAATTGTATGTCTTGTAATAGAGAAAGATGATAGCTAGGTTTAGATCTAACTAGCTTTCTTGGTAATTTGCTCTAATTTAAGAATAGGTCACTACTCCTAGTTTACTTCATTATATTCTTGCTTGATATATATATTGCTTCATGAATAGTACGTGGCTAGCTACTTAATTTAGATATGGATAATTTACTTTAATATATTCTTGGTTGATATATATTGTTTCAATTTGATACTAATTTGTTACATGTGTAGCGTAGATGGACCAAAGCTAGATGTACATTGAGAATCGTGTGAGAGAAGAGTAGATTAAAGGCGTGTTTGCTTTTAGAAGAGCAGCCGAGTAGGATATATTGAAAAAGGGGATGAAATATATGTACTGTCCATGCATTGATTACGATAATCTGAAGATGTTTACCAATGCAGTGCAAATCGAAGCTCACTTGATTCGAAGGAGTATATAAGTTGGACCAGTCATGATGAAAAAATATATATAGAAAGTTAATTATAACATCATCAAGGGAGACAAAGATATACCGGTTGTGGACTGTACTTTCGATGAGGATAGATCGTATGATAATAATTTGGATAAGATGCTACACGATACAGAAGGGAACTATAGTAAGAGTGAGTTTGGTAAATTCAAAAGCTTGATGGAGGACTCAGAGAAACCTTTATTCCTGGGCTGCAAGCTACAATACACAAGGTTGTTATCCGTTCTTGAACTGCTGAAATTGAAGGCAAGCAATGGTTGATCCGACAAGAGTTTTACAACGTTGTTAGGTCTCGTAGTGAACATCTTTCCAGAGGAAAATGTGTTGCCAAGAACTACTTACCAAGCCAAGAAGGTTCTTTATCCATTGAAAATGAAAGTAGAAAGAATACATGCATATTTGAATAATGGTATCCTCTACCGTAAAAAGTATGTAAACTTACATGTTTGTCTGGTGCACAAAGCATCCCGATACAAGTGTAAAAATGACTCTGATGATGGCGATGACATCAAGGTGAAGCAAGGACCTCCTGCTAAAATATTGTACTATTTGCTTGTAATTTTCCGTTTGAAGTATTTATTTGCAAATCGAAAGGATGCAAGATTGACGCGTTGTCACTCAGAGCAGTGTAAGAAAGATGAATGATAAGACACACTGGTAATTCTACCCAGTGGAGGAATATCGATAGGATATTTGTAGGCTTTGGTGTGAAACTGAGGAATATAATGTTTGTGTTGAGTACAAATGAAATGAATCCTTTTGATAACATAAGCAGCCAACGTAGCATCTGGCCTGTGAATGTATGCATGTACAACCTTCCTCCTTGACTGTGTATGAAGCGAAAGTACATTTTGATGTCACTATTTATCAAAGGGCTAAAGCAACTTAGAAATGATATTGATATGTACCTAGCATCACTAGTGGAAGATCTTATGACACTATGGAACGAAGAGGTACAAGTACAAGATGTGCAGCAATGAGAGAACTTCACTCTATGCACCACATTGTTTTGCACCATGAATGATTTTTCTACCGCTGGTAACCTATCAAGGTTGAGTACAAAAGGAGCCAAAGGCTGTCTACAATGCTTAGGTTATATCAAGAGGGTGTGGTTGAATAACTCACGCAAAACTGTGCATATGCGTTATCGTAAGTTCCTTTCAAGGTATCACCCACACCGCAAGATGAATAAATAATTTGACAAAAAAGAGGATGACTCAGCACCAAGGCTTTTTAGTAGGAAAGAGTCTATGATATGGTTAAGGATATCGATGTTAGAAGAACATGTAGAAAAAAAGACCAATATTTTGGGACTTGGCTTATTGAGAGCACTTAGAAGTTCACAATTGCATCGATGTCATGTACATGAGAAGAATGTATATGATAGCTTGATTGGTCTCTTACTAAACATTCATGACAAAATAAAGGATGGTGTCAACACACGACGTGACTTGGTCGCTATGAACATCAGGACTAAGCTAGCACCGATAGAGACCGATAAAGGCCGGATGAACCTTCTCCCAGCTTGCTACACTCTGTCTAAGTCTGAGAGAACTAAACTATACCAAAGCCCTAAAAATGGAACCCTCGTACTCCAAGGAAACCCCTGGTACCGCCCTTTGCTGTGGAAATTCACTACCGTCGCCAAATCATGGCGGGGATCCCGCCCCTGTTTTTCTCGCCACCAGACGGCTTGAGGTACACGACGACTCCCCATGGGCAACGTGACTTCATCGTAGCCCTCCATGCGCCATCCTTCGGTCATCGTCACGCGCGTGGCTTGGGTCAGATCGGCCAGTTCACTCGGCCGAGCCGGGTTTTTCAGCGCCTGGGCTGGCCCGTATTGTCATTACTATAGCAACACTGTTCACCGAGCCCAAAATTACAAAAAAAATACCCCAATTTGAACTGTTTCGACACCCTGAACCCATTTTTGGCATCTGTTCCAGCATATCAAACCCCTAAAAACCCAAACCAACCCTATTTGGTTTTTATTGTATTTTATTCCTATTTATTTCATTTATTTTTTCTAGCTTGATTAGACTCAAGCACGGGCTCATGTTATTTTATATGTTTGCGCTAGTTCCCAAGTTCTTCGAAGCGTCGGCACAAGGACTTGAACCAGGCGTTGAAATTTTTGAGACCATTGAGTTCGTCGATCAGCTAGGCAAGTTACAAGCTCTTGATCTTGTTGAATCCCATAAGAGTTCATATTATTTATTTACAGTATTTGCATTAATATTATTTATCTAAATTATTTGATTAAAATAAATGTTTAGAATGACTTGTTAATTAGTTACGTCCTACCATTGAAAAATGCCATGTTCTAATTTGAGGCCATATTCACCTTGACAGCCTTAGTAATATTTAAGTGTGATATAAATAATTGTAGACAGGTTCATTTAAAATTTTGTACTACTAAGTGACTTGGCAGTTTGCGGATAAAATATTTAAAAAGTTTCTAGGGTAAGGCGGAAGCGGTGGAAAGCCACGAGGTAGCCAGAGTCTACAACCTTACTCTAGGGTGGAGGCTGCAACAGGTAGATAACAGTGTAGTTGTGTACTGGGTACTGGTTGTGGTTGGCTGTCTCAAGAAGAAAAGTAAGGATTGGAACCTTATACTGAGTAAAGAGCACAATAACCACTCAACACAAGTATTGATGAGTCAATCATGGTCTAGTAACTGCTCAATTTGATTGAACCCCTACAAGAGTACTGAATTATAGTATGGGTGTGGCAACACCGTACTTAACAATAATAGGTCCTCACAAATCTGGGCAATTGTATTCCACATTGGCCCGTGGATACCCGATTTAGTGAGGCCAAGAACCTATCAAATAGAGGCTACATAGAGAATTGAGCGGTAAAAAACCTTGTTTTCTTAGCTCAATCGTACGCAAGTTGAAGCGTGCCTATACGTGACAGTGAGAGTTTGAGAAATCTTGTGAGTAAAGCTGAGCAACTCTGTAGAGTAAAATCTAAATGGTATTCGAATACACCTTGCTCCCAGTTAATGGAGCTATATTTGATGGGTGATTCCAGCAACAAAGCATAAGTAGTTTTCCTGTACTTTAAATTGTGTAACTTGGAAAATTAACAACTAAAACCCTTAACTTTTAAGCAGTTCTGTTGTTTTATGTTTTAAAATTGTTGACAAATAAAACTGCATCCACCGAGATAAGAAAGATTTAACCTCGTCAATTACAGTAATGTTTGTTTCAAATATAAGTATGTCATCTACATACAAACATACTCTTACTATAACGGTAATATACACATTTATCAGCTTCATTCGCAATGAAGCCAACGGAAGACAAAGTTTTGTCAAACTTCTCGTGCCATTGTTTATGTACTTGCTTTAGGCCATACAAGGATTTTAATAATCTGCATACCTTATTTTTCTATCCAGAAATCATAAAACCATCTGGTTGATTCATATATATTTTTTCCTCTAACTCTCCATTAAGAAAAGCTATCTTCACATCCATTTGATGAATATGTAAACCATAGGAAGATGCTAATACAAGAAGCACTCTGTTGGTGGTTATTTTGCTGACAGGAGAATATGTATCAAAGAAATCTTCTCTCTCTTTCTTGGTATAACCCTTGGCCATAAGTCTTGTCTTGTACTTCTCAATAGAACTATCAAGCCTCAGTTTCTTTTAAAGACCCATTTACATCCTATAGGTTTGCACCGAATAGGACGATCAGTGATCTCCCAAATCCTATTAGCCATGATAGAGTCTATCTCACTACGGACTGGCCCTTTTCAATACTTAGCATTAGAAGATGCATAAGCCTCCGAAAGAGTTTTTGGCACATCATCCACGAGGTATACAATAAAGTCATCACCAAAGGTTTTATCAAACATTTGTCTCTTGCTCTTGCGAGGAGCTTCTGTGACTATATTATTATCCTCCTCAAGAATATCACACATTGTTTCAAAAATGATGGAAAGTTCAGAAGTTTTCTGATTTAACTACTAAAAATCTATAGGCTATGCTATTTTCAGTGTATCCTAGAAAAATACAATCGATTATTTTTTGTCCAAGTTTTCTCTTTTTCTGCAATAGTATGTTGACTTTTGTTAAACACCCCAAGTTCGCAGAAAATTAACATTAGGTTTTCTCTCCTTCCATCTCTCATATGGCGTAATCTCACTCTTTTTAGTGATTACTCTATTTAGGACAAAAGTTGCTGTCAGTATAGCTTCCCCTCACCATGTCTTAGGCATATCGAAACTCTCTGACATGGCATTAATCAAGTCTGTTAGTATCTGATTTTTCCTCTCAGGTACCCCATTATATTGGGGTGGGGTGAATATGGTAGTGTTAATTTATGGATTATTTCATGCTCAGAACAAAATTTGGAGAATTCATGAGTGACGTACTATTTTTATTTCCTTATCTAGTTAGTTCTCAACCTTGGTCATATAAGTCTTAAAGTAGTTTAAAGCTCCATTCTTAGTTTTTAGTAAATACACATTGCAATAGTGGGTTACGTCATCAATAAAAATTAGAAAATATCTTTTGCCTCCTTTTGTCATCAATCCATTCATTTCACACAAATCTGAATGAACAAGATCTAATGGTACCAAGTTCTTTTCATCCTCTAATCTCTTAAAGGGTTTTTAATGCTGCTTTGCTTGCACACATGACTGACACTTTGATCCTTTAACAACTTCACATTTTAGAATTAAATCTAATATGGACATTCTAGCAATACTATCAAAACCAATATGACAAAAACGAGAATGCCAAATATTGGCTTCATATTTATTTAAACCTGTTGCAATATTAAGATTATAACAAGACTCTAAAGTACTTAGACAAAACAAATCTCCGCTCTCATAGCCTTTACCAATAAATTCTTTGAACTTACACACTACAATTTTATTTGACTTAAAAACTAGTTTATAACCATCCCTACATAGGAGAGAACCACTAATAAGGTTCTTATTTATTGTACGAGCATGCTGCATGTTCTTCAAGTGAACAAACTACCCTGAAGTAAGCTTTAGATCTAATGTGCTACCACTAAGAACAGAAGTATGCGAGCTATTTCCATTAGGACGAAGGAAGCCCCTACTGCCTAGTAAGAAAAAAACAAGGAAATATCAGAACATACGTGAACATTAGCACTAGCATCAACCCACCAATCAGTGGATTGACATGTTGAAAAGATAACAGGAGAATTACTATACCCTCCTGAAGTCAAGGCCTCATCTATGATCACGTTGACAGCCTTCTTCTTTGCCTATTCACCATCTCTGATTTTGCAGAAGTGATAGTTATCCGCTATATGATCGTCTTTTTCGCATACAAAGAAGGTGATGTCCATCAAATTCTTTTTCTCAGTTTTCTTTTTCTTAAGGCTAGTTATTTTGTTCAGTTTATTGGATTTGTACTTTGCCGTAGTCTTTTTCTCTATGAAATTTGCATTATTCTGGCCAAAGGTGCTTGGTGCATCATTTGCTCTTGTTTTTCTTCCACATCGAGGGCAGCAATGAAATCCTCAATAGAAATCTCTTCCCTCTTGTATTTCAGGATAGTGGCAAAATCTTACCAAGAAGCAGTGAGTTTAGTAACAGTACCTGCAGCCACAAACTTAGGAGGCAACACACAGCCCAGATATGCAATCTCACCGACTAGTAGTTAGAGGTCATGAGCTTGTCCAACTATGGACTTAGCCTCATCCATGCTAAAGTAAAAAAATTTCTCACACATGTAGAGCCAGCGATCTGCCTCTGCCTCTGCATATTTGTACTCTAGTGTATCCCACAAATCTGTGACGAACCTGTAGTCTATGTATACATCATAGAGCTGATCTACCAGAATAGTCAGAATGCAGCCAAGAGTAGTTTTGTTTGCATTATCAAATTGCATAAACTACTCAACTATAAATGGATATTGTAGGTGAATAATCCACCACAACCTGAAAGACATGAGCCAAAACTTGTCTCTAGTCTACCATCTATGAAAGTTCTGACAAAAAACCTCTTAGATTTCATCGCATCAGAAGCACTAACTATTTGTATATAGCAATAAAGTTCACAATAAGATTTCTGAAATGTTGAAAATATATGCAATATTTTAATTCTAAATTTTACTAGGAGACATATACAATAAACTAGTAATGCAAAACACATAACTAACAGTAGGCTACTCATTATACTTCAGAAAATACATAAAGAAAATACAGTATTAAAGTTGATCAAATGCATGAACGACTTACTGTGTTGGGCTTGATGAAGAATCAGAAGCAGCACATGTTCGATGCAGTGTAGAATGTAAATGAAGTAGAGCAAGAGAGGTCACGCAAATGCGTTACCGGAAACCTTATTGCCACCCCCGTGCAGGTCTTCACGTCAACAATAGCTCAGAGATATTACTCGCCCTCCTTCTAGGTGCACACTGAGAAGAAAGGCCAGAGAGGTTCGGCGACACATCATCGCAGCACAATATCACCAGAGAGGAAAAAAATAGGAGAATGAAAAATAAATAGTTCAATGATCCAAGCCTGGACGTTTTCAGGTCTTTTGTAGATGTGCAAATTATTCTCTAGTAACTGCCCCTATTGAAATAAAATAATTCACTGGTAACTGCTCAATTATTCACTGGTAACTGATAATATTCAAAACCAAATAATGATAATTAAGTAGTCTCATGACTACTGTTAGGCTTGGTGAAGAATAGGAAGCAGAGTAGGAGAGGTCGCACAAATGCGCTGCCCAGAAACCTTATTGCCACCTCCATACAGGTCTTCATGGCAGCAACAGCTCGGAGATACCGCTCATCCTCCTTCCAGATGTACGCTGAGAAGAAAGGCCGGTAAGGTTCGGGCGGCACAGCACCGTAGCACAATATCACTAGAGAGAAAGAAAACAATAGGAGAAAGAAAAATAAAAAGTTCAATGATCCAAGTCTGGACGTTCTAGGTCTTTTATAGACGTGCAAATTACTCTCTAGTAACTACCCCCATTGAAATAAAATAATTCATTGGTAATTGCTCAATTATTCACTAATAACTGATAATATTCAAAACTAAATAATGATAATTAAGCAGTCTTATAACCAATTAAAAGAAGAGAGATGATACATGGTTCAGCAAAAATAAAGTGGACTTAACTTGCCAGTGGCACGCCACGACACGACACGGTCACAAGTCATGCAATTTTCACACGAAAATACGGGAACACACACGTGCACGCGTTTGTATGATTAGCTAAAGCTCTCCTTATACCATCCTATTCATAATTTAAAGAGTAACATGTACTTCACCTTATAAATTAGTCTCTCCCAACTTATCTTAATAATATGAAACTAAACTATGAATACTTTGAAATTAAGACAATGAGCTTGTTGGGCCTATTTCTAACACTGAGTTCTTCCAACTATTTTGCCCCCTCGTCTCTTCGATATAGTTACACCGTATAGTTTATTTAGCCCCCACAGTTTAAATTCCTGGCTCCACCTCTGCTTACCAAGTCCACCAGCCCAATAATCCAAGTAGCTATTGTCACAAGGGACAACTTGTAGCAGTCCCATTATAGTTAATGAAACAAAAAAAAGAGGAAATGTTTAAGCATGGGCTATACTCAGATAAGTGGCAGCAAATAGCAAATGACAGTGCTAGAAAGATTAATTGCAAAAAAGAAAGATCTTTTATCGGAAGATGCAAAGGGCTTCTGCAATTTGAAGATGTGGCCCTCGAGCCTTCGATGGTGGCCCTAGAAGGCCTTTTCCAGGCCGGGTAATCAGTCGAAGTTTTGGCAGGAGAAATTCAACAATCCACTTGAGTTTTTCAAGACATGACTGGGCCAGAAAGAGGAAGTGATCAGCCATTACCGCGTAGATATGCAAAGATTGATAATACAAGATAACCAAGAAGGGAGCAGGAAGGTAAAATTGACCCAGAACGACATACATCAAGATGGCAGGTATAGTGCGAACTTCGTATGCAACCAATCACAGGATGTAGAATCAATTGGAAACAACACAATATGGCAGAATATATGAATCCTATTTAACAACTGAGCATATATAATTCAGCGAGAAATGGGGAATCAGAACGACATACCGTCAAGAATGAATGGACTGCAGCTGGAGTGAAGCTCCCAGCTGGCGTCGTCACGGTGGAAGGGCGATGCGGCTGGAGTGAAGCTCCCGCCCGGCGGCGGAGTCGATCACAAAAGCACAGGACGCGAGCTGCAGGGAAGGGAGAGCTTGACCTTTTTTTTTTGGTTTTTACTTGTGCTTCTGCGAAGAATTAAAAAGCTAAAGTTGAAATAGAGCGATATTTTAAAATAAATTTTTTAAACATCGTTTTAAGCATAAAACCATATATATCATTTATGTTAATATCTCTACTTTTCATTACCATATTAAAAAATATAGATAAAAACTATTAACCATAACTCAAAAAAAAGCCTAACACAGCGTAAAAAAACAGCCCTAAAGCCACGCAGTGGAGATGGTTACTCCGGTCAGCTTGCACGTGGTTACGCGTCGGGAGGGAGGAGGTGCTAGCGATGGCGGATGGTACAGAAACATTACCGCGGGAAGGATTAGATAGGAATGACCGTAGACATATCAATATACGCCACTCAGTTTTCATCGAGATGACGTTGCTTCACCAGAGTGCATGAAATTCACCTACTGAAGCCTAATTCTATTGGTATATAGAATACTAGAAGTGACAGAGCTAAAAAAACTGACAATGGATATACATACTTCACGCGCTAATTTCACTTGCTCTTTATGTTTGAATTATTCAACTTACTTGGTAGCTCTATATTCACAATTTATATTTCGCAAATCATAATTTATAATAAACGATAGCAATTTATAATATTCAAGATAGCAACAGTATTCTGTACTGAAGATGGTATTAACAGATTAACTTACAAAAGCCTCTGCCTCTCTAGCCGATTCATTAATTCAACATATCAACTGGATGAATGCTAATTCTCCGTTAGTCTGTTGCTCTACATTCAAAATTCACAAATCATAATGTTATTTCAACAATATTAGCAGGCTCCATGGCTCTCTCCTGGGTTTGAGGAAATGAGGCCTTCTGGCCTTGAGTGGTTCTGTGGTTGAGACGTTGGCCCGTTGAGTGGGCAGAGTGGGCTGGCCAGTTGGCTTGCCCTGCCTTAAGTGAATGTATGGTCAAATAGAGATCTGTATGGTTCACATTATTACGAGACCAGCAGTACTGAAGTTACGTATTTTAAAATTTTAAATGTGTTCAGGCGTACCAACACCCCGGTCAGCTCCGCCCATGACTAGATCTGCTGTACGACCGGGTTAACCATGCGAGCACAAGGACGGGCCATGCTTATTTTTTGACCAGGTCGACGTGCCATGATTGGCTACCTAGTTCATGTGCAATTTTTATTGTTGCTTAAGATCTAGACCATGTCTGATTGGTGGTAGAGATTTGTTTAAGTTTGCACGGATGTTCTGAAGGTTTAATATAAGGTTTGGTTTTTTTTCGAGGAAATAGCAGAAACTTTGCTATTAATTCATTAAAGCATAATGGTTTGGGTTAATTAGCATAAAGATGATCAGATTGCATGCTAGTTTGTTTATTTTCAGGTGCTCTTTGAAATTGTTGTTCTTTGTAGTGAAGTATCAAAGTCTCCTGTCTCCTGTAAAATAAGTCCGAATCTCATCGTACGCACAAACTCAGGAGGTATTAAATTTAAAAAATCATTAGACTAAGCATATACCTTTATTAAATGATATACTACAACTATTCACTTATTTTTTAGGTATTAAAGTAAAAGTATATAATAGAAATATTACAATAACTATATCTTTGATCTTTACAATAGACTTATATTATGGGATGACGAGAATGGAGACTTATGTTGCAGGACAGACAGCATATCTATCTATCTATCTATCTATCCGGATTACAAAGCTCGAAAAATTTCCACATTAATCGGGAAAAAGGAAAAGGTCTAACTGCCGTTTAGTAGACCTATATTATAATAGCTTGATTAAGAGAAAGACTCAATGTCATGTAAATTAAAAATAATTAAAATTTAGAATAAAAATAAAACAAAACTAGCAATTTGATTTCCACATAGACTCCAAAGTAAAGTCCATAAATATCTAAAATTTAGAATGGAATTTTAAGATAAATTAGAAGTTGGATTTGTATATGAATTCCTTGTTAAAACTAAAAAACTCCTTATCAAGTGCAATAAAAAATATGCTAATGTGTACTACAAATGAAAGGAAAATTAGTGATGTGATTTGTATATGGGTCCCAAAGTAAAATTCCAAAAATACTGAAATTTACAAGAAGAACTAAATGAGAAGTACATATTTTTTACTCAGAATTAAAATTCTATGTCACAACCTAAATTTTAATCTGCCTAGATAAACTAATTATTTTTCTCCTTATAAAATTTTTTGAGCTATTTTCTTTTTTAGAATTTTAAAACGCCCTTTCCTAATTGTCGAGCTTAAATTGATTTTCACAGAATTATCAAAACACTTCCAATATTTGAAAATATTTTATTTGTGTTCTAAGTATTTGATTTTGCCTTTATGAATTTTATTATAAGTTTTATAGTTCATTTTATATTTTAGAGCTCAAAATCCATTTCTAGAATTTTCTAACATAAAAAACTAAAGTAAAATTCTGTAACCCCATCCGGCCTAAACAGTATACACAGCCAAGCCCATCTCTACATTCGGCTGAAAATCTGGCCCATTTGCATCCTCAGCTGAACTGCTTTCTAGGAGACATGACCTCAAAGTGAAAACACGATTTTGGACTCTACGCTTCCACTTAACTCAACATGTGGGCCATTGGACCTACCTTTCATCCTCTCTCTCTCTCGCTCGCCTGACATTTTCTCTCTCCCTCGCTGACACGTGGACCTGTGACCCCACCTTTTGGTCATCATGCTCCTCTCCCTCAATGCCATGGACGCGTGCGCCAAGC
The DNA here is from genome assembly GCA_036346265.1 of Melocanna baccifera. NCBI lineage: Eukaryota > Viridiplantae > Streptophyta > Magnoliopsida > Poales > Poaceae > Melocanna > Melocanna baccifera. The sequence continues at coordinate 6,955,979 of CM070710.1, forward strand.
CACTGTAGCAGCATAGGCTCCCAACTTTGCCAGCGTGTCCCCCACCTTGCCATGCCAATCTTTTGCTTCCCTGTACCACGCCATGGCCCTCCTCCCTCTCTTTCTCCCTTATTTTCCCTCTCAAACCAGCTCTACCGTGACCTACTTTTCTGTCACCGTGCCCGCATGTCTACCTTTTCCTTCCCCGCATGCTTGCCTCACCCCACTCGCGTGTTTTTTCTTATATTTCACTATTTTCCAAGCCATCTCACCTTCCTTTTCCCACTGGGCCCCATCTTGACCCACATTGCACAATAATAGAGCCCCTCCACTCTGGCTATAAATAGCCCTCGCCGTGCTGCCATCCGGACTCGCCCACTTCTCCTTTCGTCCACATCCATTGGAGCTCCCTCTGTAGCACTCTCATTCGGCTAAAAGGCAGTCAACATCCTTGGCACTGGCAAACGCACTCCGCAGAGCTCTCCACAAGCCACCTCTATTCCCATTCTTTCCAATGAGTTATCACCACCGTGACCAAGTATCATGACCCATCACTCAATTTCATGATCCCCGTAGTGTGTTGTTGACCCCGTGTCATCTTCCTCTTCTCCAGCCGCAACCACCACCGTCACCATTGTTGCCAGTCTGGTGAGTTCCTACCCTCGCCAACATCATTTTTGCTGTCACCATACTCCCCCAATTGTTGATGTATTTTCACTTCACCACATTGTTTCTTTGTTGTTTACTTTGTTTTTGCATGTAAGCCAAAGAAGTAGGGAGTAGTTTGCATGTTCGAGTAGTCTGCATGTTTACTCTATTTATTTAGTCTTTTGGTGGAATGGGTAATCCTGATCATGATTTGATCTAAGGAAGAATAGGGCCACCTCTCTGCATGTAACTGACCCATGTAGTTATGAATAAAAGAAAAAACTAAAAAGCCATTGTGTTGTTAAGCATGACACAACATTCTTTCTTTCAAGCATTCTGAACTTCCTGTCAATTCCTCTGAAATCTGTTTTTCTAACGATACTGTTCATCGTCCGACATGGTGAGAAATTAAGAGAATTGTTGGTTTTCCTAACATTTTGTATCAGAGTAGTTTCTTAGCTAGTGATGGAGATATGCTCTAGAGATAATCATAGAGATGATTCTGTTTATTATGTTCATGAATTATTGGATAATTTATCTTGTTCCTTGAATAACATCGTCAATATTTATTATCAAGTGTGTGACTTGATTGTGAAACTCTATATTGCTGCGATGATTATTCTTAGATGATCCCTAGTCAAACATATGAGGACACATATTAATAGACTAGCATATGTATTGGTTGATGACCATGTTTCACGGGTCATAGATATAAAGATATTAAACCAATAATATGGACACATGTTAGCAAACATGGGGTTGGATCGACCCACCATGAAACACTGCGAGAATGTTGCATTCTTACCGTCATCAGTTGGTTTCATTCACAAAGCGTATGCTATGTCCTTAAGACTTGAGATCGTCGCACGTACTCAAGATGCATAATGACTGACTTAGAGGTTGTCAAACACTACTCCGTAACTGGGTAGTCATAAAGGTAGCTTTCGGGTTTTGTTATGATGCATGCATTGAGGCATGGTCGATCAAGATAGGATTTGCCCCTCCAAGCAACAGGAGAGATATCTCTAGGCCTCTCGAGTGATTGGATTCCAGAAATGCATGGCCATGCTATTCACGGTTAAAGAGTTAACCGTAGTCGGGAATTCAAGTCACATAATCGAGAAAGAGTGGTTGAGCTAATCAAACAAGTATGACACGTACTCGCCTTGAGTTTAACCGATATCGTGAGGCAAAGGGAAATGCATAAATTTTGTTGAGGTTCGTCCGATATGATCTTTGCATATACTTAGGAGTCGGTATGTCTTGCTAAGGGGCCGCTGCCGATTAATGGACGAGTAGGAGTACTCGGGCTATGTCTAAGTGTATGTGAACCTATAGGGTCGCACACTTAAAGGGCTAGGACTTAATTCGGATAGTGATCCGAATTCTTATGGGCCATGAGTTCCTAATGGGCCTCCAGTTCGAGACCCATTATGATGGATGCCTATAAATAGAGGGGAGGTGGCATAGGGTTGGCTAAGAGAATTTCGGAATTCCCGAAACCCTAGTTGCCACACCATCCCCATCTAATACCGCGCCGCCGGCGCTAGCACTCCGGCGCGTGGTGTTCCTGCCCCGTACGTGTGGATACCTTGGAGGTGTTGATGCGAAGCTTCAACACTAGGACGATCCGCAACTTGTGACGAACGCAAGGACTTAAAGGAGGAGACGTTCTACAAGAACGACTACAACTGCATCAACGCGCTACATCGACTCTACTTCCGCTACGAGTCTGCGCGTCTAGAGGTAATCCCGTGATCTATTACTAGAGGAGGTCCCTTTTACGCGGTAGAATTTTTGAAATTATGCTTGCATAGCCTACCCGTAGATCTTCAGCTAGGTCCTGTGACGATGCCTCAAGGTGCAAGGTCTATCTCATCGACACCATTCAAGAGTGGGAGTAGCAGCGGTCATTGAGAGCTTGTGGCACAGATGGTGCCCAAGGAGGCGGGTGTGACCCTGCGCTACCCGCATCTCACATGGACAAACTACTCTGACTAGACTCTCATCATGAGAGTAAACCTCCAAGCTCAGGGAGTGTGGGAGGCGATTGAACTAGGAGGTGCAGATTTCACCCTGGTGGCCATCCTCTAAGCTAGACCCTCTGAGATGCTGCTAATGCTCGGCAACAAGGACTCTGCTAGGGCGGCTTGGGAGGCAATTAGGATGATGTGCATGAGAGGTGAGTGTGTGCGTGAAGCAAAGGTGCAAACTCTGCAAAATTAGTTCAAATAATTGCGCGTGAAGGAAACCGAGGCTGTTGACAACTTCATGATGTGGCAGAGTGGACTTGTAAACTCCATTCAGGCACTCGATGACTAGCTAGAAGAAGAAATAGTTGTCAAAAAGTTTCCTCGTGCAATTCCAAAGAGGTTCATGATGGTGGCTATCTCGATTGAGCAGATGCTTGATCTGAGGACGCTATCACTTGAGGAACTCACATGCAGTCTTAGGGCTGTGGAGGAACGTTGGGAGCACGGGGAAAATGGAGGAGGAGGTCATCTGCTTCTCATTGAGGAGAAGTTGATGGTACACTAGAAGAACAAGAATCAAGGGCAATCTTCTTCAGGCTGTGGCAAGCCCATTCCAACCAACTTTGGTTACAAATAGAATTGAGACAATGCCAAGCAGGGTCATCAGGGCAGAGGTAGCCCTGATAGCAAGGAACTGGACTAATCACCAGTGCATACAACAAGACGAAGGTTAAGTGCTTCAACTTCAACAATTTTGGGCACTATGAAGAGAGTGTCACAAGCCACGGTGGGAATGTAGAGAACAAGTAAATCTTGTTCAGCCCCAAGATGATGAACCAATTCTTCTGATTGCGCAAGTGTGTGCCCTCACAGAGGCAACCGAGAAGAAGGAAGACCACATCATGTTGACTGAGGTCCATGCTCAAGTCCACTTTGGTTAGAAGAGTAGCAGCAAGATGAAGGCTAGTACCTTGATACTGGCATGACAAATCACATGACAGGATGCCAGGCGAACTTTGCCGAACTTGACATGAGCATCATAGGGTCGGCCATGTCCGAAGATGGATCTATGATAGACATCCGTGGACACGGTGCAGTCTTGTTCACCTGTCACAATGGTAAGCATCGGGTGCTCTCAGATGTTTATTACATTCTAAGGCTCCGAAGAAATATTATAAGCCTTGGACAACTCGATGAGCATGGGTGGCAAACACTCATTGAGCACAGCACTCTGTGGATCCATGACTGAAACAAGGAGTTGCTTGCCAAGGTAAAGAGAACAAGAAGCCGTTTATACATTCTTAATCTTGAAATGGCAAGTCTAGTGTGTTTGTCGGCCACATGTGAAGAAGAGGCTTAGAGGTGGCATGCTCGCTATGGCCATCTCAACTTCCAATCACTCCGAAAGTTTGCTAGTGAAGGCATGGTGTGAGGATTGCCACACATACAGCAGATTGAATAAATCTGTGATGGCTGTTTGGTGGGCAAACAACATTGGGCACCGTTTCCTCAAGAAGCCAAATTTTGGGTTGAAGCTCTTTTGGATTTGGTCCTTGGGGATATATGTGGCCCCATCACACCGGCAACGCCCAAGAATAAGAAATATTTCTTGCTCCTAGTGGATGATCACAGCCAGTACATGTGGCCTGTGCTTTTGGCATCAAAGGACAAGGCAGCAACAACTCTAAAGAAGTTCCAAGCAAGTGTAGAATTGGAGAGTGGGCACAAGTTGAAGTCGCCGTGAACATAATGGGGGGATTCACTTCAATTGATCTTGGTGAGTACTTTGTAGGGCATGTTGTCATAAGATTTCTCATGGCACTATGCTCTCCATAGCAAAATGGTGTCATAGAGAGATGAAACTAGACCATGATCTCAGTGGCAAGAAGCATGTTGAAGGTCAAAGCTATGCCAACAAGGTTCTTGAGAGAAGCTGTTCCAACAGTGTTATACATCCTCAACCGAGCTCTTACCCGAAGTCTTGATGGACATACTCCATTCGAAGTCTGATATGGGAGACAGCTAAACGTGCACTACTTTCGCACATTCGGGTGTCTAGGATACGTCAAGAATGTGAAGCCTAACATTAAGAAATTGGATGATAGAAGCGCTCCCATGGTGTTTGTCGGCTACAAACTTGGCTCCAAGGCATACTAGATGTACGCTTATGTTAACAATAGGATTCATGTAACACGAGATGTCATGTTTGATGAAGGCACCAGATGGGAGTGGCAAGCTCCAAGCAATGACACAGAGATGAACATTGCTGGTGAGATGTTCTGTTATGACCGGCATCACATACACGCGCAGACCACGCGCATAGGGAGAAGCCCAATCCGGGCATTAGGAGGCCCTAGGCCATAAATCTACCTTGATTAGGATTTCCCTTCTTGATTCCGTACCAGAGTAGGATTCGGTGGCTTTGTAAGAGGAAGATAAATACCCTCCCAGACATCAATGGAAAGGCAAACAAGGCAACTCAAGTTGCAGGGCTTACCCGGAGTTCTTCTTCGCGCGCCGCCGCTCGTTCTCCACGGCGTCCTCACGCGCCTAGAACTGCAGCCCGCCGCCGTGGCGTTGCCCACCGATACCCGCTCGGAACCTCGCGCTCGCCCAGGGTCTACCAATTTGGTATCGAGATGCGGGGGAGCCGAGGAGGGCAAGCAAAGCACAAGGAACCACCACCGCGCCGGTGATTCCATCGCCAAGGCACTGGCCGATCTCGGCCAGCAGATGGCGACCCTCTCTGCGCGCATGGAAGCCCTAGAAGCCCGGCCGGCTGCGCCTACCACCGCCGCCTCCACTGCCAGTTCCCCATACACCCTCCCCGCCGCCACCACGCTGCCGATCCCCATCCACCACATCCAGTTTCCCCACTCGCCATCGCCGATTCCCCCGATCCCCACTGGACCACAGCTCCCTATACGGCCATCCTTCCCGACTGGGCCGGAAATAGGAGCGGCGGTGTGAGCCACGGCTTAGGCGCCCGCTCCCACGGGCTTGACTTCCCACCTTCGACGGCAAAGAAGATCCGCTCAATTGGCTCAACCGGTGCGATCAATTCTTCCGTGGACAACGCACCATGGCGTCGGATCGCGTGTGGCTCGCCTCATACCACCTCATGGGCGCCGCCCGAACGGTACTATGCCTTGGAGCGGGGCGAGGCATGCCTCTCTGGGAGCGCTTCAGGAGTTATGCCACCTCCGCTTCGGGCCGCCCATACGCGCCAATCGCCTGGCGGAGCTCGCCCGACTGCCCTTCTTATCCACTGTCCAGGACTATCAAGAGCGCTTCAATGCACTTCTCTGTCACGCGCCACAATTAACGCCAATCCAGAAGGTGGAGCTGTTCACCGGCGGCCTCCCTGAACATATCAAAATCGACGTCGAACTGCGTGAGCCCCGCGATCTACAGACAGCAATGCACCTTGCGCGGGCATATGAGCGCCGCGCCGAAACCACACCACACGCATCGCTGCAACGGCCTCCCCGCCCCTTCCCGCGTCCACCGCCGGCCCTTCCTACACCGCAGCGGGCTGCCCCCCCCGTCCTCGACCACACCAGCCCTACTGCCGCCGTCTTCACCTGTGGGCACAACATTGCCGGCAGCACCGCGACCGTTCCGCCGTCTCTCCCGGCGAATTGGCGACCGGCGCGCCGGCGGGACTCGCTACAAGCTGCGATGAGCGATGCGTCATGATCACAAGTGCCAGCGGCTGTTTTCATTGAGTGGCCCGATTATCCCGGGCGGCAATCACGGCGACGACTCAGGTGGTGCGGCGATGGACGAGGCCGCGTCTGACTTGCCGGTGGTATCCCTTCATGCGATCGCCGGCATTCGCACGGAGGACACCATGCACCTCCACGTCGATATCCACGGCCACCGGCTTCGGGCGTTGCTGGACTCCGGCTCCACCCACAATTTCATCAACACGAGGCCTGCGCCAACTACACTGAGACACACCGGACAGCGCCAAAATGCGCGTGGCGGTGGCCAATGGCGACCGGGTTCCCTGCACGGGCGTAGCCCGCCACGTCGCCATGAATATTGGGCCCGAGGGCTTCTCCATCAGCTGCTACGGCATCAACCTGGGCGGTTTTGACCTCGTCCTCGGTGTTGACTTTCTCCGAACCCTGGGACCCATCCTTTGGGATTTCGAGGACCTCTGCATGACGTTTTGGAGGGGTGACAAGCGAGTGTTTTGGAAGGGCCTTGGCTCCCCCCGCAATGACATCCCACCGCCTGCCCTTCGCGCCATCACCGGGGCGCCACCGCAACCCCTCTTGGATCACCTCCTGCACCAATACAACAGGGTTTTCGAGGAACCAAGGGGCCTTCCACCGGCACGACCCTATGACCACCGCATCCACCTCCTGCCGGGTACCGCACCAGTGGCCGTTCGCCCCTACCGCTACCCTCAGCTCCAGAAGGACGAGCTGGAACGCCAGTGTGCCGCCATGATGGAGCAAGGCATCATCCGGCCGAGCACATCGCCGTTCTCCGCGCCGGTACTCTTGGTCAAGAAGGCAGACAATTCCTGGCGATTCTACATCGACTACCGTGCTTTGAACGACAAAATCTCCAAAGACAAGTTTCCAATACCGGTGGTTGACGAACTCCTCGACGAGCTCCATGGCGCCCGATACTTCACCAAGCTAGACCTCGCTCGGCTACCATCAGTGCGCATGCACCGACCGACATCGAAGAGCGGCACCGCACCCACCACGGCCACTTCGAATTCCTTGTGATGCCCTTCGGCTGTCCAACGCGCCGGCTACGTTCCAGGCCCTTATGAACGACGTCCTCGGCCCTTCCTCCGTCGGTTCGTGCTCGTGTTCTTCGGCGACATACTCATCTGATTCGTCATGGTCCGAGCATCCGCGGCATGTCGCCTCGTCTTGATGCGCTCCGCGCCCCTCCTTGCACCTCAAGCGCTCCAAATGTTCTTTCGGGCATCTTGGTCGCCTACCTCGGCCACGTCATCTCCGCCAGCGTCGCCATGGACAGCGATAAGGTGGCGCCGTCGCCTCTGGCGGTACCACGCTTCGACCGGGGTTTGCGCGGATTCACAGGCCTCGCCTGGTTACTACCGGAAGTTCATCGGGACTTGGCTGTCGCGCACCACCGACAAAGCTCTGCGCAAGGATCGTTTACAGTCGGACGAAGCCGCGGCAGCATTCCAGGCATTGAAGCACGCCCTGACAACGGGACCAGTCCTGCAGATGCCTGTCTTTGACCAGCTGTTCATCGTCGACTGCGACGCCTCGGGCGCTGGCTTTGGCGCCGTCCTCCACCAGGACGCCGGAGCCCTCGCATTCTTCAGCCGCCCGTTTGCTGCCCGGCATCTCAAACTAGCGGCATACGAGCGGGAGCTCATAGGCCTCGTGCAGGCCGTTCGGCACTGGCGCCCGTACCTATGGGGACGCCGCTTCCTCATCCGCACCGACCATTTCAGCCTCAAGTTTCTACTGGATCAGCGCCTCTCGACAATCCCGCAGCACCAGTGGATTAGCAAGCTGTTCGGCTTCGATTTCACAGTGGAATACCGCCCCGGGCGCCTCAACACGGTGGCAGACGCCCTCTCGCGCCGCGACTCAGACTCAGCCGCCCTCCATGCAATCTCAGGGCCCTCCTTCCACCTCTTCGACGAGATCCGAGCCATGACAGCCATCGATGAGGAAGCTCGCGGGCTCCGCCAGCAGCTCCAGGACGGCGCCCTTGGGGAGCCATGGCGCACGGCCGACGGGCTCCTGCTCTACGGCTCGCGCATCTTCGTACCCGCACAGCACGACTTACGCCACCAAGTGCTCTCTTTGGCCCATGCGGCCAGCCACGAAGGCATCCAGAAGACACTCCAGCGACTGAGGGCAGATTTCTACATTCCCGGCGACAGGGCGCTTGTGCGGGACTACGTACGCTCCTGCCTCACTTGCCAGCGCAACAAAACAGAGACCCTGCAGCCGGCTGGCCTCTTGCAGCCCCTCGACGTACCATCCCAAGTGTGGGCTGACATCTCGATGGACTTCATCGAGGGTCTGCCAAAGGTGCACGGGAAGTCCGTCATCCTCACCGTCGTCGACCGCTTCTCCAAGTACGCTCACTTCATCGCGCTCGGCCACCCATACTCCGCCGCTTCCGTCGCCAGGGCCTTCTTCGATGAGATCGTCCGCCTCCACGGCTTCCCGACCTCTATCGTCAGCGATCGCGATCCGGTCTTCACCGGCCACATGTGGCGCGACCTCTTCAAGATGGCAGGCGTCAAACTTCGTATGAGCACGGCTTTTCACCCGCAGACAGACGGCCAGTCCGAGGTCGTCAACAAGGTCATCGCCATGTACTTACGCTGTGTCACGGGTGACCGGCCTCGCGCATGGGTCGACTGGCTGCCGTGGGCGGAATATTGTTACAATACTTCGTTCCACACCACGCTGCGCACCACTCCATTCCAGGTGGTCTACGGTCGACCCCCTCCGCCGCTGCTGCCATACACGGCCGGAGCTGCCAGGACTGACACGGTGGACGCCCTCCTGCGCAACCGTGATGACTTTCTTGCGGCTGTTCGCGAACGCCTCCTCCAAGCGCAGCAGTACGCCAAGCGCTACTACGACGATCACCACCGCGATTTAGCGTTTGCGGTGGGCGACTGGGTGTGGCTACGCCTGCTCCACCGAACGGCACAAACTTTGGAGCACCGGCCCAAGGGCAAGCTCGGACCGCGCTACGCAGGGCCGTTCCAAGTCCTAGAGCGGATCGGGCAGGTGGCCTACCGTCTCCAACTTCCGGATGGCGCCAGGCTCCATGATGTCTTCCACGTGGGACTACTTAAGCCCTTTCACGGCGACCCTCCATCGACGCCACCTCCAGTGCCCCCGACGCACCACGGCCGACTACTTCCCACCCCGGAGCGTTACGCGCGCCCGGCCGCGCGGTGTGCAGTGCGTCTTGGTGCAGTGGCGTGGGCTGTCCACCGACGACGCCACCTGGGAGCAGCTGCCGCAGTTTCAGGAGACCTACCCCGACGTTCAGCTCGAGGACGAGCTGTTTGCGGAGGCAGGGAGAGATGTTATGACCGGCATCACATACACGCGCAGACCACGCGCATAGGGAGAAGCCCAATCCGGGCATTAGGAGGCCCTAGGCCATAAATCTACCTTGATTAGGATTTCCCTTCTTGATTCCGTACCAGAGTAGGATTCGGTGGCTTTGTAAGAGGAAGATAAATACCCTCCCAGACATCAATGGAAAGGCAAGCAAGGCAACTCAAGTTGCAGGGCTTACCCGGAGTTCTTCTTCCGCGCGCCCTCTGCTCGTTCTCCACGGCGTCCTCACGCCGCCTAGGGCTGCAGCCCCGCCGCCAGGGCGTTGCCCACCGATACCCGCTCCGGAACCTCCGCTCCGCCCTGGGGTCTACCATGTTCACTATGGAGTACACTTCTTATATGCCTACGGGTGATGGAGAAGGGCTAACACCATTGCAAGGGAGTGGTAGGGAGACTAGAACGTCACCACGAATGCCAAGTCACATGCCCAGCAGTGGGCCACTGACAATAGCAAGCACCTCTTTAGCCATGACGGGGAGTGCCTCCTCAACCAAAACACCGGCTGCACCAAGAGGAATTGAATGGGCAACTCCACCGAGCCATGATTCAGAAACTAACGATGAACCACGTTGGTATTGAACATTGACAAACATCTACAACAACACAATAGTTCATGACTTGGTAGATTCATTCAGTGAGATGAGCTTCCTTGCAGCAGAAGAACCAGGAAGTTTTGTTAAGTTTGAGAAGCATTTGGTTTGGAGGCAAGCAATGCAAGAGGAGATCAAGGCAATAGAGGATAATCAAACATAGTGTCTTATTGATCTTCCGAGTGGGCACCAACCCATAGGCCTCAAATGGATTTACAAAGTCAAAAAGAAGTCTGCTGGGAAGGTTGTGAAGCACAAAGTGAGACTTGACACTAAAGGCTATGTGCAGCAATATGGAGTGAATTTTGAATAGGTGTATGCACCGGTTGCTCACCTTGAGATTGTGCGATTGTTTATTGCAGTTGCAGCATGTGAAAGGTGGCAAATTCATCACATGGATGTGAAAGCAGCTTTCCTCAATGGTGTCTTGAAGGAAGAGGTGTACGTGGTCCAGCCACCTGGCTTCGAAGATGAAGATAATAAGTAGAAGGTTATGAAGCTCAAGAAGGCATTATACGGATTGTGTCAAGCTCCAAGAGCTTGAAACTCCAAATTGGATAGCACTCTTATGTCACTTGGGTTCAAGAAGTGTTTGTCAGAAAGTGCTGTGTATAGAAGAGGTACAAGCTCAAACAACCTATAAGTAGGTGTGTATGTAGATGACTTAATCATTACTGGGATGCATACACATGAGATCAGTAATTTCAAGAAGGAGATGAAGGCCTTGTTCAATATGAGTGATCTTAGTTTGCTATCTTACTATCTGGGCATAGAGGTGCATCAAACCAGTGCAGGGATCACCATGAAGCAGTTGGCTTATGCTTTGAGGATACTGGAGAAAAGTGGCATGGAGGAGGCCAACCCATGTCAAGTTCCCATGGAAGCGAGACTCCAGTTAAGCAAACAAACTACGTGTCCTCTTGTTGATGCTACTTGGTATAGAAGCACAGTGCGTAGTCTAAGATATCAGGTACACACATGACCTGATATCGCGTTCTTAGTTAGCTATGTTAGCTGGTTCATGGAAGCCCCAACCGCTGAGCACAAGGTGGCAGTGAAACACACTCTAAGATACATTAGTGTTACTCATGACATGGGGTGCTTCTATCCGAGATGGGAAGGAACAGAGGAGCCACAACTAATAGGGTACAGTGACAGTGACATGGTAGGGGATGTTGATGATCATAAGAGTACAACCGATGTGTTGTACATGTTTGGGAAGTGTTTGATAAGTTGGTAGTCCTAGAAGCAAAAGGTAGTGCTATTATCTTCATGTGAAGTGGAATACATCGCTGCTACTATAGCAACTATTAGGGAATATGGCTTGCTTGGTTGTATGGTGAGATAGTGGACAAGGAGCTGAAGAAAATCATTCTCAAGGTGGATAATAAGTCCACAATTTCACTATGCAAGAATCCCATACTGCATGACCAAAGTAAATATATAGATACATGCTACCATTTCATTAGGCAATGTGTGGAAGAAGGAAGAATTGAGATTGTTTTTGTTAGGTCTAACGAGCAGCTCGCGGATACACTGACGAAACCGCTTGGTCGAGTTCATTTTCTGGAGCTGCCAAGGTGCCTCGCATGGTGGAGGTGCAGTGAAAATAGGGAGTGAATGTTGATGTATTTTTACTTCATCACATTGTTTCTTTGCTGTTTACTTTGTTTCTACATGTAAGCCAAAGAAGTAGGGAGTAGTCTGCATGTTTGCTATGTTTATTTAGTCTTTCGGTGGAATGGGTAATCCTGATCGTGATTCGATCTGAGGAAGAATCTGGCCACCTCTCTGCATTAACTGACCCATGTAGCTATGAATAAAAGAAAAAAACTGAAGTCGCTAGGTTGTTAAGCACGGCACAAAATTCTTCCTTGCGTGCATTCTGAACTTCCTCTCTAAATCCTCTGAAATCTGTTTTGTTAACGACACTGTTCATCATCTGGCATGGTGAGAAATTCAGAGAATTGTTGGTTTTCCTGACACCAATGCTAAAGTGCACCTCTGCTCTAGTTGTCCATTGCCGAGGAGTCTTGTTGCCATGAACCCCATCTCAACCGACCACCGCCTAGCCACCACCTTGCCTCGGTGACAATGCCAACCACTCTGGTGAGCTACCTATGCCCTTAGGACCCCTTCACGCTAATTTATTTTGGCCTCTATTTTAGTTCTCACCATCGCCACCATCACAGTGCTAGCGTCGCTGCATTTCTTCGCTGCCAGCCCAACTCTGGCGACCATAGGTCTCCATGCCGCCACTCCTCGCATTGCATTACTCCCCAGGTCCTAGTTTATTTTGCTCCTGTGTCGATGTTGGCCAAGGCATCCCTTTCCATTTACCACCGCCGCACGCTCACCATTGGCTTCATAACCACCCCACCATTCCATTTTGCCGGTTTCCCAAGCCCCTCTGGCATTCCCTCGCTACCAGCGAGCTCAACCATGGCTGTAGCTAGCCTCCTCTATTGCCTTGTCTCTTTGACCGGTAGACCCTACTAAAATTAGTGCTAATTATAGTAATCCAAGTAAGTCACTAATACGTGGCCCTAATTGGTTAAACTAACTCATTTCTATTTGACTATTTTAACCAAGGTTTAACATTACTCTCACTAACATGTAGACCTCACGACCAACATAGTCCATCCATGGGCTTGGTCCACATGGACCTGGTCTCACCTTTGAGCTATGCTGAAGAATAAATCCTGATTTTCCTATAGAAAAGAAAATTAGAAAATACAAAGAAAATTCTAAAACTCTAATAACGACACGACGGGTGATGGCCTCCAAGAGCAAGGTCATGGGTTCAACAAGCCAGGCAAGTGATCCCCTGATCATGTTGATCCTAGCTTTAAAATGCTATGTTGTTTTCATTAAAAGTATTTTATAATGCTTACTTTATCAATAAAAGTGATAGTTTTGGGTTAAGGTATAGTTAATGCCAATCAATTGTGCTACCAATTCCTTCAACTTGAATTTCACTTCCGTTGTCACCTATCACCCTAGGACTATGTTTGGGATTTAGTTGGAATATGTAGCAAATTCTTAGCCATGTTTTAGTCCATAAAAATAGCAAATACTAGGAAAAATTCTAGAAATTATTGGGAAGATTCTAGAATCACTTTATCAAATATTTTTGGGCAAATGGTTACTTGGGGAAAAATATTGGCATGGTATAAAAATGTCAAAACTTGATTTTGACTTGGGCGTGAGGTAGGATTCATTGCAGTTCGTCCGAGTCGCTTAAGGATTGTACCATATGCCATTTGTCCTAGCATTTATATGTGCAACCACATGTCAGTTATGGGGATGGAGGACCTAGCTAAGTCTAAGTCTTGATATTCAATTCTGCTAGTCGTTGTTGTAGGTACGGATGGAGCTAGCCTAACAGGAATACTAGGCACCATACCGGTGTTACATGGAGTAGCGATAAAAGTAAACTCTAGAATATTTTAGGTGTGTGGATGGTGCCTAGTAGGAACAATAGGCATCATACCGATGAGATATGGAGTGGCGGTTATAAAAATCTACATACCATATGGGATTGTGGGCATGACACAATTTCTCTCACAATGTTGAGTTTCACCTCCCAAGGGTAAAGCTCAATAGGAGGAATTTCTTGTTGATATTAGATATTGGAAAAGACTTGCTGGAATAACTCTGCCACACTCTATCATGTTGAGTTGCTGGAATAACTCCGCCACACTCTATCATGTTGAGTGTCTATAGCTAGACATGAATAAACTGTTACATCTTGTTGTTAAAACAGTTGATCCTCTAGAGAGTGAGATCTTAATCTATTTGAATAGTTGTATTCTCAGTCATGAGCAACGCGAACATAGGCTGCACTTGGTTAGACTGGGATTTTTTGGAAAAATATTTGAAACAAAACGAGATTGATAATTGTAGTCAGGTTCAATAAACTTGTGTAGGCAGCCTAAGCCATTGAATCAATTTAGGTGGCTTAGCTAGCTCTACTATTAGTATAGGTGAAAGAATCTAGGGAAGTTTCTTGCAAATGTTATCACTTGTCATTTACTAACTGGCTATTTACAATTTATATTTTACATTTAAATACTGCTTTTGTAAAGTTACTTATTGTATTTAAACTCAAAACTTAGCTTTCTGCTCAATCAACTATGTGACCATCCTTTGGTCTAGTCCTACACGTATAATTGCATTTGGATTGTTGAGTACACATGTAGTCAATCTTGCTTGTTGAATAATTTTAGTTGTAGGTGAAGAATCTGAGTATGGTGAAGTCTACACCATAGGATTTAATGGCGAAGATGCTATGAACTAGATCATGTACCCTAGTTGGTTGCCTGCGAGCTATGGCATACCATGTGTGCACTATCTTTTATCTTCCTCCACTCCAATTTTATTTTGGTGTTTGGCCATATATGGCCCAGTTTGTAAGATGTGACCTTTATGGTCTATGTATGCCTACTTAATATTAATCAAGTACCCCTTTTTATTATATTTGTGTATGTGTGATGATCACCTCCATTGTAATTGTGTGCACTAATCACTAATCTTGGGACTAGCGTTGTTGAAACACAGTAGGGTTCTGGGACATGTGATCCTGGGGTTTGACATTCTACAAATATGCAAATTCAAAATAAAAATTACGATATGGTAAATAATTTGATTTATATATAAAATTAGGAATAAAATAAGGATTAACAAAAATACTCTATGTCAAGTATAACCTAAAAGTTAAAATAATAAATAAAATAAAATTAGTGAAACTTTTAATTAAAATAAAGACTCTATGTCAAGTATTATCTGAAACTGAAAATAACAAAATAGACATTTGTTTTACATATGAGTCCCAAATAAAATCACAAAATATCTGGAAGTAAAATTTGGATTTGTATATGAATACAAAACAAAAATTAAAATAGACTCCATATCTTGGTAAGTTGATTTTTTTTTTTTTGCAATCTAGACAATTTGATTTGTTTATCAACATTGGAAATTTGGTTTTCATTAGAATTATTTCAAAAGAAAATTAGTATGCAAATTAGGATTTGCAAATCCAGAAAAAAATGAAAATACGAATAAATGTCATAAAATACATCATGTATGAAGGTCATTTACTTTTTATTTATTGTGTTGTCAATTGATACTGCATGGAAAAATATAGCCAAACATAGATATGGCAATTAGAAATATGTAGAGAAATCAAATTAGGTTTAGGAATTATAGTGTCAACTATTTATATGCCACAATAAGCCTCTAACTTTTTCTTCTTAATTAGTCATGCAAGCAAAGTAACTTTTCTACCATATATCTCAATGAAGCTTTGGTTTCTTCCTACTATGTTAAGGTAAGCCATGTTGACTTGGTGTATAAGTATATCAATAAGGGAACACTTACTATCCTTTGTAGAACTTGGACACATTCTCAATGACCTTTACATTACATACTATTTTCATAATGTAAAATTGCAAAATTAATCATTTTAACTTTTTTTGAGATGGAGACTAAGGACTTATTTAAGTGCAAATGCATGAGTTGCCAACTAGTTCTATATAAACGTAGCACGATTAGCCGCACTATCAATTGTCATCAATTTTCGAGGAACATGCATCATGATAGCCCCTATTTTCTTCTTGCAAATCATTTTTTTTAATATTGTGCATGAAGGTGATAGAAACCATTATTGGTCAAACTGAACAAGTTCCTTTTTAGCAATCTGACCAGGTATTGTTATCCCTAACCTAAGTTTTGAATTTTCGCTTTACCCTTAATAAATAAAGGTTTGTCTATGTATTAAGTCACCACATTTAATTTCACCAAACATTCATAGTTTCCATCGATCAAGATCATTGGGATCTCATCCTTCACCATCAACATATACCTCTCCAAACCTCTAACCCTAACTGCCATCCCCTGTTCTTGTCGTTGGTACACAAGCCACCTGTATGCCCCCTCCATGCGGCTTCTCATCAGCTCCCCTCCAAAAGCCAACCTCTACTATTTGAGCCTCTTGTGATACCATGCTGAGACCAGTGACGGATCTAGAACAAAAATGACGTGGAGGCCTTATGCTCCATACGTGTACTTATCAACACATCCATTAATAATGTAGTTGATAGTAATGTGTTCTAAATTTTATATTTTTGGACTCGCTATACTCAAACCAACTGTTATACTAATCAAACCATGCATGGTTAAATCTTCTTTTTTTCTTCCCAAACATTGTATATGGAAAATCATATGTGCGAGGTTGGCAAGGCCCACTATCCAAGTACTATCTTCTTACCACATTTTTCTGATTGGGGAGATAGTCGTCTATTCTTTTCCTTTTCCCTAGATCAAACTGAATCTCCTATTCCCAATTGATTAATGTACTTTTTGTATTCATAGCATTTGCACTTGATCATGGTGCCTTCCTTTTTAGAAATAACTCTATGACTACGGACTACCTGCCATGGGTAGTTGACAATTATTGAAAGTTAGAACACATTGAATTAGATATTGAAACACATTGAAAAATTCTCTTATTTAATTGTTGCAAAAATCAAAACAGGGCATTCTAATATTAAAGCCCTAACCCACAAATATTTTAAAGATCATAGAATTGAAACACTAGAATTTAAATCACAAAATTTAGTACCTATTTTGGTCAGCTGGTCGTTACTTCATTAGCTACAAAGATCATTGAACGTTTGAACATTGAAGGCAAGGAACAAGGACGAGACGACAAGTGGACGACCTCACCTATTATCGTGACCGTCAACCATACTACATATAGCATACATACACCGAGATTTACTCCATTTACATGCGCACGCAGTTCAATTAGCACAACAAGAAATCTAACAAAACCATCCGATTCACGTAGGGCAGGCGAGAAGCAATCGGTGTGCTCTTGGACGATGTGATCCCGAACGACGATATCTCCGGTGTCGGGCCTGTCACCGTTGCAGATGAAAGGTTGTGTGCGTCGCATGCCATGTGGGGAACTGGGGAAGGTAGATTAAGCATTGTTTGGACCTGGCGTTGGCTACTTGGTTGGCTTAGGGCTGGTGCTGGCTTGGGCCTTGGGCTGGCATTGGCTTGGGGCTGGACCAATTGGTGGCCCACACTCAATCAGTTCAAGTAGCCCTTGTTATTTTGTTCTCTTTTCATGATCGGTTGATATGCTGTGTCCGGCCAACTTCAACTTACATGCAAATTTTTGGGAGTATCTTGCTTTGTCAATGTGCTGCATGTTTTTTTCTTTTCTCCCCCTATTTGTCAACATGTTTGAGTCTTCTTTCTTTTAGATAGATGTAGTTCTTGACATGTAGGGTACTAGTTTTTGGCATGTGAGGGCACACATTTTGTAAACTTGGACTCTAAGTAATAAAAATTAAAATCGACCTGGGGGTTGCGCCCTCACTGCTCAATGTGCATCCGCCCTTAGCTGACACCATCTCCTTCTCTGCCACTGTTGACACCGATTTTGTCCTAAATGTTTTTTACACTTGAGTTATTACGCAAAATAAGAAGTCTGCCTTTCAAGATTTTTTGTGTGTGCTACATATTACACTTGAGTGGCGAATTTTTACGGTATGTTTGCAGGGCAAGCAAAAAGCTCGTGTCAAATTTTCAGCTCATTCGGAAAACATATGCTCACTCGAATAGGATGATATAGCCGGATGACGTACGCAAAGCACAAGTCCCCTTTCCAAGATTTTTTTATGTGTGCTACATATTACACTTGAGTGATGAATTTTTACGGCATGATTACAGGGCAAGTGAAAATCTTATGTCAAATTTTCAGCTCATTCAGAGAACATATGCTCACTCAAATAAATTGATATAGCCGGACGGCATACACAAAATCACAAGTCCACCTTCCAAAATTTTTTCTGCACAGCGTACATTACATTCAAGTGGCAAATTTTTACGGCTTGTTTGCAGTGCAAGTGAAAGTCTCGTGTTTAATTTTTAGGTCATTCGGAGAACAAATGCTTACTTGTATAAATTGATATAGCTGGACTACGTACATGAAAGCAATACTAGAGAAAAGAAAATTAAAGAGAAAAGAGATATTTTGCCGCACATGTCACCTTTAAAAAAATGTATAGCGGCCGTGGTCAGTGCAAACGCGCACATAAAATGGTTAGCATGCATTATTAGCTAGTTGATTAACTTCCATAAAAAGAAAGAGTTAGTTGATTAATCAATGCAGGCGATAAAAAAATGGCGCATGACTGCATGCATGTATGGAAGAATTAAACCTCTTCTCAAGAAAGAATTATTTTGGCCCACATCTTAGTCAAAGTTTGTTACGGCACCTTCCCCACGTAGTTAATAAAGTGGTTGTATGCATCAAGGGGTTAATTACCTTCTCAATTACTGAAATTAGCAAAAAATGATAATGGCTCCACTGTACAGCTACTCTACACATAGAAATGCAAAGTAATAAGAAAATGGAAGGTAGCCTCCTAGCTTGATCGTGTGCATGCATGCATGAATTAGGAGCTTCTCTAAGTAATCCACTATGCACTTGATTATAGCAACTAGGCCCACGTCCAGTAGCCTGCATATCCACATTTTTGCATGTTTGTGCATGTGTAGCCTAAAGGCAGAGGCTTCGGTAGCAGTAGCAAAAAAAATCAGGAAAAGAAAAATCAAAGTGAGAAGTTGCCATAACTTCTCTTCATGAACCACCCCTCATCCTTGCTCTATAAATAGGGGTAAATGGTAGAGAAAAAAGGAGAACTTTTGGAGGAGTAAAGGAGAGGAAACGCTAGGCATAGGGAAGCACATACAAACATACTTGTGATAGAAAGAAGAAAGGAGAAAGATAGAGGGAGGGCTGCACAAGCAAAGGTAAAGTTCTTGGTCTTCTTCTTCCTCTCTCCCTTGGCTCTTGGGTTCGGCCATCGTGGTACGAATGAAAAGAGCGTTCTCCCTATCTCCCTTTGCCCTTAGGTTCGATCATTGCGGTATGAATCAAGGTACTTCATTTATTTTTCTTTTATATTTTTTTTGCCCCCTTGGTTCGGTCCCGTTAGGCAGATACAAACCCAAAGAACGAGAGCTTGATCACTCGTCTCTTAGATTCGGTCCTCTACAAATGGATACAAATCAAGGCGAGGTGTGAAGACCTCATCTTCTCGGTTCGGTCCCGTTAGGTGGATACAAACCCAAAGAACAACGGCTCAATCCCGTGTCTCTTAGGTTCAGTCCCTTACAAATGGATACAAACCAAGAGTGAGAAGTAGAAAACCCCATTTCCTTGATTCGGTCCCCTCAATTGGATACGAATTAGAGGTGGGTGTATGCTGTAAAAAATAATAAAAATAATAAAAATACGTGAACTAATATTAAAACAACAAACTTCGCTCCGGTTACGCTACATGCAAGTGCTTGACATTTATAAGCGCTGTGCAATGCTAGTAGTAATACAAAGCGAGGCAAAACAATAAAAAAATAACAAAATACTTAAACTTGTATTACACTACGTGCATAAAATCCATGTCATGGTAGTAGTAATACAAATATTAAAATAACAAACTTCGAACCAGTTATGCTACATGCAAGCGTTTAATATTTGCAAGTGCTATGCAATGCTAGTAGTAATACAAGGAGAGGCAAAACAATGAAAAAATATAAAATAATGAAATACTTCTATTATGCTACATGCCTAAAATCTATGGCATGCTAGTAGTAATACGAGTATTAAAGAAACAAACTTTGCCGCGGTTACGCTACATGCAAGCGCTTAATATTTGCAAGTGCTATGCAGTGCAAGTAGTAATACAAGACGGAGCAAAATAAAAGTAAAATAAAACAATGAAACACTAAAACTCATATTACACTACGTGCATAAAATTTGTGTCACGCTAGTAATAATAAAATATTAAAAAACGACATTCACTTGGGCTATGCTACATGCGAGTGCTCAATATTTGCAAGCGCTATACAATGTTCACAGTAATATACGCCGAAGTAAAAAGATATATAAAAAACCAAAATAATTAAATTCCAATCATGGTACATGCATAGGTTCGCTAAAAAAATAAATACTATACCATGTTAGTAAAATAATATAAATACAGCTAAAATACCATCGAGCAAGCATCCATCAGCGACGCCAAGATTGAAGACATTTTTTTATATTTTTGTAATAGTCATATGTTGTAAGTTGTAATGTTTATGTTAGAATTCTTAATCAGGGGTTTTCTCACAAAGAGATGTAATTAACATAATTTTTATGTAAATGTATTAATTCTGGATGTAATGGACCTGTAATACTTGATTCCTTTGTCTCATTTTCAATTAAATTTAATTAACTTATCTCTAATGATGTGGACGCGGGTTCACGCCCATTTTCCCGTCATCAGATTCTGGCACGCCCAGCGGGACATACTTTTCCCCTCATCTTTGAATTCCAACATCAAAGTGCAACATATGACATTTAATTAATGATGTCGTTGACATATATACATGTATGTATGCAAGAAGGCTAATATATGGTTCTCTTTATATGAAGGGATGGCAGGGCGAGTTCAGCAATTCGTCACGCTGCGCTTTGGGTCACTATGGCTAGTCGCGCTGGTGAGGCCTTTTCAAGCTACCATTAGTGCAAGTTCACTGCAAACCACAGCTGCGTCCCTGGCTACAGCAAACCACAAGCATGAAGTGACTTCTGCATGTTAGGATGGGTTCATTCCTGTCCTGTCCAAGTCAACTAAAAGGAGGATGAGGGCAGGAGCAAAAGCTTTAGGAGCCACCTCACATGATCAGCATCTCAACATACGTGAGGCCGGTCTCTTTGACTCAGTTCCTGTGGGCTTTTCTAAAAAAGCATGCGCCAAGTCTAGAAGCCATGAGTCATCATCAAGGTTTCATCGCGCAACACTTGATGAGTGGCCTATCCATGCGAAGCAGATGGGTCCATCGAAAATGACGCCGCGCGGACAAGCTACGACTTCTTCCCCAACAACTTCTAAATCAAGGGGAGTGCCTTCTCCGTCGACATCGTCTACAATGCGGGGGGCAAATGCGCACCCAGTATTGAGGGCAAATGCTTCATCAACATCGATCGCGAGCTCATCCCAGATTTCTCATAAGTTGCTAGGGGCAAACTCGTCAAAGCCTACCCTAGGGGTGGCTCCTTCTCGGATTGCGGCTATGGCTATGTCACCGACACCAAAAGGGAAGGCGATGATGCTGGACCAACCCTATTGTCCACAGCCAAGCGGCAAAGGAAAGGCTGCAATGGTGGATGAACCTTACCACCAGCAACCCATGAGCAAAGGGAGGGTTGTGATAATAGAGCATGTTGTGTCCCAAGGAGGGTCATGTCATGCACAAACTCAACTCCGAGTGGATGCGCCGAAGTTCATCCCTTTGCTAGCCAATAAACCCAGCAGGCCCGCGCCTAAGCCAAACCACAAGCGCACGCTCCTATGACAAGGAGTGTACCTCACTCCTGGTGACATCAAGATGGGCCGCATGAATCCAACGGCAACAATATCAGATCCTATATCGTCATCTACCCCAATTCCACGACCTTCCTTTGATGGCTCATTTTCTCTGTCACGGCGTCGTCGTCGTCAACGCAATGCTCGGCGTGCGTGGGTTGATTTCCCTATGGCAATTGACCCTATCATGGCAAGACATCAACGTGAGCAAGTGGGCAACACCATTTGGAATAGGGTAAGGAAGAACCGCCTGAGAATTCAAGGAAGAATGAATCCTGCCCTGGATGAATATATCACACAGAGTATTTGCCAAACCCTGAGGGAGATACTTCCAGGCGCATCCGCATCTGCAAATGATGTTGGAGGTGCTATTATGCGGTGAGCGGAGGCCTTCACTAAATGGCTAGAGTACCACAAATTCGTTGAGCAAGACCCTCGGCGACAAAACTACGTTACCCAGACTACTCGTGCACGTGCAAAATGAGTAGCCTACAAGCAGAGGGAGTTAGAAATGCGAGCTGACTCTAAATCTAGCAAAATTCAAGGGGGAAAACTCTCCTTCATCAAGTCATGGTGGTAATACCTAAGTGGAGAAGAAGCTAGCAAGCACACCCAAGAAGGCGGCAACAACGATGGCCAACTCAAAAGAGGGCCTCAAAAAATGCAGCTGAGGTACTTCTTTCAATGCCGGTTGGAGTCACAGAGGTGGCGGATGATGCTAGCGAAGCGTCTTCAACATCGACACACTTCAAAAGAAAGAAAGCATGAAAGAATGTTGTAATGGGTCATCGTCCTGTAACTCGTAGTCAAGCAAATTCGGGCAATGAAGAGCATGATTCGAATTACTTAGGGTCTCATAATCCCCTCAATAGTAATTCCTCTTCCTCCCCTGAAAATGATCCCCAACATGATATAAACGCTTATGAACTGCATTCCCGTAGTTTTGAACCAAGCTACACGGAACAAGTTCTTGCGGCAAATGAAACACGTTCAGTTGAGGAGCAGCTAGCCCAACTTACAGCTGCACTTCAGCAAAAAGAAGATGAGTTGGCTACTCTACGCAACCAAATAGCTAATAATACAAGTTGGGATAATGACATACATGCTGCTGTAAGTCATCATAGTCATCAATCATTACCTGCAATTAGCCTTGAGGCAATCCAAAAGATGATTGCTGAGGGGGTCAAAGCCTAGTATATACAAACTCACTACTCGATGCGTTCGGGGTATGTTAAGCCATACCCATCGGACGTCGACATGGTGTCTTTCCCAAGCAATTACCGCCAGCTGCAATTCAGCAAGTTCAATGAAACTGGGTCTCCTCATGAACATATAGCTCATTTTCTTGCAGCCTATCAAGATACAGCCCATAACAGAGCACTTCTCTTATGACAATTTGTGCAAACATTGTCCGGTCCAACCTTCTCATGGTACAGTAAGTTGGCACTATGATCAATCAAGACATGGGAGAAAATGCAAGACACTTTTCTCGAGCGCTTCTATAGCACTCAAAGAACAGTGGGCATCATTGAGTTGACCCAAACAGAGCAAAGAACAAATGAAAAGGCTGTTGAATTCATTAACAGGTGGAGAAATTTAAGCCTCCATTGCCCACAGCCAATTACTGAGCCAGAAGCGGTGCGGATGTGCATGAATAATTGTGCCCTGACATGGCTATTTATTTACAAGGTGTACAGCCTGTCACTTTTGAAGAGCTCGCCTCTAAAACTATAGATATTGAGAATTACATGCAACATGTTGCACGTCGAACAAAGACATTCACTAAGCCTGTAGAGAAAGGCGGTCAACGTGATAAGTTGCCTACCAAGCCAAAGCAAGTGCAAACAATGGAGGCGACAGCGGTGATTCCACAATTGCAGTCCAGGGGAGCCACCACAAGAAATCAAGAGCAAAAGGGAATGCAAACTCACAAGAGGCCAACCCTTAGTGAGTGACAAAATAGAGAGTATTCCTTCCCAAATGAGGAAGTCGATGACTTATTTATGGGCTTAGGGAGTTGAATCTCATATAGCTCCCTAAGACAAAAAGGCCCGAAGAAGCTTCCATGTTCAATGAGCCAAATTATTACCACTATCATCGCATCTTAGGGCATATGCTTAAAGATTGCTTTATGGTAAAGAATATTATCTAGAAAATGATTGATGAAGGAACAATTGATGCAGATCTCCTTAAAAGCTTCAAAAAAGGCAAGAAAATGGTTGCAACAAATGTCGCCACCTTTCAAGATGACTTGGTGAGTTTCGCATCTTCGAATATGACACCAATTGATAATATGACATCAGTTTATGATAAAAGAATGCTAGTCTTAGAGTCTGAGTTTATTCCAATGGTTTCCTCAGGCCATGCATCGTACCTATGGTCGGCAGCAAAGATGCAGTTGTTGACTTAAAAGAGAGGCTTTTCATCGATGGATCCATACCACAAAGCTCGACCCATCAACTTTTCTAAGAGTCCAAGATAGGGGCAGTGGCGGCCAGGAGGCTGCATGCTGTGACAAGTGATAGCACAAAGTGAGGATCCACGCTCCGCGTCAAGAATAGCGCAAAGATTGGCAAAGCGTGTAAGTAGTCCTCATGAAGAATTCAATGTCCTCACCATTGGTGTCTTTGATGATGATGAGGGTTCTCTTCATTTCCTGAAGAAGAATCTCCAGAAGTTGACCAAATTCAACTTAGATCAGGATGCCAGCTAGCTGATCCTCATCTTCCAGTTGGAAGGGAGCCCAAAAACAAAAATGTAACCTCAAATGAAATGACCGACTTTGCTACTAATATGTTAGTCAAGTATGATGTAATCTCATACTTCAAGAAAATACCAGCTATGCTTTCTGTGTATGATGCTTTATGTCTTTCGTCTGATTTGCGTAAGGCTTTTGTTACATCACTTTCTTTCCCTGAAGATTATAGAGTAGAAGTGTCACAACAGAGACAGAAGTAGCTGAGATTTTAAATATGACGTTCACTGAGGAGGACATGCTATTAGGTTCTAAGAAGCACAATAGGCCGCTTCTCATGTTCGGTGAAATTGGTGAGTTGCCCATAAATCACATAATGATAAATGGTGGATCTGTCATAAATTTATTACCTTTGCATACCTTAAAAAGGATTGGTTATTCCAAAAAGGACTTGAGTCGATTTAATGTGGTTATTCATGGCTTCAATCAATCTGGTCAGGAAGCTATGGGTAACATATCATTGGTTTTAAAGTTGAAAATACTATGCACATATGTGAACTTTCACGTGATCGATGTGGCTACCTCATATAATGCCCTGCTTGGCTGCCCATGGTTGCATGAAAATCAAGTCGTACCATCTACACTTCATCAATGCATCAAATACAAAGATCAGTCAGGGGAGACAATACAGATATTTGCTAATAAAAAACCATTCACAATAGCTGAATCCTTCTATGTTGATGCAAAATTCTACTTTGAGCCCGTCAATAAAGTGTGTAAGCCAAAGTTAGTGTTTGTACCAGAGTCAAATTTCATAAAGAAAGATATTGAGGAATCATCATCAATAGTGAAGATATATCAATATATACCAAGTGACCAAAGGAAGAAAGGAGATCCAATATTTTGTGTCGTGAATAAATCATCCTCTAATAAAGGTATTGAATTTCCGATACCCTTACCTCCTTTGGTCCGACATAAAATAAAACAAGCTCAAAATCAATTGCACAACTTTAGCACAAGCAAAAATAAGAATAGAGTAGTTGCTCAAATTACTCTGTCAAATAAGGATGATGAATCATTGCCTATTTGTTTATATGACAATAAGGTTCTTTATATGATGCAGAAAATGGGTTATGATATCATCAAAGACCCTTCTCTATGCAACGGCCGAGGGTAGCTTGCGCCGCTCGAAAAGGCGCTGTCCCAGGCACAACTTGAAGCCCTACATGAAGATCAAACATTAAAGGAAAAGAGGTATGGGTTGGGTTATGATGTTTGTATGACCTCGGCTAAATTTATAGACACAACGGTAGCGGCTCCACAAATGGAGGATGGAAATCAACCCACCATTGATGAATTGGAAGAAATCAATATTGGGACGCTCGACGAGCCTCATCTAGTTTATATAAGCAAACATTTATCCAAGGAAAGTAAAGAAGAATATCATAAATTTCTTTCAACAAATAGGGATGTGTTCTCTTGGACATATGAAGAAATGCCGGGGTTGGATCCAGTACTAGCAGTACATCAACTCGCTGTACAAGAAGACATTCCACCGGTCAAGCAACCACAAAGTAGGTTTTGACTAGATATACTCCAAAAAATAGAAGCTGAAGTCAATAAACTCATAGCAGCTGGGTTTATTCGGAAAGTCAAATATCCTAAGTGGCTTTCCAACATTGTTCCTGTCAAGAAGAAGAATGGGCAAATTCGAAGATTTATCATATATTAGGAGATTTATCACAAATTTATCCAGGAGATGCAAACCTTTTTCTCGGCTTATGAGAACAGATGTTCCTTTCCAATGGGATCAAGCATGCCAAAATGCATTCTTGGATATAAAGAAATATTTAGTAAATCACCCTGTCTTGAGTGCACCAATTAAAGGACAACCATTAATTCTTTATACGGCAGCCATGCCAACATCACTAGGTGCTCTTTTGGCGCAAAATAATGATGAAGGAAAAGAAATGTCCTTATTTTATCTCAGTTGCACCCTTGTGGGGTAGAATGCAATTATTCAGACATGGAGAAAATATGTCTAGCACTGGTATTTGCAGCACAAAAATTGTGCCACTATATGCTACAGCACACTGTGCACCTCATTTCAAGAGCAGATCCGCTCCGATATATCTTAAATAAAATGGTCCTTTCAGGGAGATTAGCTAAATGGGCGATGTTCCTGTCACAATTTGACATTGTATTTGTCCCACAAAAAGCTACAAAAGGACAAGCTTTGGCAGACTTTCTAGCTGCACACCCTATTCCTGACGATTTTCCTATCGATGATGATTTACCAGATGAAGAGATATTTGTCACATCGGTCGCCAATTCAACATGGCAAATATATTTTGATGGTGCTTGTTGGCAATCGGGAGCGGGTGCAGGCATCGTCTTTGTTACGCCTAGTGGAGCAATAATTCCATATTCATTCACTTTAACCTCAACAGTTTCAAATAATTCTGCTGAGTATGAAGCTTTAATTATTGGGCTGGAAATAGCCTTAAATATGGGATTGAACACACTGTCGGTGTATGGTGATTCTCAATTAGTTATTAACCAACTTTTAGGGATTACATGGTAAAGAAAAAGGAATTGATGCCATATTTTCTAAGAGCAAAAGAGCTTATGTCTATGTTCACTAACTTAAGTATACAACATATCGTTAGAAGCCAAAATGAAAAGGCTGATGCGCTAGCAAGTTTGGCAGCTATTATGTCAATAAATTCTTATGAAATGATGGACGTGCGCATAGAGGAACAGAGAGTCCTACCAATACTCACTGAGGAGGGCGAAACAACACCCTCTACAACATTGACAGTAGATATTTGTGAAATTGAAGTAGGAGATTGGCGGACTCCATTTCTCGATTATTTACTCCATGGTTATCTACCTCTTGATTCTTGCGAAAGGACTAGAATCCGAAGAAGATCAGTTCACTACACATGTATAAACGATACACTTTATCAACGTTCGTATGATGGCATCCAGCTACGTTGCCTCGCTGGAAATGAGGTAATGGAAACGTTGAGGGAAGTGCATGCTGGAGTTTGCGGTGCACACCAATCTGGTCCCAAACTACATTACCAATTAAAGCATTTGGGATATTATTGGCCTACAATGTTCGAAGATCCTATGAAATTTGCAAAAAAGGTGTCATGAATGTCAAGTACATGCTGACTTCATCCATCAACCACATGAGCCACTGCACCCAACCAGCATGTCCTAGCCCTTTGAAATGTGGGGAATGGATATAGTAGGACTAATTGAACCGCCATCGTCTAAAGGGCATAAATTCATTCTCGTGGCGACCAACTATTTCTCTAAATGGGCGGAAGTCGTACCATTAAAAGAAGTTAAGGTAGAAAATGTAGAGAATTTTATAAGAACTCATTTTATATATCGCTTTGGCATCCCTTCGTGAATTATATCTGATAATAGATCACCATTCAAAAAATAGACAGATGGAAAAGTTGTGCGCGAAATTTAAAATAAAGCATCATTTTTCTACGGCATATAATGCAGTAGCCAATGGACAAGTTGAGGCATTTAATAAAACCCTGTGCAAATTATTGAAGAAGATGGTCTCAAAGAACAAGCGAGATTGGCATGAAAAGCTGCTCGAAGCCTTGTGGGCATATAGGACCACAACATGCACACCAACTGGAATGACTCCTTACTCCCTGGTGTATGGAGGAGAGGCGATTTTACCGTTGGAAGTACAAATTAATTCTTTAAGAGTCACTATGCATGAGAAACTCTTAGAAGAGGAGGCCGCTAAAATACAGTTAGAGGAATTAGAACATCTTGAAGGGAAACGCCTTCAAGCATTACAAAACCTAGAAGCAACTAGGCTAGAATGTCACGAGCTTTTGATAAGCGCCTTAAAAGGAGGTCATTTAAAGAGGGAGATTTAGTTCTCACTGTTATTCGCCGCATGAATATTACACATCGGATGCAAGGAAAATTTGAGCCTAAATGGGAAGGCCCTTACATCATAAAAGAAGTATATTCTAGTGGCACGTATAAAATTATCACCCCAGATGGTGAATATTCTCCATTACCGATAAATGAAAATTTTCTAAAATGTTACTATGCATCAAAAAGGGTGCTCCAACGCCTTACGAGCCTAAACTGTGACGCAAAAAATATAAGTGCTCCAACACCTTATGAGCCTAAACTATGGCGCAAAAAAATAATAAGCGCTCCAACGCCTTACGAGCATAAATTGTGGCGTAAAAAAATTAGTAAGCGCTCCAACGCCTCACGAGCCTAAACTGTGGCGCAAAAAAATAACAAGCGCTCCAACGCTTTACAAGCTTAAACTGTGGAGTAAAGAAATAATAAGCGCTCCAACGCCTTACGAGGCTAAACTGTGACATAAAAAACAATATAAGCGCTCCAAAGCCTTACGAGCCTAAACTGTGGCGTAAAAAAATAATAAATGCTCCAACGCCTTACGAGTTTAAACTATGACATAAAAATATAAGTGCCCCAACACCTTACGAGCCTAAACTGTGGCGCAAAAAATATAAGTGCTCCAACGCCTTACAAGCCTAAACTGTGGCGCAAAAAAAATAATAAGCGCTCCAACGCCTTACAAACCTAAACTGTGACGTAAAAAAAATAGTAAGTGCTCCAACACCTCACGAGCCTAAACAGTGGCGCAAAAAAATAACAAGCGCTCCAACGCCTTACGAGCTTAAACTATGTCGTAAAAAAATAATAAGCACTCCAACGCCTTACAAGCCTAAACTGTGATGTAAAAAAAATATAAGCGCTCCAAAGTCTTATGAGCCTAAATTGTGGCATAAAAAATAATAAACGCTCCAACGCCTTACGAGTCTAAACTATGGCATGAAAAATATAAGCTCCCCAACACCTTACAAGCCTAAACTGTGGTGCAAAAAATATAAGTACTCCAACGCCTTACGAGCCTAAACTATGGCGCAAAAAAATAATAAGCGCTCCAACGCCTTACAAACCTAAACTGTGGCGTAAAAAAAATAGTAAGTGCTCCAACACCTCACGAGCCTAAACAGTGGCGCAAAAAAATAACAAGCGCTCCAACGCCTTACGAGCCTAAACTATGGCGTAAAAAAATAATAAGCGCTCCAACGCCTTACGAGCCTAAACTGTGATGTAAAAAAATATAAGCGCTCCAAAGCCTTACGAGCCTAAACTATGGCGTAAAAAAAATAATAAGCGTTCCAACACCTTATGAGTCGAAACTATGGCATAAAAAAATAAATGCTCTAAAGCCTTACGAGCCTAAACTGTGGCATAAAAATAAGCGTTTCAACACCATACGAGCCTAAACTGTGGTGTAAAAAAAATAAGCACTCCAAGGCCTTACGAGCCTAAACTATGGCGTAAAAAAATAATAAGCACTCCAAGGCCTTACGAGCCTAAACTGTGGCATAAAAAAAATAATAACCGCTTCAAAGCTTTACGAGGTTAAACTGTGGATGAAAAAAATTATTCTAAAGCCTTGCAAACCTAAACCGTGGTAAAAAAATTTATGCTCAAGTCTAAACTGCAAGCACTAAAAAAGGTTTACGTAGCGGTAGCCACTCGTATGTATAAAGCCATTACACCAGCAGCGTAAAAAAAATGACGATCACCCACGTCTGTTAGAGGTTAGTTGTAGACATGAAGGCTTATACTTCAGAGGTAACAAATGGCTAAAACCAACACATACATGGCTGTATGGTCAATGTATATGCACGTTCCTGAAACGTGTTCATATATAGCTCAACAGCTTGAGCACGTCCGCATCCAAAACATACATCGGATGTATCCAAAATAATAAAAATACACATGATGCATATATACATGTCGAGCCCCAGATCCGAAAACAAATATTTTTCGTACCTAGACCTCGAGGGGGCATCTGTTGACATCGATTTTGTCCTAAATTTTTTTTACACTCGAGTTATTACCAAAATCAGAAGTCCACCTTTCAAGATTTTATGTGTGTGCTACATACTACACTTGAGTGGCGAATTTATACGGCATGTTTGCAGGGCAAGCGAAAAACTTATGTCAAATTTTCAGTTCATTCGGAGAACATATGCTCACTCGAATAGGATGATATAGCCGGATGACGTACGCAAAGCACAAGTTCGCCTTCCAAGATTTTTTGTGTGTGCTACATATTACACTTGAGTGGAGAATTTTTACGGCATGATTACAGGGCAAGTGAAAATCTTATATCAAATTTTCAGCGCATTCGGAGAACATATGCTCACTCAAATAAATTGAGATAGCCGGACAGCATACACAAAATCACAAGTCCACCTTCCAAATTTTTTCTACACAGCGTATATTACATTCGAGTGGTAAATTTTTACGGCATGTTTGCAGTGCAAGTGAAAGTCTCGTGCTTAATTTTTAGGTCATTCAGAGAACAAATGATTACTTGTATAAATTGATATAGCCGGACGACGTACACAAAAGCAATACTAGAGAAAAGAAAATTAAAGAGAAAATAGATATTTTGCCGCACATGTCACCTTAAAAAAATGTATAGCGGCCGCGGTCAGTGCAAAGCAGGGCGAGAGAGGGGGCTAGGGGCCGGCACTTCTGTGGGCGGACCCCTCCGCAGATCCGCGACCCCGCCCCCCAGGCGCCCTCCTCGGCTCCTCCCTCCTCCCCCTCGCTCTCCCCCCGCCGCCACCCTCCCCCTCCTGGCCTCCCTCGCGCCGCCCCCTCCCCCCGCCGCCCCCCCCCCCCGCCCCCGCCGCCGCCGCCTCCCGCCGCCCCGCCCCCTCCCCCCGCCGCCGCCTCCTCCCCCTCCCCACCGCCTCCCCCCCGCCGCCTCCTCCCCGCCGCCCCTCCTCCCCCTCCCCGCCGCCGCCTCCCGCTCCTCCCCGTCACCCCCCTTCCCCGTAGCCGCCTCCTCCCCCTTCCCCCGCCGCCCCCAGCCCCCCTCCTCCCCACTGCCCCCTCCTACCCCTCCCCGCCGCCCCCTCCTCCCCCTCCCCGATGCCGCCTCCTCCCGCTCCCCCCCCCGCCGCCCCCCAGCCCCCTCATCCCCCTCCACACGCGCTGCCCCCCCAGCCCCCCTCCTTCCCCTCCCCGCCGCCCTCCGCCCTCTCCGGCCACCTTGCGCCCCGGCCGCCTCCCTCTCCGGTAAGCCCCGCACCTCCCCTCCCCCTGTATCTAGACGCAGGGCCTCGTCCCCCCCATCGATTCGCGTGGAGAATCGAGCTCATCCCCCGCGTGGTTGTTTAGTTTCACTTAGTGTGTTGTTGAAGAATCTGCTTGGATAAGTTTATTATGAGCAATTGAAATTCCTACCAACACAGGACAAGAAAGTTGTATAGTGACTAATGAAGATATAGCTACAACAAATGATAACAAGTGTATTTTCTAAACTGTCATTTAGATTTGTACAATCTAGATTATCTGCAACATCTTTGTTTAAAATAAATATTAATGTTTGATATTGTATGAACCTTGTCATTTAGATGTGCGCTTCATGGGAAGGCTTCAAGGCTGAGCCATTCACCGCCGGGAATCGCGTGTTCTCCTTTGACGTGCCAAGGTGCCAACTGCCAAGCACCCCAGGTCCCCAGCCACTCCGACGATGGTGCTATCCTCACCGGTAAGACCATTTATTCACATCTCTCACTGAATGGATGTGCATGTGTTTGCTCTGTGATTGCTCTGTGACTGTGCTTGTGGGAATGTGGGGTGGGGAACTGTGGGTTGATGGGAGGGCGGGGGCGGGGGGATGCGGGAGGGGGAGCCGGGGAGGCCGCGGGCGCTGGCGTGCAGCGTGGTGGTGGTGCGCTGGTTGCCTGGTCTGTCACGGTCGCGTGCCTCACGGTGGTCGCGACGTCGCGTCGCCGGTCACCTGCGCGTCGAGCCGTGAAGCCACAGAGTCCAGACTGGTGACGGCCCCCCTCATATCCAATTCCTGGCTCCGCCCCTGAGTGCAAACGTGCACATGAAATGGTTAGCATGCATTATTAGCTAGTTGATTAACTTCCATAAAAAGAAAGAGTTAGTTGATTAATCAATGCACGTGATAAAAAAATGGCGCAAGACTGCATGCATGCAAGAATTAAACCTCTTCTCAAGAAAGAATTATTTTGGCCCATATCTCAGTCAAAGCTTGTTATGGCACCTTCCCCACGTAGTAAATAAAGTGGTTGCATGCATCAAGAGGTTAATTACCTTCTCAATTACTGAAATTAGCAAAAACTGATAATGGCCCCACTGTACAGCCACTCTATACATAGAAATGCAAAGTAATAAGAAAATGGAAGGTAGCCTCCTAGCTTGATCGTGTGCATGCATGCATGAATTAGGAGCTTCTCTAAGTAATCCACTACGCACTTGATTGCAGCCACTAGTCCCACGTCCAGTAGCCTGCATGTCCACGTTTTTGCATGTTTGTGCGTGTGTAGCCTTTAGTTGAGGCTTCGGTAGCAGTAGTAAAAAAAATAAATCGGGAAAAGAAAAATCAAAGTAAGAAGTTGCCATAACTTCTCTTCATGAACCACCCCTCATGCTTGCTCTATAAATAGGGGTAAATGGTAGAGAAAAAAGGAGAACTTTTGGAGTAAAGGAGAGGAAACGCTAGGCATAGGGAAGCACATACAAACATACTTGTGATAGAAAGAAGAAAGGAGAAAGATAGAGGGAGGCCTGCACAAGCAAAGGTGAAGTTCTTGGTCTTCTTCTTTCTCTCTCCCTTGGCTCTTGGGTTCGGCCATCGCAGTACAAATCAAAAGAGCATTCTCCCTATCTCCTTTCGCCCTTAGTTTCGACCATTGCGGTACAAATCAAGGTGTTTCATTTATTTTTCTTTTATATTTTTTTGCCCCCTTAGTTCGGTCCCATTAGACGGATACAAACCCAAAGAATGAGGGCTTGATCCCTCGTCTCTTAGGTTTTGTCCTCTACAAATGGATACAAATCAAGGTGAGGTGAAGACCTCATCTTCTCAGTTCGGTCCCGTTTGGTGGATACAAACCCAAAGAATAAGGGCTCAGTCCCGCGTCTCTTAGGTTCGGTCCCCTACAAATGGATACAAACCGAAAGTGAGAAGATTGAAAACCCCATTTCCTCGATTCGGTCCCCTCAAATGGATAAGAATTAGGGGTGGGTGTATGCTACAAAAAATAAAAAAAATAAAAATGCATGAACTAATATTAAAACAACAAACTTTGCCTCAGTTACGCTACATGCAAGCACTCGACATTTATAAGCGCTGCAGTGCTGTAGAAATACAAGACGAGGCAAAATAATAAAAATACTTAAACTCTTATTATACTACGTGCAAAAAATTCATGTCACGGTAGTAGTAATACAAATATTAAAACAACAAACTTCGCCTCGGTTATGCTACATGTGAGCGTTTAATATTTGCAAATGCTATGCAATGCTAGTAGTAATACAAGGTGAGGCAAAACAATGAAAAGAAATATAAAATAGTGAAATACTTCTATTATGATATATGCCTAAAATCTATGGCATGCTAGTAGTAATCCGAGTATTAAAGAAACAAACTTCACCACGGTTACGCTATATGCAAGCGCTTAATATTTGCAAGTGCTATGCAGTGCTAGTAGTAATACAAGACGGAGCAAAATAAAAGTAAAATAAAACAATGAAAAAATCAAACTCATATCACACTACGTAAATAAAATTTGTGTCACGCTAGTAATAATAAAATATTAAAAAATGACATTCACCTGGGCTATGCTACATGCGAGTGCTCAATATTTGCAAGCGCTATGCAATGTTCACAGTAATATACGGCGAAGTAAAAAGATATATAAAAAAACTGAAATAATTAAATTTCAATCATACTACATGCATAGGTTCGCTAAAAAATAAATACTATGCCATGTGAGCAAAATAATATAAATACAGCTAAAATACCATCGAGCAAGCATCCATCAGCGATGCCAAGATTGAAGACATTTTCTTTTATATTTTTGTAATAGTCGTATGTTGTAATGTTTATGTTGGAATTCTTAATCAGGGGTTTTCTTGCAAAGAGATGTAATTAACAGAATTTTTATGTAAATGTATTAATTCTAGAAGTAATGGACCTGCAATACTTGATTCCTTTGTCTCATTTTTAATTAAATTTAATTAACTTGTCTCGAATGATGCGGACGTGAGTTCACGCCCATTTTCCCGTCATCAGCCACATCACCTTTTCCTATTTCTAGATTATCACCTCATCTTGATTTGCCTTCATCTATTGCACAAAACCCTAATTCTACTCCTTAGGCTTGTCAAGGAACCACCATGAGGCTAACAACTTTGCTTCCAAAGAGGAAGCCTCTACCACTAACTAGAGCATAAAATGGACATATATATATCAAAAGTGAGAAAATCTGGCTTATTGTTTTTGAAAAAAAAATGGTGAGTGAGAATTATGAAATACAAAAATAATAAATACTTCCCTTAAACTTTGGTAGGGGTTGCATGCACGCATACCCCCTCTACTATAAATTATGACATGCTATCTCCCACATGGGGAGTGGTAGACCAGCGCACCCACTAGGTGCAATGTGGGCCATTGACCTAGGCCATGGGCCTTCTTGATGGCCCATCAATCCTGACTTGGTATTTTGGTGAAGTAGATAGCCCTCCCTCATCTTTTATGCTTACTGCACCCACTCCTTTTGTTTTGGTTAGCGATATGGTACTAAAGTATCCTTTTGATGTCTCCACTCAGTAGGCTCTCCATTCATTAACTTGGGTGAGTGGCAAAATCTTCAAGCACTTTACTCACCTCTCAATGATACTTTTGTTTCTTTCATGTTGCATGAACACAAGCCTTATTAATTTTTGTATATCAGTTCATCAATTAGGGAACACTATTTGTCCTTTGTAGAACTTTGACACGTCAAATATTATGTAACAACCCAAATTTTTTTAACAAATAATAAAAAATAAAATAAATAATATAATAATTAATTTAGTTTAAAATAAAAAAATTAAAGTTATTTGGTTGCTTGAATTTTAAATTTTAGCTAACCCCATTTTCTGCTTAAAAAAGGATCCTTTCTTAAAAAATATTTTATAAAGCAAAATACCTAAATTTTAGTTAGAAATATTTTTATAAGTCCAAAATAGATTTAGAAATCTCTATGAATTTTTCTAAGATTTTTAAACTTTATTTGTAATTTATTGTATTAATTTAATGCTAGAAAAAGAAAAACATTTTTAAAAATTAAAATAAAGTTCAATTAAATCTAAAATTATTTTATTTGGCCTTTTCAGGTTTCAAGGAAATTTATGGAATGTTCTTGAAATTTTTTTCTAAATTTTTTCTTCTTTTTCTTCTTTTCTCTTTTCTCTCTGCTCCCTATCTTCTTCTTCCAGGAGAACTCCCTTGCGCGAGCCACCATTAGTGTCGTTCTAAGCTTTTCAAAACTCATGATTTTCTCGATGGTTTTTCATGAAATCAAGTCAATTCATTCCCTCTCATTAAGACTCCTCCAAAGCATGCCGTTTCTCCCCTCATTCGTGAGCATTTTCGTGAAAACGAAAGGTTGCCCCAAAATGACATTGTCGGTTGATCTCCCTTCTCGGACCTCCTCAGCCCCTATAAAATGGAGCACTGGGAGCCCCTCCTCATCCTCATCCACCCTCAAAAGTTTCAAGTCCTCTCACCCTTTCATTTGGCCGCAATCGGCATTTTTGTATTGCAGTCCAAGCGTCGTTCTTCGGCCTTTTGCACTCGTCCAGTGGAGCCCCGCCACTTTTGACCACACTATTGGCTTTGTCTTCACGTGTTCTACATGGTGCTCCCCTCACCTTCGCCGGAACTTTGCTAGAGTATCGTCGCCACCGTGGGCCAAATCGGGTAGTCGTTTCTCGCGTCGCCACCAGCCGACCATGTGTGTCCAACCACAACCAAGGTGACCATCATGTTTCCCATATTCTACTCTTCGTTTTGCCGCAACTCTCGCATGCTATCTCCTCTCTGTTTGCCTGGAACGCCGATGTCAGCCTATCGGCTGCCTAAAAGCTTCTCCACCACGTTCTGCTAGTCCATTGACCGAGCCGTCTGCGCTGTTGAGTTTGTCTAGACGTGTTCTACGCTATGCTTCTCTCCGTTTCTCCAAAAACCTTCTCCAAATTTTTTACCTCTGACACCTAGCCATGGTCACAAATGACACTTCGCATCCCCATCTGTCCGGGGATGCTTTCAATAATCCGTTCACGTCAAAACGTGCCAAACCATCCCAGATGGTTACCTTTTAAATGGTTTTGGATTCGCTCCACCGAGCAACAAGATATTGAGTTTTTCGTTTTTCAGTACCATCGTCGTTCAAATGACGATTGTGTCATCTCCGATGAGTTTTCGGCTTAGCCGATAATTTTTCTAGCTTTGCCTCACCACGTTCTAGGCCATGCCCACACTACTTCTCCATGTCCCATGTCCAAAAATTATTCTTCTCTTCGACCCTATTTTATTATCACCGTCCACGTCGTCACCGTACTCGTTTGGTGTACTGTCACTTTCTATGTGTTCCTCAGGTACTTAGCAACCCATTTTGCTAGTTGGCTTCTCCTCCTATGTCTTTTCTTACCGATACCACAATCAAAACAGTGAAAGGGCTGATTTTTCTTTTTTCAGGATTCTCTTATCTGACAATTTTCCAATCGCTCGTTCTCCTTCGTCTAAACTCTGAATCAAATGATTCAAGTTTTTAAATTCATCTAAATTCATAATCTATCCCTCAGTATATATTTATAATTTTTGAATTTTATCGACCACCCCTTGGCTGAGCTTCCTCACCACATCCTGTCTTTTTACCATTCGGATGGTCCGAACATTCCTTTGACCATTCAGACTGGTCTAAACTTCTCCATGCATCATCACCGTCCAATTCCCATATAATGGCCTCTACTAAGCACTTCCCTTCTCTCACCCACTTGGCATGTCACGTCAGCACCTAACTGCCTCCCGACCACTCTCTAGAGCTTTCGACCATCGACCGCAGCTATCCAACCACATGGTGCTTTCTGACTATAGCCTTTCACCACTGCTTTTGACCACCTAAAGATTCACCCAATATAACTACTCCGACCACGGTGTAACCTCCAATCAATTCGACCAGTATTGTTTTCTGACTACAGTCACTTACGACCACAATCGCTCCCAACCACTGCCATCTCCATCTACCTCTGATCATCAACTATGACCGCTGTAAACCACTGACCACTCTAAACATCTGACCGCCATAGGCCTCTGACTGCAGTCGCTTTCGACCACTAACAGATTTCGCTCTAAGCCTTCGACTACCCTTTGTTCTCGACTGCTATAGTGTTCTTCGATCGCTGTACAGTTTCGATTAGGTCTTCGATCAAATCTTTGACTTCGACTGCACCCATCCTTGGAGTCTCTGTCTTCAACTTTGACCTTCGCAACTTCAACCATTGATTTGACCATGGTTTCGACCATGGCTTCGACTATACCTTCGATCATGGCTTTGACAACACACAAATATTATAGCTTCCGACCACTTTTCCTTCAAAAGAAAAGAATTCCAAGAATTCCTTTTATTCACTTCTTTGGAATTCAAACTACCAGAAGTTGTTCTCCTTCGCCCTAACTCCATTTGGACCTATTCAAATTCCTAAATTTATATTCTACCTCCCAGTATATATCTTATAAATTTTGGATTTTATTTGGATTTTATTTGAATTTAGTTTATTTTGGTTTTTCGCGTGTAGACTACGACTAATCCGGAGAGTATAATGTCGGCAAACCTCAACAAACTTCGAAGTAAGGCAAGTTACCCCTTTGATCATGTTACTCCCAGTAATTTAAATTACTTATGTTATTTTTAAAATTATTATGCATGCGTACTTTTATTCAAATCTAGTTTAAATCCGATTTAAATTTTAATTATACCTAAGTCCTTTGTGTATGGACAAATTTGATATTGAACTTCCTTATGCCTTGTCACCTTAGATGAAAACATAGTTAGTATAAAAGTATATGGAATGTTTTTAAAAGAAAAATATAAAACTTATTTTTGACCTAGGCTAATGGTTAGATGGTGGGTACTGGCATGCATTGTTGTTCGGAGACACAATGTTGATTGTCAGGCACAAGGGGCATGTGGTTTGAGTCTAAGTCAAGTTAAGGACCGGTCTGTGAACTACTGTAAAGCCATATAATACTACCACAAGACTGGTACGGTACAGTCCTGGCTGATTAATTTGTGAAGTCCGAACTTTGGTCTCGCTATAGATTGAATATGAGCGTGGCGTAGACCATGAGAAGTCTCACACGACACAAGAGGGGGCTCCAACTTGTGGATTCAAGTTGTGGTGAAACCTTAGTGGTGGTGTGACTAGATTGAAGGCTTAGTATTGTAAAGGTCTTGTTATGATTTTCTCAGTCGCACGCCTACGGAAGCGTGTAATAGCCGACAATATGAGATAATCATATCTTGTGGGTAAAGCTGTGCAACCTCTGTAGAGTGTATAAACTATCCTGGATAGTCGTGCCCACAGTCATGGGCAAGCCGAGTAAAGTTTTTTATGGCTTAGACTTTATTTTCAAAATGGTTTATAAAAAGGCTTATGGATGGAGATTTTAATAAGCTTGTGGATGAATGGAATCCATGTGAAATCTTCTGAAAAGATGGATCAGGTGGGATACCTATGAATAGGTTGGTGTTTGGTCGGAGCCTGCACTAATGATATTATTTTGTTAAATTGCTATTTCTCTCCAATATATCAAATTTAGCTTTTGAATTTATTTACTGTATTTATCTTAATTATGCTTTTATGCACAAATAACCTTTTATGCTTTCCATTGTAAATCTTTATGCATGCATGAACTCTGTTAAACCTCCTGGTGTAGTTTATGGAGTAATTTATGTACTCATATTACTTCATTCACTATTTTTAGAGATGGACTTCATAAATTTCGGTGAAAATAACGACGAGTAGGCCACGTTTTATAGTCATTCGCCTTAGGCAGATAGGATGGGCTGCTACTTTATTAGTTTCCTTCCGTTGTTTATATTTAATTTTGGTTTATGAACCATTGATGTAAACTTTAGCCATCAGGTCCATATTTAGTTAATGAATAAATATCATTGTGCATGATATAAATCTTTATTATCCGCTATGTGCACTAACTTGATCCTAGACTAGTGCGATTTACATAGAGAATCCAAGAGTCATTACCCCGACATCCAACATATTAGTGGCCAAGTATGAAGTGTGAGATAGTAGAGTGCGTTGCAATTTGTGATATGTGTCAAAGAGTAAAAGCTAAGCATCAAATACCATCAGATTTGCTACAACCGTTGAAGATCCCCCACTGGAAGTGGGAAGAAGTTGGTATGCATTTTATTACAAGATTGTCTAAGACCAAGGAGGGTCTTGATTCAATCTAGATAATTATGGATTGTTTGATGAAGGTTGCTCATTTTATTCCGATTAAGACAACCTATGCAAGGTGGCAAGTTGGCAGAGCTATATATATGTCAAGAATTGTGAGTCTCTATGGAGTACCTAAGAAAATAGTATTAGATCATGGTTTGCAGTTCACTTCGTGATTTTGGAGAAGTTTTCACGAAACTATGGGTACTTATTTGAATTTCAGTATAACGTATCATCCCTAAACTGATGGTCAGATGGAGCGTGTGAATCAGATTGTCAAGGACTTGCTAAGAGCATGTGTGTTGGATCATGGAGCCAAATGGGATAGTTATTTGCTTTTTGCAAAGTTCTCATACAACAACAGTTATCAGGCTAGTTTGCAAATGGCACCGTTTGAAGTTTTGTATGGTAGAAAATGCAGGACCCCTCTCAATTGGAAAGAGACAGGGGAAGGTCAAGTCTTCATGTCAAAATGTTTAAAGGAAACTGAGGAGAAGGTTTGATTAATCCAGGAGAGGTTAAGAACCGCTCAAGCTAGATAGAAAAGTTATATGGATACTTGTCATCGAGAGTTGAGCTTTGAGCCAAGTGATTATGTGTATCTTGGGATTACGCCATTCAATGGAGTTATGAGGTTTCAAATGGAGGAAATCTTGCACCAAGGTATATTGGGCGTCAAGATATTAAAGTGCAAGGGAGAAGTTTCTTACCAGTTGAAACTATCTACGACTTTCAGTGGTATACATGACATCTTCCATATGTCTCAGCTGAAGAAATGTTTGCTAGTATCGGAAGCTATCAATCTTCAAGAGAATCTATCTTACAAAGAGCACCCTGTTAAAATTTTAGAAGTGTTAGAGCGAGTGACCAAGAGTAAGGTGGTTCATTTTTGCAACATTCAGTGGAGCAACTATTCTGAGGAGGAAGCCAATTGGGAGCACGAGGAGGACCTCAAATTGGAGTTTCCAAACCTATTCTCTTAGTGAGTTAGAATCTCAGGGTCAAGATTCTATTTAAGGGTTTGTAACATCCTATTTTTCAAAATTTATTTGAAGTTTTTAAAAAGAAAATTCACCATTTGAATTTTTCTAGATTTAATACAATCTTAATTTGAATTTTTAGTAATTAAAATGAGTTAATATGATTAAATTAAATATTAACATTATCTAGAAGTATTTTATTTGGATTTCTTGTGTCTCAAGGAATTTTCCTGGATTTTTCTTGATTTATTTGCTATTTTATGGAGCTCAAATGATTTTATGTGAATTTCTCAATTTGGAAAAAACCTGAAAATCAAAAACATTTCAGCCATTAAATCTCAGCTGTTGGATCCCCCCTTCCTGCCACGTGTCAACCATCTGACTAAGCTTCGACCGATCGTGGGATCTCACCCATGACGCGTGTCATTCATCAAACCAACCAATCAGTGTTCATCTGTGCCATTCAATGTCAGTTGCTTGATCTCCTAAGCTGCCATGTGTCACACATCGACCAGTTCGACTACTGTTCATCTTCCTCCTACTGTCATTTCTCCTTTTCGATCGAGACTCCTTGGCGTGCGTGCTGTTTCCACTATGTACTCTCACCCGTGCATGCCTCGAACTTCTTGGTGTTCGCGCTATTTAAGCCGAGTCACCTGTTCTCCACATCCCTCGAAGCCACGGCACCCGTCGTCCTTACCCTTACGCCGTCTCCACCATGGTCGTCATCACCTTCTACGCCCGTCGCTCTCAGCGATCAACCACCATCGTCGAGCCGTCCATCCTACTGGTCGTCCGCCATCTGAAGCACCACTGCCGGTGAGCCGCCGAGCCCATACTCCCTCTCCGCCATCCCACCAGCCTCACTCGTCCTGCTCCGTCGCCTCGCGTGTGCCATACCGCTTGGTTGCCCGAAAAGCTACCAACGCTTCGTCGTCGTCTGCCAACCGTAGAGCGCCACACGTCACCCCTTCAGCCGTCTAATCATTGTCGCGACCATCCGATCAACTAGGTGCCATCAACCTAAATCCTACAGTTAGCATTCCGCTATGTGACTCGTCCATCGCCGTTGGATCGCCGTGATGTCAGACCGCACCTGTGTTGGCCGTCGGTTCAACTTTTCTGTGGACTTGGTCCATCGTGCACCGAGTTGTTGACAAGCCAGGCCCACCCGTCAGTTCTATTGTGTAGACCCATGAGTTGCCATGCTGAGTCAGTAGTTGAGTTAGCCTTGCCATGTCAGCACATGAGCTATCCTATGTGCCACATCAACTGCCACATGTCAAGCCATGTCACCCTGCCATGTCAGCCCTAGACACCACCTGTTAGCCATGTGTCATGCCGCATCGCTGCCACCTCAGCCCTAGTGCCGCGTTAGCTAGCCAGTTGTCTGAGCACTATTTCGTGAGCCAAGTCCACCGTAGACTAGCTTTTCTGTGCACCAAGTCCAGTATTTTCTTTAGGATTAATTTTTTGAAAGCCCGTATTTCTTCGTCCTAGTTCCGATTGACCTTGTTCTTTTTCCTAAATTCATCTAAATTTGAGCTCTATCTTTTGGTTCTAATTTTGAAGTTTTTAGAGTTTAGTTAAATTTTATTTGATTTATTTTATGTTTTATTTTGTTTTTTCTCGTTAGATCATGCCTTCGAAGGAACTAAAGCAAGATTTGGAGATCAAGAGCCATTGATTGAGAAAAGTCAAGGCAAGTCATGTTCTTTAATCATGTCGAACCTAGTTTTTAAAATTTTTTATTTTTTTATTTTAAATTGTCATGTATTGCTATTTTAATACAAACCATTGTACCTAATAGTTATTGTCCTAATTGATTAATCTCTTACTTGATAATTTGAATACCATAATACCATTGTTACCATACGATGGAAAATTATTTAGCGATGCAATACTAGTTGTCACAAAGATTGTACGTTTAGCAAGTTTTGTCATGCTTATAGTTACGTTGGGCTCATCATCATATGTGATCAATCAATTAATTTTGATTTAATGATATATTGAATCTAGTTGTAGCCACAGTTATAAAATTTTTGTGCCATGTCATTGGTGTTGGTCATACAAACTAGGTTTTCACTTGAACGAGTGATCGTGTAGTAAAGGGATAAGTGCGAATTCACTTCGAGAGATGTGGAAGTCTCACCTCGGTAATGTCTAAGGACTTAACTTTATACGCCATTGATCTGAGCCTTATCATGCAATCACATGTCTAGTATGTGATAGAACTGGCTGATTAATTAGTGATATTTCAATTTAAATTATGTCAATGTGCTGAACATGGATGCTGATTTCTATGAGGCGTAGGAGGGGGCTCTTCGACTATGATGTAGCTAGCCTACTCGGCTGTGAAACCTTACCAAGTGGAATGGGGTTGAGGTTGAGCATTGTAAAAGCTTTGTTGTGATTTTCCTTAGCGCAAGGATGATCACATTGTGTGGATAAAGTTATATAACCTTTGCAGACTGTAAAACTATTTAAATAGCCATGTTTCCGGTTTTGGATAATGCTCGATTATTTCACACGGAGGGTAGATATTTCATAAAGCTTAGTTAGGGTAATTTTGAAAAGTGAATGGTTAGTTCACTGGTGGTTTGTTTAATCCCTTTAGTTATTTATTACTATTTTTCTTAAAGTTCGCTTTTAATCTATTTATTATATTCATTTTAAATTATTGTTTTCTACAAAATAACTATTCAGCTATCATTTGGTAAGCATTGCATATTATATTACATTTTTGTTACAAACGACTTGCTGAATACCAATGTACTCATGACTTTATGCCTACTATTACTCAGTTGAAAAAGAAGCATATTAGCAAGTTATACCAGAAGGAGGATTCTTCGCCGACTTCGTGGATTAGGACTTCGTTCTCTAGTCGATTGCCTATGGGTATGTCGAATGGTTATCATGCTTATATTAGATTACATCATTGTTATGGCTTGACTCATGCTTTGCACTTAAATTGCTAAAACTTGATGCGGCTTCTAGCAGAGATTGCTCCATTTTATACACATTGGTATCACTTTGTAGCAGTGATATCATGATGTTGCTAGCTCTTTTACTTTTTATGGCTTGAGTATGGATGGTTCTTTACTTCTCCATCACTTGGAATAATTATCGAAGTTCACATGTGTGCTTCATTGTTGGCAACTTGATCTATTGCATGTACATGTACTTAGATAGTTTCTCACATCACTTATGTACAAGTTTAAGCTGGGGGTATGAGATGCGTCATATTTGCATATATTTCCATATCATTTACTCAATATATTTTTCGCATTTCGGGGCCATTATCCATCATTTACATGTTTTTCTAAAATTAATTACCTAATAAGGACCGTTTTACATTTTCCTTAATTTTCTTGCAGGCCGGCACAATAAGGCACATTTTCTACAAAACTGGACTTCTTGGATTGCTTTGTACAGATGTACGCATCACCACGGACATGTAGGATCAAACTGTGATGAAATCGAAGATCCGGAGGGCCAGTTCATAAAAAATCCAATGCAATAGGAACCTGTTCGTAATTTCTGGAAACATTTTGGGGGCTAAATTATAAAATTCCAAAACCCCTAAAAAGGAAAAAAATCAATAAATTAATATGCATACCTCGTATTTTGAAACAAACTTGCAAAAACTATATGTCTTATAT
Source organism: Melocanna baccifera (assembly GCA_036346265.1). Lineage (NCBI taxonomy): Eukaryota > Viridiplantae > Streptophyta > Magnoliopsida > Poales > Poaceae > Melocanna > Melocanna baccifera. The sequence goes on from CM070710.1 coordinate 7,000,419, forward strand.
TTTGAAACGAAGGGAGTAAAACATAAGCAAAATACAAGAATTTGTCACTCTGCTGCGAGTTGTGACTCGTCAAAATCATCGAACTCTCACCGAGTTACCCGGACAGCACAATATCATCTCGCAGGGAAAAACACTAACCGGATACACCTTATGCAATAAGGAAACCACGGAATATTAGATACAGTATGTAGCCAACAATGGTTGTGAATGCTGCAGTCACTATACAAGTAGCAAACGACATGTCTACATCCTTTTCCTCCTCACCCTCGCGATCAGATTCCTCCTCCCCGTCGTCATCCTTGTCGATCTCGTCGTCACCCCGATCGGCCCGCTGTCTCGAGCTGGTGGCGGACGTCGGCCTGGAAGGCCAGCATCATCTCCGCCAACCAAAGTTATTGAAACCGGACCGGAGATCGAACCGGTGAAGTCACCGGTTCACCGGTTCACTGGTCTGACCGTCGGTTCAACCGGTGAACCGCCGGTTCAACATGAGCAGTAGAAGTGTAGAACATCATGCAAATAGCAATGTATATACACTCATGTATGAAGTGTAGAACCCATGTATGAAGATATATACACTCATGCAAATGTATATTTAAAAATGTGCAAAGACATCCAATTAATCCTAATGCTAAATTATTAACCTTACCAAATTCTCACATCAATGCAAATAGCAATCAACAACAAGTGAACAAAAATTAGGATTTAAATATAAACACCGCAGTTGATTGTGAATCCACCAGAGGTCAACATAGAGATACGTTGATGTAGCATATCTTTATATGTATGTAAATTAAATCGTAGCTAATTGAAGGATCAAGTAGTTACCATTGTGTATGGATCACCGGATGATTGTGACGCGGCAGAGGCGGAGACGGCGATGGCAACCACCCGGCGGCGGCGGCGGGGGCAGCGTGACTGCGTGAGGGGAGGAGGCCGCCGGCACGGCCAGGCAAGGGCGGTGGCGGCGCGGAGGCGGGCATCGGCGCCACCGCCCCCGCACCAGAGGCGGACGCCGCGAGGCAGCGCTCGAGCGAGGTGACCCCGCACCAGAGGAGGCCGCCGGCACGGCCAGGAAGGGGCGGCGCGGCGCAAGGGGCGGCGCGCGGGAGGAGGCCGCCGGCATAGCTGTGAAGGGGGCGGCAGCGACAAGGGGCGGCCGGTGGCGGGGGCGCGAGGAGGAGGCGCGGCACGGCCAGAAGGGCGCGGCGGCGACAAGGCGGCGGCCCGCGGGGCGGCGAGAGGGAGGAGGCGCGGCACGGCCAGGAAGGGGCGGCGGCGACAAGGGGGCGGCCCGGCGGCGGGGGCGGCGCGAGGGGAGGAGGCCGCGAGGGGAGGCGAGGGGCGGCCCGTGCGGGTGAAGTGCGGGGTCATTGAGGGGATTTTATTTTCATTTTTTCCAGTTTTACCCTTAAACCCTAGCATAACTGGGGGTATTTTCGTCCTACGCGAAAACCGCTCGGTTCATAGAAAACCGTCCGGTCCACCGGTTCTTTTAAAAACCGGCCGGTTCGCCCGGTTTTTTCCGGTCCAACTGCATGAACGGTCTTTGAATCAAACCAAACCGGTGCACTACCCGGTTCCAATTTTTTCCGGTTCAACCGGCGGTCCGGTCCGGTTTTCTTAACTAGGCCGCCAACTCCTGGTGCGACTCCTTCGACCGGGCCGAGGCCGTGGCGAGTAAGGTTGGGGTTTCGTTCGGGACGAGTGGCTGCGGCAGCACCATGGAGGGGATGTTGTCGACGCACTCCTTGGGCAGCCGCCTCTTCCTCATCTTCATCTCGCGGGCCTTCTCGGCGGGGCCGATGAACAGCACCATGATGGCGCTGCCTCCGATGCGGTTCTTGTCTTTGCGTAGCTGTGTGTTGGACGGATGTGTGCTTGGAGTTTGGACGCGGTTCTTTCCACTTTTATAGCTCGGTTAGGCATGGCTTGTGCGGAGAGGTTTCATTACAGATTCGAACTCGGACTCTTAATCCAATTCGTACCAGACTCGGATGAGATTCGGACGTGATGATTTCCTTATCCAGGATCTTCTTATCAGGCACGAGCTCATCCTACATGTTTGCTCTGGTTAGTCTGGTAGAGGCTGGCTGGCAGCCAGTTCTTGCCTACATGTCGGATCCTTTTCTTCAGGTTGCATCGACGACAAAATTCGAAGTTACATCGTACTAGTACGTTACTTTGTGGTGCTATCTCTTTGATGTTGCTACTTTGCAATACAATGTACTAGTGTTCCCGGTGTTATATTTTCTATTACATATTTGTCTTGCTGAATTTGGTGATATGGACATATGGGTCCTTTAGAGGTTTTTTCACTACTACAGAAATCATCATCACAGACGGTTCTAAAACGTCATCACAGACGGTTTTTTGAACCGTCTGAATTTATAGGTCAGTGATAATCGAAAGTTATTACAGACGGTTTGTAACTAGAACCATCTGTAAAAAATACTATCACAGACGGTTCTATATATAGAACCGTCTGTGATACTCCCACATCACAGACGGTTCTAAATTTAGAACCGTCTGTGATGTGTGAGTATCACAGACGGTTCCACATCACAGACGGTTCTAAACTTAGAACCGTCTGTGATGTGTGATCACAGACGGTTTATACTACAAAACCGCCTGTGATAGTTTATTATATACCTAAAATTTTTTCTATTTTTCAGTTAGCCTCAAGAAATGTTAGCTATGCTTTTTGAAAACAAACGAAAACAAGTAAATACGATATCAAACATAGTAGAGAACATTTTATTTCTATTACAATCCATCATTACAACATCACAAGATTACAATCGACCATTATAAATCATAAGATTACAATTCACCATTACAACATCATAAGATTACAGTCCAGCATTATAATAACAGAGAATATAGCAGAAAACAATGAAAGTAACAATGGAGACTATGATAAAGAGAACAACGAAAGCAACATAGCAGAGAACAATCCACCATCACAAGCTACCTCACTGTAAGCTCCCAGGCAACCCTAAACCCTACAGAATCAAATACTTAAAGAAACAATGGAGGGAGGAAGCGGGAACAATGGAGACCTAAACCCCACAGACGCATTGGAAGGGAGGGGTGGATGGGTTCAGGTGAGTATTTATAGAGGAGTTCTACTCGAACTCGGGCGGAAAATTATGAAATTTTATAGATACGCGAAGCGGGAAACATATCACAGACGGTTCTTAATTAAGAGCCGTCTGTGATATTGGCTATACATATACCGATACAATATAAACAACTAGTCTCAAAGTATGAAATAGCAAATTTCTGTATGGCTTATATATACTCATTTGAAAGGTTTCGATGAGATCTACAACTTTGCAGTTGAGACAAACCCCAAATTTCGAAAGGAAGATCGAAAATTTTGGCAAAAACAAAATTCAAAAACTTCTAATTCGAATTTGAGGCTACAAATGGCCGTTTTTGGGGGTCTTCGAGGTTGACTAGCTTAAGTCGGTCGTTTTTTTGGATCGGGCTCGTCGTTAGCTTTCCAACGAGTACAAGAACGTCGAAAACGGACACCGTATGCAAAAGTTATGGCCGTTTTACTGAAGGTGTGTCAAAACGGAATACTACTCGAACTCAGGCGGGAAATTTTGAAATTTTAGAGATGTGTGAGGCGGGAAACCTATCACAGACGGTTCTTAATTAAGAACCGTCTGTGATAGGTCAATATCACAGACGGTTCTTAATTAAAAACCGCTGCGTGATAGTCTAGAATATCACGACGGTTTTAACTAAAAGCGTCGTGATAATCGATATCACGACGGTTTTTAGTAAAAACCGCTGCGTGATATTCAGATTATCACAGCGGTTTTAACTAAAAGCTGTCGTGATAGTCGATATCACTGCACGGTTTTGGTAAAAACCGTCTGTGATACTCCTTCAGCAGCACAGACGGTCTCCAAATTAAAACTGTCTGTGATAGTGTACATCACAGACGGTTTCACAAAACCGTCTGTAATTTTGCGTCTAGTATTAGACTTTCTGTAGTAGTGTTTCAACGGTTTCCAACTATTTTGTGCTCGCAGACTTGCTATGCATGTGGCCATAAATTACAGCAAACTAGCTATTGCTAAAACCGCATCACTTTTACAGGACAAATTACGCTCGGATTGTGGATTGTACAGGAAGAAAGAGTTTGTTTAGGATATCCATTTATGGTTTTGTTTTCTAATCTTGATTAAAATTGTCACGTTCCCATAATAATTAGAGGGGTTCGGAGTAGAATTCGGGTTAGATTGGAAACAATTTGGCTAGACTTGGGGAGCAATTGGGATAAGACCCTACCCCCTTGCCCTCTTGATCTGCTTTCTTTTCCCGCCATTGCTTGTCCTGCTCCTTATTCGGGTCCGTGACAGATATTTACAGAAAATGGACGAACTTATATACATATAAAAAAACAAAGCATGTTTATAAGATGAGAAACCAAATCTATATATGTGGAACATTACAATACATATAGCCATCACACATTTTTGTAACAACACTTAGCTATAGATAGGCACTCGTACACACAAGAGTCTGAAGCAAACACATTGTAACGTATAAAATATATGACACATAATTATTTTTGGCCTAACTTCCTCTTCAGAATGGCCCATCTTACTACCACAGTCACATAAATCTTGTCCTCCAGCCCTTCAACAAACATGAAATAAGCATCTCTCCATTTCTTTTTGAACAGCATGACACAAAAGACCACCCAAAGGCCAAGGACAAACCCAATAATCATGCCCAGGTAAAGGGATTTATCCTCCAATCCATCTCGATGATTTTCATGCGTAGGTTGACTCGACTCATTTCCAGGGCATGTCTTAGTTAAAGGAGGACCACATAAACCAATGTTTCCAATGTAGATGGATCCATCTTGGAAAGTATCGAGTTGATTTCCTGTTGGTATCTTTCCAGATAGATTGTTGTATGAGAGGTTCATGTAGCTTAAAGAGGTAAGAGCTGACATGCTTGAAGGGATTTCGCCGGAAAGCTCATTGTGTGATAAGTCAAGGGATGCCAATTGTTTGAGCTGACCAATCTTCTCAGGGATTTCCCCGCTTAAGCGGTTTGAAGAAAAGTTCATACTTACTAATCCAATGAGAGCACCAATATCTTTAGGGATCACTCCAGTTAAACTGTTACATGACAAATCAAGATTCACCATGTATATGATTCCTTGTAATAATTCAAGTTGCTGCCCTTTGGTAAGAACTGATACGCTATCATTTAAATATATCAAGTCGTACACTGAATTATACAAATGAGGCCCCTGAACACTTATGGCTTTTTTGAGAAAAATACTGTATCCACGAGTGAGGGTCATTGCACTCAAGTTAACTAATGAGTCTGGTATGCTTCCAGAGAAGTTGTTCTGTGCGAGGTCCAAAAACTGTAGATATTGGATCATTGCAAGTTCAATGGGGATGTTGCCAGAAAACATATTGGACCGTACACGTAACAATGCTAAGTACGGCAGCTTCTCCCCCATCCACACTGGTAAGTTTCCAGAGAACTGATTATAGGAGAGGTCAAGAAAAATTAGTTCCGGGCAAATTCTGAAAACTGACGGGAATTCTCCTGAGAGGTTGTTACTATTTAAGTTTACCACATAAAGTGCTAGTGTGCGTTGGACAGAATTCCCTTGACAAGTAGGAACTTCTCCTGTAAGCATGTTTCCAGACAGGTCTAATATACTCAAGTGTTCCAATGAGCACAATGAAGATGGAATGGTGCCTGATATTAAATTGCTATAAAGAACAAGCTTCTCTAACAGCGGGGCTCCGAAATCTGAAGGCAGCGTTCCTGATAAAGAGTTTCCAGATATGTCTACGTATGTAATACTTCTTGGAAATTTTGGGACCGTACCGGTAAATCTGTTACTGGACAGTACCAATGTCTCTACTGCCATAAACTCCAATGTAGCTGGTAGTTTCCCAGTAATCTGATTATTCGACAAATCCAAAAAATATGCTCTTGAAAATGTAACCCAAAACCAATCTGGGACTGCAGTTATGCTTGCATTTGCAATGTGAAGGATCTCCATGCTTGTTTGTGATCTAAGCCATGGTGGGAATTCCGGTCCTAGGTCCAAAGACGCTAAGAGAAATGCCAACAGTTTGAATGGAGGAACCCAATTCGGCCTGATCTTCATTTGAAGAAGCGGATTGGACAACCCTAAAAGCTCTAGCTTTGTGAGGCTTTCTAAGTGATCTTCAGTGACTATGCCATTTAGGTTGTTGGAATCAAGCTCCAAAATAATCAAATTTGTGAGTGCCCCTATCCATGATGGTATAGTTCCTGTAAGGTTATTATGGGACAGAACTAAGTAGGTTAAGTTGGTAAGAGGTCCTGGTAAATTTGGCAGGGCCCCACCAATATTATTGAAAGACAAATCCAACATTTGCAGCTTGTTCCAAGGACAGTTTGGTAACCGCTCCATCAATTCTGTGATATCCCCTGAGGTGTTGCTCGCTTCTAGATCTAGTACCTTCAGGTTGCATAGATTTTGGAAACTTGATGGCATCATGGTTGACATGAGATTATTTCGTTGGAAAGAAACTTCTTCAAGCGAGGACATGTTGCCTATCTCGTCAGGAATTGGGCCATAGAAGTAACAGTCTTTCATGTTAAGAAAAGTGAGGCTAGTTGAGGTCCAAAACCAGTTGGGAGCTATGGCTGTGTTAAAGTAGTTCTCTGAGATGTCAAGCACCTCGAGTGCTGTGAGATTAGACTGACCAAGGAAAACAACTCTATTTCTTAGTCCAGTGTATTGTAGGTAGAGTTTTTTAAGAGTTCGAAGCATGTTTACTTCATGAACCCAGTTCACTGCGGTGCTGAGGTTCACATAGCTCATGTCGAGGTGCTCCAGGTAGGATAGGTGTGATAGCCATTCAAAATCATTTGAGAAGAGATGGTAGTATATGGGGTTATACCAGTCCCCGAAGCTAAGATCGAGGTAGACAAGTTTGGAGAGGTTCCCAAGCTGCGGGGGTATTCTTCCATGGAATAAGGAGCACGACAGGTTGAGATATCTAAGACTTAACAGAGAACCAAGAAACTCTGGTATCTGTTCCCCGCTGAAGCTATTGCAACTCAAGTCTAGATACCTCAGTTGCTGTAAGCTGACCAAAGAGTAGCTTATCTCACCTCCCAATTTACGTACAGAGGTGCTGAGACAGTTGTCGTTGCTTCCCCGAAGGTTGAGCTTGACAACGTGGCCGGTGTTGTTGCTGCACCTGACTCCCTTCCATCTGCAGCAGTCTTCACCTTGCCATGATGAGAGGTGGTTGTTGGGGTCCGAGAGGTTCGCCTTGATGGAGAGAAGCGCAGCCCTCTCGCCTGGGATGCAGCTCCCGTTCGATGTTGATGCATGAACAGATGTTGTGGCTAGTTGGAAGGAGAGGAGAAGGCACAACGCTATCAGAATTTCTTGAACAAGAAACCTGAACTCTGCCATTCTATAGGCCTTTTTATGGGTACCTAAATATTTGCGCATGAATGTGTATGCCTATGAACGCCACTTTGGATCATGTTATATAGTGAGTGATCTGTGTCCCTCTTTTCAATGGAGAAGCCATTGATGGAATTCCAACTGATTGGGGCAATAGAAGTGCATGACACGGCGACCAATGCTGAATAGGTAACAAAAGACTCGACCCTTAATTTGCTCCCAGTTGCCTGTAACGCAGGGCATGATCAGTACTTCTGAAACGATGCCACGATCAGTTATAGTGATATGCTCCTCATTTCAATGTACAAGTCATCAATAGCAGGACTTACTGGCACGAGATGATGGAAAATGTTCAAGGAAAGTTCGAGTGGCGGGTTGCATCATATGACTTAGTCGGTCCAAGTAAGCTGTAGTTTGGTGGAACTGGAATGAGAGACTTACTAACTTATGGTAAGCCAGTGGTACATCTACACGTGGTAAGCATGACGATTGTTTACAATAGAAGATAAAGACCAGATAAAGAAATGGTATTTTGGTAAGTTGATCAAAATATCAAAAACTATTTTAGATAAAAACTACGGCACTTGAGCAGTGCTTGGGAGCTGTTTACATCAAAGAGAAGCTTAGAAGATCAAGTTGAATCAATGCTAAGGACTTAACAGATTCGGATTTATATCCTCCCTTCTCCCTTCACCCCTCCTCCCTTTGCCTCACTCGCACGTGTGCGCTAGCGCCCGGCCGTCCTCTCCTCCCCGAAATCCCACGCTCATGGCCCCACCTCCGCTCTCCCTTCGGACCGGCAGTCCCCGGCATGCATCCTCGCCCGTGCCACCTCCATGCACGCCGTGGTATGCCACCAGCCCCCATCTCTTCCGCGCACGGTCGATCAGTGGCGCCCACGCTGCCGCGCCACTCCCCCGCATCAATCCCCTTCAAATCACAGTGACGCCTGCTCCCGCCATCCCCCACGTGCTCCTGTCACCCATCTCGTCACATTGCCAGGTCCAGCTCCGACGCCCTGTGGCCACACCCCTCCCTCCATCACCCGCCATGGTCATCGCCCTCACCCCTACGTGGATAGCCCTCCCCGCCGCTTATGAAATCCCACCGAAGCCATCAATAGACTCCCCACACTCTCCTCTCCCTCCCACTGAAATCAATCGAACTCTCGTGTGTTGTAGCTCACCGGAGCCCCCTTCTTCCCCGGTTCCGACCGACAAGCTCGCCGACGATTGAGCCTGCCTTGGCCCAATTCCTCCCACCAGAAACATCTCCGGAGCTTGGCGAAGCCATTCCGAGCATCGGCCGAAGCTCCCATAGCCCGAGTTTCTCCCTCGTCATGCACCTCCTCGGATCACCGCCGCCGCACATTGACAAGCCACCTCAGCCCTCCCTGAGCTCCGCCGACCTCAGATTCGACACCGTGACCACCTCCAGGTACTCCCCGAGCAAGCAATTGAATGCTAACGCTCTCTACCGCCGTAACCACTATCGCCCTATTTCGTGGCCGCCCAAGCTCACCGCCGACCATGGCTCTGGCCAAATTGGCTGGCGAGACCTCGCACAGAGGTGAGCGCAAGCACACAGAAACCATTTTGCTTATGTTAGAGTCCGGCCACCGCCTTCTCCGTCGGCGATGAGCTTCACCATTGCCGTCGGGAGGAAGAAGCCACTGTTCATCAGTGCCATTTAATTAGTGTGGGTGTAATTAATGCTAATGATGGTAATTAGTTATAATGAGTCACTATCGGGTAGGCCCAGTTTTAATTAAACCGTTACTTGGTCCCACCTATCGTGTTTGCAAAATAATTAATCCCGTGGGCCCCTCATTAGTGAAACCAAGGAATGGAGTTAATAGCCGTAGTGGGTTCCACGTGTTAGTCTCTAGATAGTTAAAGGATAACAAACTGCAGTGGGTCCTGGCTGTCAGAGAGAGAAAAAGAAAAATAATATAACCAGTGGACCCCACATGTGAGTCACACACACCCTCTCTCCTCGGATTATTAAATGATTTCTAATTTTGATTTTTGAATTAATTAAAGCTGAGAACTTCAAAAATTCATAACTAATTCATTTTAACTCCAAATAAAGTGAGAAAAATTGCTAAATTCATATAAATTCACCCTTTTTCCAATGAAACCAAAATCAAGAATTTTTGAGCTTGTTTGAATTTTTGTGATAGTTTATTTAGTTGTGCTTATTGTTTTTAAATTCTCGTTTGTCGCGAAATTAGCGTACGAAGCTCAAGAGGAAGAATCCGAGGTAGACGCAAGTCAAGACCAGCAAGACCAAGGCAATTGTGACCCAGGAGAGTCAATACTTTGATAATTTTGAACCTTTTATTTTTCAAATTATTTACATTAAAAAAACAAAGTGCATGCTATTATTTTATGTGCAATACTATGTCTGTTTTTAATACTCTAGCTAATTGCTTTTATTTAAGTACTAATATTATATTTCTTTTCACCTTAAACAGTGAGCCTTGTCATCCCTAGGAAAACTATACTTGTAATTATTTCAAAATTAACTCTCGCTTATATTATAGTTTAGCACTGCTTAGACCTTTGCAGGGGTGCTTAATTACCCCCAAATATCACATACAATTACAAGAGCAATTTTGGGAAAGCTGTAGATAAAAATGGTCATGTATTTTTGTAAGAAATATTATTTTATGCTCCCAAAAATCCTCCACTTGCTTACACATTTGGGCAGATGATTTGGGGGCATGGTGCATTGGATGCACGAGTGTGTGGAATGTGGTAGAACCGCTCAGATAACCCTGAGGACCGAATCTAGTTAGGACCTCCTATTGTAAAACAGTACAGCTATAAGTCTGCAAAGTGCAACTTGGCTGAGCAAATTTATCGAACCTCGGACTCATCTCACAAGTTGGGGTAGAAGTGTGGTAATGCAAGGGCCTGTTGTGGCTAAAGGGACACCAAGTGGAGAGTGAATTGTTTCTCTATCTTACTAGTGCTATGTGGAGTGGAGACTGGAGACGCTAGTAATAGTGAATAACATCCCACGCAACGTATGGGACCCACCGCAAGTGGGAGTAGCCCATAGGGTGAGATGAGAACAAGAGACCAGGTAGTTTGAAAAGTTACTGTGACGATCTACTGAACTGCATGACTAATGAATCATGTGGAGCAATATGCGGATTGTCTCTTGTGGTGAAAGTGCACACACTCTGTAGAGTCGAAACTATTCGAATAGCCGTGCCCACAATCAAAGGTGGACATGGGAACCTAACTTGGATATAGTTCTATTTCAAAAATAATTTTTATGGGAAGGTACTTGGAAAGGAAAATGGAGGACGATGGACAGTCGTGGTTTTATGTTGCCCTGGGTGTCGTCCCAGTGATAAGGTAAGCGATTATAACGCTGAAAAACGAATATATGGTGCATGTGTCATGTAAAGGTGGATGTAATCTATACCAATATTATCATCACAACTCTTTTTCAAACATTATGATTTTAGTCCAAATGGATAAGTTTTAGAAAGTTTTTATATAAGTATGTTACGTCTTTTAAAAGCAAATTCACGGCAAATAAAACAACCTGAGCCTATCATTTGACAAGCCATGCATGTTAAATTAATTACATACTGTGTATTGGCTCGCGGAGCACGGTGGTTAGTGTGCTCACCCTCGCATTATCTATCCAGAAGCAGGAGGATAGGACCACTACGCCTACGATGATACGCTAAGCAATAGAGCCGACGACTGCAATTAAGGGCGAATTTTAAAATATTTAGTCCTAGGCAAGTAGCCTGCTGGAAGGGTATGCACCTATATTACTTGTGGTCAGGCAATATGGTCTGCACACATTTATCCCTTAGTTGCTTGCCTGTGGCTTTTGGTCCCGTTGTTGTTCTTGTTTTCTGCTGCGATCTTTTGAGCTGTAAATATTTGGCCTTGGAGACCCGTTATGTAAATCTGTCGCCCGACGAGGCGTATTTTAAACTTTGATATAAACATATTATGGCTTTATGACTATCATGCGATGTATGAGTTGATACAAAGAATGTCTTGTAAGCACTATCTACCGATCTAGGGAATAGTGCGGTGAAATCCTGAGGATTCTCGGATTTCTAATTCGAGTCCGACAGTGTTGATATCAGAGCATACGACTATAGGATAAAACCTTAGGAAGGCTACTAGGTGAAAGACCTAGGACTTAATTTTAGAAAATTATAAAAAGGGGTTTTTGAAAAATATAGTGTTTTATTTCCTCTCTTACCCCTCTTAGATCTGATCTTGTCTCTCTTCTTTTGTTTAAAAGAAATACTAACTTTAGTGCCTTAATGTACAGATGGTTGGAGCTGCGGATGATAGCTGGGACTATTTCACCCATGGACAGAGCGAGGGGGACTTTGCTTGCATCTTGCGTAAGCTGCTGCACTATTTGGGATATAAGGATCAACCGATTTATAGAGGGCGCAAGACCACCGAGGGACCCTGAGAGTCTTGACTCATGGAGATTTTTTTTTACGCCCTGGACGAGACTACGTCGACCCATGTTTTCCAGAGCCTACACAGGAGTAGTACTGCATCCATTGCTCTTCAGGATGCTGCTCACTTAGCCGCTGCTAGGCTGTGTGACATCCATGGACCGACACTGCTGACGTCTCCATCCTTCTACTACCCGTCCCGCCAGGAGGGGGCGACCCACAATGAGACCTTCCTTCCAGAAACAGAGGACAACCCCATGCTCTCCCATCAGGTTCACCTCACTCAGGCCATGGGAGCCACTTAAACTGTGGCACTTGAGGAGATCACCAACCTGCATCAGCTTCTGCTCACCAGCTACAGTCGCGAGAAGGCACTCCGGGAGCAGCTCGCTAAGTGTGAGAAGGTGCTTGCGGAGGTGGAGAAGGAGAAGGCCGCTGCCCTTGCCGAGCTTTAGCGAACAGCTCTTGCTGCGGCGATCCTTGCTCCAGCTCCTACTGCGTTGCCTGTCATCAGTCTGGATCCTGTTCCATCCTAGCTACGAGCTAACAAACCCTGCACCCAGCTTACTGCAAGGAAGAGCGTGCGACCCCCTGGTCCGAGGGACGCTGTCACCCTTGGAGGGCCCATCTATGTCTGTAGCCACTCCCGCCCCTACTTATACTCATCGGAGTTCAGCGGTAGCTGCTCTCGCTCCCAGTCACCAGACTACAGTCCTTCCTAAGAGCCACCTGCATGGAGGAGTAGACCTTTTATGTAATGCTCAGTATGGTGTGGTTAGCACTGGTCCCTGTAGTAGCAAGTTGTGTATTAAGGTTTAGTACGTGATGTAACAAAATACTCGACACAACCAAAGTGCTATGTGAGTGTTGAGCTGTATGAACTCTTAACTATGAATGTGATGCGGCCGAACGTAGGCCTTGTATTGTAACTTGTTTTGTCATTTGTCTTATTCTTGTTAATTTTACATAAATTGGTTTGGGCCAAAAGCCTGCATACTTAGTGCATGTATTTAAAGTGCAGCTGGTATCTACATATGGCAACCCAGAGAGTCACCAGAGCACAGGCTAGCACTACACCAGGTTTGTAGGCCGAGGCTAAGGCTAGTCAAGAGACCCCGCATGTGGGCCAAGGCAGAGGCCGAGGTCCAGAAGTCAATCCTCCGCCTCCACCTCCACCCCCACCGGAACACCCCACACTGGCTCAAGTCATGGCGCAGCAAACCCAACTTCTGCAGGCCATCTACACCGGCCAGTAAGATAATGCCGGCGGCCATAGCACTAAGTTGGGTGACTTTCTTAGGACACGACCCTTGACATTCTCATCAGCTGATGAGCCCATCGAAGCTGAAGACTGGCTTCGAGATACTGATAGGAAACTTCGGCTGGCCAAGTGTACCGACGATAATTGGGTAATCTTTGCCACCCACCAACTCAAGGGAGTAGCTGCAGCATGGTGGAGAATTACCTGTCCACCCGAGGCCAGGAGGACGCTTCAACTAGAGATGACTCCGAGGAAGAAGCTGAAGGACAAGGGGCAACTACGGGTCATGAACCCCAAGGACCCAACCAAGCCCACCGAGCCCCGTGAGCCCAGCATGCTCATACAGTCAATACCTGGGCGGAGTTCAAGACCGCTTTTAAGGCCAACTTTGTCCTGACCAGAGTGATAGGGATGAAGAAGAATGAGTTCCGCACCTTGAAGCAAGGGAATATGTCCGTCAGCGAGTACCTCACTAGATTCAATCAACTTTCTCACTATGCTCCCAAAGATGTGGCGAACGAAGAGGAAAAGATTGATCGGTTCTTTGAGGGAATGAATGAGGAGTTGTGTGTGCAACTGATTATACAAGACATCACCAGTTTTCACTAGCTGGTGAATAAGACCCTCATTCTGGAGAATGAATGGAAGAACCTCGAGGCCAACCGCAAGCGCAAGCAAGTGGTGTAGAGACCACAAGGAAGGTTCATCCAGAAGTTCTTAAACAACCCCTCCTATACCAGGCAACAAACTTCCACTACGGCACCCCGTACCAGTGGCAATACTCCTCAGATTCCTCGACCTAGTGGCCAGTCCACCGGAATCAATCCTGCGGCAAATTACAGTTGTTTCAGCTGTGGGGAAAAAGGGCATTTTGCCATTCAATGCCCAAATCGGAACACCAGGCCAGTGAAGTTTAACTTGGGGGACCACTCCTGTTCAAGGCCAAGCATCACACCCAGCAAGGGATATCAGATCCCTCAATCCAATAGGACAGCTCCCACTCCCAACCGTGGCCAGATGAACCACATCACTATTGAGGAGGCCCAGGAAGCTACTGGAGTCTTAATGGGTACGTTTTCTATCAAGACTATCCCGGTACATGTTCTTTTTGATTCTGGGGTTTCACATTCGTGCATAGCAAGGCGGTATGTGGATAAGTTGGGATTACCTACCTACTCGTTAAAAAAACCAGTGGTGTTTAGCTCACCTACCAAAACTATTACTGCCATACTAGTATGCCCAAGGGTAGAGATCTCCATGGAAGAGTGGAGCTTCTTGGCAGATCTAATAGTATTGCACTCACAGACCTTGGACATTATTCTAGGCATGGATTAGCTAGCAAAACACCAAGAAATAATAGACTGTGCCACCAGGAAAGTAAGCTTGACCAAGTGCCCAGGGTTGACCATAGCAGTCAAAGTAGACCGGGCATATCGCTGGGGGCGTGCGATTAATCATTTATGAGATATACCTCTAAAAGGAATGCTGGTAGTACAGGATTATTTTGAAGTGTTTCCAGAAGAATTATCAGACATGCCACCAGACAGACACCTTGAATTCATCATCAATTTGAAGCCTGGAGCTGCCCTAATAGCTAAGTGACCCTATAGGATGACCGTAGATGAGTTAGAGGAACTCAAGAAGCAACTCTAAGAAATACAGGAAAAGGGTTTCATCAGACCCAGTTCCTCTCCTTGGGGATCCCTAGTGTTGTTTGTCAAGAAGAAGGACAGCATCGTCCGGATGTGTGTGGATTATCGGTCTCTGAATGAAGTGACCATCAAGAACAAGTATCCCCTCCCTAGGATTGATGACCTATTTAACCAATTAGGAGGAGCCGCCATATTCTCCAAGATTGATTTAAGATCAGGCTACCACCAGCTGAAGATTAGACCTGAAGATATCCCAAAAACAACCTTCACCACCAGATATGGGCTATATGAATTCACGGTTATGTCCTTTGGCCTGACCAATCCCCGACTTACTTCATGAACCTCATGAATAAAGTCTTCATGGAATACATTGACAAGTTTGTAGTGGTGTTCATAGATGACATTCTCGTCTATTCCAAGGATGCAGAGGAGCATGCTGAACACCTACGTCTGGTATTGGAAAAGCTAAAGGAATGTCAGTTGTATGCCAAATTAAGCAAGTATAAATTTTGGCTAAATGATATTAGCTTTTTGGGCCATATAGTATCAGCTAGCGGATTATCTGTTGACCCGACCAAGATAGAAGCTGTGGTAGAAAGGAAGCAGCCCACGATTGTCATAGAAGTAAGAAGCTTCCTTGGGTTAGCTAGATATTACATAAGATTTATAGAGGGATTCTCACAGATTGCCAAGCCGCTAACCCAATTGCCCAAAAAGGAGGAGAAATTTGAATGGATCAAGGCTTGTGAAGGAAGCTTTCAGGAACTCAAGAAGAAGTTAACCTCCACTCCTATCCTAGTCCTGCCGGACATACGCGAGGACTTTGAGGTGTATTGTGATGCTTCACATCAGGGCCTTGGATGTGTGCTAATGCAAGGAGGTAAAGTTGTGGCCTATGCATCAAGACAACTTCGCCCTCACGAAGTGAATTATCCCACCCATGACTTAGAGTTGGCCTCAGTGATTCATGCCTTGGTCACTAATTGATCGGTAACCACTGTGACATATATATCGATCATAAGAGCCTCAAATACTTCTTCACACAATCAGACCTCAACTTAAGGCAAAGAAGGTGGTTGGAGCTGTTTAAAGATTGTGACTTAGGTATTCACCACCACTCTAGTAAAACAAACATGGTAGCTGATGCCCTAAGTCGCAAGGCTTATTACAATAACTTCATGGTTCAAGAACAACAACCGAAGCTTCATAAAGCGCTAGTGGCCCTCAACCTAGAAATAGTAGAGCAAGGTACTATAACAGCTTTGGAGATCCAACCAAGTATATAAGAACTAATCATAGTTGCCTAAAAGGAGAACTCAATAACCCTGAGAATGAAGAGCCAAATGGCCAAGGGAAAGGCTCAAAATGAACGAAGACCAACAAGGAGTTTTGAGATATGGGACATGTCTTTTCGCCTCACCAAGAAGACCTTAAGAACTTGATACTAAGAGAAGCACATCGCTCTGCATATTCCCTTCACAGGAATCACTAAGATGTATCAAGACATGAAGCAGTTGGTACTGGTGGCCACGAATGAAAAGAGACATTCTTGAGTATGTTGCTCTTTGTGATGTGTGTCAAAGAGTAAAGGCTAAACATCAGCGGCCAGCAGGATTGCTGCAGCCATTATAAGTACCTCAATGGAAATGGGAAGAATAGGGATGGATTTTATCACAAGTTTACCACGAACCAAGGCTGGATATGACTCCATATGGGTCATAGTGAATAGACTAAACAAAGCCGCATCATCATATCCAGAAGTAGGAAGACAGGACCACTACGCCTATAATGACACACCAAGCAATGGAGCCAACGACTGCAACTAAGGACGAATTTTAAAATGTTTAGTCCTAAGCAAGTAGCCTGCTGGAATGGTGTGCACCTATATTACCTATGGTCAGGCAGTATGATCTGCACACATTTACCCCTCGGTCGCTTGCATGTGGCTTTTGGTCCCGCTGTTGTTCTCATTTTCTGCTGTGATCTTTTGAGTTGTAAATATTTGGCCTTGGAGGTCCGTTATGTAAAACTGTCGCCCGACGGGGCATATTTTAAACTCTGATATAAGTATATTATGGCTTTATGACTATCATGCGATGTATGAGTTGATACAGCAATGTACTTTGAGCACTATCTACTGATCTAGGGAATAGTGCGGTGAAATCACAGAGGATTATGGATTTCCAATCCGGGTCTAACAAATTTTGATGCCACGAAAGCAGGATTAGGGTCGTCATCTTTGTGAAGTCCCCTTTAGAGAGTTCACGAATCAGAACTTCTCAGTTGTGCCAAAAAATGAAGATGAAGATTGAAGGGTTAAAGCGAAGTGTGTTGGGTGTTTTGTTCTCTCTTGGAGACAAAACTCAAAATTCAACCACCCCATACAATGTGCATAGCCCCTTGGCTTTATAGCTGAATGAAACTTAGACTTTCCTAATAACTAATGTATTAGACTCTCCTAAATAGCTAAGATATCCAGAAAATGATGCATGCCTTTTACATCTTGGTCATGCTTTGTTTAGAACTAAATTATTGACTAGCTAATAGACTTAACCAGCTTGAGAAATTCATGTGCGCCATCTTGTTGTTGACGGATTGAATTTGATTACTAGGTGTACCCATCCAAGATTGTGAAGAGAAAGAAACATGTGAAGCAATACAAAGCAGGATACATCGACCTTATCTCCTGTTGTGTGAGGAAATCCATCTTGAGCAGTTCTCTTCCTCCTGATTTCTTGGCTTTCAATACGGATGCTATCTCCTAGGAAATTGTATATCAGCTGGACTAATGCTTGCCTTCGATCTCTTTTAAAAAGTTCCCAGCACACATGTTTCTGGCTTGCATCCATGCGTGCCACACGCATTTCTTCCTGGCTTGCTGGTGCACGTGCCGTGCATGTGACATCCCAAGGAAACACGACCCATGCACAGTGTGCGACCCAAACTCCTTCACTAGCATGCCAAGTACATGTGCCTCGGTATCATGTGCTCGCCCTTCCTCATGCACACACCGACCCACTTGCAAGTCTCCATGCGGCCAAGGTTCACACAATGTATGATCTGAATGAAAGTTTTCTTCCTTTTGACTCACCTATATAATTTCTCATGCACACACGGCTCACGCACCATGTCCCGGCCATGCAGCACATGCATCGCACCTATATACGTGACATATAAAACTTGATGCATAGTATCCTTCTCTTCTTTGATACGGGGTCGCCCGATATTCTCGACGTAGGATGGATACTCGCGGGAGTCTTGATGAATCGCAATGATCCTCCAATGCCGATGCAAGGGACGAACACTCTTTAATCCGCCAAAACACGCGCGTTGATTTCACGACCACTGTTAAGATTATCGTGCACCCAATTCCCAGCGGAAAGGCTGAACGATTTTGATTGAAGAACACTCCTAATTCCCTATGAAATTTCGGTAGCAATGATGAACTCGAACAAACTAAATTGATTTTTCTCAAAGGTGGTCTGAGCTCTAAAGACTATGAATACATGCCTTAAACCGAATATAACTCATTCCTATATTGTTTTATATTCGAACTCCAACAAAAAGGAAACTAGATTTTACAGCTGTCATATTATTTCAGTTATAACTTTTGATTCATAACAAATTTGAAGGTGAGGTTAGATTCATTGTGTAGCCCTTGAAATAAGCTTTCCAATGAGTACAAGAACATCCAAATCGGACTCCGTTTTTGAATGTTATGGCCTTTTTCGTAACTGTCTGTCAGGCTGTCCCGAACTGAATCCGAATTGAATTCTGAGTTGAATCCGAGTTTGAATTGGGTTGAGCACATGAGAAGTCCAAATTAAGCTTGAAAATCTTATCCAAAATTTGGACTTTAAGTTTTTGGACTCCCCCCTTATGCTCTCCCACCATATGAGCTTTCTTTCCCCCTTCCACATGGGCCTTTCCCTTGTGTGCTCTAACCAGCCACATGTGATTTATTCTTACTGGCTCCATCTGCGTGGGCTTTGTTCCTTCATGTCTTTAGCACCAAATGTAGTTATCCTCTTCCCTTTGGCTCTCCATTGCTTTGGCCCGGCCTCCAGCTCCTTTCTCTCAGTTTCAATATCTTCCATTTAACAAACCTGAGAATGCAACATGTGAGTATTCTATTCTTATAAATAAAAACATTAAGCTAGTTTGGAATGAGTTCACCTGATCATATTTCATGCAGCTCAATAATTTTTTTCAGTTGAACAATATGTTTAACTGAAAAGTATAAGACACGTGCGTATCCGCATCATTCTTTCTTCTTAATAAATCCTAAATTTAATTCATGCAAAACAATTTGTACTCAATTTAAAAGTAGGGTTAGTAGTTGTGGCTGTATCATCCTCCCCTCTTTCAAATGAAACCAACCTCGATTTCGATCTGTTATCTTGTTTGGTCTCATCTTTAAACCAGAATTAACATGGTTGGTAGATATCTTAGATACGAAGTTGTGTCTTGCTTTCTTGAAGGCACACCTTGTCAACTAATTTGGTTGTAGCTAGATGATTTGTATCTTGCGCATCTTCTTCCTAATTTTGGAGTAAGGATAAAATTTTGCTCCCAAGCTCCTCTTGATGCCTCTCTCATTCCTTCAATTTCAGCAATCGCTTCTTCAATTCTTCCATCTTGAGCAACATGTTAAACCCCAAGGTAGGGCTCTCCTCCTAAGGCACCATAGTAGCGTAGCAAATCCACTGCGAGCAACATAAGTTCTGATACCAAATGATGCAGATCAGACCTCAAAATGATATTAAATCCAAGGGTTGCCTAATTTTTTATGGTGGAATTTCCCAACTAGATATGTGGAGCACAAATTACAGCATGTAATTCATACTAGGACAGATAATTTCACTCTTGTACACACCACAACAAACGATCATGAAATAGAGATCAAAGATAAGTGAGTAAATACCTACACCATAGTAGGGATCAGCACACCAAGATGAATCCTAGATTGGAATTCACAAGAACATGGTAGAATAGGGATGAACCCTAACAACCAAAGGCCAACACGCAAAACGCAGTTTAATTCATAACTAAAATTCTGATTACAAGGGATGCATAACATAGCCTTTTGTAGGTGACGCAACCGACCCAAACCGTGTGTCTATAGGTCAAACACAATGCACGCACTTAATGACATGTAGAAAATAACCAGGATGGTTTTTATGAGAAACCACCGGTTTTATAAAGAACTTAACTAAACCGACTAAAAAAACTAGTAATTTGTTCACCTAAACATGTAAATAGGTACTCTCCTCTGCAGTGGCCCCCACCCAAATGCTTGTAGAGATAGGTATGTGCGTGGGTCAGTCTTGCACGTGCTGGCCCTAGTTGGTACTGCAAAAATTACAGTGTAAGAAATAGAAAAGATCTACGGCTTCCTGGTTTCTTGGGATTTTAACAGATGAACTTTTCTATTGACTCGTAGCTTGCAAAACATATAGGGAACATGCATGCTCCTCGATCTGATTGGTTCCCATGCACTAAAAGCATTCCAACTCGTCTTGAAAGAACTAGCACTTGCACTTCTTGGATGTGGTCTTCGGTGACGGCCACGCATGCGCAATTCTTCTTGGATTTAGTTTCCTTGTTATCTACAAGATAGTCATGCAGCACCTAAACTCTAATTCCGTTGTTAGCTCGTGTATCTTTTCTTGTCTCCTTCCAAACCGACTATGCAAATATCGATCCATGGAACTTATCCCACATGTGTATTTCTGGGATGCATAGACAACAACTACTTCTGCAGCACAACTATGTACATGCGAATGTAAAAATTAGAATTATAGACTGGATTATTAGAGGATAATTGGGCCACATCATCGCCCTTATGGAGTCTAATTTGCAGGAGGACAGTGGTATATACTTATTATTATAGATAACTTCTCTAGATATTCTTAGGTGTATTTTCTGGTTTGTAAGAATGAGGTATTTGGCTACTTTAGAGAGTTGGCCTTTAGACTAGTACTTGACCTCCTGGGAGCCTTAAGAGCCATTAGGGGAGTAAAAATGGCACAAAATTCAGGAACTCATTCTTGCCACTTTCTGCACAGAGAGAGGGTTGGAGTACTATTTCTTCTCACCTAGAGTTCCTCAGCAGAATGGAGATGTAGAGAAAAAGAATAGAACCTCTAGTAGGTTTTAGTCTAAGGCGATTTCTATTGTTTACTATGTGTTCAATAGAGTCTTCTTGAGATCATCCATAGGCAAGACTTCTTTTGAACTTAGATTTGGTCATAGACCTAGCATCTCTTATTTTATGACTGGTTGCAAGTGTTTCATTCTTAAACATGATAACTTTGATAAATTTGAATCTAGATGTTACGATGTTATTTTCCTTAGATATCCTGCTCATTCTCGTGGCTTTCGTGTATCTAATGTGGATACTAACAAAATTACTGAGACTTGTGAAGTCACTTTTGATGAGACTAGTCTTGGTACTAGACTCAATAATGTAGCTACATAGGTATAAGATGATCAGGAGAGCATTTTCATCGACGATGACCCTAACTTA
The DNA here is from genome assembly GCA_036346265.1 of Melocanna baccifera. Lineage (NCBI taxonomy): Eukaryota > Viridiplantae > Streptophyta > Magnoliopsida > Poales > Poaceae > Melocanna > Melocanna baccifera. Next base: position 7,021,779 of record CM070710.1, read on the forward strand.
GACGATGAGGACTCAATCCCTCCTCTTGTCACTCCTAAGTTGGTTAGAGAGTCTACTTCCACTACTCCAACTTCAACAGAACAACCTCCATCTACCTTCACCAGCGCTTCAAGTGGCTTTGCTCCTACCTCCACAGCCCATAAGGTAGAGGAGACATCTGCACTAGAACCTACTCTTCATATTCAGCGATGATACTCATAGGAGTAGATGATTGGGAATCTTTATGAGTGAGTTACTCACTCTAGGTTTATTCCTCCATATTCTCATGTACATTTTACTTTTGTTGCATCTTTTGAACCCCGAGATATCACCCATGCTTTACCTAATTCCTCTTGGGTCAATGCTATATATATGAAGAGTTTGATAATTTTGAAAGAAGCCAAATCTAGAACTTAGTTGGATCTCCTCCTAATCATAATACAATTGGAATAAAATAGGTTTTCAAAAATAAGCAAAATGAAGATAGGTTAGTAGTTAACAAGGCTAGGCTTATAGCTCAAGGTTTTTCCCAAGTAGAAGGCTTAAACTTTAAAGAGACCTTTGCACCTGAAGTTAGGTTAGAAACCATTCGCATATTGTTAGCATTTGTGGTGTTTAAGGGCTTTAAGATTTTTCAAATAGATGCTAAGAGTGCTTTTCTAAATGGTTTTATAGGATGCTAAGAGTGCTTTTCTAAATGGTTTTATAGAAGAAAAAATCTATGTCAAACAACCTACTGCTTTTGAAAATTCTAAGTTCTCAAACCATGCGTGTAAGCTCTTCAAAGTCTTGTATGAATTGAAGCAAGCCCCTAGAGATTAGTATGATAGGCTTAAGAGTTTTTCTTACTTAACATGATTTTAAAATAGGAATAGAAGATAAAACTTTGTTCACTCTCAGGCATGACAGTGACTTCTTAATTGTTCAGATTTATATAGATGATATTATATTCGGTGGTTCCTCTTATGCTTTGGTGTCTAGTTTTTCAGATTCTATGAGTAGAGATTTTAGAATGAGTATGATAGCTAAGCTAACCATCTTCCTTTATCTTCAAGTCAAGTAATTGAAAGAATTGGCTTTTATTCATCAAAGTAAATACACAAAAGACCTTCTTCGGTGCTTCAACATGGGAAGCATCAAGCCTATGTGTACTCCAATTGCCACTTCTATGATGCTGGATCTTGATGAGGATTGAGAGCCTATGGACTAGAAGGAGTACTATAGTATGATCTGTTCCCTCCTCTACCTCACGATGTCGAGGCTGGATATATAGTTTATTGTGTGTCTATACGCTTGATTTCAGGCTTCCTCTCGTAACTCATGAGTAGAGAATTTAGAATGAGTATGATAGCTGAGCTAACCATCTTCCTTTATCTTCAAGTCAAGCAATTGAAAGAATTGGCTTTTATTCATCAAAGTAAGTACACAAAAGACCTTCTTCTGTGCTTCAACATGGGAAGCATCAAGCCTATGTGTACTCCAATTGCCACTTCTATCATGCTGGATCTTGATAAGGATTGAGAGCCTATGGACTAGAAGGAGTACTATAGTATGATCTATTCCCTCCTCTACCTCATGGTGTCGAGGCTAGATATATAGTTTATTGTGTATCTATACGCTTGATTTCAGGCTTCCTCTCGTGCCTCACATTGCCAAGCAGTACGTTGCACCTTCAGATACCTTTAGGACACTCTTGACTTTGGACTATGGTATTATTCTAATTACGCATTCTCTATTCGAGGTTTTCTGATGCTTATTTTGGCACCTGTCACTTCTTAAGCACATCTCTTATCTCTTGGTCATCTAGGAAGTAGTCCTCTGTTGCATAGTTCACTGCTGAGACGGAGTATGTAGCTGCTGTTAGCAGTTGCTCTTAGGTTCTCTGGATCTTATCTATTATACGGGAATATGAGTTGGCCTTAGATAGTGTTCTCCTCTTTTGTGACAACACTAGTACCATAAACATTGCTAAAAACCCAGTACAACACTTTAGAACCAAGCACATTGAAAAGGGCGATGTTGTGCTTCATTTTGTAGAGTCAGATCAACATGTTGTAGATATTTTCACTAAGACTCTTGATTTTTCTTGTGTTGCTTCTTTGTAGAGAGAGTTGAGGGTTATTAGACCTTTTGGCCTGTTTTGAGGGGAAGTTTGACTTCTTTTGCACCCATTGTATCATATTATATATTTAATTTTAGGAATTTGCATTGTAATATAGCTACATAGAGCTTTAACTATTATTCTTATATGAAATGATATCTTACTTTAGATCTTGCCATCTCTTGTCCAAAATTGCTAGATTTATCATATCTTTTTGTGTAGCTTAGCTTTTGTCATGCTAGCTTTATTAAATATGAAAAATTTGAACTAAAATCATATCTTGTTGGATCTTGTGACTAATTTTACTTAAGTGATTATCTTATAATTTATGATTCATACCATGTCAATAGGCTAAGTTGTGAATCTAAATTTAGGTTTAGATTGACCTATAGTATACAGACTAAGAAGTAGCTTTTTGTGTGAAAAAACTGATCTCATCAATCATTTCTCATAAAACGGCTTACACTGCAAGATGAATACCCCTTTACCAACACATATATGAAATGGTAAAAATCCAAATAAGTGTTGGTACAGTCTGTACCAATGCATTTAATATGCATTGCCATTGAGGCCGTTGCGACAGTATTACAATAGATAAACAAGTGTTGGTAATATATATGAAAAAGCATTGTGAAGTAACAATGGATACAGTTAAGTTTGTAACTACACTTGTATGTGTTGGTACTTACCATACATGGATGACTTTTACTATTTTGATAATGGATATAATTATATTGTCACAACGCATAGAAGCATTGCTATTTACCATACAAATGACTTTTCTTATTTTGGCAACGACGAATATAATTAGGTTGCTGCAACGATTATAAGTGTGTAGAAGTCAAAGTTAATTAAAAAAGTCATTATTGATCATAGCATGGTTAAAAAGAACACTAATATATTAAAAACAAATTGTTGCATTACATAGAGAACCATCCACATAAGACATGATATAAATATTTTACTTGAACATCATTTCCTAACAGAATGAAATCTAAACGTAATGAAAATCATCTGCGTATGTCACCATTCTCCACCTTGCATTCAACATATCATCCATAGCATCATCCATTTATCTTATCAACCTACAATGAAAAATTTGAGTCCATTAATGCACCATTAGTAAGAAACAAAATCACAATATTAAAATAACAAAATTAAAAGGAGCACCGTACATAAGTTGATGCCCACGCAATATCAACTACTTCTGCATGACCAATCAATTTGTAGCCTTTGTATGGCCATAACAATTCTTCACATTTCGCAATTGCAAGATCGACATGCACCATCCAAAATTGATTTCCTAATTGAACGCCATCAAGTTTATCTTTTGCATCACAACTTATGACTGCAGCAAGAGCCACATCCTTATTTGCATTTTTCCAGCTCTTCAAGAATACTTTAGTGCCAACCTAGTCCACACATATAAGTACATGATCAAATACGTTACAAAGGATGTAGTTAAATATTTTTAAAGAATCACATATCAAATAAACATAAAGATTATCGCACCGCTATCGAATTGGTAGCCAACAAATTAAATGTACTATGCTGTTTGTTTCTATAAAAGATTTTATATAGAACATTAGTCCGCAATTTAAATAAATTATTAGCAAAATAGATATAGAGGAGACAAAAATTTAGAAGGTGTATGTTACATAAGGAAGCATGGTCGCACTAGCTTCTTTTGCATTTTTTTGTTCTGGACGTCATGCTAATAACAAGAGGTCAAATAATCAGAAACAAGCATTGAACTACTGAAACTGAACAGAACAGAAATATGAAGACACTTGTCATAGTTAACAGAATAGAACAGAGCAGAACTAAACTGAATAGTGTGTCCCTCGTTAATATGAAAACAGAAAACTGTTTTGTTTATAATTGAAAACTGAAATATGTAACCAGCAGAACTGAAAACTGAACTGAAAACATAGCAGGACTGAAAACTGAACCTTGATAGCATTAGTGTGGTTGTTTAGGGCTAGCCTAGTGTCATCGTGGACATGACTTTCTTTGTACTGCCATATAACCATAATAACTAGTGAATTCATGCAAACTATAATAAGACCAAAATGTATTTGTATACAAGATGAATGGAAAAATTAACCTTCTGTGTAGCAGAAACTTCATATGCTTGTATTGTACTGTTATCTTGGTTATAAATTTCCTTGTCCTATAGTGAAAGACAACAATTCATTACAATGGCTCAACTTACTTTCAGAAATAATGTTTTTTTCCAAATCTTAGCATCGTATTATTTTGATGCTCGACCATGTTCATGAGTTCCAAATAGCAGAGAAGTGAACTAACCTTGTATGCAGCAGAATTTTTCTTTCCTTGTTGCACATTGTCATTCTGGACCAAAGTTTTTTTTTGTTTTATAATGAAATACATGTCAGAAGATTGGCACAACCAATAGTAAACATATATAATTGCAAACAGTACCAACATAATGTATTCCTACTCAACCACAGTGAGTCCTGAACATTATATAAATGAGCAAACCTTGTCTGAAGAGGAGCATTTGCTTGGTGGCTGCAAATCATCATCCTGGATTTCATTTTGCTTGCTCTGCAGTGAAAGAGAAGAAATAAATACTCTCTTAAACCTTAGTTGGAAAATAATGCAATTTCCATACACTACCATCGTATTATCTTACTGCTCAACTATACTAAATTTTTGACCGGGACAATCACCATATACTCTCTATGTATAATAATAAAATGAGAGTTAGACGATATTTATTTAACAAAGAATATTTTTTTGAACTTTATTGAACTACATTGAAGTTGATCTTTTGGTAGAATAGCATGTTCCCATATGCCGACCAGGAGTCATAGTGGACAATTTATGTATATATTGTTTCTTGTTTTGCGCTAATTGTTGGACCCCGGTTTAGCAACCTAGATCCTCTGTGATTCCACCGCACTATTCCCTGAATTAGTAGATAGTGCTCACAAATACATCACTGTATATCAAAAACATATTATACACAAGCGTAGTTAATACAGTAATAACTTACACATGGGCTAGTTGCGCTGAAAACAAAAAATGCAGCAGCGAAAACTTCACACATGTGAGACCCTCAGGACTTGCCCACAAGCAGCCAACTGAGGTTTCGCAACCTAATTTTTAGCCTCCTTGGATACCAGATCTGTCGACCCTTTTGAAGCATTGCAGGGCCTTTTCTCCTTTTCCTTACTGACTGTAGGGTAGTAATTAAGTAAGAGTGAGTACAATCATACTCAACAAGCCACCACACAGAATGCAATAACAAACTTAAATTTTTGTCCCTAATTTTATGGCAGTTAGGGGGCAAAATGAATCTGGTAATTTTTCCCTATGTATTTGATAATCTTTTCACTCCAAAAGCTATAATAAGCTATGAAGATTAGAGCGTACTCACACACATTAGAAAACACCTAAAAAAGGTCAAGAAAAACAATGAACGAAGAATCGAGACACTAGGTCGGATGGTCCAACTACTTATATATTCCAAATTGACACGAATATAAAACTGCTAACCGCAACATTGCAAAAACTCGCACAACATGCAAACCATGGCTCCAAATCACACCAAATTTGAAACATAGATACCCTAGGATATAAGGAACCTATTCCAACCAACAATTTCAAGAATTGTTGTCAATGTTCCAACCAACTTATATATTCATTTCAAGAAAGAGTGCTCAAGAACTAGCAAAAGAGAAAAATCACAATCTACTCAAGCTCGAGAGTTTTAGATGATAAAAATTATTCTATATGAATTCCTACATGTCCTAGTGAGCCATATCACAACACTAATTGCATTAGAAAAAGCTAGAACAAAGAATCACAAAGAACTCTCAAAGAAAGCAAGAAAAATCAAACAAGAACGCAAATAAGACATGGAGAAACAAGTTTGATCGTCTATTACCACTAGGAGATAAAGTATTATAGCCACTCCACCAGGAGGGCAAAATCCTAAGGGCAGCACCTAGCTCTCTCAACCTATAACAACATGAAATTTTGAATGAGCCAAATTGCCAAAAAAAATTAAAACTTTTAATTGCATCTTATTGGTGTTCAAATTTCTTCTGCAATTTTGCTTGAGTTTTTCCGAAACTTGTGTTATGCAAATTAATATTGGAGCATAACTCCCATGTAAAAGTAATAAAGATAAAAGAAAAATAGCAGATACAGCATAATTTAAAATACAATATATGAAAAACAAAAATTGGATCATAAGATCAAGAATGAAGTTTTAAATCAAAACTATTATTCCTATTTTCCATCTAATTATCGCACATAAATTTAAATTAGAAAAATTAAACACTACTTTTAGGAGCTCTATAGTTCCGAAATCTAAACCGTGCGTCCGAAAAGTAAATGAAGGTTTCGAGCTCAAAAATTAACTACAAAAGTAAATAAAATAAAATAAAATAAACTACACTTGGTAATTCAATTTAGAATTTAGCTAATGTTCAAATTTGAATATTCAGAATCTCACAATTTTCCCATGCAGCAAAGCCATTTTTCTCCCCTCCCATTTTCTTTCTCCCTTTTTACCCTCACCTCCCAGTGGGCTCCACCTTCTCTCTCTCCCTCTCTATTTCTTTTCCTTTTCTCCCCCGTGCGCTTACCTGCCCCGCGCCCTACCTCCTTTTTCTTTTCTCCCCTTTCTTTTCCCCCTCGCTAGCTCTACCCTTTTCGCCCGCGCACCCGGTGCTGCCTCGCCCCTAGTATTTCCGCCGCTGCCCCCGGTTTCACCCGCGCCGCCCCCGGATTTGCCCTTCACCCCGTGCTATCCGTGCTCCCCCATGCCCTGCTCCGGCCTGCCTCCCACGTCACCGCCCATACCCTGCTCTCACTCGTCGTCTCCCCACGCCTGTGCGCGCGCCACCCGCATCGTCCGTGCGCCATGCCGCCTCCTGCTCCGACGTCACCGACTACACTACTGCACGGCCTCCTCCGCGGCCATAAAGGAAGCCCTGATGCTCGCCGCAGCCTCAGCACCTTCCCCTTCTCTTTTTCCCTCCACTCCGCCTCCCCCGTGTGCGTCCCCACGCCACCCCCGGCCGCTCTGACGAAGCCTCTCCCACTCCACCTACATCATGGTGCACCATGCCTCTGTAGGAGCTCCCTTCGGTGGCCGATTTGATTCTCCTGGAGCAGAGCTCACCTCACGGCCTTTTTCCCCGTCTCCGGCCAAAGCCACCGCCGCCCTCGCCATTTCCTTCTCGGCGAACCTCCATCCAATTCCATGTAGTGAGAGCTTCCCCACGACATCCTCTAGCTTCTCCAACCATCTCCTAGACCTTTTGACGCCCAAGCTCTTCTCTCCGCGTGAACCTCCTCGCGTCGCCCCGGGCTCCCATCGTCGGCCTCCCCTGGTGCCTGTTCAGCTCGATCAACCGAATAGGTGAGCTACCCTCCGCCCTCTTCCACTCGTGATCCCCTTATTTCCCCTCTCTTTCCTCTCTGGTCGCCGCACCCCTGAGTCCCTTGCTCCGGCCACCGAGAGCCGCCCCAGAGCTATTTTTGATCAATCGTGAGCCAGGTTGTCACCCCCTCTTGCTCCGTTGGCTCCCTAGGGTCTGTTTGGCCTCCGCCGGTGCCTCTCTCCAGCCACCCCTCGTCGGCAAGTCCTACAACCTAGTGCGCCGCCAAACCACCCCGCCTCCTCTACACGGTTTGGAATCAGTTCGGCTGAACACATTTTACACTGGCTTGCCCCTCTGTTCAGTGGTATTGGCTCATTGAGTGTATGGCAAGTGGGCCCCATCTGATGTGGCAACTATATAATAAGCACCACTTACATGCTTCCATGAATTGCCAAGCTTTGAGATCTGAATCCAAAAAATTAACCCAAGAAGCAGTGAGATAAGATATGGTTTGTGATTAATCTTGAATATAAGAATGTAGTTAGGAAGTTAAAAGTTGCATAAGGAATAAATCACATGTCCTTTCAGATTTGTAAACATTATAGACTAGTATGAGGCTTGAACCATAACCATCATTTCTAAACTTTAGAACCTTGTGAGAATCCTTTTTGGATATTGATTAATGGACTCAAGTATTTAGCCACTATAAATTTACGATCAACGGTCGCCTTGTATATAATTAGATTAGATCCCAACATCAAAAGTATGCCTTGGTTTATACATTGTGTGAGCCATAGGTAATTAAAATTTAAATATCCTAAATGCCCTTTTAAAATAGTAGCTAATACAAATAGTTAGCATAAACTCAAGTAAGAACATAATGGCATATAATATAGTTATGAGTGTATATATATGTAACAAGTAATAAGAATAGATTTGTGAAAAACAAAATAAGGTTCCAATAAAATAATAATGTTGGAAGAGCTAGTCTGAAATAGTAGCATGTCCATAAAGCTTGGTAAGTGATCTAGAGAAGTAAGATGTGTTATTAATATTTATTTTGAAGCATAAAGGCTAAATAAAAACATTATAAAAGATAGCTATGGGTGGACACTCAAATATCACAAGGTCGTAACTAAGAAAACATAAATTATCAATGAACAATAATTAATAGGGCACTACGTTTAAGTGGAGGTCTAAAAGAAAATGGTGCTACGATGTAGTTTTGCAGATGAAAATGACAGTTGAAATATATAGTGGGCCCACAAGAGTAGGTTCTAACTGTCGAGACCCGAATATGCAAATTCAGTCTATCTGTGTAAACTGCACTAGTCCAGGATCACGCTAGTGCACACAGTCAAACATAGATGTCATCACAGTCATACACACGATAATAATAAAGGAGAACTCGAATATCGATAAAATATCAAAGGTACGACCTTATGGCCAAGCTTACAATATCTCTAGCCGGAAGGGCTTAACAAAATAGCAGCGGAAATCCAAAAATAAAGCGTAGCGACCAATCGACAAGCCACAGGCTATCGAGTGGAGAACGAAGCCTAATCCGTGAAGTCATCGTAGCACTCTCCTTCTGGAACCTCCTGCTGGTAGTACTCCTCTCCCTCAACTGAGCAACATAGGCGTAAAGCCGTGAGTACATTGGTACTCAGTAAGTCGTTTGTAACAATGAATGCAATATAATATGCAAGGCTTACCAAAGGAAGTCTGAAAGGTTAATTTGCATAAAAGCATTTCACAATGAAATATAATAAATAACTTGAAAGCGAAAGTTAACTGAAAACAATAATAATAAATAATCACTTGTGAACACCAATCCACAAGTTAAACCAACAGTGAACTACCTGTCCACCACCAACATAAACCACCAAGTTATAAATGAAACACTAACCCTCGTGTGAAATCCCCGAGCAATGTCCATGACCGAGGATGCGGCTATTCGAATAGTTTTACACTCTGCAGAGGTTGCACAACTGTACCCACACGATGTGATTAGCCTCGATCTCAGGAAATCACAACAAGGCCTTTACAATGCTCTACCTCAACACAATCCTGCCCGCTAGGGTTTCGCATCACACCCCCCTTGCGTCACATGGAAATCAACAACCATGTCCATCACAATAGCAGAGTTGAGTTGAAATATTACAAATTAGTCAGCCAGGTCCATCCCATAATAGACATGTGGTTTGCACGATTAAGCTCAGATCAATGGCACACAAAGTTAAGTCCTTAACATTACCGGCGAGGCTACCACATCCCCAAGTGCAACCGCACCTCCCCTTTATCGCACGATCACTCGCCCGAGTGAAACACCAATTTGTATAACCAAGCCAACGTCACACCAATGACGTGACACAAATTTTAATACATGTGGCACCAACCACAGTTCCATATGTCATTAAGTCAAATTAATAATTAACATGTGTTGATGAAATCAATCGTAAATATAAGCCACTAAGATCTAATCGCACTCCACCCATGTGACAAATAATCGCATCACTAATAAATTACCCAACCTATGGTGACAATGGCATCATGGTATTCCAAAGTATCAAGGAGGTATAATCTCAATTGGGACGATAACTACCAAGCAAAGGTTTGAATAAAAATAGCAATGCGATGTAATTTAAAATAAAATAATTAAATAATAGATTGCAAAACTGGGTTCAACATGATCAAAGGACACGACTTGCCTTCGTTATGCTCGTGGGTACTCACGGTCTTGGCGCGAAACCTCGCTCCTCCGAATCCGAATCTAACGAGAGAGAAAACGATCAAAACAAGGAAACACATAAAATGATAAGCAAATGAACTCCAAAATTCACAAAACTAGAACCAACAGCTAGAGCTCGATTTTAGATGAATTTAAAAAAAAGAACGGGGTCAATCGGAGCTAGGACGGAGGAGAACAGGCTCTCAGAAAATTAATTCTAAAATTAATTCGGGAAAAATCGGAAAAGTTACTGTGCTGTAGACCCGGTCCACGAAATTCCGAGTCCACCGTGGACTCGGTCCATGTAACAGTGCACGGGGGCGGCGGGCTGCCGCGGCGGGGACGTGCTGATGTGGCAGCAGCATATGCTGCCACATGGCACGGGTGACGTGGCGGCTGACGTGGCAGCTGACGTGGTTGCCACGTGGCACCTGGGGGCGGTCTCGGCTGACGTGGCGCTGACGTGGCATGCCACGTGGGATGCCACGTCAGCTATGGTTGACATGGCTCGGCTGACGCGGCACGCGCGCGCGCGACGGCGGGATCCGACGGCGGGGTGCGAGATGCGGCGCGATCCGACCTTCGGTCCAGATCGAGCGAGCGCGCGCGGCGAGCGGATCGGCGGCGACGCGGCTCGCCGCGCGGCGTTGCGGGCTCGCGCGTGCGCGCCGAGGGCGGATCGCGGCGGCGGGCGACGCGTGGCCGGGCGCGAGGGGCGGTGCGCGACGCGTGGCGGCGCTACGGCGCGAGGCGACGCGGTGCGCGCGCGCGCAGACGCGACCGAGGCGAGGCGAGCGGAGGGGTCCGGCGACGGGAGGCGACGGTGGTGACCGGAGGCGACGCGGCGAACGGCGAGGGCTCACCGGCGGGATGCGGCGCCGGTGGTGCTCCGGCGACCTCGGCGTCGAGACGACGCGCACGACGGCGGCGCGAGTGGTTCCGGCGCGCGCGGCGCGGAACGAGCGAAGAGCGGCGCGGCGAGGCGACGGCGAGGGCGAGGGCAAGGCACGTGAACCGAGGCGCCGGGCTGGTTTTAACACGCCGAACCGAGGAGCTCGACCGATTCTGGCGCAGCCGGTGCGGCACGCGGTTTGGACGGCTCGGATACAGCCACGTGGGCGCATCCGACGGCTGAGGGCGAGCGGCGATTTAGGGTTAGGGTTACGCGGCGCGACGCGAGCGAACGGCGGAGATCGCGCGGGCGCGCGATCGGGCGGCTGAGGGCGCAGGCGGGCGCGGCGAGAACGGCGCGAGGGCTCACCGGCGGGATGCGCGCCGGCCGGTGCTCCGCGACTCGGCGTCAGCGAGACGCGCACGGACGGCGGCGAGTGGCTCGGCGGCCGCGCGAACGAGCGAAGAGCGCGCGCGGCGAGGCGACGGCGAGGGCGAGGGCAAGGCACGGAACCGAGGAGCGCCGCTGGTTTTAACACGCGAACCGAGGAGCTCGAACCGATTCTGGCGCAGGCGGCGCGCGCACGCGGTTTGACGGTTTCGGATACTGACCACGGGCGCATCCGACGGCTTAGGCGAGCGGCGATTTAGGTTAGGTTACGCGCGCGCGACGCGAGCGAACGGCGGAGATCGCGTGGGGCGCGCGACGGCGGCCGAGGGCGAGGCGGGCGCGGCGGGAGCGGAGCGCACGCGTCGTGTCGCCGCGCGCACGCGGATGCGCGACGCGTGGCGCAGGGGCGGATCGAGCGATGCAGCGCGAGCGAGAAGCGGAGTACGGCAGCAAGCGCGCGCGGATGGCCGACGCGTGAGGAGAGAGAGGAGATCAAAGCGGGGTTTATTTCTTTTCTTTTCTTTTCCGAGAAATTCAAATAAACTTCTAAAAGCTCTAGAAAATAGCAAATAAATCCCAAAAATTCACCAAAAATACCAGCAAATTCCTTGAGACCTGAAGAACACAAATAAAATATTTCCAACTTTTGTTAATGTTTATTTTATTCATATTAATTCATTTAAAACTTTAAAAATTCATTTGAAGCTTCAATTAAATTTAGAAAATTCCAGAAAATTCATTTTTAAATTCCAGGCTTTAAAAATCTCAGAAAAACAGGATGTTACACTAACTAAAGTTAAAAACCGTGAAAGATAATAAATGCGTATACATGAAGCATCAATGACCCTCAATTCTTCGAGCATCATAAACTAAATATCAGATCCAAGTATAACTTCGTACATCTATTAAAAAGGATCCATGGGTCGCCAATTGTTAAAATAATCTCGCTAACCTACACCTTAATAAACAAGTTAATATTAGGATCACATAAAATAATACATCTCCAATTGCTAGAAGTATAGACTATAAGACTAATTTGATAAATCAAAACAATCGTATACATTATGTATGTAACACATGCCTTAATTCGTAAATGTTAACCCCAATAAAATAATGCTCGGCTAAATTCATGCACCTGTTTATAGATCTAACCTGACTCATGAAACTTCCTTAATAAATATAAAGTTATAAAAAGAAATTATTAAATAAAATGGGTCGAGCCATGATATTCTACAATCGGCTATGCATAACCATCTTTGAACCTGAAGTGGAATATTCCTATGAATACTCCTTCCGCTATAACACTTCCTTTTTCCTTTCGCCATTCATCGCTCCGCTCCAACCCTGTTGACTCTGTCAATTCTCCACGTCCAATTAATCCTACCCAAAAGTCACCCTTTAACTCATAATAAAGCTTAAATTGAGTTTATTTGGATCTTCTTGAGTTATTTGCATTCCATTGCTTCTCGCGTAATTAGAGATTGGAATCCTAGAGAATCAGTGAATTTAGCGAGATCAAGATCCAAAAGACGGAGAAGACCAGAAGCTCAAGATCAACAAACGAGAAAGCTTGGAGTGAGCTCAAGACTACGGTAAAACCACGCCAGGCGAGTCAATACTTTGATCATTTTGAATTCTCACTTTAGCAAATTATTTGCATTTAAATTATCAAATACATGCTGTTATTTTATGTGTTATCTTATGTTGGACTTTGGGCTTTAGCTAGCTGCCCTTTTATTAAGTGCTACTATTATACCTTCCCGGCATTATACCATGAACCTTGTTATCCCTAGGAAAAATTATAAATATAAGTGTTTCAAAAGAATCGATTACATTTATATTATATGACCTAGCATTGCTTAGTCTTGGGGGTGCTTAAAATACCCCAACATCATATGCCAATGCAAAGAGCAGTTTTGGGGAGAGTTGCAATTGGAAATGGTCGTGTATTTTTAAAAGGATTGTTATTTTATGCCTCCAAAAATCCCCAAATTGCTTATACGTCTGGGCGGATGGTTCGGGGGTATGGTGCATCGGTGTGCACGAGTGTGTGGTTTGAGGTAGAGCTGCCCAGATAACTCAAGGACTGAATCGGGTCATGACCTCCCATTGTAAAACAGCACAGCCGCAAGTCTGCAAAGTGCAACTTATTGGAATACGCGTAGGCTACGGAAGCAGAAAACAAAACTTTTCTACCGCGCACCCAAGAACATCATGCTAAGGAAAGATCATGGATCGTTACCACTTAGACGCGCAGCGCAATGGAAGAAGAATTGAAACCGATCCAATCTCGCGCCGAGGTAGTAGTGGAAGTAGCCGATCGTCCCAACAGATCGTCTCTCCACGCACGCCGATCAAGATCGCAACGAGCAGCGCCTCCACCGTATCCACACGCCCGGTCGGAACGCCGATCGCGAGTGTACTAGCACTCGTGAGCAGCTAGGGTTTGGCTCGGGAGGTGGCGGCTAGGGTTTTGCTAGATGTTAACAGCACACATCCTCCGCCCCTTGCCTCCATATATATAGACCTCTTCACGTGGGCCTCGTGGACCGAGGCCCAATTGGAGTCTATTCGGATCTCTATCCGATTGAGCCCATATCCGAATCATATTCGAATTAGTGTTCCAACCCGTTAAGCGTGCGACCAGAGGTTCACGATACTTGGTCGTGACCCGAAACGCCTTTCGGTTACCATGTTAATAGCGGTCTCTAGTAAGACATATTAACCCCAAAGTATATGTAAAGATCATATCTACTGAACTCGTAATGTTCTCTCATGTACGAATCCTTTGCCTCACGATATAGATTGAGCTCAAGGCAGACTCGTGTCATCCTCTTAATAGCTCAATCACTCTCTCGATTCCGTGATGGATTATAAACTCGTGATTGACTCCTCAATCACCTTGGCATGGCCATGCACTTTCATAATCCATTACATCGAGGCCAGAGATATCTCTCCCATAAGGAGGGGCAAATTCTATCTTGATCATTCACATCCCACTACATGTTTCATAGCAAACCCGAAGACTACTTTTATGACTACCCAGTTACGGAGTAGTGTTTAGTAGTCCCAAAATAAGCTACTACTCATGTTGGGAACCATGATGATCTCAAGTCTAAGGATTCTACATAAACACTACTTGAGACCAACTGATGACACATGGAATCTCCGCAGTTGTCTCATGGCAGTCTATCCAACATATGTTCACTAACACATGTCCATATTATTGATTTGGTATCACCATACCATGATCCATGAGACATGATCATCAATCAATACATATGCTGATCTTTGTCTTTGAATCATATTTGTTCCTCATATGATATACGATCAGGGATCATTTAGAAATAGCAACATCTTAGTATTTAAGAGTCTCATGAATAAGTCACATACTCATTGATCAATAATGATGATGTCTATTCCAAGGAACAAAGTAATGTATCATAAACATAGTATGTGATATATACAACATCTCCATGTTGCCTCTAGGGCATATCACTACAGCTTCCCACTTGCACTAGAGTCAACCATGTAGGTATCTAATACCCATTGCCCTAGTGTGAGCCTCATGCTTTGGTGGGAAGCTGCTTTGTCAACGGATCTGCAATGTTCAAATCCGCTTGTACTTTGCATATCTTCACATCGCCTCTCCACTATCTCGCGGATGAGATGAAATCGCCAGAAATGTGCTTGGACTTCTGGTGCGATCTAGGCTCTTTGGCTTGCGCAATGGCCCCGCTATTGTCACAAAGAGAGGTCCATTGACCGAGGCACTAGCCATCACACCAAGCTCGAAATAAATTTCTTGATCCAAACAATTTCTTTGGCGCTTGAAGCTGCTATGTACTCGGCTTCGTTGTAGAATCAGCAACCGCCTCACGCTTGGAACTCTTCCACTTACCGCACCGCCATTCAGCAGTAACACAAATCCAGATTGCGATCTAAAATCATCTTTGTCGCTTGGAAGCTAGCATCGTGTAACCATTTACAACGAGCTCTTCCTCACCTCCATAGACAAGGAACACATCTTTAGTTCTTCTCAAGTACTTCAAGATGTTCTTTACGGCAATCCAATGACTTTCACCGATCCGATCGTATCTACTCGTAGCACTTAAAGCATACGAAACATCCGACGTGTACAAAGCATGGCATACATAATGGACCCAATAGCCAAGCATATGGAATCGCATTCATTTTATCCCGCCATCGTGTGTACTAGGACACCGATTCTTGCTAAGATTTATACCATGTGACATAGGTAGAAAACCTTTCTTGGAATCATGCATGTTGAACCTTTTCAACACCTTGTCAATGTCACGATCTTGGCTTAATCCAATTAGCCTTTTGATCTATCTCTATAAATCTTGATGCCTGAATATATGCTGCTCTCCTAAGTCTTTCATAGAGAAACTATTTTTAATGAAGACTTAATGATTCGAGCAAAGGAATGTCATTTCCGATCAGTAATATGTCATCCACATATAAGACCGTAAATATGAGTGCGCTCCCACTAGCCTTTTGTAAACACAAGGCTCTTCTTCGCTCTTGATGAAACCAAACCCTTTGATTACTTCATCAAAACGAATGTTCCAACTCCGAGATGCTCGCTTAATCCATAAATGGATCTTTGGAGCTTGCATATCTTTCCAATCGATTGCGGATCGACAAACCCGTGGGCTGTGTCATGTACACATCCTCACTCAGATTTCCATTAAGGAAAGCTGTTTTGACATCCATTTGCCATATTTCATAGTCGAAATATGCAGCAATCGCTAGAATGATCCGAATAGACTTTAGCATTGCGACAAGTAAAAGTTTCATCATAATCAATACCTTGAATTTGTTTGAAACCTTTGGCCACTAATCGCGCTTTATAGATGTGAACATTTCCATCTATGTCTATCTTTTCTTGAAAACCCATTTGCATTCAATGGTTTTAACACCATCGTGGATCAACCAAGTTCCAAACTTGATTATCGTGCATGGATTCAATTTCGATCTCATGGCTTCAAGCCATTTCTCGTAGTCCGTCCCACCATTGCTTCTTCATAGGTCTTAGGCTCATCGTTGTCTAACAACAATATGTCCCGTTGTTGAGTAGTCAAGAACATGTACCTCTCAGTGCACGACGTGACCTTTTCGACTCACGTGGTGCTGGTGTGTCCACAACAGTTCTTCAACAGCTTGTTCATCCCGCTGTGGTTCTCAGAGAGCTGAAACGTTATCGTGTTTCTTGAATTTCTTCAAGTTGCACTGTGTTCCACTATCCCTTCTTGAGAGAAACTCTTCTCTAAGAAGACACCATGCCAGGCGACAAACACTTTGCCTTCTCCTCGATTATAAAAGTAATATCCTTTGTTTCCTTAGGATACCCGATAAAGAAGCATTTATCGATTTAGGAGTGAGCTTATCGATTGTAAACGCTTTACATAAGCCTCACATCCCCAAATCTTAAGAAAAGACAAGCTAGACGTTGTCCCGCCCACATCTCATATGGTGTCTTTTCTACTGATTTTGATGGAACCTCTGCTTAGTGTGAACGCGTCGTTTCAAGAGCGCACTTCAAAAAGACAACGGAAGATCACTTTGGCTCATCATGGAGCGCACCATATCTAATAAGGTGCGATTTCTGCTCTCAGATACCCCATTCCATTGAGGTGTTCCTGGCGGAGTCAATTGTGGAACAATTCCACAATCCTTTAGATGATTGCCAAACTCATGGCTCAAATACTCGCCTCCACGATCAGATCGTAGAAACTTGATTGTCTTGCCTAAATGATTTTGCACTTCATTTTGGAATTCTTTGAACTTTTCAAAGGATTCGACTTATGCTTCATCGTAGATATACCCATATCTACTAAAGTCATCGCGAAAGTTATGAAGTAATCAAAACCACCCGTCGTTAAGCTCATTGGTCCACATACATCGCATGTACGAGTGCCAATAAGTCATTTGCCCGCTCACCTTGACCGTGAAAGGTGCCTTTGTCATCTTGCCAAGTAAACAAGATTCGCATGTCTCAAATGATTCAAAATCAAATGAGTGCAGAATACCATCTCTATGGAGCTTCTGCATGCGTTTCTCATTTATGTGACCTAAGCGACAGTGCCAAATAAACGTGGGATTCAAATCATTCTGACGCTGCCTCTTTGCATTAATGTTATAGACCGGTGACCCTTCAAGAGTAAGAACGTATAACCCATTCACCAATGGAGTATGACAATAGAACATATCTTTGAAATAAAGAGAACAACCATTGTCCATAGATTTAAAGTCATAACCTTCTGCTTGCAAACATGAAGCAGAAATAATGTTCTTTGAAAGAGATGGAACACAATAACAATTATTCAATTCCAAAACTAATCTCGAAGGTAAAGACAATGGCATGGTGCCAACAGCTACCGCAAAGAACTTTTGCTCCATTGCCAACGCCAAGATCCACTTCGCTCCTCCTCAAACTTCTACTTTTATTAGCCCCGCAACGATTTGCAAATGTGAGCAACCGATCCGTATCAAATACCCAAGAATCAGTTGATGAAGTAGCAAGATTGATCTCTATAACATTTATACCGAGTGGAAGTCGATTTCCTTCTTCTTCTCAAGATCCTCCAAATACTTTGGGCGTTCCTTTTCCAATGTCCCGATTGCTTACAGAGTAACAATCGCATCGAGATGAGCATCGCCTTCTTGTCTTTCTTGGCCTTAGAACCGCCGCGATCGCATCAGAGCTTTCTTTCTTTTGACCGCGATTCTCTTGACATAGGGCTTGCCCTTGCCTTTCTCGCATCATCATCACATGATTGCCGCTTTTCTTAATGCTTTCTCAAGAGATTTTAGCATCCCATGCAACTCACCAGTGGTCTTGTCCAGTTGTTCATGTGAAAGTTCATTATGAATGGCTCAAAGCTCGGGAAGCGATCGAGAATCACATCGAGCCAACTCTTGGCTAAGGGAAACCAAGCTTTTCCGCACTCTCAATGTAGCCAATCATCTTAATCACATGAGGGTCGACGGATTCCTCTCGCAAGCTCGCACGCAAATAAGGACTTTGAAGTATTGAACCTCTCACTCTTGCTTGGTTCTCAAACATACCACGAACCCCACAATGATATTGTAGGCATCTGTGTTCTCATATTGCTTCAAGCTCAGAGGACATTGTGGCAAGCATGAGACACTCACATCAAGGCAATCATTTGTTTGCTTCTCATAAGCTCTCCGTGCAGCCTATAGTAGCATTATCAGCAAGTCTTCGGGTAAGGAGACTCAAGGACATACTCCTTGCGCTCTTGCTTGAGAACAATTCTCAAGTTGCGATACCAATCCAAAAGTTTGTTCCATTGAGTTTTTCTTTCTCAAGAACAGATCGCAAATTAAAAGTATTGGATGCAAGAATGACATGATCTACAACACAAGAATATGCAAAGTTTAGCACTATGTTTATGTTCATCTTTTATTAAACTATTTAGCAAAAGACTCCCACTATGAGTTTTGCAACAAAACTCCATCTAAGTTACATAGTGGGTAAAGATCCTCATTTCACTAATTCCTAGTGAGCTTTGGCATCACGGCTAGAAAACTAGTGACATGGGTAAGCAACACTTTGCTAATCACATCCCTATGTGACTCTACTTTGGGTGACATTAGTATGCCTCTGCCCCAATCTATGCCCCAAGGTCCAAAACTATTTTGATAACCTTGTTAAGTAAACCAAATGCTTCCGCATGTAGATGTCCGACATCTACCCTAAATGATGATGATAACCGATGGCACTCTACTTTGGTAGACCTACCATGCGGTGATCATTATCTTTGGTGCAAGATATGGAAGGGCATTAACACCTAATTTTAAGAGGGATTCTATCCTACCAAAGCAACATATCACATATATCATTGCATAAGAATAAGATAGATAACATCATAGATAAACACATTTAACTGTGAAGTAGTATGGCCCAAAAATGGTGATATCCATCTCCAAGTAGGTGTAGACGATCTCCATCCTCCACATCACTCCTTTAGGCCACCATGCTTAAAAAGCTTGTAACCTCAAAACTAGGCTACTACCTATAATAGCTAGAAATCGAAGATTACAAAGATAGATTCAAGCATTAAGGTCGACACGCAGGTCGTTAAATACAATATATACAGCTAACAATAGCTGAAATAATCATGACACGCAGGCCATGAACGAATGTTACATGCATCACATACATCTCATACATTCAAATAAGCTATAGGGCCATACTATTCACATCATTCTCTGCAAAAACAAGTTAGACGTAGAATCGCATTCTACCTAACGATGTGAACCCAAGACGCTATACAAGGGGGATACACGCGTCCCGCTGGCCGGTCCACGGGGGTCGAGGGGAGCGTCATGGGTTTCGTGGCAGCGCTCAAAACCTCACTGCACTACATAGATCGCATCTATGAAATCGCTATGAAAATCTTATCGAGCCGATCAAATCAACCCAAATCCGAGCCATTCAAAATATCTCAATTTTCATTAGATCAATCATATTGATCATCGCGATCGGTATACTTGAGGAGACCACAACACAAGACCTCGATCCGTTGGCTCGATCATCGATTGCGCGCAGCTAGCCCCGATGGTGATTCCAGCGGTAGGCAAGTCGCGCGACATCAAAGAAGGAGCACGAACTAATCTTTTGGCCTTGTGATGCTATCAACTCATACCAATTTCAACCCCTTATGACCGATTGATCTCATCAACCCGTGCTACCTTATTTAGATCGTAATAGATCCAATCTACTACTATCGCATATCAACATATATGCGCTGATCCAGATTGCAAACTAAGCAAGATGGCTCGATACCACTATTGGAATACGCAGAGGCTACGGAAGCGTAAAACAAAACTTTTCTACCGCGCACTCCAAGAACATCATGCTAAGGAAAGATCATGGATCGTTACCACTTAGACGCGCAGCGCAATGAAGAAGAATTGAAACCGATCCAATCTCGCTGCCGAGGTAGTAGTGGAAGTAGCCGATCGTCCCGAACAGATCGCTCCTCCACGCACGCCGATCAAGATCGCAACGAGCAGCGCCTCCACCGTATCCACACGCCCGGGGTCGAACGCCGATCGCGAGTGTACTAGCACTCGTGAGCAGCTAGGGTTTGGCTCGGAGGTGGCGGCTAGGGTTTTGCTAGATGTTAACAGCACACATCCTCCGCCCTTGCCTCCATATATAGACCTTCACGTGGGCCTCGTGGACCGAGGCCCAATTGGAGTCTATTCGATCTCTATCCGATTGAGCCCATATCCGAATCATATTCGAATTAGTGTTCCAACCCGTTAAGCGTGCGACTCAGAGGTTCACGATACTTGGTCGTGACCCGAAACGCCTTTCCGTTACCATGTTAATAGCGGTCTCTAGTAAGACATATTAACCCCAAAGTATATGTAAAGATCATATCACTGAACTCGTAATGTTCTCTCATGTACGAATCCCTTTGCCTCACGATATAGATTGAGCTCAAGGCGAGACTCGTGTCATCCTCTTAATAGCTCAATCACTCTCTCGATTCCGTGATGGATTATAAACTCGTGATTGACTCTCAATCACCTTGGCATGGCCATGCACTTTCATAATCCATTACATCGAGGCCCAGAGATATCTCTCCCATAAGGAGGGGCAAATTCTATCTTGATCATTCACATCCCACTACATGTTTCATAGCAAACCCGAAGACTACTTTTATGACTACCCAGCCACGGAGTAGTGTTTAGTAGTCCCAAAATAAGCTACTACTCATGTTGGGAACCATGATGATCTCAAGTCTAAGGATTCTACATAAACACTACTTGAGACCAACCGATGACACATGGAATCTCCGCAGTTGTCTCATGGCAGTCTATCCAACATATGTTCACTAACACATGTCCATATTATTGATTTGGTATCACCATACCATGATCCATGAGACATGATCATCAATCAATACATATGCTGATCTTTGTCTTTGAATCATATTTGTTCCTCATATGATATACGATCAGGGATCATTTAGAAATAGCAACATCTTAGTATTTAAGAGTCTCATGAATAAGTCACATACTCATTGATCAATAATGATGATGTCTATTCCAAGGAACAAAGTAATGTATCATAAACATAGTATGTGATATATACAACATCTCCATGTTGCCTCTAGGGCATATCACTAACACAACTTGGCCGAGTAAAACCTATTGAACCTCGGACTCATCTCACAAGAAGAGAAGTGTGGTAATGCTAGGGCCTATTGTGGCTAAAGGGACACCAAAAGGAAGGGTGATTTGTTTCTCTATCCTACTAGCGTTGTGGGGAGGGGATCCCGAATTCGCTAATATAGTGATTAACATCTCGTGTAACGTATGTGACCTATCGCAACTGGGAGCAGCCCATACAGTGAGATGAGATCTCGAGGCCAGATAATTTTAAAAGGTTATTGTGAGATGGTCTACTCAATTACATGACTAAGGAATCATACGGGGCAATGATCGGATTGTCTCTTGTGGTGAAAGTGTACAAACTCTGCAGAGTCAAAACTATTCGAATAGCCGTGCCCACGGTCAAGGACGGACATGGGAACTTAACTCTAATATAATTCTATTTCAAACACAATTTTTGTGGTTGGGATTTGGTATGAAAAAATGAAGGACGATGGACTGTCCTGGTTTGTTTTGCCCTAGGTGTCATCCTAGTGATAAGTTAAGCAACTATAACGCAGAAAAGTGGATATATGGTGCTGGTAACATGTAATGGTAGATGTAATCTGTACCAATACTATCATCACAAGTCTTTTATTCAATGGCATTAGGATTTTGTCGAAATGGCTAGGTCTAGGAAATTTTTATACCTCTATATCATAAGTCTTATGAAAATGCAAATTTTCGGCAAAATGAAATAACCTGAGCCTATCCTTTGTCAAGCCAAGCATGTTATATAATTGCATTCTGTGTATTGGCTTGCGGAGCACGGTGGTTAGTGTACTCACCCTCACTCACTCACAAAATCCAGAATCAGGAGTCAAATCGCTGCACTTCAGCAATGCGCCAAGTCATGGAGGAAGAACGTAATACCTTGCTTTTCTGAAGAATTCAAAGCCCTATTTTTAAAAAATAAATTTTTGGATTTTTTTGGAATTAATAAAGCTTAATTTGGATTTTTAGAAATTAAAAAGGATTTAATATGATTAAAATAAATATTAACATAAGCTAAAAATATTTTATTCGAGTTTGTAGGTCTCAAGGAGTTTTTTTGGTATTTTTGGTGAATTTTTTGGATCTATTTGCTATTTTCTGGAGCTTCTAGTATTTTATTTGAATTTATCTAAAAAGGAAAACACTAAAATCCTCCCAAAACCCTAGCGGGCCAGACCCGGCCCGGCCCACCATCCTCTCGGCCCACGACCGCACAACCGCGCGCCTTCCCCGCCCTGCCCCGCTCTGTGCTGTCCAATCGGCCGCCCTTGCCATGTGCCTCGCACCCGCACCCCGCGTCACTGCCGTCGCCCGATCTCCTC
This sequence comes from Melocanna baccifera, assembly GCA_036346265.1. Classification (NCBI taxonomy): domain Eukaryota; kingdom Viridiplantae; phylum Streptophyta; class Magnoliopsida; order Poales; family Poaceae; genus Melocanna; species Melocanna baccifera. Next base: position 7,044,766 of record CM070710.1, read on the forward strand.
CGCTACCCATGTGGCTCCCATCCGCCCACACCGCCCGCTACCCTCGCGCGTCCATGCCCGCTCGCGTTCGAACTCCCTCTCCGCCATTCGATCGGACACGTGTCAAGCTTCCCGTCTTCGTGTCTGATCGGAAGCTGCCGTTGTCGTGTCCGCGCTGAACCCGACCTCGGGGTGCGTGCTTAAAAACTACCACCGCCATCGCCACCTCCCTCACCTCACGCTGCTTCCCTCACCACCGCTGTCGTTCCGTACGCCCGCCGGCACCTCTCGCCGCCGTCTCTCATCGGACGTGCCCGCCGTGCTCACTGCTGCTCTTCGCCACACCCGAGCTCGTCGACGCTCTTCGCCACACCCGAGCTCGTCACCGGCGTCGTCATCTTCCCCGCCACCGGTGAGCCACCTCCCTCAGCTCTTCCTCACCTGCCACGCGTCACTGCCGCATGCCCTCCCCGCGTGTCCGTAGCTGCCTCACCCCGCGCCTCTCCTCACCGCGCATGTGGCAACCATCAAGCCGCCGCCCGCGCTCGCGTTGCCCTAGCGCATCGCTGCGTCCTACCTTGCCCACAGCCGCCTGATGCCTCCCTCCCGCCACACGTCAACCCTCCCCGTTTTTGTCTCCAATTCAGCCGCGCCGTCTCCTCCTTGAACTGCCCCTCGGTTCGTGTGATTTAAACCCTACCACCGTCTCGGTTCGTGTGCTTCCACCCGCCGTCACCGTCTCCAAGCGCCGCCGCCGACCGACATGCGCCGCCATCTCACCCGTGCCCCCACCGCCGTTAGAGCACCTCACAGCTGGAGAACTTCCGCCGTCGCCGTCCGCGCCGGACCGCGTCGTCCCGCCTCCTCTCGCCGACCGATGCCGCCGGTAAGCCGCCCCACCGCCTCCGTTCCCCTTCGCGCCAACTTGCTGCCGCCCAAAACCTCGTCGCCGGAGCCGCGTCGCCCGCGCCTACCCCTCGGTCGTCGCGCCGCGCCAGACGCACCCGCACCGCCTGCCTCGGTCCGCGAGTCAGACCGCGTCCACACCCACGCCCACGCCACGTCCGCGTCGCTTCGCACGTCGCGCCCAGCCACGCGTCAGCAATCTGTCAGCCCGACCATTCCATTGTGGCCGTAAATCCAAATCTGAGCCAACGGCCCAGATCCCGCCATGCGTTGCCATCTCACCCGTCAGATCCCACCGCCGCCGCCACACCCAGGCCTGCCATGTTAGCCCTAGCCACGTCAGCAGCCACATCAGCCCTAGTGCCACATCAGCGCCACGTGGTCATGCCACGTTAGCAAAATCCAACCCCCGGGTGCCACGTCAGTAGTGCCACATGTTAGCACCTCGATGTGCCACGTGAGCCCTAACCCGCCGTGTCAGCAGCCCTCTACACTATTCCGTGGACCTGGTCCACCATGAACCCTTCTCTGCTGTGCACCCAGTCCACAGCACAGTGCAATTTTCAAATTTCAAGATTTTCTTTAGAATTTATTTTCTAAGAGCCCGTTCTCCTCCGTTCTAGCTCCGATTGACACTGTTCTTTTTTCTAAAACCATGTAAAATCGAGTTCTACCTGTTGGTTCTGGTTTCAAGGTTCTTGGAGTTTATTTGCTTATTATTTTATTTGTTTTTATTGTTTTAGTCGCTTTATATCTCATTAGATTCTGATTTCGGAGGAGCAGGAGCGACACCAGAAGACCCCGAGTACCTCGCTGAGCATAACCAAGGCAAGTCATGTCCTTTGATCATGTTGAACCCAGATTTTAATCTATTATTTATCTACTTTGTTTTAAATTATCCTACATCGCTAGTTTTAATACAACCTTTGTACTTGGTAGTTATTATCCCATTTGATTAAACTCCTCCTTGATAATTTGGAATGCCATGATGTCATTGTCACCATAGGTTGAAAAATTACATAGTGATGTTATGCTAGATGTCACGTGGATTGTACAACTAGAATGCTTAGCATTGCTTATTTTACGAAACGGTTTATCGTCGCATGTGAATATTTAACTTGACTTAATGAAATATGGAACCGTGGTTGGTGCCATGATTATTAAAATTTGTGCGATAACATTGGTGTGTCATTGGCGTGGTTATACAAACTTGATTTTTCACTCAGGTGAGTGATCGTGCAGTAAAGAGGGAAGTGCAGGTTCACTTTGTGGGATGTCGCAGTCTCGCCCGGGCAATATTAAGGACTTAACTTTATACGCCATTGATCTGATCTTTATCGTGCAAACCACGTATCTAGTATGGGATAGACCTGGCTGATTAATTTGGGATATTTCAATTTTAATCTCGCCATTGTGATGAGCATGGTTGCTGATTTCCATGAGGTGTAAGGGGAGTGAGATGCGAAACCCTAGCGGGCGGGATCGAGTTGAGGTTGAACTTTGTAAATGCCTTGTTATGATTTTCTTAGATCAAGGCTAATCACATCGTGTGGGTACAGTTGTGCAACCTCTACAGAGTGTAAATGTATTTGAATAGCCGTGTCCTCAGTCATGGATAATCTCGGTGATTTCACAAGAGGTATAGTGATTTCATATAAACTTGTGGTTTATGGTTGGAGAGTGAACAGTTAGTTTACTATTGGTTTAGCTTGTGAATGGGAGGTCACGAGTGTCTTATTTAATTCGCTTGTTTATTTATTACTATTGTTTTTATTTAAAGTATGCTTTCAATCTATTATTCATATTTACTCTGAAATATCATTTTATGCAAATTAACCTTTCAGCTATCTATTGGTAAGCCTTGCATACTATATTGTATTCATTTATTACAAATGACTTGCTGAGTACCAATGTACGCATGGCTTTACGCAATTGTTGCTCAGTTGAGGAGGAGTATTACCAGCAGGAGGTACCAGAGGGAGAGTACTTCGACAACTTCATGGATTAGGATTTCGCTCCCCAGTCAATTAACTGTGGGCATGTCGAATGTCTTCTACGCTTATTTTATTCTTTTCGCTGCTAGATTTTAAGTCCTTCGGGCTAGTTATATTGTAAGCTTGACCATAAAATCGTACTTTGGATATTTATCGATATTTGAGGTGTTGCTTTATTTTAGCGTGTGTATGGTTGTGATTATAGTGATTCAGAGGATGAGAGTAGTGAGCCTTATTTGTCAGGACCCGAGTAGGAGCCTTTAGATTAAAGAGTGCGAGTAGAACGATGGATTTTATTTGCAGTCGTGTGTGATGTGAGCTGCAAATCTTGCCCTTAAAAGTATTATATTGCAATCATGTCAATCTTTTATTGGAGTTATTTTCCCGGTTTTGTTGTTAGCCCTTTTTCGGCTAAGTGTTGTTTAGCCTAGGTTGCCATTAGAGAACCCCCTTGGACGAGTTTACCCCTCTTTTCCTGTGCTTTTTCCTCTCACCTTTTGTGCCTGGGAAAGTCAGCAGTTGGTTCCCTTTTCAGAGCAGCAGCAAGATGGTTGATACCAGGAACTCCGCAGGTCATGATCAGGCAATGTTAGATTGTGGGAGCAGACCAGTAACCTTGACTAGTTCAGACGGGAGTAAAATAAAGTTTGCAGCCAGCATGAATCAACCAGAGAAAGTCATGGTTTGCCAGAGCAAAGTAATCAAGTTAGAGGATGTAACATCCTCTTTTTCTAAAGGTTTTAAAGTCCAGAATTTAAAAATGAATTTTAAAATTTTTCTAGAAATTAATTAAGCTTAAAATGAATTTTTAGAATTTAAAATGATTTAATATAATTAAAAAATACTTTAACATAATTTAAAAATATTTTATTTGAGTTCCCTATGTCGCAAGGAATTTTTTGGTATTTTTGGTGAATTTTTAGGATTTATTTGCTATTTTTCTAGAGCATGTTTGGATTTTATTTGATTTCTGGAAAAAGAAAAGAAAAAGAAAACCCACGGGCCACCACGTGTCAGCCATCCACCTCCCCACGCGTCGGCCATCCGCCCCGCCCCTGCCACGCATTGCCAATCCCCCTCACACCCCACCGCCGCCAACCCTAACCCTAGCGCGCCGCACTCATGCCGTCCGATTCTCCTTGCTCGCATCCCGGCCGTCCGTGTGTCCTAAGCCGAACCCACCTCCGCGCCCGCGCCGTATCCGATCGAGCCGCCTTGGTTCATGTGTTATAAACATCGTCGCTGCCTCGGTTCGTGTGCCTCGCCACCCTGAACCCTCGCCTGGCACCGCCGTCACCGGAGCCGCGCCGCCACCGCCCCGTGCGCCTCCTTCCTCGCCCATCGTCGTCGTCACCTCCCTCATCGAAGCCATCGCCGAACCTCACCGGTGAGCTCCCGCGCCGACCTCGTCGCTCACATCGCCTCCCCCATCGCCGAGCATCGCCTTCTCGGTCTGTATGCCACCGACAGACCCCACGCCCGCTCCCCACCTCGATCACCACGCTCCACCCGGGCCGCACCTGCATCGCGTCCGCGTCACTTCGCACACCGCGCCCGCCACGCGTCGGAAATCCGACGGCCGACGCCCTCAATCCTCGCCGCAGATCTAGATCTGAGCCAGTGGCCCAGATCCCGCCACGCGTCGACATCTCCACCGCCCGATCCCGCCGCCGCCGCCTCTGAGCCGTCCACGTCAGCCCTACCCACGTGGCAAGCCATGTCAGCCCTAGACCACGTGGCATGCCACATGTCACACCACGTCAGCTGCCACGTCAGCAAAAACATGTCGCCCGCGCCACATCAGCTGCCACGTCAATAAAAACCCACCGCTCGCACCACGTCAGCGCCACGACAGCATGCCACGTCACCAGCCATGTGTCAGCACCAGCGTGCGCCACATCATCACCCGTGCACTGTTCCATATACCCGGTCCACCATGAACCTCTCTCCCCCATGAACTCGGTCCACAGCACAGTAACTTTTTTGATTTTCCTGTATTTTCTTTAGGGTTAATTTTCTGAGAGCCCGTCCTCCTCCGTCCTAGCTCTGTTTGACCCCGTTTCTTTTTCTAAATTCATCTAAAATTGAGCTCTAGCTTTTGGTTCTGGTTTCAAGATTTTTGGAGTTCATTTGAATTTTATTTGATGTGTTTTTGTTGTTTCGGTCATTTTCTCTCTCGTTAGATTCCGATTCCGGATGAGCAGGAGCTACGCCCGAAGACCCCGAGTACCTCACTGAGCATAACCAAGGCAAGTTGTATCCTTTGATCATGTTGAACCCAGTTTGTAATCTATTATTTAATTATTTTGTTTTACTTAACATTGCATCACTATTTTAATACAAACTTTGTATATGGTAGTTACCGTCCCATATTGAATTACCCCGCCTTGATAATTTGAATGTCATGATGCCATTGTCATCATAGGTTGGAAAATTTACTAGTGATGCTATGCTAGATGTCACATGGATTGTACGATTAGAATGCTTATCCTGCTTAATTTACGAATGGGTTTATTATCGTATGTGAATAATTAATTTGACTTAATGAGATATGAAACCGTGGTTGGTGCCACAATTATTAAAATTTGTGTCATGACATTGGTGTGCTTATCCGAACATGGTCTTTCACTCGGGCGAGTGATCGTGCAGTAAAAGGGAAAGTGCAGGTTCACTTCGGGGGATGTGGTAGCCTCGCCCAGGTAGACTTAAGGGCTTAACTTTGTGCGCCATTGATCTGAGCTTTATCGTGCAAACTACATGTCTAGTATGGGGTAGACCTGGCTGATTAATTTGTAATATTTCAATTTTGATTCTACCATTATGATGAACATGAATGCTGATTTCTATGTGGCGCAAGGGGAGTGTGATGCGAAACCCTAGCGGGCAGGATTGAGTTGAGGTAGAGTATTGTAAAGGCCTTGTTGTGATTTCCTTAGGCCGAGGTTAATCACATCGTGTGGGTATAGTTGTGCAACCTCTGCAGAGTGTAAAACAATTCAAATAGCCACGTCCTCGGTCATGGACAATGCTCGGTGATTTCACACGTGGGGTAGTAATTTTATTTAAACTTGTGAGTTATGGTTTGGTTAGTGAACAGGTGTTCACTTTTGGATTAGCTTGTGGATGGGATGTCTACAAGTGGTTTACTTCAACTCCTTTGATTATTTATTATTATTATTGTTTTTCGTTAAAGTTTGCTTTCAATCTATTTATCATATTTTATCTTGAAATGTCATTTATATAAATTAACCTTTCAGCCTTTCATTGGTAAGTCTTGTATAATATATTGCATTCATTCGTTACAGACGACTTGTTGAGTACCAATGTACTCACGGCTTTACGCCATTGTTGCTCAGTTGAGGAGGAGAAGTATTACCAGCAGGAGGTACCAGAGGGAGAGTACTTCGACGACTTCACGGATTAGGACTTCGCTCCCCAGTCGATTGCCTATGGGCATGTCGAATGGTTTCTATGCTTATTTTGTTCTTTCCGCTGCTAGATTTTAAGCCCTTCGGGCTAGTGATATTGTAAGTTTGGTCATAAGATCGTACTTTGGATATTATCGATATTTGAGGTTTTTCTTTATTTTAGCGTGTGTATGGTTGTGATTACATCTATGTTCGACTGTGTGCACTAGCGTGATTCTAGATTAGTGTAGTTTACACAGAGAGTCCAAATTTGCATATTCAGATCTCGACAAAGAAGAATACGAAAAGGCCAAGAACTAGGTGCGAACCCCCAGTTGGCTGCCTGTGGGCATGTTTTGTGGGTCCCACATGTGTGCTTCATTTTCACTGCTGCTTTTATTGTTTTCGGTCTGATCGGCCCATGTGTGAGTCTTCTATTATATTTACGCTTTCGCATGATATGTACTTTAATGTTCAGTAATGTATCTGTGAGCACTATCTACTAATCCAGGGAATAGTGCGGTGGAATCACAGAGAATTCTAGATTGTAAATCCGGATCCGACACAACCAAACCCTAGTTTCACACTTGGAGGCTCAAGTGCAACATTTACATATATCTTTCTCCAATAACTTTTATATAGCGGAGGTTCACATGAAATCCTAACATGTCACGAAGTGGATACAATCCACAACACTCGCCCAAGGAAACTCATTAATTAACCTACTGCATAACTAGTTTTTTCACTCACGCACACTTTTCAAAGTGTCATTTTCAACCTTGGCTCCGATAGCCCAAATATATCGTGTCTTGTCCTCCGCGAGTCTCCTTGACCTAATCTACTTAGGCCTCCACCGCGGTTTAGCAAACTACCTCCACCGCAGCTTCGTAGACTGCTCACTTTTCCAGTTTTGGGCAAATGACTACATTGCCCTCAACTGATGTTTCCCAAGTTCCGCACCTCAAAGCATTGCCCATGTTTCATCACCTTTCATTTGTCCCCAATGACTTCTTGCCAAGCTTCTCATGTATTCGAATCACACTGAACCATCCTAGCTTGCAAACGGGCCTAAGCCCAGTCCATACCTCGCTATTGACCATAGTTGACTCCTAAACTATCTGCACAATAATAGACCAAGCAAACCATTTTCATATACAAATTCATACCAACTTGACCCTCATTAGTCCATGAAAGCAACATGCAACATGTATGCAATCAACTCAAAACACTTAGAATCAACCATAACTCACTTCTAGCAAATTCTAATATAGTTCACTTAAACATATCTCACATAACCTAATTGGACCTTCTGATTTCAATATGGACCTTCCTATTTACCTATCTCCATAATAAACCCTCACAGACCGAAGTCTGATTCGATGGTCCATTTCAATTCAGAGCTCTCGACTGTGCATACACCAAAACTTGAACTCCCTGACCATAGTCCGATTTGATAATCCATTTCAATTCAGACCTTCTCACCACATATACATCAGGATTTAAGCTTCCTGACCATGGTCCGATTCGACATGAACCTTCTGACTTGCCAACATACAAACTTTATAAAGAGAATTCCCCAAAACTAAACTCAAACTATGACAACCTTTTGATCACAAAATCAATTACCCATCACAAACCATATAGTTTCCTCCACATGGCTTCACACTTTTATTTCTGGGGAGAAAGCTTTCGCTCACTTGCTACAAACTATAACGCGTGGCATGATCAGTTATTTTTTTTGAAACGATGTCACCATCATTTGTGGTGATCTGTTCATCATTCCAATTATTGTACAAGTCATCAGTAGCAAGAAGTCTGGTGCCGCTGGTGTTACATATACATGTTATGCATGGAATTCCAACTGAATGGGACAACCAAAGCTACCCAATACGGCAAAGTCTCTTGTTCGGTTCCCGTTACGTGCAACACACGGCATGCTCAGCTGCTGTCAAGCATCAGGACAGTACTGCAGAGTATATCCAATCCAGGCGATTGCAGTCCAAAGTAAAGCTACCAAATGAAGTCCAGTCTTCGCGTACATCCCGGATAGATGGAAAATGTTAAGGACAGTACCACAGAGTATATCCAATCTAGGCGACTGTGGTCCGAACTCCAAAGGCAATTCAGGTAAAAGTTTCAGATTTTCAATGGGACAGGTACGTAGCTCAGGACTGGAGGTTATTAAGGTTACTAAGGACTGGAGGACTGGAGGTTTCAGATTTACTGATTTCATTTGGTTTTGGAAGTTTAATTGAAGCGTCTCTATGCAAGATTCAGAACTTGGGCGTACTACAGTGAGTCAGTGAATGAAAAAGCATACTTGTTTACACTCTTAGTCTAAAGTACTGTATGTACAGCAAAAGAGGCTGAACGATTCCTCAAGCAATTAGCAACAAATTAAACCCTACTCATGTACAAGTGAAGTTTGCTCTTCAGCTTTTGTCCCTTATTTTTTTTCTATTTCTGTGGAAAAAGCTGTCGCACACTTGCAATCAGTTATAACGCATGGCATGATCAGTTATTTCTGAAACCATGACATCATCAATTTTAGTGACCTGTTCATCACTGGAGTGTACAAGTCATCAAAAGCAAGAACCATGGCTCCACTATGTTACAACGTTTAATGAATTCCAAATGATTCGGACAACCAAAGCTACTCAGTATCGTAGAGTTCTGTCTTCGGTTCTAGGCTTGTAGTACGTACAACACATGGCATGATCAGTAGGTGTGAAGGATTTATGCATGGAATTCCAACAGGATGGGACAACCAAAGCGACCCAAACCCAATGTGGTAAAAGTCTAGTCTTCGGTTCCAGTTACATGTTATGCATGGAATTCCAACTGGATGGGACAACCAAAGCTATCCAATTTGGGGGCACTCATTTTAGTGATGACTTCTGACTTTTGGTTGAAATTTCATTGTAGCTGACTTTTTTTTACTGTAGTTGATTTGACTTTTGAGCATAATTAATTTAAAAAAATATAAAAATAGAAAAAACATGTTAACCCATTAGGGACAATACAAAGGAGCACGGAAAAAAAAGAAAATACAAAAAAGCTTAAAATATCTAAAAAAATTCAGAAAAAGATGAAATACTGAATAGTGAAAAAAAAACAGAAATAAAAAAAAAGTCGAAACAAGCGAGGTCTGGTGTTCGGTTCTAGTTACGTGCAACACACGGGAAGCTCAGCTGCTGTCAAGCATCAGGACAGTACTGCAGAGTAGTACCCAATCCAGGCGATTGCGGTCCAAAGAAGATTCAGAAAAAAAAAAACAGAAGAAGTTTGAAAGGGCCAGTGAGCTGGGGACTGGAGGTTATTTAGGTTGGAAAATCTGAATTGAATATACTTTACTGAATTCATTTGGCTTTACAAGATTGATTGAATTGTCTCTATGCAAGATTTTTACATCTTTTTAAATCGTACAATATTCAGAAACTTAGGTGTACTATAGTGATCCAGAAAGCATATGTTAGTGATATGCCCTAGAGGCAATCATAAAGATGATTACATCACTTCTATGTTTATAATCTTTTGAATAATATGTTATTTTGTCCTTGAAAAAATATCTTTCATATTGATCAACAAGTATGTGATTTGTTTGTAGAACTTTTTATTTCTATTTTGATGTTATTCTAAATTATTCTTGATCTTATATCATTATGTAGGACAATTATAATTTACATATCAGTATATATATTAATTGATGATCATATTTCATGAATCATGGATATGAGATATCAAATCAATAATGTGGACACATGTTAAAGAACATGATGTTGATTTGACCCACTATGAGACACTACGGGAATTGTTATATTCTTAAGTCTCTTCAGTTGGTCTCATACTTAGTGCATATAGGATTTTTAGATCTGAGTTCGTCATTACTTTGTACATGTGTAATAGTTTACTTAGAGGTTACTAAACACTACTCTGTGACTGGGTAGTCATAAAGATAGTTTTCGGATTTACTATGAAACATGCGTAGAAATATAAGCAATCAAGATGGAATTTGCCCCTCCTATATAACAGGAGAGATATCTCTGAGCCCCTCGATGTAGTTGGATTAAGAAAGTGTATGACTATACCGAATGTGGTAGAAAGATCAATTACAGCTGAGTAATCCACTACAGATTCGAATGAAGAATCAAGTTATCATAGAATGGCATACTTCTCGCCTTGAGTTCGATCTGGTATCATGAGGCAAAGGGATTGATACAAAAGCAATATATAGGTTCGTTCGACATGATCTTTATGTATGTATGAGAGTCGTTATGTCTTGCTACAAATCTCTACCGACTTATAGACCGAAAAGGAGTTTTTGGCCCATGACCAAATATATACAAACCTACAGGGTCACACACTTAATGGGTTGAAACGATAAGAGTTCAGATGATAGTCTCCGAGTGAGATACGATTTCTACTCGTATCGGATAAGAATCCGATTGGAGGCGCTATAAGGAGAGGTGCGGAGGATGAGAGAGGCATCCCGAAATACACCCATCAAAATCCTAGCCTTCACCTTTCATAACCCCTACCATACGCACTGGTGCTAGCACACCAACGTACGGTGTTCCCTCCCTGGACATGTGGACCTCGGTAGAGGCGCTGCTACGACTGTGGTGCTGGTCGTGATGATCATAAGGAGGAGACAGTTGGCCGAAGGACGATCGACTGTCTCCACTACACCGACGCGCTCTTCATTGAATCGGCTGCTTCAACTCTACTTCTGCTGCACTGCACGAGTAGTGGTAACGATCTATGATCTCTTACTCACATGGTTTTCTGATTTACGTAGTAGAAAAATTTTAATTTGCGCTAATGTAGTCTACCTGTATCCTATCAGCATATTTGTTGTACTCGTAATCTAAGTATTGTATCTACAGACAAAGAATCTGACGGATGCGTCAAGCAATTAGCAAAAAACTCAAACCTTTCTCATGTACAACTAAAGTTTGTTTTTTTAAGCTGTTGTCGCTTATTTCTTTTAACAGATGGAGTGCGTTTAAAAGTCAAATGGTAAAGTGCTTAAGAGTTATTTTTATCTTTCCGTTAAACAAATGAGTTACTGAAAAATTTCTCTGCACATATGTTTTTAAAAAACTCTTATGCGGTGCTGCATGACAAATATACTAAAATCGATGACAAGTCTTTTAGAGTTGCTAAAAAAATGCTAAAAATTCTCAAAAAAAAACATCTGGCCTTTAGTTTAGTAGGCCCTAATTTTAGAGGTTTAGATTTGATAGCTGACTTAGAGATATAAGAATCTATTTACATTTATACTAATTATACACTTAGAGAAAGGTAGTCATCTATCTGGCGGACCCATCATATATCGCTCAGTTTAAAAAAAAAAAATCTATGTTAAGTGTGGACCAAATTAAGAAAAATTCAGAATAAAAAATAAAGAAAATTAGCAATTGATTTTCATTTAACTTAAATAACTAAAATTCGGGATAATATTAAATAAAAATTAGCAAATTAAAAGAAATAGTCCATATCAAGTACAATCCAAATGAACTAAAATTCAAAATAAAAATAAACGAAAATTAGCAGTTTGATTTTCATATGAATTCTAAAGTAAATCCCTAAAAACAAAATTTTGGAATAATAAATAAAAACAGAAATAGGATTTTTATATGAATTTCAGCCTAAAACTAAAAAGAAATCCATGGTAAGTATTATCCAAAAGTATGTTGTTGTAGGGGTGGCCCCCACCTAAACCCAACCGGCCTGTTAGAAATACGTAAGTATCGAGTGAGGCATGTATAATGACGTAAATGCCCTGAAGAGTATTCTTGTAAAGATGCTCATCGTAAGGAGATATATATGTGACGCTAGCCATAGGGAGAAGGCACATTTCACCTAACTCCCCACTACCATACTCTCTCTCTGTTTGGTCTGTAGCCACAACAGTTGGCGCCGTCTGTGGGGACGACAGGAGCAAGCCTCAAGATCTCAAGGAGGATGGCACCGAAGAAAGCTTCATCATCGGCGGCGAAGAGGAAGGAAGGGGTCACGGCGAGGTCCCGCGTCAGCACCAGGGCTTCGACATCGATGGTCGCGGAGGTGAACGACGATGCTCACCACACAATGGTCGACTCTAACACCGCCGATGCAACGACCAACCCCAGCATCGCCGACGTAACGGCCGACTCCGACACCGCCGACCGACCCCGCCACTGCCGACGCAACGACCGACCCCGCCATCGCTGACGTAGCGGCTGACTCCAACACCGCCGACGCAATGACCGACCCCGCCACTGCCGATGCAACGACTGACCCCCGCCATCGTCGATGTAGCGGCCGACTCCAACACCGCCGACGTAGCGGCCAACTCCGGCACCGCCGACGCAACGGCCGACTCTAGCACCGCCGACACAACGGTCGACCCCGCCAACGTCGACGCAATGGCCGACCCCACCATCGCCGACGTAGCGATCGACTCCGCCAACTACGACGGCACCGGCCGGGCGACAGGGGGTGGTAACGTCGGCGCCCGCGGAGGCACGACCATCATCCTCACCCCTGGTGCAGGAGCGCTGAGCGGCCCCGGCAGTAATGTGGGCCGGGTCAGCGATGCGGGAATCTACCACACCGACGTGGCGAGTAACTAGGCGGCGGTCGTGGATGTCCTGCCAGCGCAACCGGGTGCGCCGCTCGCTTCGGCTACGCCGGTAGTGGAGAGCGCCCTGCTGACGGCCCTCTACATGCTCCAGCGGGAGCTAGCGGATCTCCGCGGGACCGTGTAGGCTATGCAAGAGGCTTGGAGCCCGCAGACCCTGCCGGTCGTCGCGCTGGGGACCCGCCTGCAGCAGCTGCAGCGAAAACCCCCATAAGCTTAGATTATCAACGTCATCTCCGGAGGTCACCTTCGCCGCAACCAAGGCAGGGAGTAGCCCAGGGTGAAGTCACCTTCGCGCCTGCCGACGCCCGGGGCGTGGAGTTTCCCCACCAAGACCCTCTGCTCATCCGAACTGACATTGCTAGCTGTGATGTTAGGTGCGTCCTTATTGACGGAGGTAGTTCGGCGAACGTGCTTTTTGCAGAGGCCCTCGACCGCATGGGGATTCCTTGAAGTCGATTGAAGCCATCGAGGGCCCCGCTACACGGTTTTGGGGGCCAACCGCTAAGCACATTGGGCCAGGTATGTCTCCAGGTCTCCTTTTGTCAGGGCGATAACGTCAGGAGTGAGGACGTCATCTTCGATGTTGCGGACACCCCAAGCCCGTACAACGCCATTCTGGGCCACCCCGTCCTCAACTCCTTCAGGGCGGTCTCGCATCATGGCTTCTTGTGTATGAAGCTCTCAGGTCCGCGGGGCGTCATCACTATCTTCGACGACCAGGACCTCGCCCGACGCATGGAGATTCGTACCAGGAGCCCCCACCGCAGGGTGCACACCCTCACAGACAAGCTCAAGGCGGACGTACCATCCGCCCCGGGGTGGACTCCCAAGCCCCGACCAGAGGGTGGAGTCAAGAGGGTACCTCTCTAGGCCAACGGTCAAGTCGTCTCCATCGGAGAAGGCTTCCCCCCGGAGGTGGAGCAAGGTCTACTCCGGGTTCTCCGGAACAACGTAGATGTCTTCGCATGGACCCCGGATGACCTCAAGGGCGTGGACCGCTCTCTCATCAAGCACAACCTAGCGGTCCGCCCGGATGCTAAGCCGGTCAGGCAAAGGCTTCGGCGTATGTCCGTCGACTGGAGCAAGCAGCCAAGGTGGAAGTAGTGAAGCTTCTTCAAGCTGGAGTCATCCGCGAGGTCCAACATCCGGATTGGTTGGCCAACCCGGTGTTGGTGAAAAAAGCTAACGGTGCTTGGCGTATGTGCATCGACTTCACTGCCCTCAACAAGGCATGCCCGAAGGATGACTACCTGTTACCACGGGTAGATCAACTGGTCGATGCCACCGCCGGCTGCGAACTCATGAGCTTCTTGGACGCTTACTCCGGCTACCACCAGATCTATATGGCTAAGGATGACGAAGACAAGACCAGCTTTATCACTTCGATAGGGACATACTGCTTTGTCCGGATGCCCTTCGGTTTGAAGAATGCAGGTGCAACCTTCACCCGCCTCATCACGCTAGCGCTGACCTCCCAACTGGGGAGGAATGTGGAGGCTTACGTCGACGACGTAGTCGTCAAAACCAGGCAGCTGGCCTCCCACGGCCATGATCTCCAAGAGACCTTCAACAACCTCAGGAAGGCGGGCATCAAGCTCAATCCGGACAAGTGTGTATTCGGTGTGCGGGCGGGCAAACTCTTGGGCTTTCTAGTGTCCGAGCGCGGCATCCAGGCCAACCACGACAAGGTCGACGTGATCCTCGCTATGGAGCCGCCCGAGACGACAAGGGAAGTCCAGAGGCTCACTGGCCGCATGGCCGTGTTGAGCCGCTTTTTGTCCAGGGCAGCAGAGCGGGGCTTGCCATTTTTTAAGACCCTTGGCGACCGTGATGGGTTTTGTTGGGACGGCGATTGCGCCAACGCCTTCGACGACTTCAAGAGGCGTCTCGCAAACCTCCCCACCCTGGTCACCCCGACGCCAGAGGCTCCCCTCTTGCTCTACCTTGCTACCTCAGCGACAGCGGTCAGCGCCGTCCTCGTCCTCGAGGAGGGCGCTCTTCAACGCCTCGTGTACTTCATCTCCAAAGCCCTACAAGGCGCCAAGATGCGGTACACGGAACTTGAGAAGCTGGCTTACGCGCTGGTCATGGCCTCAAGAAAGCTCCAACACTACTTCCTGGCTCATCCAATCACCGTGCCGTCCTCATTTCCCCTGGCGGAGATGTTGCACAATAAAGAGGCCACGGGACGTATTGGTAAGTGGGTAGTCGAGCTTGCACCGTTTTCTCTGACGTATGCCTCGCGAACAGCGATCAAGTCCCAAATCCTGGCGGACTTCCTCGCGGAATGGACTCTCTTGACCCAGCACGCCCAGCAGCCGAAGGACCCAGTGTGGATGCTTGACACTAAAAGAGACTATGGCGTTTCCGGCGTAGGCGTGGGCGCCGTCGTCACTACGTCGGGACAACACCGTCTGTTGTACTCGGCGCGTCTTGCATTTCCTGCCACCAACAACACCGGCGAATATGAGGCGCTACTCTTCGGCCTCGCAAAGCTTAAAGCCCAGGGCGCGCGACGAGTGCTCGTCCACACGGACTCACAGCTGGTGACGGGTCAGGTGGACAAGTCATACCAGGCTAAGGATCCTGAACTGGCTAACTACCTAGCAGCCGTGCGAGCCAAGGAGTGGCATTTTCTGGGCGTCACGGTCAAGGCCATTCCCCGGGCAGAAAATGAGCAGGCTGACATTCTCGCAAAAGCCGCTAGCCAACAGCTGCCCACTCCTAAAGAAGCGTTCTACGAGGTCCTGCCTGCGGCGGCCATCACGCAGGACAATCGCGACGCAGCCCTCGTCCACCGGATCACCCAGCAGGGTGATTGACGAGAGCCCATTTATGCTTTCTTACAGGTGCTCGACGGAGTGCTATACAAAAAAGGGGTCTGCGCACCGCTTCTACGGTGCCTCTCGCACGAGGAAGGAAAGCACCTCCTCGTAGAAATCCACTGTAACATCCCAAAAATTTTATTCATTTATAAAAGTATTTTTCTGAATCTATTGGTTTTTCCTGGATTTTATTCCAAGCCTGATTTAAGAAAAACTAAAATTTCTATTTTATAAAAGCCAAAAAGAATTTATTGCATTTCATGGAAGTCAATAAATGTAATTCTTTTTCCTAAAGTCAAATCTGTAAATACTTTAATTTTCAGGAAATTATAAAGATTTAAAACCCTCCCTTTTAAAGTCATTTTTTGTTTGTGAGAAAATCATTTATCAAAATGGGTTAAAAATATTTTTATTAAGTCTCAAATAATCCCAGAAGGTTCTCCAAATTTTTCTGGATTTTTCAAAATTTATTTGGTATTTTTCTGAGTATTTTAAAGCTTTCAACTCTTTTCTGGAAAATCAAAAGAAAATAAAAACCGTAAAACCCTCCCGGGGCCGACACTTGTCACCCATCGGGCCGAACCCGCGCCGCTGGATCTTTTCCCCGCCGTCCGATTCAACTTACCGTTTCATCCCGCCTTCCCTCCCTCCGCGTGGAACGCGTGGCTAGAATCGAGCTGCTCACCTCACCGCCCGAGCCAATCCCAGCCGTTCGCGGCCACTTACCGCTTCACCCGCTCTCCGTTTCCCTTCGCCCGGCACGTGGCGTGATCCACACTACCCCCTGTTGCCGATTTCGATCTCGATCGTTCCCCGACACTTAAACACTCAATCGGCTCGGATTCTCTCACGGTTGTCGGATCACATTGTGACCGTCCCCGTTCACTTACCCCTTCGCGCAACACCCGACGGCCCCGATCTCCTCCTCCTGCCACATGTCGCTGATCCAACCACCACCCTATTCCTTTCCTGTTTCTCTCTCTCGTTGACGCTTGCGCTCCGCCTGTCAGGTCCGTCTTCCCCACCCCTTTCCTTTCTTCTCCGTGCGATCCCCACCTGTTGCCGCCATTGATGCCGAAAACCGAAGCTTTTAAAGCTTCGGTTTCCTTCCCAATTGATGTCCTGCGCCGACTGCAAATTGCAATTACCTCTCCACCGTGTCCGTTGCAGGCATAATTCTTCCCAATAACGCGCTCCTTCACCGTCACATTGATCCTCCCCGGCCGTTCCGAAACCGGCGGATTGTGCGCAGCCGTTACCCCCTCCCCAGCCTATAAAAGGACCTCCCCGAGCACCCTCTACTCGCACCGCCTCCCCCCTCGCCCCTCAAATTGAGTCCCGGAGCCCGCAGCACCTCCCTACGCCCAATTTCCTCTCCGCGGCTTCAAACACTCCAGCGAGCAATCGCCGCCGCCTCAAGCTTCCCCGAGCTTCACCAACACCACCCCGACGTTGCTCGTGCCCCGGCGATCCCCGACGACCACTTCCCCGAGCTTCTGCGCCACCGGAGCTCCTCCACCGCCGTGAAGCCCTCTCCGACTGCCGCCCCTCTCCGCCGATCTTCCCCTCCGGTCACCCTTGGACTTCGTGCGAGGTACCAGGACACTCCCCTCACCCTCCCCGTCATTTCCCGTGCATCGGTCAGCGCCGCCGCCCACCGGAGCTCCGACGACCCTCGGGCCCCGAGCGCCACCGCCGGCCGCCCTGCCTCGTCAGCCGTCGGGCTGAGGTGGCAGCAGACGTGGCCGCCAGTTGGGCGCCACACCAGCGCCACCCGGGCGCCTCCCCACCACCCCGCGCGTGCGCAGCCACGTCGGCATGTCGCCGTGACATGGCAGCCATGAGGCGGCCACGTGGTGCCAAGTGGCAGCCACGTGGAGGCCACGTCAACACCCCTACCACGTCAGGCCTACCGATTTTTATTTAAATTCGAAAATCCTTGCTGACGTCATGCTGACGCTATAAAACCGATTTTCCCGTATGAAATTAATTCGGCCGAAATTATAATTCAGAGGTGACGTCATAAACCAGATTTTCCTTCAGAAAAATAATTCGGGCTGACGTCATAAATGTTTTTCAGTTTAAAATTAATTCCAAAAATTGAGTATTTTTCTTTTAAATATATTTAAAACTTTGGGAGGCTATAACTTTCTCATTTTAACTCCAAATTGACCCGTTTAAATTTCTAAATTTTTCTAAAAGCATGACCTATCCATTTCTGGCATCATTTTGAAATTTTGAATTTATTTGAATTTTTTTTTTTGAATTTCTTTTGATTTGGCTCTTTACGTTAGATTTTGACGATTCCGGAGAGTTCGAGTTCGACGATCCTCAGCAGGACTTCGATCAAGGCAAGTTACACCTTTGACCATGTTGAACCTAATATTTCAAATTTATTTATATTGTTTTACTGTATATGCATGCGTACTTCTATTCAAATTTAATTTAAATTCAGTTTAAATGTTAGATATACTCAGAATCCTTTGTATACGGCCAATTTGAATCTTGAATTCATATACTTTGTCATCCTAGCTGAAAACTAGTTAGTACCATAGTATTGACTAGAAATTTTATAGAAATGCTTAGCCTGACTAAGTATAATTTTAGGTGGGATCAATCTTTCACATGAAACGACAGTTTCTTTTGAAATCTTGACTTCGGTGAGTCAAGGATGGTTTATGAAAATGGTTTTAAAATAAAAATAGAAACTTATAATTTGGACTTAGGCTATTGGTTAGGTGGTAGGGTGCCGGCATGCCTCGTGTTTGGTGACACCTGGTTGATTGTCGTGCATGTGGGTATGTGGTTGAGCCTAAGTCGGATTAAGGACTGTTTCTGTGATTCATTTTACGAAGTCACTTCGTACTACCACAAGTCCGGTATGGGACAGACCTGGCTAAGTAATTTGTGAAGTTCCAAATATAGTTTCGCTATAAGCTGAATGTGAGCGTGGCGTAGGCTGCGAGAAGTCTCACATGGCACAAGAGGGGGCTCCAACTCGTGAATTCGAGTTGTGGTGAAACATTAGTGGCAGCGTAATTATTTTGGCTATGGATCATTGGAATAGCCTTGTCATGAACTCTCCGCCGCACACCTAAAACAGTGTGTTTATCGCGTGGCTCAAGTGAGAGGGAATATCTTGTGGGTAAAGTTGTACACCTCTGCAGAGTTAAAACCTATCCTGGATAGCCGTATCCACGGTCATGGACATGCTGAGTAGAGTTTTCACAAATTAGACTTGGATTTTTATAAAACTTGGACTTTGGTCAAATAACGGTGGTTTTGGTAATGGGCTGGGTGGATTCCCATGGTTAGGTTAGTGTAGGTCGGAGCCTACACTAGCAGTATTACTTGTTCAAAAATACATTTTCATATATTGTATTAAATTCAGCTTTCGTACTTACCTGTTATTGTATTTAAAATTCAAGTACTGCTCTGCGCACAAATAAATTGTTAAGCCTACCTTTGTTACCCCTATGCATGCATCTACTCAGTTAAAATTCCTGGTGTAACTTGCGTAAGCACTTTATGTGCTTACCTTGTGAGTACTTTATGTGCTCACCTTACTAAAACCTATTGCCAGACTTCGAAGGCGACTACGATGGTGAGGACTACTCCAGCGAATAGGGCGCGTCTTACAGTCATTCGCCTGTGGGAGGCTGGATGGGCTGTCCTACTACCTTTACTGTTTTTCCGCTGCTTTCTTTTTTTTCAGTTGGCCTTGTGCCATGTTATTGTAAGACTTGGCCATAAGGCCGTATTTTTGTTCAATAATAAATTGTGGTGATTTTGCATGATATACATTACTGTTGACCCTGTGTGCACTAGTTTTTCCTGGGATAGTGCGATTTACACAGAGGGACTTGGAGTTGTTGTTCCGGGTCCCGACAGAAATGATATCAGAGCAATAATGACCCTAAGACGTGACCTTAGTTAGAGACCAACCCTAAGGATATATCTTAATGAGAAATATCTCTTTTAAAAATATTTCTTTCTTTGCTCAGTCTCTTATCAAAACTGGTTACTAACTTCCTCTCATCTTCAAAATTTTAGATGGAGCAACCTACCCGCGTCTCCCACGGAACCCTTGTCGGACTCTTCGCGGACGACCTGTACGGCCTCATGCAGGAGCTCAACTTCTGTCCGTACCCCCTCTACCAAGGGTATGTAGGCATGTACGGAGACGAGGAGCGCTGGAGGGTGGAAGTGATGATCTTCAAGGATTTTTCAGCCAACGCGGCCATTCACATCTTCGACGCCCCCCTTCCTCGAGCTACCTTCTTCGACGGCGTACAAGATGCAGCCCGAGAGGCCATCCGTGAGTTAAGGCACATCTACGCCCGAGACTTGCTACGCACAGATTTTCGCTACTTCCCCATGAAGACTCCTCTTGGTGCTGCCAGCGATTTCTCATCTACGGAGTACGAGAGCAACCCCTGTCTCATACGATAGGTGGAATTCACCATGCCCATGGATCACATGTACCAGACCACTCTGGATGAGCTGCACACCGCGACCCAGAAGCTCCGTGCAGTAGAAGAAGAACTGGCCGAGCTCCGTGCCGAGGATGCAAACTCCACTACTTCTGAGCCATTTCCAAGGAGGCTCGAGCGTAGCACTAGTGTCTAGAAAACCCTGAGTCTTAGCTTTAAAACGTTATTCGCGAGTTGTAGTCCCTTGTTAACAGCCGCGAGACTATTATAATAAAATAAAAGAAGTTTTATTTGGCTCTTATTTATGGTTTTTCTTGCTTTTGTGTGTTCTTGTTTGTGGGATTGTTACAATAATCTCTCCTTTAGTTCTCTCTCTCCTCTAAATCTGGAAGCTTCAACAGATGGTGAACATATGGAGGAACCCCTGCGACAATGCAAACCCCGGAGCCCAAGGGAGCCAGTCAGCCCCCATTCCACCGCCTCCGCCAGCAGCAGGACCAGATTGGGCTCAGTTGATGGCCAATCAAAATCAGTTGATCCAGTTGTTGGCTCTGACCATCAACAACCCCAAGCTCATCAACCTGCCCAAGCCCCTCCCAATCGGCTTTCAGAGTTCCTGAGGATCAAGCCACCAACCTTCGCCGACAGTGCCGAACCAATGGACGCCGACGACTAGCTCAGGTCGATTGGCAAGAAACTAGATATTTTGTAGTGTACCGATCGGGAGCGAGTCCTGTTCGCCTCCCATCAGCTGAATGGACCCGCGTCTCAATGGTGGGATACTTTCACCGCCTCGCACGCCAATCTGCAGACGGTGATGTGGAATGAGTTCAAGCAGAGCTTTCGCAAAGCTCACATTCCCACCGGCACCATAGCCTTGAAGAAGAAAGAGTTCAGAGCCCTGCGACAAAGAAGCCGTACTGTCAATGAGTATGTGCAGAAGTTCAACCAGCTGGCCCGCTATGCGCCAGAGGATGTGGCCTCCGATGAGGCCAAGCAAGAACGGTTCATGGGCCTGAACGACAACATCTCAGTGCAGCTGATAGCGGCTGACTACACCGACTTGCACCAGCTAGTCAGCAAGGCCATCCGCCAGGAGGGCAAGCATTTGGAGATGGAATCCCGGAAGAGGAGAATGGCGGATCAGAGGAACAACTCTGGAGGTTCTCACAAGGTTCGTAGTGCTCCTCCGCACACGAACAAATTCAGACCTCAGGGCAGCAACTTCAAGACCCAGTTGGGCAAGTTCAAGTCCTCAACCAGCCGCCCGCCGTTCCAAGCCAGCCGCCAGCAATTCCAGACCAACCGCACCCCAACTACCGGTGGCCAGGTGCAGAAGAACAGTCCACCATCGGACGGGGTGATCTGCTTCTACTGCAAAGAACCAGGGCACTATGCCAAGGCGTGCCCCAAGACGATACAAGCGACAGCGACCCCAGGAGCCTCTGAAAGTCAGAACCCCTCAGTAGAAGCCGCAAACCATCATCAAAGGGAGAGTGAACCACGTGACAGTGGAAGAAGCTCAGGCTGCACCGGACGTCGTGCTGGGTATATTTCTTGTCAACTCATTACCAGCATCAGTTCTTTTCGATTCCGGAGCATCGCATTCTTTTGTGTCAAAAACCTTTGTGGATAAGCATGGGTTGGGCATGGTGACTCTTAACAACCCTATGATTGTTCACTCCCCTGAAGCAGAAATTAGAGCAGGGACCTTGTGCCCGAAAGTAGAATTGCTCATAAATGGAACCCGATTCCTAGCCGACCTTTTGGTCTTGAAATCGCAAGGACTAGATGTTATTCTCGGGATGAACTAGTTAGCTAAATATCAAGGCAAGATCAATTGTGCTACCAGATCCATCACCCACACCAATGACTAAGGCATAGAAGTGATCTTCTATCCTCAGATTCCGGAAGCAGAAGAATGTGCCCTCTTTCACATTCAAGTCTTGGAAGAAGTGCCAATAGTACGGGAATACCCAGATGTATTTCCCGAGGAGTTATCAGGAATGCCGCCGGATAGGGAAATCGAGTTTGTGATTGACCTAGTCCCGGGCACCACCCCAATCTCCAAGAGACTATATCGGATGCCTGCTAACGAGTTAGCAGAGTTGAAGAATCAGCTCAAAGAATTGGAAGACAAGGGATACATCTGACCCAGTTCATCACCTTGGGGAGCACCCGTCCTGTTTGTCAAGAAAAAGGATGAGAGTTTGAGGCTATGTGTGGATTACAGAGCACTCAATGATGTTACCATCAAGAACAAATACCCTCTGCCCAGGATCGACGACCTGTTCGATCAGTTGAAAGGGGCCGGTATCTTCTCCAAAATTGACCTACGATCAGGATACCACCAGTTGAAAATCCGTGAAGAAGACATTCCTAAAACTGCCTTCTCCACCAGATATGGACATTATGAGTTCACGGTCATGTCCTTTGGATTGACTAATGCCCCAGCCTATTTCATGAGCATGATGAACAGTGTATTCATGAAATACTTGGACAAGTTCGTGGTGATCTTCATCGACGACATCCTAATCTACTCCAAGAATGAAGAAGAACACGAGCAGCATCTCAGGATAACCTTGGAAAAACTTCAAGAACATCAGCTTTTCGCCAAATTCAGTAAATGTGAATTTTGGCTTAAGGAGGTTGCCTTCCTTGGACATATTGTAACATCTGAAGGAATAGTTGTGGATCCTTCCAAGATAGAAGCAGTGATGGAGTGGAAGCAACCAAAGTCCGTGACAAAAGTCAGGAGCTTCCTTGGACTTGCGGGTTATTACTGTTGGTTCATAGCAGGATTCTCCGAGTTGGCCAAGCCCATGATTCAGTTGTTGAAAAAGGAAAAGAAGTTTGAATGGACGAAAGCTTGTGAACAGAGTTTTCAGACCCTCAAGAAAAGACAAGTCTCCGCACCCGTGCTTGTTTTGCTGGACGTACATAAAGGCTTCGAGGTTTTCTGTGATGCCTCTCGCCTTGGCTTAGGCTGTGTATTGATGCAAGAAGGGAAGGTAGTAGCCTATGCATTGCGCCAACTCAAGCCTCATGAATGCAATTATCCTACTCATAACTTGGAATTAGCAGCCGTAGTGCATGCTTTGAAGATCTGGCGCCACTATCTTATCGGTAACTGTTGTGAAGTGTACACGGACCATAAGAGTTTGAAATATATCTTCACCCAGGCAGAACTCAACCTGAGGCAGCGAAGATGGTTAGAGCTGATGAAAGACTATGACATTGGTATACATTACCATCCCAAAAAAGCCAATGTTGTGGCCGATGCCTTGAGCAGAAAATCTTATGCGAAGGCAGTTTTATCGGAAGAAGACCAGACCCGACTTCAGGAGGGAGTCGCTCGTCTAAGTCTAAATCCAGTGAATCCAAGCATTCTAGCAATATTGGAAATCCAACCGGCCTTGCCTGATCAGATTAAGAAGGCTCAGAAGGTTGACGAGGATATTCAGAAAATCAAAAAGAATATGAGAAGGGGCAAGGCCCCAGGATTCAGTGAAGATGAGCATGGCACGGTTTGGTTCGAGAACCGCATCTGTGTGCCAAATAATTAGGAGATCAAAACCATGATTCTGAAAGAAGCTCATGACACCTCATACTCGATCCACCCAGGTCGTACCAAGATGTATCAGGACCTGAGGGAAAAATATTGGTGGGTTAGTATGAAAAGGGAAATAGCAGAGTTTATTGAAGCCTGCGACACTTGTCAATGAGTCAAGGCCGAACATCAGAGACCAGCTGAACTTTTGCAACCATTACCAATTTCAGATTAGAAGTGGGAAGAAATCAGTATGGATTTCATAACCGGACTTCCAAGGATGCAATCGGGTTATGACTCAATATGGGTAATCATAGACCGATTAACTAAAGTGGCTCACTTTATACCAGTCAAAACCACTTATTCCGGAAGTAAGTTGGCTGAACTGTACATGTCCCGGATTGTGTGCCTGCACGGCATCCCTAAGAAGATAGTGTCAGATTGAGGAAGCCAGTTCACTTCTCGATTCTGGCAAAAGTTGCATGAAGAATTGGGGAGTAGGCTCAGTTTCAGTACCGCTTACCACCCCCAAACAGATGGTCAAACAGAAAGAGTAAACCAGATACTCGAGAATATGCTAAGAGCTTGTACTCTGGATTTCGGGAACAGCTAGGACTGTTCATTACCCTATGCAGAGTTCTCTTACAATAATAGCTACCAAGCCAGTCTGCAGATGGCACCTTTCGAAGCCTTGTATGGCCGAAAGTGCAGGACACCCTTGCTTTGGGATCAGCAAGGAGAACCTCAAGAAGCTGGACCAAATCTGCTTCAAGATGCCGAAGATAAAGTTAAGAAGATTAGAGATAGAATGAAGATAGCCCAATCTCGACAAAAGAGTTATGCGGACAACCGTCGTCGAGATTACCTTTAAGGTCGGGGACTACGTCTATCTTAGAGTGTCCCCACTCAGAGGAGTCAAAAAGTTTCAAGTCAGAGGAAAGCTAGCACCAAGATACGTTGGACCTTTCAAGATTTTGAACCGAAGAGGTGAAGTCACTTATCAGTTGGACTTGCCGCCTAACATGGCAGGAGTGCACAATGTCTTCCATGTCTCTCAGCTGAAGAAGTGCCTTCGAGTACCCGCAGAGCAAGCCGCATTGGAAACCTTGGACCTTCAAGATGTTCTCACTTATCAGGAGCAGCCAATCAAGATCCTCGAGACTGCAGAGCGTCAGACCAGAAGGAAGACCATCATATTCTGCAAGGTCTAGTGGAGCAACCACACCGAAGACAAAGCCACCTGGGAGCGAGAAGAGGATTTGAAGGCCAGCCATCCCCATCTCTTTTACTAGCCTGTGCAAATCTCGAGGGCGAGATTTCTTTTAAGGAGGGTAGGTTTGTAACATCCCAAAAATTTTATTCTTTTATTAAAGCATTTTCTGAATCCCCGAGCGCCACCGCTGGCCGCCCTGCCCTGTTAGCCGTCGGGCTAAGGTGGCAGCAGACGTGGCCGCCAGTTGGGCTTAGGCTATTGGTTAGGTGGTGGGGGTGCCGGCATGCCTCGTGTTTGGATACCCCTGGTTGATTATCGTGCATGTGGGTATTTGGTTGAGCCTAAGTCGGATTAAGGACCGTTTCTGTGATTCATTTTACGAAGTCATTTCGTACTACCACAAGTCCGGTATGGGACAGACCAGGCTAAGTAATTTGTGAAGTTCCAAATATAGTTTCGCTATAGGCTGAATGTGAGCGTGGCGTAGGCCGCGAGAAGTCTCACATGGCACAAGAGGGGGCTCCAACTCGTGGATTCGAGTTGTGGTAAAACCTTAGTGGCGGCGTAATTATTTTGGCTATGGATATTTGAACAGCCTTGTCATGAACTCTTCGCTGTACACCTAAGGCAGTGTGTTTATCGTGCGGCTCAAGTGAGAGAGAATGTCTTGTGGGTAAAGTTGTACACCTCTGCAGAGTTAAAACCTATCCTGGATAGCTGTGTCCACAGTCATTGATATGCTGAGTAGAGTTTTCACAGATTAGACTTGGATTTTTATAAAACTTGGACTTTGGTCAAATAACGGTGGTTTTGGTAATGGGCCGGGTGGATTCCCGTGGTTAGGTTAGTGTAGGTCGGAGCCTACACTAGCAGTATTACTTGTTCAAAAATACAGTTTCATATATTGTATTAAATTCAGCTTTCGTACTTACCTGTTATTGTATTTAAAATTCAAGTACTGCTCTCCGCACAAATAAATTGTTAAGCCTTCCTTTGTTACCCCTATGCATGCATCTGCTCTGTTAAAATTCCTGGTTTAACTTGCGTAAGCACTTTATGTGCTTACCTTGGGAGTACTTTATGTGCTCACCTTGCTAAAACCTATTACCAGACTTCGAAGGCGACTACGACGGTGAGGACTACTTCAGCGAATAGGGCGCATCTTACAGTCATTCGCCTGTGGGAGGCTGGATGGGCTGTCCTGCTACCTTTACTGTTTTTCCGCTGCTTTCTTTTTTTTCAGTTGGCCTTGTGCCATGTTATTGTAAGACTTGGCCATAAGGCCGTATTTTTGTTCAATAATAAATTGTGGGGATTTTGCATGATGTACATTACTGTTGACCCTGTGTGCACTAGCTTTTCCTAGGATAGTGCGATTTACACAGAGAGACTTGGAGTTGTTGTTCCGGGTCCCGACATCCACGCGAGACTCTGCGGCTCGCATCTGGCGCCGAGATCGCTCGTCGGCAAGGCGTTCAGGTAGGGCTTCTACTGGCCAACCGCCGTTGCTGATGCCCAAGACCTCGTGCGTTGATATCAAGGCTGCCAATGTATGGGGCGGGTCATCCACAGACCCCCGACTGGCCTCAACCCCATTCCCCCCGTATGGCCGCTGGCACGATGGGGCATCGACGTAGTGGGACCTCTTCCTCGGGCCCCAGGAGACTTGCGGTTCATAGTGGTCGCTTTGGAATATTTTTGTAGGTGGCCAGAGGCTATGGCGCTAGCCAAGGTAATTTCGGCAGCCATGCAGCGCTTCCTCTAGCAGAACATCATATGCTGCTTCGGGGTGCCCAAGGAGATCACCGCCGACAATGGCCTGCAGCTTGATTCTGCTCCGTTCAAGGAGTTCTGCGACAATATGGGCATTATGCTCTAGTTCGCTTCGGTCGGACACCCACAGTCTAACGGAGCGGTCGAGCGGGCGAACGGTGCCATCTCCACCGGAGTCCAGAAGCGCCTTGTCGGACTACCAAAGGGAAAGTGACCAACCGAGCTCCACAGCGTCCTCTGGTCTCTCTGCACAACGGCGACATGCCCGACGGGGTTCACGCCGTTCAAACTCCTCTTCGGCGATGAGGCAAAGACGCCCGAGGAGATCAAGGTCGGTTCACGAAGGGTCCTCGCCCAGCCACCAGAAGAAGAGCACCAATTGTCCCTAGACCTCCTCGACGGAGACCGAGTCAATGCCACCCAACACGTCGCCAAGTACGTGTGGCAAATGGTGCGCATGCGTGGCCACTCCGTGTACCCACGAGCATTCCAGCAGGGGGACCTCGTCCTCAAGATGGCACTCCGCACAGACACGGTCGCCAAGCTGGAGTCCAAGTGGGAAGGCCCGTACATCGTTGCGGCAGATTTACAGTGTGGAGCTTATCACCTCGCTACACTTGAAGGGCAGACGCTCCGCCGCACATGGAATGCGGACAGGTTGCGGAGGTACTATGATTAGGCCAGTAAAGGCCAACATGAGGCAGCACCAACACCATGTTTGTTATAAGACGCTTGCTTCTGCAAGCGAGAGATCAAGAAAGCTGATCGTCCAACAACCTTTTGTCGAGGTCTGCCTCCACACGCACTCTACAGAGTATAAATAAGACATAGCGTCGAGGTCTGCCTCCGCACGCACTCTACGGAGTATAAATAAGACGTAGCGTCGAGGTCTACCTCCGCACACACTACGGAGTATAAATAAGACGTAGCGTCGAGGTCCGCCTCCGCACGCACTCTACGGAGTATAAATAAGACGTAGCATCGAGATCCGCCTCCGCACGCACTCTACGGAGTATAAATAGGACGCAACGGGGGGACGGCTCCACGCGCACTCTACGAAGTATAAATAAGACGTAGCGTCGAGGTTTGCCTACGCACGCACTCTACGGAGTATAAATAAGACACAGATGTTCTCTCTATGCACTCTACTGAGTATAAACAAGATGCGGATGTCCTGCGCGCGCGTTGGCGTACCCTCCGAAGCCTAGTTAAGTCGTGGTTGATAGTCCCACGTATTCTCCAGAGTACAAACAAAGATGCGGATATTCTCCCTACGCACTCTACTGAGTATAAACAAGACGCGGATGTCCTGCGCGCGCGTTGGTGTACCCTCCGGAGCCTAGCTAAGTCGTGGTTGATAGACCCACGTCTTCTCCGGAGTACAAGCAAAGACGCGGATGTTCTCCCTGCGCACTCTACTGAGTATAAACAAGACACGGATGTCCAGCGCACGCGTTGGTGTCATCGCCACGCGTACTCTTTCCGAGGATAACCAAGACGTGGTCGATATTCACACGCACTCTACAGAGTATAAACAAAATGTGGCAGAGGCTCGCCTTCGCACGCATTCGGTAGGACGTAGATACAGCACACCACCGGCTTGGCCCCGTGCATGCTCCCGCGCGTTTCTGCGGGGTGCAGAGTAGGCGCCAGCTCCGCTGCCACCACTTCGAAGGGAAGGGGACAGAGCGCGAACGTGTCTACTCCGCTCGCACGTCTACTCCAACTAAGCGTCAGCTCCGCTGCGTGTCTACTTCAACTAGGCGCCAGCTTCACTGTCACCACTTCGAGGGGTAGGGGATGAAGCGCTCGTGCGTCTATTTCAACTAGGCGCTAGCTCTGCTGCCACCACTTCGAAGGGTAGGGGACGGAGGACGATCGCGTCTACTCCGCTTGCGCGTCTACTTCGACCAGGCGCCAGCTCCGCTGCCACCACTTCGAGGGGTAGGGAATGGAGCGCTCGCGCGTCTACTTCGACTAGGCTCCAACTCCGCTGTCACCACTTCGAGGGGTAGGGGACGAAGCGCTCGCGCGTCTACTTCGACTAGGCGCAGCTCCACAGCCAACACTTCGAAGGGTAGGGGACGGAGCGTGATCGCGTCTACTCCGGTCGCGCGTCTAATTCGACCAGGCGCCAGCTCCGCTGCGTGCCTACTTCGACTAGGCGCCAGCTCCGCTGCCACCACTTCGAGGGGTAGGAGACGGAGCGCTTGCACGTATACTTCGACTAGGCGCCAGCTCCGCTGCCACCACTTCGAAGGGTAAGGGATGGAGCGCGATCGCATCTGCTCCGCTCGCGCGTCTACTTCGATTAGGCGCCAGCTCCGCTGCCACCACATCGAAGGGTAGGGGACGGAGCGCGACCGCGTCTACTCTGCTCGTGCGTCTACTTCACTTACA
The DNA here is from genome assembly GCA_036346265.1 of Melocanna baccifera. NCBI lineage: Eukaryota > Viridiplantae > Streptophyta > Magnoliopsida > Poales > Poaceae > Melocanna > Melocanna baccifera. Next base: position 7,073,874 of record CM070710.1, read on the forward strand.
AGGTGCTTCGACCGTTAAGAGAAGTGGAGATGGCTAGAAGACGCTAGCCTCCGTCCTGTCAGCAACTAACTACGCAAGTAGTACGCAGCGAACAGAGTACTCGGAGCAACGGTTGTTTCTTTCATAAAAAAAGAAAGAAGAATAACAAAACAAAACAAAAATTACATCACACAACCGCCGACAGACCTCCTCCAACCAATGGAGGAAATTACCTTCACGGTGTAGCGTTCGTCGCAACAGGACTTTGGCCGTGTCCTCCCCGAGGTAGCCCCAGATCCGGTCATAGAAACTCTGGAAGGCGGGCAGCGTGGTACGGGCGATGCCGAACAATACCCCGGCTCCGGTCGGCACACCCAGATGGGGATCGATCAGCTCGTTCACATGCTCACACCCCCGGGCATGGAGCATGGCAAAGGCGAGACAGGCGCTGGTGAAGCCGCAATGATCGCCGAAGGCTTTAGCACCGCGGAGTGCCAGGCTCGAGCCTTCCTCGATCCGTACCGCGTCTGAGGGGTTGTGCGTAAGGTCTGGCACATCGACGGAAAGGTCCCAGAGGGCCCCCTCCAGTGACTCCATGGCCCTCCACGCCGCCGTTGACGCGTCGCCTAGAGTCCGGTTTCTCTCTTCTAAAGCCGTAGCAAGCTGGATCTTCTCTTCCTCCAGCGCGCTGATTTGCTCAAGCAAGCGCTCCTCTGTTGCGGTGCGCTGGGCCTCTTCGGCGGCGCGTTGCGCCGCCGCCACCGTCATGGTGATTTCCGCCTCCAACATACAGATGCGCTCGTCCTTGGCGGCGTGAGCCTCGTCGGCAGTGCGAAGCTGGTCCTCCAACACCCTCCGCTCGCGAGTGCGAGCCTCCTCCAGAGCCCAGGTGATGGCAACCGTCTAACGGAAGGAAATGAGTGTTCAGTATGTACTCAGCAAGCGGTGTCAATGGCGGGCTCGGGTACCTACCCTCATTTTCGAGGTGCCCAGCGCGAGTGCCAGAAGATCCCCCCACACGATGATAGCGCCCGTCGATCCACCCTGCTGTCGCTGCACTCCACGGCCCTGTCAAGGGCACGAAGCGTCTCCGGATGCGGGATGAAGTCAGACACGGCAAGCCTCGGGGGCCCTGCGATAGCACTAGGTGCCCACATCACGTCTTGCGCAACAAGGCCGGCGGCTTCGTGAACGCCTCCGCTGCTCAATCCTTGGCCACACCCAGGAGACCTCGTCTCTTCTGATGTCGACGACAGCATGAGCGAGCAAATCGGAGAGAGCTTCGCGAAGTCGCGGGGAGAAAAGCAGTTAAGCCTACCTTCGGCACCCTCCGCCAGGGCATGGGGAGGTGCCTGTTCAGCCTCTAGCTGGGTCGCCGACGCCTCACCAGCCCGGGAAGCAATAACTCCCTCCTCGGTCGGAGTGGCTTCCCGGTCGGACCCTAGGCCCTCGACGACAGCGCCCACCACATGAAATCGCCTCGCGGGTGAGGGAAATTGTACCCAGCGGCGCTTCGCCCTCGGGGATTCCGGCGACGTGTCCTTGGCTGCTCCAGTAGCTGTAAGGGCCGGAGCGGGCGGCAGATCCGTGATGGCAGCCGCAGGTGACGACGACGAGCCCTCCGCTGCTCCAGTCGTTGTAGGGGCTGGAGCAGGCGGAAGGTCCGTCGTGGCCACCACAAGCGACGAGTGCGCAGGAGGCAGGTCCTCGTCGGCCGGTACAGGCGACATGGCCTCGTCCTCGACGACGTCGCTACCGAGGCCCGCTCCACCACCGCCTAAGTCCTCGCTAGGGGCAGTGTGCCCCCCTGAGCTGGCATGCTCGGACCCACACCTGACACGTCCTCAGAACCAACGGCGCCTGCTGTAAATATGGTTGGCGGGTTCGAGACGGCGGTTCTGGATCGAGCCCTCCACCGACCGGTAGGCACCCCCACCTTGCCAGCGCCACTGCGGCGACGAGTCGGACTCCGCACCGGCACCACGCGTGCTGGTACGGGGAGGCCTAGGACCTCGCACACCCGATTTATCCGCCCCAGCTTTGCAGGCTCGGTTGCGGCTTCGCGCAGCGAGTGCTCCTTCGCTGTATACGACTTGAGGAAGGCCTCTACTGCACGCTCTGCATCCTCCAACGAGAGCACTGCATGCGAAGCGGAGCTTCGTTCACAAAGCAGCTCCATATGTACAGGCAGCATACGGTCGAAGTACTTACCACGACCGGGAGGCTGCTGCAGAGAAGACACGGTAGGGTGGACGCCATCTCGCCGGCAGTGATCTCGTTCATACTTTCACTGGGCGGAGAGAGGAGACACCCCGTACATTGTAAACTCCTCGGCGAGATCGTGCATGTTGAACCAGAGGGTGACGCCGGCGAGTCTCTGCGCTTGCTGTTCATCGCAGCCATCCGGCTCCACCCCCGGACAGCAGTTGAAAGCTATTGGCAGACCTCGGCACCGGAGGTTGCTGCTAGGTGTCATGCGATAGTAGAACTACCACCGCATCCAGCCGGACTCCCACTTCTCCCACGTCGCCAGAGCGGGGAACAACTTCGCGCAGCCCGGCCTCACTACGAAGTGGACACTGTCGAAATTGGACAGTGCCCCTCCCTCGACCTTCTTCGGCTGACAGTGTGCGTCATGAAGAAGGGCGAACAAGTTCGCGCTGGGACGAACACCTTCCACTAGGACCGCCCAGGCAAACACAGCAAGGTGAACTATTGCGTTCGGGGTCAGCTGCGCTAACTCCAATCCGTAAGCTCGCAAGACCTGGCCGACGAAGAGCGTCGAGGGCATCCGGAGCCCAACCTCAAAAAATGCGGCGAAGATAATCGCCTCTGACTCCTCTAGGTGAGGCTCCACTTCGTCGCGGGTGGGCAGGCGAGCTCCTGCGCGCTCCTCTATCTTCTTCTCCCGCAAGAGGGCCTCGATCGTCTCTTCCGTAGCATGACTTTGCCCTAGCACCCGGGAGCAGTGCCCTTGCGAGCTCCGCATGGCGTCGTACCGCTTGTTGGCCCGCGACGGCTTGCGAGCCACTAGGGGGAATTCCACTGGTGGTGGCGTCGGACCGCGCTGGCTCGACGAGGCGCTGCCGCTAAGCCGGTGGCCGGAATTTCCACGGTATGCCATCCTACTTCCCAAGCGGAGGGCTGAAGGAGCACGAAGACGCGCAGATTTCGCATAGCAGGAAAAGAGCAACCAGACAATGGTGCACGGGTGAGAGACGCATCCGCGTGCCGGCAATGACGCTTTATGAAGACCCTCAACATCCCCACGATCGGGAACGCAATCGGTGGGAGCCTGTCGATTCGCCTCCCCACGATTGGGGAGGGCAGCCGCGGATTGGCCGACCTGCCACGTGTCCCGCCTCTCTCGGGAACAGACGCGGGCTCGCAGTCATGCGACTGCTGACATCCCACGATGCACCAACCACGCTGCACCACGTGTAACTCTCCCTCGGGACCGTGCGTACGGCAGCAACAGCCCGTACCTTGTCTTTTCAGCACTCTGTGTGGCTCACGACAACAATTAAGACGTCATGCCCGAACTGCGTCGCCGTCAGGGCGTGACAACTTCGGACCAGGCAAGGACTCACCCCATCAACTCAGCGTTGCGCGTTGCTCCGCCCCGCGCTAGGTGGAGTTTCGGCGCCACGCCTCGCGTGTCCGACACCTTCGGCTCCGCAACGTAACTCCGCCGATAACTGTGACACCGCAAGGGATGGCTCCGAGATCGTGGACGACTTCGACGCCTCGCCAAAGCACGTCTGTATTATGCACCTACACTTTTATCTACAGTAGTTCACATGCTGTAGGGACGGAGGGGGCCAAAGGACTCGGCAACATGGCTTTGGCCTGTGAAGCCCTTCACCATAAGAGGCTCCTATTGTAGGGTGACCCCCACCTAAACCCAACCGGCCTGTTAGAAAGACGTAAGTATCGAGTGAGGCATGTATAATGACGTAAATGCCTTGAAGGGTATTCTTATAAAGATGCTCCTCGTAAGGAGATATATATGTGACGCCAGCTATAGGGAGAAGGGACATCTCACCTAACTGCCCACTACCATACTCTCTCTCTGTTTGGTTTGTAGCCACAACATATGTAATTTTGGAATAAAAATTTAAAACTACATACCAAGTTTAATTTGCCCTTGTCTCCTATTGCTTCTTCTCAGTTGACAGAGCTGTCTCATCTTCTTTCTGGTTTTTGGTTCAGTCAAATGGAAGCGGATAGCTGGTCTTATAGATGGGAAACAATGGCTTTTCTTCGCGCAAAGTGTATCCGTTGCTTATGGGGCATTTCTCTATTCCTGAACCTTTTATCTGGTTCTCGAAATCCTGCTGTATGAGGAAGCATAAGTTTTTATTTTCTGGTTGCTGCTAAGGGACCGACTCAACACCAGGAATCTACTAGCAAGAAAGAATTTTGTAGTGCCGACTTATAATTGTGTTTTACGCTCGGGACAAGTGGAGGAAACGTTGTTCCACCTTTTCTTTAACTGTCCATTCAGTTAGTGGTGTTGGAGTTTATTCATATAGATTGGAACTCATCTCTGCCAGCCCCAGATCTGATTCAAGATGGAAAAATAGGCTTCGTCTGAAATGCTTCATGAAGATTGTTATTCTTGCAACATGGACCATTTGGAATCATAGGAACAAGATAATTTTTGACAATGGAACACACTCTTTAGCAGCTTGGAAGAGAGAATTCAAAGAGGTCTTTGAAATGGTTATCCATACAGCAAAACCATATCTGAAAGAGGAAATGAAGAATTGGCTGAGTAGTATCTCATAAGATTTTATTTGCTGCTCCTGAGTGAGCTTGTACATTCCCTCATTTCTTTGTATGTAACATGTAAATAACTCTCCTTTCATTTTTATAAAATTTACAGTAGGGCCCTCCCCTTTGCCTAAAAAAGGGATAATTAGTTATTTGATTATAAATGAATTTGAAACCTAAATTCTAAAAATATTAAAATTTATAAACCTATACTTATTAGGCACTCCAAGGTAAATCCAATGTTAACCAAAAAGATCAAAACATCTATCTCGTGTAGCCAAGTTATAATGGCTTACATGAAAGGAAAGAGTTCATGTCAAAGATAATCAAAATTAACTAAAATTTTGAATAAAAATAAAAAATAACAATTTTATTTCCACACGAAGTAAAGTAAAATAGATAAATAGCTAAAACAAGAAATAAACAATAAATGTAAATAAGCATTTAGATATGTATACATATTCTAACCTTAAACTAAAAAAACCCCACGTCAAGCAATTCAGAACAAATATAAAATAATAATAATATATTTAACATGTATATGAATTTCCAAATAAATGAGAAAATATTAAATTTTCAAATAAGAAATAAGTGAAACTTAGATTTTTTTTTAAAAAAATAAGAATACCACAAATAGGAAAATTCGGAAATGAAAATAAAATTATGAGTTTGATTTGTATAAATATATGTTAGGTATCAAAATTTACATTAAATGAAAGATTTATGTCAAGTACAATCTAAAAATTAGAATAACTCATAAAGAATGTTACCAAATTTAAATAAAAAGACTCTATGTCATGTACGATATGCAACTTGAGTTAAATGTAAAAGAAAACAAACAATTTGACTTTTTATGAATTCCAAAGTAAAATCCCAAAATACCTAATATTAGGAATGAAACTAAATGAAAATTGAAAATTGGATTAATATATGAAATCCAAACTTAAATTTTGAAAAAATAAGACTCCATGTCAAGGCAATTGGATTTGTGTATGAATTCCAAACAACAATTCCAAAAATATTAAAATTTGCAGTAAGAGCTAAATGAAAATTATAAATTCGGTTTTACAAAAATCCTAAATTGAATTAATTGAAAACTAGGAAATTTATTTCTATATATATAAGTTAGGAAATGCAATACCAAAATTCGTAAAATCTATAAATACCAAAAAAATTAGGGCATTAATTGGTTTGAAGCTTTTCTACCTCGTGTTTTGTTTTTTGATTTTAATAATTTATGTATGAAGGTTGGATACTTTTCTTTATTATAACGTCAATTGATACTACATGGATCACCTAATTTTTTTGTTAGTTAGGAGAAAAGAAAAACATCTGATGTAGATATGGTTATGTGGATGAATTAAATTAGGTTTAAAATTACTATGTCAACTATTTGCATGCCACATTAAGCCATCAAATTTCTGTTTCTTAATTAGTCATGGAAGCAAAGTATTTAGCTTTTTGTATCATCTCTCTCAATGATGCTTTGGTTACTTTCCTGTTGCGTCAACACAAGTGTTATTGACTTGATGCTTATCAATTCGTCAATTAGAGATCACGTTCTATTCTTTGTAAACTTAGACATGTTCTTAGTCATTGATGATTAAAGTTAAAATTAAAATTGGATTGTACTTTTAAAATTATTATTGAGTATTATTTTTATAATATAAAATTATTATTTAGTTATTTTATCTTTTGATATGGAGAATAAATACTTTATCTAAGAAGCTAACCCATGCGAATACACGGGTTGCCAACTAGTTTTTATAAAAGGAAAAAGTCCATCTTTCATCTCTCAACTCTTGCCACAATGTTATTTTGGTTCCTTTAGTGCAAAATCAGGTAAAACTTATCCCTCAACTCTCAAAATCAGTGCAAATAATGTGCCAAGGCTAATTTTGTTAGCAGTTTTGTGTGGCGTGTCATCCTACTTGGTATCTAAGCTGACATGGTGTCCACGGATCACAAGTCAACCCTTAAATAGCTTCTTCTTCTGTTTTTTACTCTTTTCTCTCCCTTGGTGAAAACATCTAGGCCCCTAAAAATGGTTTTGGTAATTAATGACAAGATGTAAATATGGGTTTAACATGTTTGTTAAGTATTGCATAGGTTAAGTTCCAAAAGTGAGCATGTCAAAGGTAAGATGCATGCTAAAGGATGAAAAGAAGATCAAAATGGCTCAAAATATAAGTATAAGTAGTATAAGATTGAAGGATCGGAAATGGCAACAGAGGGGGGGTGAATGGTGCCTTTTAAAAAATTGCCCCGAGTATTCACACGATTTTTCGATTTTTTCTCTCCGATAGCTATGATAGCTATAAAGCAAGAAATTGCAAACACACTGAGAAAAAGAAGAGAGCAGAGGACTGAAGATAAATTAAGTGCTTACAATTGAAGATAAATAGCTACTTCCCAAAAACACCAGAAGATCTGAGCAAAACAACCTTACTCCCAAACCATAAACAGTGAAGATAAATTAAGTGCTTATAATTGGAAATAGCAAGGATTGAGGAGAAACCGAAAGCAAAAAGTAAGCTGAAAGCTTTTAAAACAAAAATAGCCAATAGACTAGAGAGGAGTAACCTAACTAAATAATTCTGGACAAGAAATTAACTGCTGCACCCTTTCCTCTTTCCTGACTGAAAACAGGGAGTTGCACCTTAGATTAATAACCAGAAAGTAGTACACCCTGCTGGCTGACAAAGGAAGGCTGTTAACTGAACAGAACAGAGGACATGGACTGCAAATCACGGAGCCAAAACAGGAAACAGCATGTGGCCGAACAGCACACAGGAGCAGAGAACACCCTGGCCGAACACAGCAAAAATGCTACAGCTTGAACCAACCGAACCAGCAGGAAATAATCAGCACATAACCTGAGAAAAGCTGGGGGTTTGCTGCTGCAAAACAGCAAGGGAAACAGGAGTTGCAGAGCTGAGAACTGCAAATAAAACAGCAGCAAATGCTGCACAAAATCAGCCGCAACCTGCTGTCCGAAAACTAAAAGACTACTAATCCTCTGCACCGAAAACAGCACAGCTGCACAAGACTAACACTTGCTGTTATCTGCTGCTGCTGAAAACTGAAAAAGGTACTGATTACTGACTAATAGACAGAGTACAGCAAACAGCAACTTGAAAGCAGAAGACCAAGGCAAAAGGACAGACTGCAGGTTCTCCTACCGAAACCTGAAGCAGCAGATTAACACATTGCAGAACAAAGAACCTAGAGCATCAATTTGCAGAACCGAACATGCATATGGACTGCAACAGGGAACCAAAAGGAAACATCCCAGCAGTGGCCGAACATGCAAAGCAAATGAGCCGAACAGAAGTATGAATAGTGAACTGTTGTTGCTACAGGACAGAGACTTGGAGCTGCTGCCGAACAGCAGAGAACCAGACTGATCTTAGCACTAACTCAAACAGCAAGAATAGAAGAGCAAAACCGAAAGGAGGTATTGCTGTTGTCCGACTGAAACTTGAGCCCTACCGAAACTAAAACAGTACAGAACAAAAGTCATGTGATTGCTTGCAAACAGTGACGAAAACTAAAGCAAAACAAAAAGAGAATATTCCATGATTATCAAATCTGCTCTTGGGATGAACTAATCACTGATCTTGAGGCCAACTCCCATCACCGAGCAAGAACAAGACTTGCAGCTAATAAACAGGAAATCAACTTATAAAAGGAACAACAAGAAATAACATTGAACTCTAGCAATTTAACTAGGGAAACTTTCACAAGCAATCAACACAAACTGAGAAATAAAAACTAACTAAAGAACAACCAGAACATTTCAACCATAAGAACTATCATATTGAGACGAAGAGCGATGAATGATTAATAGATGAATGTTTACATCTACTCTTCCATGTCTCATTCAAGAACACACACAAGGAGAGAAACACATAGAACTCTAAATCCAACTCTCTCCTAGAGCACAAGCATTAGGAAACCCTAACACTCACACCCCTCTCTCTTTCTCTTACTTCAAGTGCACTTCTCCCACTAGAGAGTACCTCTATTTATAGCCTCCACTAATGGGTTTACAAGCACTTTACCCATCAGGTCACCATAACTCTCCACTAATGGGTTTACACACCATTTTACCCATTAGGTTACAACACCTCTCCACTAATGGATCATTTCCTAACAAAGTCCACTTTGCCCATTCTTTCTTAACCCAATCCGCTTCCTTTTGTGCAGCCTTGCGCATTTACCAAAATGCCCCTCCTGCACCTTCCTGGAAGCTTTCTCATTTCTTGCCGCGCACGCCTCGCAACCACTTCGAGTCCTCGCCGTCTTCGACACATCTCGACCGTTCTGACCTCAGCACCATCTGTGCCTAGTCCGGTCACCCGTGTCTCGCCACGACTCCGTCTCAAAGTCCTGCAGTCATCACCGACAAGAAAACACATTACATAGCACCGCACAAGATATTATAATTAAATATCCGCATAAGTCATTAGCACAAAAACGCCCGGAACAAACTCTAACTTTCCAGAACACGAGTCAATTTACTTATCACACAACTGGGGTTACCTTCACATGGTCTCTCAAAGATCCCTTTTATTTTTTACCGGTCTTACGAGAAAGGTCGGAAGACCGGGTTATAGGATAGTCGCCGTACCATTAAGAGGGATCATAGAAAGTAATTTGATAACATGTTCTCGTGCCATTTGGATCAATCTAAGATCATGCATACATTAAAATTTAAGTTTGAAAACCAATTGTGCTCAGTCAGAAAAATCAAAAGTATCGACATGTATATTGCGGAACTACCGGAGTCCGGTAGTACCAATGTGTAAACTACAGAACTACCGAAACTCGATAGTACCAGGATGCTGAGCAGTACGTTTTTTCCAGAGAGCACCCACTTTGAGACTTAGGCTTGCCGACATCGGTAGTGTTGGAAAATATACGGCGAAACTACTTTAGTATGGTAGTACTGTACCAGAAATCGAAACTACCGAACTTGAAGCCTTTGGAAAAATCGATGATACGTTTTTCGAGAGGGTTGTTTTGGACCGAGAAATCGGTAGTACTGCACCGATAAAACGGAACTACCGATGATCGGAGCTACCGCATTTACAACGGTGGTAGTACCGCGCCAACTTTCAACAGTTAGTTCTGACATTCTGACATAGCCGTTACTGTGCGCTACAATACGTTGCGATAATACCGCAAAATACACATCGATACTACTGATATCTTTGATTTTTTAGGATTATTTTTTATAACAGCTAATTTTGGTTAGTGAGGGTATAAATACCCAGCCTAGCTCAAGGACATGTAGCTGAATTTGCATTGAACATCATAGAGCCTTGAGCATTCATTTCACACCTCCCCTCTTTTTGTGCATTCTTTTGAGGTGTTTGAGCCAAAATCAAGTGTATATTCATTTTATATTGATCCTTGGCACTTGATTGCCATCAAGCGAAGCTACGGTTCATTACTCTTGGTGTTTGCTAGCACCTAAATGGCTTGGCAGAGGTTTGCGTGGTGATCTCTTCAAGAAGCTTGTGAAGAGACCCAACACCGGTTTGTGAGTGGTTCGGTATCCACCATCTCTAGAGTGGAGAAAAGGGCAACCACTAGTGGATTTGAGGTGAAAGACTTAATTCATGGAGCTAGTCCAATTTGTTTAGGCTTACCTCAACGTGGACTAGGTGAAACCGGTAAGTTTTCGATCACCACGATAAAACATCGTGTGTCTCATTAATATTATTTGCATGATTCTATTTGTCTCCATATACTCAATCTTGCAAAATTGATTGTTTTAGAACCTTATGTAGTTATTGCTTTTAAGGTGCCTTAGGGTTACTAAAATTGTGTAGGTTTAAATTGTGCATCAAATTTATTAGATTATAATTATCTTGCAAAAATTTTATTACCTCCTATTCACCCCTTCTAGTCGGTCATCCTTGATCTTACATTTGGCCACGAGCCCCATTTATCAGCTGTTGCCCCTGTGCTTATTGTTCCCCACACTGGTGAACAAGGGCGAGGGAGAGCAAGGTAGCTTGAAGTGAATTGGACAACCAAGAAGGGGGGAGTGAATTGGGATTCTTTTTCACAAAGGCTAAATAAAAAATTTAATATTTACTAGCCCAACCTAAGTGCCTAGGGTTTCTAGTGAAGTTTTACAATCTAGTTCCAATCCTACACAATTCTAGTGAGCTAGGAAATGAAAGACAATAATGCAAATGCAGAAAACTAAATGAGACAAGGAACACAACCAATTTTATTACCGAGGTCTCGAAGATTTGGTGATTTCCCCTACTCCTCATTGGAGTAATCTCTCAAAAGTCAATATAGCTCACCTCCTCAGAAACTAGCCAGTAGACATAGGTATTTCAAAATACCCCTTTGAGTCGGATCATTCGAACCACTTGGAATATCTAGCTTAAATGCTTCCAACGGTAAAAAATATAGCCATTGCACACACTCAGATTATCTGACCCAAGTCGAATCATCCAACCCATTTGAATCATCTGCCTGGATCATATCATTCATGCTAGTGCAACTTCTCGAGAGCACCTTCTTTATGAAATTGATCTGGGTCATGCTCTGACCCACTCGGATCATCTGACTCGCACAAAAACCTTCTCAGACCGTACCATGTCTCTATCAAATTGACCTAACCCATAGTCCGGCCTACCCAGATCATCCGGGTCACATTGAGCATTTCTCTATAAAATTGATCCGACCTATGGTTCTACCCACTCAGATCATCTGACTCCCATTGAAACTTCAAAAGCATCTCCTCTGTAAAATTGATCTGACCCATGCTCTGGGTCACTTGGATTATCTGACTCCCATTGAAATCCTCTAGAAATTCTCTCTGTTGAATTGTTCAGACGATGCTCTACCAAGTTGGATTATCTTACTCAATACTAAATATTTTGGCCAAGTCTAAAACTTAACACACATTACAAATCTATCATCCTCACTTGGTTTCTTAGCTTCCTCTAACTAGATATCAGTCAAAGAGACCTAGTGTGCATCACAATTAGCTACCCAACCTCACCATACTCAATCTACTAGCCTTAAACCACTTTAATAGTATGGCCAAAGCAAAATCAAAACCTATCACTAAAATGGATCCATGAATACCAAGAACTCCCAATATACCAATGTCAAGCACTAACTCATCTAAAGCCTTGAAACATGGTTAGTCTTGTCAAATAAACATCATTAATCATGAAAACACTAAATTCACTAAAAATGGAGGCCTAGATGCTTACAATCTCCCGCTTTTGGTGATTGATGACAACACATTTTTAAAGAGAGTAAATTGAGAGATATGATATAACACAACAATTAAGTGCAAGCAATGATCCAATATATATAGAAGACATGGAGATCATGATCAAGCAAATATGAATAAAAGACTACCACAATATGAGAAAGAAATAGAAATAATCATGAAGTTACACAAGCTCTCTAAAACATTCAAAGCATGTCATAGAAATAAATAGCTCCCCCTAAATTCATGCCAACAAGATATATTTCTAAATGATGCACAAGCATGAGAAATAAAATGACCAAAACAACCATAGAGCATATAAATACCTAAAGGACAAGTCATGTAACATAAGATCTATAAGACACATCTCATACATGGCTCAACAAAAGGAAATCATACCCCTATCTAAACCTCTCTCCTAACCACTTAAAACTCTCCCCCCTTTGGCATCAAGGAAAAAAGGGAATAACTACTCCATTGCGTCGGGTGGAGGAGAAGTGTCACTCGGTGAGCTTGAGGTCAAAGCTTGAATTGTGAATCATTGCCAAGAGTCACTGAAGGTGAGTTGAAACCACTAGAGAGCTTGGCAGTGGCTAAGTCGACCAAGGTGTCGATGTCATCCTCAGGAACTGGAGCTGGAGCTAGAGATGTAGTGGATGAAGGAGCAGATTCTAAAGCTAGAGCAGGATCAGAAGTCTGTGGAGCAATAACCTTGGTAAATTTCCTGGCAACTGAAGGAGTGTTAACAAAAAGAACAGTAGTTACTAAGTCCCTCACTATCCTTGGGGAGTCTAAGTGGTCCCTGACTGAGGTGCTAGAGGTGAAGAGAATGCCGAAGCTGTAGTAGGTGCAACAGGAGGTACTAAAGGAGAAGTAGGCACATCTAGATGAAGGAGGATACGCTGAAGCTCACTGTCTCTATCAACACGGGTCGATGGATGACCTTCCTTAGCTCAGATGGCCAGTTTCACATCTGTCCAAATTCCATCCAGCTGATCATTGAGATACCACACAAACACCCTCTCAAAACAAAGACGAGTACAAGCCTGGTGTCAAGCGAACTTTGCCTATTGGACTATTAGAAGATTATGGAGTGTGATGCACTCTACATGCTGAGTCTCATGCCAGCACTGATGTAGGGTCATGGTCTTCTCAATTTGCTCAAACAAGGATGACTAGTGCTCCATGTGACTCTCAATCCACTCTAGCCTCGCCCTCATACTCGAGCTTCCTACCTCATGGTCGTGAGTGCCTGGAGGGAATCTCTACTCAAGTGGAATGTATCTTTAGATCTTCCTCACTATCATACTCACTGTCAAGTCTAAGATACATGAGATCTATGTCCTTTGTGAAGTCGTGCTTACCCTTGGGCTCATGATGACCAAACAAAAGTGGACCAACTCTAGGTTCGTGAGCTGGGCCCAACTACGGTTGTAGTGCATAGTCACCAAGATGATAGTCCTCTATAGTCTAGGCCACATACTTTGTCAGATGGCAATTAAACATCTCTTCTGCCTCCTCATCTGATATGAATTCCTCAACAAATATCAAACACAAGAAAGGTGCATTTGGGAGAATTCTCTTCATAGTAGAGTAGATGGTACCCTCTATCTCTCCAATCATCAAGTCAACTATGTCAATCCTATGACCCTTGAGAATCAAGTGAACGAGCCAATCATAACAACAGTCAAATCCTCACAGCCTCCCAATCTCAACAAGATAGTGTAGCAGATGACACAATATACAAGAAGAGCAAGTAGTGTTAATTCCTTCTCATCCTTTGCCCTAAAGTTCTCCACCTCTAGATACTGATACATATAATAAGTGTCTAGAGAAGGCAGTAGTACATCTGAGTAGCGGCTGCTAGTATATCCAAGTGAGTTGATACGTTCACGGTTGTCTGGCAACCTAACCCAAGGATAGTTGCAATCCTCTCTCTACTAATTGTCCTATGCTGACTGAAAGATATAAACGTGATATATGACTAGTCTTGGACAATCGAAAGAGTGGCATAAAATTCAAGGACAAGATCAACTCGCCAACTCATTGGAAGCCTTACCCAAAGCTATGACAAGCCAGGAGTAGCATCGAATAGGCATTGTACAATTCTCCCTGAAGCTACCTCACTGACCTTTCTCTAGTTAACTGTCATCACCCACATTCTCTCAGCGAGGAGGAAGCCATCTAGTCAAAGAAACTTTTTTGATTTTCTGAAGCTCTTTTACCTTTATTGTTGGAGTAATCAATGGGCTTTATGACCTTTGTCTCATTTGACTCCAAAGATGGGTCCACATAAGCTGGTAGAGGAGCATGAGTACAAGTAACAGCTAACAGTGGAGCACAACCTCTGGGTGGTCGATGCGGAGCACCACCTCTGATTGGCAACTGATGGCCCTTGGAAGGTGGAGTATTATTAATGTCCTGAACAACCTCCTTGATATGTTGATGTACCAATGGATCCCTAATAATAAAAATAGTCATCCTCGGCTATTAACAAGACTATACTGAGGTCTCACATTCCTCGAAGAAGGAGGTGGCGATGGTGATATCTTTTTCTGCTTTTCCTGGTGAAAGCATCTAGGCTCTTAAAAATAGTTTTTTAATTAATGACATTATGTAAATATGGGACTAACATGTTTACTGACTATTAAAAAGGTTTAGTCCCTAATGATGAACATGACAAATTGGAAATGCATGCTAAGGATCAAGATGGCTCAAGAGAAAGGTACAAGTAGTCTTGGATCCCTTTTGGTTTTACCGACCTTAGAAGAAAGGTTGGAAGATCGAATTATAGGATAAATGCCGTACTATTAAGAGAGATTATGACTAGTTACTTGATAGATTGTTCTTGTGACCTGGGATCAATTTAGGATCATGCATATGCTTAGAACTAAAATTGATATCCAAACTATGCACTATAAAATATTATGGAAGTACCGGAGTGAAAATTGCAGTACGGCCAAGTGAAGCGGCACTCACCTTCCCAGACATCGCGCCCCCACAACTTGTCCTGTCGAAATCGCCGTCCCCAACGTGCCCCGGCTTCGTTTAGTAGCGCCGAGGGTTCTAGAGCGCGGCTAATGCCGCTTGGACGATCGTGGGGTCGGACATCCCGCCCATATGAGGTGGATGTGACACCGCGATGTGTTTTCCCCCTTGCCAGTTCATCGAAGAGCTATGGCTGGTGCGGGGTGGTGGGCAATTCACTTTACTTCAGCAAGAAAACTCCTAACTTTGCGAGTAGACTTCTACGTCGCGCCAGCGAGGCCGCCCGTGAGGTGGGCGGGCTTCCACGAGCGCGTTTGTGTCATCATCGCCTCGGCAGAAGCGCGGGCCGTTGAGCTCGTGTGCCACCCTACCTCCCCGGGTCCGCAGTCCAGCTCGTCAGGCGGAAAGCTAGTGGCAAGCTATGGTGTGTGGGGGGGTGAGGGGTCTTGCCGCTTGCGGCGCTGCAAGGAGCTGTGCTGCTCCAAGGACGGGCTCCAACTCCTCCAGCTCGGGGCGGCACACCCTTGGGGGGCGCCCTGAGCGGGTGCTCTCATTCCTTCAGCTTGGCTGGTAACGGAGGCTTGATATCAAGCTCGTGTCGCCTTATTGGGGCGATCTTTGTGACCTGAGCTCGAGCGTCAGTGGTCCGGCGTCTCTGCAGGCGCCTCCGTCTGCGGGACCTCGCTCCCGTGTGGGCGCCTTCGACGAGTGCATTTGGCTCTCCACCTTTTCGTCAGGGGGTGGGCCATTTAGCTCGTGCGTCACCCCCTTCGCCACGGGGCCATAGCCCAACTCGTTCTTGCTGCGGCTGAGCTATGGCGCCAGGAGGAAGCTTCGACCGCACGGGGAGCCTCTGGTGCCCGTGCGCCGTTGTATGTAGACTCCAGTGAGTGCGTGGGAATACCATCCACGTCTTATTTATACTCCGGAGAGTACACGCGGTGATAACACCAGCGCGTGCGCGGGACATCCGCGTCTTGTTTAGACTTAGTAGAGTGCACAGAGAAAACATCCGCGTCTTTGTTTGTACTCCGGAGAATACGTGGGACTATCAACCACGGCTTACTTAAGCTCCGGAGGGTACGCCAACGCACGCGTGGGACATCCGCGTCTTGTTTAGACTCAGTAGAGTGCGTAGGGAAAACATCCGCGTCTTTGTTTGTACTTCGGAGAATGCGTGGGACTATCAAGCACGACTTAGTTTGGACTCCGGAGGGTACGCCAACGTGCGCGCGGGACATCCGCGTCTTGTATATACTCAGTAGAGTGCGCAGGAAAAACATCCGTGCCTTATTTATACTCCGTAGAGTGCGTGCGGAGGCGGACCTTAACGCTACGTCTTATTTATATTCCGTAGAGTGCGCGCGGAGGCGTCCCCCCGCTGCGTCTTATTTATACTCCGTAGAGTGCGTACGAAGGCGGACCTCGACGTTACGTCTTATTTATACTCTGTAGAGTGCGTGCGGAGGCGGACCACGACGCTACGTCTTATTTATACTCCGTAGAATGCGTGCGGAGGCGGACCCCCGTGCAGTGCGTGTGCGGAGGCGGACCTCCGTGCAGTGCGTGTGCGGAGGCGGACCTCTGTGCATTGCGTGTGCGGAGGCGGACCTCCATGGAGTGCGTGTGCGGAGACGGACCTTCATGGAGTTCGTAGAAACATCGACCATGTCTTTATACTCCGGAGAGTACGCGTGGTAGTGACATCGACGCGTGTGCGTAACTCAACGTCTTGTTTATACTCAGTAGAGTGTGCAGGGAAAACATCCGCGTCTTTTTTATACTCCAGGGAGTGCGTGCGGAGGCAAGCCTCTGCACGTTTTTTGGTGGGGAGCACGAATAGCTTCGCAAACAGCGAACTTTATTAAATTCCTGTTTGCACGGGTGAGAGAGTACAAAAGGTCGGGGACTAACCATTGGACTCGTTGTCGTGACGGCGAGGTAGGGAGCCTCTGGTGCTTGGGCTGCCGTTGCGCATGTACGGGCGCGCCTGACCTAGGAGCCTCCCTGGACTCCCGGGTACAGGCTTCGGGTGCCATGCTCCATGTGCCGAGCCATGTGCTATGTTGGAACCCAGAACAACAACTCCGAGTCCCTCTGTGTAAATCGCACTATCCCAGGAAAAGCTAGTGCACACAGGATTAACAACAATGTATATCATGCAAAAATCACCACAAAATATTATTTAAACGAAAATACGGCCTTAAGGCCAAGTCTTACAATATAGGGGCAGAAGGCCAACAAAGGAAATAAAGCAGAGCGATAAAGATAGCGAACAGCCCATCTGACCTCCCACAGGCGAATAAGCGTAAGGCGCGTCCTACTGTTGAAGTAGTCCTCACCGTCGTAGTCATCCTCGAAGTCGGCAGCAGATTTGCAAGGTGAGTACAAAGTACTCCCAAGGTAAGCATATGAATGCTTACATAAGTTACACGGAGATATAACGGAATTGATGCATGCATAAAGGATTCCAAAGGAAAGCTTAATAGGGTAAATGTGCGGAAAAGCAATACTTGAATTCGAATACAATAATGTAAGCACGAAAAGCTGGTCTTTGATACAGTATATGAAACCATGTTTTTAACAAGTAATATCGTTAGTGTAGGCTCCGACCCACACTAACCTATCCACGGGAATCTACCCGGAACAAAACCAAAACCATCATTTATTTGCTCAAAAACAAGGTTTTATAAAATCCAAGTCTACTCTGTGAAGACTTTACTCAGCATGTCCATGACCGTGGACACGGCTATCCAGATAGTTTGTTACTTTGCAGAGGTGTACAACTTTACCCACAAGACATTCCCTCTCACTTGAGCCACGCGATAAACACACTACCTTAGGTGTGCGGCGGAGAGTTCATGACAAGGCTGTTCCGATGATCCATAGCCAAAATAATCACGCCGCCACTAAGGTTTCACCACAACTCGAATCCACGAGTTGGAGCCCCCTCTGGTGCCATGTGAGACTTCCCGCAACCTACGCTGCGCTCACATTCAGCCTATAGCGAGACTATATTTGGAACTTCACAAATTACTTAGCAGTCCGTCCCATACCGGACTTGTGGTAGTCTGAAGTGACCGTAAAATGAATCACAAAACGGTCCTTAATCCGACTTAGGCTCAATCACATACCCACATGCACGACAATCAACCAGGTGTCACCAAACACGAGGCATGCCGGCACCCACCACCTAACCATCAGCCTAAGTCCAAATCATAAATTTCTATTTTCATTTTTAAACAATTTTCATAATCCATCCTTGACTCACCGAAGTCAAGATTTCGTTTTCAAATCGTCATTTCATGTGAGAGATTTGATCCCACCTAAATTATACTAAGCCAGGCTAAGCATTTCTATAAAATTTTTTAGTCAATACTATGGTACTAACTAGTTTTCAGCTAGGGTGACAAGGTATATGAATTCAAGATTCAAAATTGGCTATAGTCAAAGGATCATGGGCATAACTAAAGTTTAAACTGAATTTAAATTAAATTTGAATAGAAGTACGCATACATATACAATAAAACAACATACATAAATTTGAAATATTAGGTTCAACATGGTCAAAGGTGTAACTTGCCTTGCTCGAAGTCTAGCTGAGAATCGTCGAACTCGAATTCTCCGGAATCGTCGAAATCTAACGTGAAGAGTCAATTCAAAAGAAATTCAAAAACAAAATTCAAATAATTTCAAAATTTCGAAATTATTCCAGAAATAGATAGATCATGATTTTAGACAAATTTAGAAATTTGAACGGGTCAATTTGGAGTTAAAATGAGAAAGTTATAGCCCTCCAAAGATTAAATACAAATAAAAAGATAAATACTCATTTTCTGGAACTATTTTTAAACCAAAAAAGGATTTATGACGTCAGCAAGATTTATTTTCCTAAAGGAAAATCTGAAATATGACGTCAGCAAGATAAATAGGTTTTCGGCTGAATTATTTTTATACGGGAAAATCGGTTTATTGCGCCAGCATGACGTCAGCAAGAATTTTCGGATTAAATTAAAAACCGGTAGGGCTGACGTGGCAGGGGGTGCTGACGTGGCTGCCACTTGGCACCACGTGGCTGCTTCGTGGTTGCCACATCACGGCTTTATGCCGACATGGACAGCTGCGCGCGAGGTGGCGGGGAGGCGCCTGGGTGGCGCTGGCGTGGCGCCCAATTGGCGGCCACGTCTGCTGCCACCACAGCCCGACGGCTGACGGGGCAGGGTGGCCGGCGGTGGCGCACGGGGACCGAGGGTCGCCGACGCTCCGGTGGGCGGTGGTGCCGGCCGAGGGTACCAAAATGAGGAGGAGAGCGCGGGGAGTGCATCGGTACCTGGCATGGATCCCGAGGGTGACCAGAGAGGGGAATCGGTGAGAAGGGGCGATGGTCGGAGGAGGGGTTCACGGCGGCGGAGAGGCTCCGGTGTAGCTCGTGCTTGGGAAGACGGTCGCCGGGGATCGCCTGGGCACCAGCAAGGTCGAGGAGGCGTCGGTGAGGCTCGGGGCGGCTTGAGGCGACGACGATTGCTCGCCGGAGTCGTCGGAGTCGCGGAGAGGAAAACCGGACTCGGGGGAGCTTCGGTGCTCGGGGGCTTCAATTGAGAGGTGAGGGAGGGGCGGTGTGGGTTGAGGGTGCTCGGGGGTGCCTTTTATAGGATGGAGGAGGGAGGGCAACGGGTGCCCGCAATTACTCCGGCGGCGAAGTGGAATGCGACGACGAGGAGGGGCTTAATGCGCGACTTCATGCCGGAAACGGACGCGGTGCATGCGGGGGAGTAAATGGGTACCGGCGTGGGCGGGAGAGAGGGAGGGAAACCGCAGCTTTCAAAGCTTCGGTTTCGGGTGTTAATGGCGGCGGCCGCGGCGGAGATCGCGCGAGGAAGAAGGAAACTAGTCGGGGGCAGCGGATCGACATCACGGGGCCACGTGTCGGTGAGAAAAAGCGGGAAAGAGCGGGGTGGCGGTCGGATTTGCAGCGCGTGGCGAGTGGGAAGCGGGGGCTGGATCTAACGCGAACCGGTAAGTGGCGAGTGCGGTCAAGATTTCATCCGACAAGCGAGACTCAATCCAAGCCGTTGTGGTTTCGGGCGGAGGTTAAGTGGCTGCGGGACGGGCGGGATGAAATCCAAAAATGGCGAACGACCCCGATCACACCACGTGTCGGCGGGAGGCGGAGGAAGGTGGGATGAAGCGGTAAGTTGGCGTGGGCGGTGTGATTAGGTCGGGCGGAGGCGGCGAGTCGGATGGGTGACACTTGTCGGCTCCGGGGAGGGTTTGGGTTTTTAATTTCCTTTTTGATTTCCAGAAATGATATTAAGCCTTAGAAAACTCAGAAAAATACCAAATAAACTTTGAAAAATCCAGAAAAATTCAGAGAACCTTCTGGGACTATTTGATACTTCATAAAATTATTTCCCACCTATTTTGATAAGTATATTTTGCAAAAGCACAATTTGACTTAAAAGGGGAAGTTTTAAATCTTTATAAAGTCCTAAAAATTAATATAATTACAGGTTGACTTTAGGAAGATGAAATACATTTATTTTGACTTTCAAGAAATGCAACAAAATCAATTTGGCTTTTATAAATTGAAGTTTTTAATTTTCTTAATGTGGGCTTGGAATAAAATCAAGGAAAAATCCAATAAATGCTTTAATAAAAGGGATAAAATTTTTGGGATGTTACATGCTAGTCGCCGAGGACGGTGATGATACCCCGCGGGCTCGGAAGCTTCACACATAGGAAGCCATGGTGTGGTACTGCCCCAAAGGAATTGAGGGTCGGTCTCCCCAAAATGGCGTTGTAGAGGTACTGGATATCAACGACATCAAAGGTGACGTCCCTTCTCGCCACGTTGTCGTCCTGGCCGAAGGAGATCTGCAAACATATTTGGCCCAACGCCAGCAACGGCTGACCTCCGAAGCCCTGCAGTGGAAGTTTTGAGGGGCCTAGGCGGCTTCGAGGGATCGCCATCTAGTCGAAGGCCTGTGCGAACAAAACATTCGCGGAACTTCCCCCATCGACCAGGATACGCCAGACGTCGCACCAGGCAATCGTGACCTGGATGACCAGGGAGTCTTGGTGGGGGAACTCCACGCCCTCGGCGTCGGCGGGCGTGAAGGCGATCGCATGTTGCGCCCAATCCGGTGGTGCATGTGCCGGATACGCCGCGACGTGGTGTAGCCTCCGCACGTAGGCCTTGCACTGTCGCTCCGAAGCAAACTCCAGGGAGGAGCCTCTGGAGATTACGTTTATGACCCTACGCTGAGCGCCCTCAAGGGCGTGGATCCTGAGGGGCTCTCACGGGCTGCTGCACTGAGCTTGCATCCGCGGAGGCCCTCCGAGTCGCGACTCGATCCGAATCCGTAGGGGCCTTCCGAGGCTCACGGACATGTGCCACGGCGGGTGTACGCCTCGAATCCCATCGCGGCGGCGTTTGCTCGAAGTGCCGCGATGGTGGTGCAGGAGCGGGTGTCATGGTAACCTTGGCCGTGCACTTCGTACCACTGGGGGTGGTGTTGGCGTCATACTCCACGTGGGCCCTACCCTCGCGGCCCCGGCCTCAGCCTCGCCCCCGACCCCGTCGGGCCCTGGCCCCGCGGCCAGCAGGGGCGTTATCTTCTGAGCCACCCTCAATGTCGAAGACGCGACGGGGTCACCGAGACTTCTGTTGACCGCGTGTTGGCCTGTCGCCTGTTGAGTCCTTGTGCTGGAAGGTGTCCTTCGCTGGCTCCTGCCTACGCTTGCTCTGCGAGGAGCTTTCCTTAAGCGAGGCCTCGCCCGTTGCCGTATCTTCTATCAAATTAGCGTTGGCGTCGTTGCCCTAATGCCTCCGCGCGTCTTCTTTCGCTCGGGCGTATTCTTTCATCTTAGCGAAGAGCTTTGCCACCGTCTTGATGGGCTTTCGCGCGTTGTACTCGGCTAACGGCCCCGGGCAAAGACCTTGCACCGCTGCATTGATGATTGTTGTCTCATTGACATCTTTGACCTAGCAGCGGACCTTCGCGAAGTGTTTGAAGTACTCGTGAAGCCTTTCTGACGGTTTTTACTTGATTGCGAAGAGTTGATCCGCGTCGACACGCTCGACGTAGTTACCCTAGAAGTTGTTGTAGAGGCGGTCGCGAATCTGCTCTCATGTGTAGATGGAGTTCGGCTCTATGGTAAAGAACCAAGAGAGCGCCACTCCCTGTAACGCGAGCGGGAGTCCCTTCGCCTTGGTGGTGTCGTCTCCGCCTGCCGCCTTGATGGCGGTCTTGTACATGCGCACAAACTCTCGAGGGTCCGTGTCGCCCTTGTACGACATGACGGAGCTGGAAAATTTAAAATCCTTCGGCCATGCTACATGCTGTAGGCCCGCCGATAGCGGGGACTCCGGGTCCACGCATCGCAACGAAGCGCGGCTGGATGTGGGGGCATCACGGCTATCCGCCCGCTCAGGCGTGGGCTCCGACGCGACCACCGGCGGGGTCTACTGACTCTGAGCCTCTTGCATTCTCCGCCGGCCCGGAGATCCGCCGGCTCCTGTTTGGAGCGTCTTGAGGACGCGCCGCGGCGTTCTCCACTGCGGGCGTAGATGAGGCAATGGGCACACCCGGTCGCGTTGCCGGGGTAGCCGTAACCACCGCCTGTGTTGTTGGGTGAGTTGTCACATCAACACGGTGGACTCTCGCGCCAATGACGAGGCCTGTGTCACCGCCGGGACCGCTTGGCGCTCCCGCATCGGGTGTAGGGGCGGTGGTCGCGCCTTGACGGGCATTGACACTACCACTCCCTAGAACCCGACCAGTATTGTCGGGGTTGACTGTCGCGTCAGCGGCTGGGTGGGGCGTCACGCGTAGGGTTGGGTCAACCGTCTCGTCGACGGTGGCGTGGTCGACCATCACCTCTGCAGTGGCAGGGTCGATGGCCGCATCGGCAGTGGCGGGGTCGATCATCGCGCGATGAGCGTCGTCGTTTTCCCGCGCTGCCGATCTTTGAAGCCACAGTCTTGGCGCGGGACCTCGTTGCGACCCCTCCCTCTTCTTCGCGCGCAAGCGGTGAAGCTTTCTTTGGTGCCATCCTTGAGATCTTGAGGCTTGCTCTCGTCGTCCCCACGGACGGCGCCAACTGTTGTGGCTACAGACCAAACAGAGAAAGAGGTATGGTAGTGGAGAGTTAGGTGAGCAATGTCTTCTTGGTCTTTTCCAAGAGCTCTGTATGATATATATGTGTCGAGACCCGAATATGCAAATCCGGACTCTCTGTGTATTCTGCACTAGTCCCAGGATCATGCTAGTGCACACAGTCAAACATAGATATCATCACAACCATATACACGATAAAATAAAGGAAAAGCTCAAATATCGATAAATCTCAAAAGGTACGACCTTATGGTCAAGCTTATAATAAACTGGCCCGAAGGCTCAACAAAAGTAGCAGCGGAAATCCAAAATAAAGCGTAGTGGCCAATCGACAAGCCTACAGGCTATCGAGTGGAGAACGAAGCCTAATCCGTGAAGTCGTCGAAGTACACTCCTTCTAGAACCTCCTGTTGGTGATACTCCTCTTCCTCAACTGAGCAACATTGAGCATAAAGCCGTGAGTACATTGGTACTCAGCAAGTCGTTTGTAACAAATGAATGCAATATAGTATGCAAGACTTACCAAAGGAAGGCTGAAAGGTTAATTTGCATAAAATGACATTTAAAGGTAAATATAGTAAGTAGATTGAAAGCGAACTTTAAATAAAACAGTAATACATAAATAATCAAAGGAGTTGAATTAACCACTTGCAGACCTCCCATCTACAAGCTAAACCAACCGCTTATGGACCTCCCATCCATACGCTAAACCAACAGTGAACTAACCATTCACTGCCCAACCACAATCCACAAGTTTTCAGAAATAACTACCCCTCGTGTGAAATCACCGAGCATTGTCCATGACCGAGGACACGGTTATTCGAATAGTTTTACACTCTGCAGAGGTTGCACAACTGTACCCACACGATGTGATTAGCCTCGCGCTAAGGTAATCATAACAAGGCCTTTACAAAGTTCAGTTACAACTCAATCCGCCCGCTAGGGTTTCGCATCACACCCCCCTTGCGCCACATGGAAATCAGCAACCATGTTCATCTCAATGGCAAGATTAAAGTTGAAACTTCCCAAATTAATCAGCTAGGTCCGTCCCATACCAGACATGTGGTTTGCATGGTAAAGCTCAGATCAATGGCGCACAAAGTTAAGTCCTTAACAAACCCCGGGCGAGGCTCCCACATCCCTCGAAGTGCACCAACACTTCCCCCTTTACTGCACGATCACTCGCCCGAGTGGAAACAAATTTGTATAACCATCGTCGATGACGCACCAACGTCATGGCACAAATTTTAATAAACGTGGCACCAACCACAGTTCCATATCTCATTAAGTTAAATTTACAATTCACATGTGATGATAAGCCCATTCGGAAATATAAGCAAACCTAAACAGTCTATCGTACCAACCCATGTGACAAATAATCTAGCATCACTAGTATGTTCCCCAACCTAAGGTGACAATGGTATCATGATATTCTAAAATTATCAAGGAGGGATGAATTCAATTGGGACGATAACTAACAATACAAAGTTTGAATAAAAATAGCGATGCAATGTAATTTAAAACAAAATGATTAAATAGTAGATTGCAAACTTGGATCAACATGATCAAAGGACACGACTTGCCTTGGTTATGCTCAGCGAGGTACTCCTGGTCTTCGGGCGTCGATCATGCTCCTTCGGAATCCGAATCTAACGAGAGAGAAAACGACCGAAACCAAAGAAACACATAAAATAATAAGCAAATGAACTCTAAAATTCATGAAACCAGAACCAAAAGCTAGAGCTCGATTTTAGATGAATTTAGAAAAAGAAACAGGGTCAATCGGAGCTAGGACGGAGGAGAACGGGCTCTCGAAAAATAAATCCTAAAATTAAATCAGGAAATTCGAAAAAATCTGTCTTTGTGAACCGCGCCGCGAAGAGCGAGTCCGCCGTGAACGATGCATGGAATAGTGCGCGTGGCGGCGGGCCCGGTCGCGACATGGCGGTCTTTGGTCTTTGCCGCGTGTCGGTGGCGTGGCGGTGGCGTGGCTGCCACGTGTGGCGAGGGGCTTGTTGGTGGCGTGGCGGCGACATGGCATAGCCACGTGGCATGCCACATTGGCTAGAGCTGACGTGGAGGGCTGACGTGGCGAGGCTGACATGGCGTCTTGGGCGCGGCGGCGGCGGCAAGATCCGACGGTCGGATGAGGGCCACGTGGCACGATCCGAGCGGTGGGTTTTTGGATCTGAAACGGTCGGCTGAGATGCGAGGCGCGGGGGATGGATCAGCGACGCGTGGTGGGCACGGCGGGTGAAGCGTCGCGGCGGCGAGCGCGAGGCGGGAGAGCTTCGGCGAGCGCGCGCGCGACGGATAGGAGGAGGTCCGGCGAGGCACACGCGGGGCGGGTGAGACAGACGGCGGCGGGGTGGTCTCCGGCGACCAACACGCACGGCGGAGGGTCAGCGGTGGCGGGGTTCTTACCGGCGACGAACGTGACGACGGCGGCGACCTCCGGTGAGGGTTGGCGGCGGAGCAATGAGCGGAGTCGGGGATGGAGAAGCGCGGGGCGCAGCTGCGGAGAGCGGCGGCGGGGAAGGACACCGCGGCGGCGGTGCGGCGAGAGGCAGCGCGCACGGGAGCGAGGGAGGTGGTGGCGGCGTTCAGAGCACGTGAATCGAGACGGTGGCTTTTATAGCGCGCGAACCGAGGATGGCCGGGTTGGACGCGGTCGGCGGTTCCGATCGGAGACGAGAACGGAGAGGGCGACGCGTGCCTGCCGGGGATGATCCAATGGCTGGGAGCGAGCGGCGGCGCGGCGCTAGGGTTAGGGTTCGCGAGCGCACGGGGCGGATCCGACAGCTGGGGAGGCGCGGCGCTAGATCGGGCGGCTGAGGGAGGGCGAGGCTCGAGCGCGGGCGCGGGCGCAGCTGGTGCCACCACGTGGCGCTGGGAGCCGATCGGACGGCGGGCGTGGGCGGCGGCGCGTCGCGCGGAGAGGAGTGCGGGAGGCGGTGCAGATGGCGACACGCGGCAAGGGCGAGGATCAGGCGGCCGAGCGTGGGCAAGGGCGGGCGCGCGCTAGGGCAACGGGGCGGCGGCGGGAGGCGGATGCGTGGGCGGCCGGGATCACCGACACGCGGAGGGGAGGGGATCGGGCGGCTGGGAGCGGCCCGGGGTTTGTTATTTCTTTTTTTCTAGAAACCCAAATAAAATACAATTAGCTCTAGAAAATAGCAAATAAATCCCAAAAAATTCACCAAAAATGCCAGAAAATTCTTTGAGACCTGAAGAATCCAAATAAAATATTTTCAACTTATGATAATGTTTATTTTACTCAGATTAAATCATTTTAAAATCCTAAAATTCATTTGAAGCTTAATTTAATTCCAAAAAATTTCTTGTGACACAAGGAACTTAATTAAAATATTTTCAGCTAATGTTGAGGTTTGATTTAATCGTATTAAATTCTTTAAAATTTTGAAAATTCAAATTAAGTTTGATTTAAAATTCAGGAAAATTCCAAAAATTTATTTTTAAATTCAAGGTTTTAAAAATCCCCAAAAATCAGGATGTTACAATATGTGTTCCCTCGTAAGGAGCGTCTTTACAATCGTAACCTTACACCGAGCCTCCTTCCGAGGGCAATTACGTCATTGTACATGATTTGTAACCTTCTTAACAGGCTAGCTGGGTTTAGGTGGGGGCCACTCCTACGACAAGACCCATAGTGTTTCCTATGTAACTTGGATAATCGGGCTGAGTCAGATAATCTAGGCCACTCAAATAATTTGGCCTAGTTGGATGATCTCGCTTACATAGAAAATTGCAGAAAAACTCTAAGAGCTAAGATTTCTCTCTTTCATGCCTCAGACCAAATACACTCAAGGAAACACATGTTTGGGCATAGTTGAGTTGACATGAACCACCAAAATAGGATTTTCTAGAAGATATTGCTATCATGCATATAGATTTCCAACATATTTTTTTATTTCCAAAGAGTGTGAACCAAATGAGTTGGAGTTTTGGGATTATTGGTAATGTATGGGCCTAGTTGAGTCGACATGTGGTGCCACATGGCTACCACATGGGCTGTGTAGTCTAACGTGGCATCGCCGGCGTGGGCCGGCACACTAGAACAGATGGTCACCGGCAATGTGGTCCACGATGGCAGCCAACGAGTGGTGCAAACGAGAGAGGGAAGCACGGGGGTTCTGATGGTGCACGTTAACATTACCAAAAATGACTGGAAGATTGTCGGTGGCGAGGAGATGCAGCAACAGTGCTCGGGCTCTGGTGACGACGGGGTTCCGGTGATGCTCTTGATCGGTGGTGTGGTCATCGAGCTTGGCTGAAGCGCGGGGCAACTGATGGAGGCGGTGGTGTGGCACGGGGACGCTCTGTTTAGCGGCGGTTGCTCGCTAGAGTGCGGCGGCAGCTTGGAGAGAGGGAGCTACGGTGAGAGGGTTTCTCGGGTGCGGGGAGAGCAATTGAAGCACAGAGGGAGGTGGGGTGATGTGTTGTGGTGCTTGGGGAGGGTTTATATAGGGCTGGGGGGAACACAGGTGGCAATTCTTTGCTAGAGTCGGCGGTGGAATTACGGTCGGGGGGAATGATAAGGAAAGGAGGGGTAGAGAAGGAAAGGAACCATGTGACGTTGGGGATCCGTTTCCATGTCACACGGGGTTTCCATTCCTGCAGAAATCTCAAAGAGAAGAGGCCGGATTCGGCGGGGAGGGTTACATCGCTGGAAAAGGAAAGAGGGGAGAAGAAGGAAGGTGGCGCGCACACAGGGAAGACGATCCTGACAGGTTGTCCGTGAGAAACAACAAGAACACCAGTAACAGATAATTTAGTGGAATTATAACTAGTCTGCTTTCCAACTCCCTTGACAGCACAAGGCATAAACCAAAGAGCAAGAAATTGCTTTGACTCAAAATTAACGTTCAAGTGTTATATGGGACGGTGGCCAAGGCTTTATACCCTCATACAAGCCTAGCTGGACTCAAAGTAGAAAAATAATAAGAATTGGCTAGTTGGTTGCCTTGATTTGGGCACCCGTGAGGTGGGTCCCAAGTGGTGGCCAGCCTATGAGGGTGTCGCATAACTCCCTTAACAACAGCCCAACTTCTTTTACTGTCTAAGTATTCTTGTTCAGTCTGTTTAAAGCTTCGGCATCGCCATCACCTCAATACTGAACTAAAATGAATACTAAAGCCCAAAACAACCATAATATGTCTTATTATAGATACAAACTAGCCCATGACACATGAAGACCAAAAACTCAAACGAACTCAGAATTGAAGACTGGACACAATCGAGCTTTTGAAGTGTAATATTCTCCAATCTTCAATTTAAAGTTTGAAAACTTGATTCCAGAATCTTGGTGGCTTTTCCAATTGATATAAATGAAGTGACATCGTCTCCTCCTCTCTGACCTTCTCTTGGTGCGCCGGTCTCCCTCACCTCTTGTTTGGTATCATCAAGTTCTTACTCTCCGAATAACCTGATAATACATAAAGTGGAAGCAATAAGTAGCGAGCTGTCCTTAAAAGTGAAATAAAAGGAACTTAGGATCAAATTCACCTATTTAGTGAGTTCCCTTACTCTAGCTTGAGTGATTGGTCAATTGTACAATTGCTACAAAGTTTCAGTCATTGCTCTAACACTAGTATTGTCATTGTTATTATTAGTTGTATATGATATAGAGGTGATGATTGTATAGATGAAGCCTTAATAATAGTAAAGTACTCATCATCCTCCCCCTCTTGAAAAGGAGTCAACCTCGACTCTACAATGTAAGTAGAACCAAAGAAAGGTAGCAGATCTGCAATATTAAATGTAGCACTAACACCACAATCTTTGCCAGGTAGTTCTAACTTGTAAGCCTTATCGTTTATTCTTTTAAGCACTTTGAATGGTCCATCTCCACAATTCATCAACTTAGACTTTCTTTTATCAGGAAATCTATCTTTGCAAAGATGTAACCAAACAAGATCACTAAGTTCAAAGATCATCTGTTTTCTATTTTTATTTTTTCAGCAATATGATGCGCCTTTTCTCTATTTCTTCCTTAATTTTTAGACGGATACGTTTCACAAAATTAGCATATTTAGAAGCATCAATGTTAACTCTTTCAGTGAAAGGCGCTGGCAATATTTCTAATGGTGTATGTGGCTGAAAACTATCAACAATTTCACATGGGGAGAGTTGAGATATAGAGTGTACAACCCTATTATATGCAAACTCAACATGTGGTAAACAATCTTCCCACTCTTTCAAATTCCTCTTTATCATGGTTCACAACATCGTTCCAAGAGTACGATTCACCACTTCAGTTTGCCCATCAGTTTGTGGATGACATGTTATGGAGACAACAACTGTGTGCCAAGCTTAGCCCACAATATATTCTAAAAGTAGCTCATGAACTTAACATCATGATCAGAAATAATAGTCTTTGGTATGCTATGCAAATGCACTATCTCCCTGAAAAAGAAGTTAGCTACATGGGACGCATCATCGCTCTTATGATAGGGAATAAAATGTGTCATTTTTGAGAATCTATCCACAACAACAAATACCGAATCCCTCCCACTCTTAGTTTTAGGCAATCTCAAAACAAAATCCATACTAATGTCTTCCAAAGGAATTGTAGGAACTGAAAGAGGGGTATACAAACCATGTGTATTAAGTTTCGACTTAGCTTTGTGACATGTCATACACTGCTGTACATACCGTTCAACATCACGTCTCATCTTCAGCTAGTAGAAGTGATTGGCCAGCATGCTCAATGTCTTCTCGTGCCCAAAATGTCTCATCAAACCCCCGCAATGTGATTCCTACACAAGGAACAAATGAACAGACGAATCCGGAATGCAAAGTTTGTTAGCGCGAAACATGAATCCATCATGAACATAAAATTTATCCCATCCTTTCCCATGAGAACAGCGAGCAAAGGGTTCAGCGAAATCACAATCACCAGCATATAGCTCTTTCAAACTCTCTAAACCAAGTATCTTAGTATCCAATTGAGTTAAAAGAATAGTCTATCGAGACAAAGCATCAGCAACAATATTATCTTTGCCCTTCTTATACTTAATAACATATGGGAAAGTTTCTACAAATTCTATCCACTTAGCTTGTCTGCAGTTTAACTTAGATTACCCTTTCAAATACTTGAGAGATTCATGGTCAGAATGTATGACAAAGCATTAGGCCATAAGTAATGTTGCCAAGTTTTAAGAATACGTACCAGTGCATAGAGCTCCTTATGATAAATAGGATAATTTAGCTGAGCTCCATTCAATTTTTCAGAAAAATAATCAATTGGCTTACCTTCTTGCATAAGAACACCACCAATACCTATTCCACTAGCATTGCATTCAATCTCAAAAATTTTAATGAAATCAGGTAGAGTAAGCAGTGGCGCCACTATGAGCTTTGTTTTCAGAGTATCAAAAGCTCCCTTTGTGCCGCTCCGCACACAAAAGGCACTCATTTTTTTGTTAATTCATTTAATAGGACAGCAATAGTACTGAAATCTCTCACGAATCAATGATAAAAGACAGCAAGACCATGGAAACAACATACTTGACTCACATTAATAGGAACAGGCCAATTCTTAATTGCATCAATTATAGAGTTGTCAACTTCAATTCTATATCCAAGACCAACAAACCCAAAGAACACTACTTTATTAGTGCAAAATATGCATTTAGCAAAGTTAGTGAATAGCTTCTCAGTCCTAAGCACATCAAGCACTTGCTATATATCAGAATATTATCAAAATAGACTACCACAAAGCGACCAATGAATACTCTTAAAACATGATTCATCAAGTGCATGAATGTACTAGGTACATTAGTTAAACCAAAAGGTATGACTAACCACTCATACAATCCAAACTTTGTTTTGAAAGCAGTTTTCCATTTATCTCCTGGTTTCATGCGAATGTGGTGGTGTTCACTTTTTAGATCAATTTTTGAGAAAACAGGTACTCCACAAAGCTCATCTAGCATATCATCAAGCCTAGGTATAGGGTGATGATATCTAACAGTGATATTATTGATAGCACAACAATCAATACACATTCTCCACATACCATCTTTCGTAGGAACAAGAATAACAGGGACAGCACAAAAAGAAAGGCTTTCATGTACATACCCTTTGTCCAAAGCTCTTACACTTGTCATTGTATTTCCTTGGTTTCAGTTGGATTGGTGCAGTGCGGCGGTTAGTTTGGTAGTGAGGTGAAGTTGATCTGGTGCTCAATCCCACGAAGTGGTGGAAGTCCGGGTGGTGCCTCCTCAAGGAAAACGTCATCGTATGCCTACAACAACGACTGGACATCACTAGGTAGAGTTTTTAGATCATTAGTTGTAAGTATAACCTTAGTGTCCTTATAAACAAGAACAAAGTGCATAACACTAGGATCATTGCTCACCCCTTTTAGATTTGTTTTCATTACAATCAGAACCTTTCTAGTGCTTACATTTCTCTTACATTGCTAAATGACAAGCTATGATTTCTCCTGACATTTCTATTCAGCAGCTTGTATTTGAGAAGGGGTAAGTGATAGTAAAACCTTGTCCATACCTTCCCACTTGAAGCGATAAGTATTGGCTTATCCATCATGTTGTACATTACGATAAACAACCATGGACGGTCCAGTAGTAAATGACACACCATCATAGGCACCACATCGCATAAAACACTATCCTCATATTTATTAACCTTGAACGGAACTTCTACACGGTACTGAATTTTAACTTTACTTCCCTCACGAAACCATTGCACACAATATGGATCAGGATGTTTAATCAATTTCAGGTTAAGCTTTTCACACATCTCAACACTAGTAAGATTTTGGCAAGAACCACTATCAATGATTATTTTAACATTAGTATCTTTAACTTTAACACTATTCATGAATAAATTACAATGTTGAGATTGGTTGTCTTCTTTAACAAGCATGGGTAAACATGGAGTAATAACCAAAGCAAATGTACCTTCACTAGAACATTGTTCATCAAAATTAAATTCATTCTTAGTATTATTATCATCACATGGAGTAGGTTTAGTTTTAGAATCAGAAGCAGAATCATAACCAGTTTCAATAACAATCATAACCACGTCCTTGACAATGCCAACATTGAATTGCACTTATTTTAGTGTTAGAACCAACAGAAGATTGCAATGATTTGGATGACCTAGTTGGTTTAACACTAGATAATGGAGCAGATTTCATATTCAATGCATTAGACGCAGCATATGATTATGTATTAGAATTCAAAGATTTGCTGAACATACCTTTGCTGATGTCTATTTTGGGCCTATCCTTGGGCGTATACGACGAGGTAGATGGACAACTCATCTTGAGTGTGAAAGTGCTACACCTGGATTGCAATAGTGCCTCTTCTGAAGTTGCTTTTTTACTTTGATCGCTAAGTGTTGTAGTTCATTCATAGTGGAATATGGCTGAAAGTTCATTAGCTTGTGAATGTTGCGGTTCAGCCCATGCAAGAATCTCACCATTATTTATTCACTGTCCTCTAGAACTTGGCCTCAAATAAATAGTTGTTCCACTGCTTATAGTAGTCTCCCACAGATTATGCGCCTTACTTTAGTTCCTACAATTGAATAAAAATATCTCAACAAAAATGTACATGAACAAAACGAGTACACATCTCTCGCTTTATTGCTTCTCATGTTGTGATAGGAGGATGCATGTTGTCCCTGCAGTCGTTTTGCACTTTCTCCCACCACATCAGCGTATAATCCTCAAATTCCAAGGAAGCAAGCTTGATTTTATAGTCTTTGCTAAAGTTGTGCATACAGAAGATCTTGTCCATGCACATCTCTCATTTTTGATATTCTCCCATATTTGTACCACCAACAAATTTAGGTATGGAAATTTTTACCTTAGTGAGAGATCCTCCCCGTGTGGTACCAGAACACGTCCAGCGCAGCCGCGGTGATGGCCGTGATCAATCGGTGCCCAGTTGGCATCGTAGTCCTCCTCAAAGGCATCAGCATAGTGCCCATCATCATTGTTGTATCCTAGCTCAAGCCCTCCTCCATGGGCGCCACCACATGCTGCGACTCGCCCACGTGCAACTCCTCCTCGTGCAGCTCCCGGTGGAAGAAGACGTACATCCTGCGCTGCGTGAGGTAGACGTGCATGTCATGCTTGTTCTCCATGCTGGTGTTGACGAGCAAGATGAGCATCTTCTTCGCACCTGCGAACTGCTTTTTCTTCCTCTCGTTGAACTCGGGTAGCCATTTCTGCATTGGTCTCATTGAGTCCACGCTCTACCATTGTATTTTCACCTATAATAGGGTTAGTTACAAAATTATTGCGCCATTCTTTTAGTTCTTGTAAGTCAGCATGAATCTCCTCAAACACTTCATTAAACCCCTCCACAATTTGTTTGACGTCATCCATGTTAGTAAAGCGATCCCCTGATGGATGCTCCTCAGCTGATCTATCCCCTGACATGGTTAGCACAGCAAAAAAACAATAGAAATGATCTATACTACACAAATAAACACCTAATGCTACTACCGGACAAGTATCTTGTTAATTCCTATAAATAGTGATATCACATACCTGAGCTGTGAGAGATAAGTTAGAGGTGTCACTAGCTGAAAACCAATCATCGAAGTTGCACTCAACAAATTTATGTGGAGCTGGGATAGGGTTAGTGTATAGTGCTACCACAATTCAAATGCTCAAGATATTGTAAAGCTAGTAAATAATCCACAAAGTTATTAAAAGTCTAGCTGCAATGTGCAAGATATAACTGATGCACACATATGCAACGATTAATGTGACGTGACTTGATGTAAGTAAATGAAGTTCTCACACCAAGTACTAGGAGTAACGCTAGCCCACTACTCAAACTTCTGTCTAGGGCATAAGATTTATTCACACGATGTATAGCACAAGGACAATCCAACGGTACAATGTAAACAACCCTCTAGTTTAAGTAGTAAATAATAGCTAGTCCCAAAAAATAAAATAGTAAAGTTTTATGTGGCTTATATATACTTGTTTGAAAGGTTTCGATAAGATTTACAACTTTGCAGTTGAGACAAACCCCAAATTCTAAAGGGAATATCGAAATTTTTGGCAAAAAAAAGAATCTGAAACGTTGTAACACAAATTAGGGACTAAAGATGGCCAACTTTGGAGGTCTTGAAGAAATGAAAAAGATGTTCCTCGTTGTTAGATTTCCAACGAGTATAAGAACGTCAAAAACAAACTTTGTATGCAAAAGTTACGCCCATTTTACTAACTAAAAACTGACTCAGACTCAACTTGAAACCGCTATATCTTTCAATTCCGTGGGCCAAACTTGCTGAAATTGTTTCTGGAAGTTTGTATCTCTATATAGAAGGCTTCCACCAATTTTTACTAGATTTAGCATTGATTTGATATGCTTTTTAATTTTTGGAATGGTGACCACTTTTTGAAAAGTTCTACACGGTTTCTTTGTGGAATTCCGAAACAAACTCAATGGAAGACTATGTAAATTTGTTGTACACATTTAGGATACTTTTAAATGCAAGCTCCAGCACTGAGACAAGTTATAGATGAAAAGTTGGGAGATCTACCACACCGGATTTTGGATTTTAGGAGATCCAACAACTCAAGAAGGGTAAGAGAATATTTTTTGTTGTGATTTAGGGAATCTAAACCACAATAATTTTTCTATGCAGATTAGAAGAGTTCTAACCCATGAATTTTCTATTTGTAGATTAATGATGTGGACGCGGGTTCACGCCCATTTTCCCATCATCCCACTAGGCGTGCCAGAATTTGATGACGGGAAAATGGGCGTGAACCCGCATCCGCGTCATTAGAGACAAGTTGATTAAATTTAATTGAAAATGAGATAAAGAAATCAGGTATTGCAGGTCCATTACTTCCAGAATTAATACATTTACATAAAAATTCTGTTAATTACATCTCTTTGCGAGAAAACCCCTGATTAAGAATTCCAACATAAATATAAAAGAAAAGGGTCTTCAATCTTGGCGTCGCTGATGGATGCTTGCTCGATGGTATTTTAGTTGTATTTATATTATTTTGCTACCATGGCATAGTATTTATTTTTTTAGCGAACCTATGCATGTAGCGTGATTAGAGTTTAATTACTTCAGTTTTTAGATATCTTTTTACTTCACTGAATATTGCATAGCGCTTGTAAATATTGAGTACTCACATGTAGCGTAGCCCAAGCGAATGTCATTTTTTTTATATTTTATTATTACTAGCGTGACATGAATTTTATGCACGTAGTGTAATATGGGTTTGAGTGTTTCATTATTTTATTTTACTTTTGTTTTGCTCCGCCTTGTATTACTACTAGCATTACATAGCGCTTGTAAATATTAAGCGCTTGCACGTAGTGTAACCGAGGTAAAGTTTGTTTTTTTAGTATTTGTATTACTACTAGCATGCCATGGATTTTATGCACGTAGTATATTAAGAGCCTTTTATTATTATTTTTATTGTTTTGCCTCACCTTGTATTACTACTAGCATTGCATAGCGCTTAGAAATATCGAGCGCTTGCATGCAGCGTAACCGAGGCGAAGTATATTGTTTTAATATTTTTATTACTACTACCGTGACGTGGATTCTATGCACGTAGTGTAATAAGCATTTGAGTATTTTATTATTTTTTTATTATTTTGCCTCGCCTTGTATTACTACTAACATTGCATAGCGCTTACAAATATCGAGCGCTTGCATGCAGTATAACCAAGGCGAAGTTTGTTGTTTTAATATTTGTTCATATATTTTTATTATTTTTTTAACAGCATACATCCACCCTTAATTCATATCCGTTCGAGGGGACCGAATTGAGGAAATGGGGTTTTCAAACTTCTCACTCTCGATTTGTATCCATTTGTAGGGGGCCGAACCTAAGAGACGAGGGATGAGCCCTCGTTCTTTGGGTTTGTATCCACCTAACGGGACCGAACCGAGAAGATGAGTTTTTTTATGCCTCACCTTGATTTATATCTATTTGTAGGGGACCGAACCTAAGAGACGAGGGATCAAGCCCTCGTTTTTTGTGTTTGTATCCGCCTAACGGGACCGAACCAAGGGGGCAAAAATATACAAGAAAAATAAATGAAGCCAAGGAAGAAAGGAAGAAGAAGACCAAGAACTTCACCTTTGCTTGTGCAGCCCTCCCTCTCTAAAACTCTCTTTTTTTTCTATAGCTTCTCCTATGCCCAGCGTTTCTTTTCTTTCTCCTACAAGCGTGCTTGTATGTGCCCAGCGTCTCCTCCTTTTGCCTCTTCCAAAAGTTCTCCCCTTTTCTCTACCATTTACCCCCTATTTATAGAGCATGGATGAGGGGTGGTTCATGAAGGAAGTTATGGCAACTCCTCTCTTTGATTTTCTTTTTTTTTATTGATTGATTTTTTTCTCTCTCATAGGAAGTTACAGCATGCAGTTATAAGCAGGAAAAATAGACGTGGGTGCAGTCTGATAGCAAGAAAAGTTGACCCATGCATGCGTGGACGTGGGCGTATGCAAGCAGCAGGAAAAGTGGGCGCATGCACGCAGTTGAGAGCAGGAAATTTACCCCATGCATGTATGGACGTGAGCTAGTGGCTATTTATCTCTCCTTTTTTATTTAACTGCTTTGCTAACTGGCTAATCAACAAGCAAGTTACTAATGAATCTATGTATGCAAGCAGGCTGCTAGACGTGGGCATGTAGGTTTTTATGCAAACTTTCTTTGTCTCTCTTTTTTTTTATAGCTACCATATGGGCTACTAATTCCTTCATGCAAGTGTATTTAATTCTTTTGTTAATCAGCTAATCAACAAGCTGAGTTCTAATTAATAGTCTCATGCATATAGGCAACCTGTTGTAGATGTGGGAGCAGTTGGACCTATTCTCCTGTGCATGCATGGTTGCAGCTAGTAGTAGTAATATCCTTGGTAACAACCAGTAGTGGAGGACGTGTGCATTTGCATGCTGCTGCATGCTAACTACGTGAGTTTCTTTACTCGATGGATTATAGCTCTTTGGTATTTCTTTCTTTTGCGGATAGACAGTTCAAACCTGCAGTTGTGTTGGACGTGTCAAGCATGGCTGTTCCCAATTTGCCAAGATGTTTGGATAGCATGTGCACTTTTTTAAATTAATCAATGGAGAAGCATGCAGGACGTGGGCATGCTTGCTGCATGCAGGTTGTGCTTCCCTCCTAAATTAGTGGAGACAATTAATATTTGTAAGCACTTTGCTTTGCTTTCTCTTTTTTCCTTTTTTTTGCGGTTAATTCTCATGTATACATTCTGGACGTGGTGGTGACTCTTTTTTTTAAAAAAAAATTAATCCATGGAGAAGGCAGCATGGAGTCGTATGTACAAGTGGCCACGTACGCTTCCTTCTTAGCTACTAGACTTAATGCTTTGACTAACCTTTTTTTTTAAAGTTAATCAACTAGCTAATGATGCATGTCAACCATTTCATGTATGCATGCGCACAACCACTGCAGCTATGCATTTTTTAGCCCACATGGCAGTATATCTCATTCTATTTATTCATTTATTATTATTATTTGCTTCAGCTATATAGATGTTCAAGGCTTCGTGCGGATATGGACCCATATGTCATTAAGTCCTTAATTAACCGATAATTAGACAAGCAATTAATTTATGCACACATGTCCATTTGCCTTATAGGTCCAACCTATGTAATACTCTAAGTATTAAAAATATTTCGGTACACCAGTATATTGTTACCGATGAAATATTGACCATTTGACTATTTCCTTGTCCATATGTATCATGGCGATTCTCATTTGACATTTAGTCGTTTTATATCATAACGGATTTCGTTAGCATAATATATTAATTTGATGATTATATTTTTTTTAGATATGTTTATTCATATTTTAAATTTAGGACAAAATCAGTGTCAACATAGATGGAAAAACTAAGAACCCTAAAAGAACAATCAAGCAACACGATGGAAATACGAGATGCAATGGACAACAACTATGCAATTGAAACTAACGGAGTAAAAACTAACAAAACTCACAAGATACAAGCGAATTGAAAACTAAGGCTAGGATTTTGTTGGCTTTGTATATAGGGTAGAAAATAAAAAAACTAATTAGGGATAAAAGATTAATCCTACCGTGTCAACCCGATGCTCTGATACCAAGATGATATGGGGTGTCTGAACTTCACGACGTAGGATCTTACTTGAAGGGTACATATGTGGCTAACCTGAAATTCTATGAATTCTGATTAACAGAAGCACACAATTATCTGTCTCGATTACAAACTCCCACATACCGGAATTCAACTAGCAACACACTCTGGATCTCCATCTTCTCACCACACCAAGATAGACAACATTGCAAGTCTGTGAGGAACAACAAGAACACCGGTAACCAATAATTTAGTGGAATGCTAACTAGTCAGCTTCCTAACTCTCTTGGCAGCACATGGCATAACCCAAAAAGCAATAAATTGCTTTGACTCAAAATTAATGTTCGAGGGTTACATAGGATAGTGGCCAAGGCTTTATATCCTCATACAAGTCTAGTCAGACTCTAAGTAGGGAAACAACTGGAATCCTATTCTATTTTCTATTTAAACATAAAGTAATAAGAAGTGGCTGGCTGGTTGCCTTGGTTTGGGCACCCATGAGGTGGGTCCCATGTGGTGGCCGACCCATGAGGGTGACGCATAACTCTCTTAATAACAGTCTAACTTCTCTTGCTGCCTATGTATTCGTTTTTAACCCGTTTGAAGCTTAGGCATCACTATCAACTTAAAACTGAACCGAAATGGATACTAAAGCCCAAAACAACCTTAATATGTCTTATGATAGATACAAACTAGCCCATGATATATAAAACTTGGTCAAAAACTCAAACAAACTCAGAATTGAAGACTGGACTGAAGTGTAGTCTTCTACAATCTTCAATTTAAAGTTTGAAAACTTAATTCTAGCATCTTAGTAGCTTTTCCCATTGATATAAATGAAGTGTCGTCGTCTCCTCCTCTTGGACTTTCTCTTGGTGCACCGGCCTCCCTCACCTCCCATTTGGTAGCACAAGTTTTTATTTCCCTAATAACCTAATAATACATAAAGTGGAAGCGGTAGCAAACTGTTCTTAGAAGTGAAATAAAAGAAACTTAGAATCAGATTCACCTATTTAGTGAGTTCTCTTGCTCTAACTCGAGTGATTGGTCTATTGTACAATTGCTGCAAAGCTTCAGTCGTTGGTCCAACATTAGTCTTATCATTGTCATTGTTATTTGAATATGATGATAGAGATGATGATTGTGTACATGAAGTCTCGATAGTAGTGATGTCCTCATTAGGATTACTCAGCTGTGATCGACTCTTCAGCCACATTCGGCATAGCCATGCACTTTCTTAACCCAACCACATCGAGGGGCCCAGAGATTCTCTCCTATTATATAGCAGGGGCAAATTCCATCTTGATCGCTCATATCCCTCCGCATATTTCATTGTAAACCCGAAAGTTACTTTTATGACTACCCAGTCACGGAATAGTGTTTGGTAACCCCTAAGTAAACTATTACATATATAGGAAATAATGACGAACTCAGGTCTAAGGATCCTATATACACTAAGTATGAGACCAACTGATGAAGTTAAAAATATAACAATTCCCGTAGTGTATCATGGTAAGTTAACCCAATATCATGTTCTCGAACATGTGTCTATATTATTGATTTAATATCCTATATTCATGATCCATTAAACATGATCATCAATCAATGCATGTGCTGATCTGTAAATCATAATTGTCCCACATAATGATACAAGATTAGGGATAATTTAGAATAACGTCAAAACATAAATAAAGAGTTCCACGAACAAGTCACATACTTGTTAATCAATATAAAAGATATTTATTCAAGAGACAAAATAACATATTATTCAAAAGATCATAAATATAGAAGTGATACAATCATCTCCATAATTATCTCTAGGGTATATCACTAACAATTCGTAGAATAGATGATTGTGATTGTTTTGTAGTAAAAAAATTGGATTTTGGCTCACCCAAGGCGACGAATCAGTGATAGAGGATGATGTAGATTGGTTTTAGAAAAAAAACTTGATTCCTGTCAAACAACTGCACAAAAAATCAAATTAGCTTTCACATGGGGGTGCAAGATACTTGGGAAAGATGTGACGTAAAAGGAATTTGAACAAATTCACCGGAGTGCTCAGAACGCGAGTTTGGTAATGAACACTTTTGGGAACGATGGGCTCTTGATGACGGCTGTGTTCTGGGGTTTGAGGAGGCTTTCCAAATATTGGGAAGGGTTGAGAGAGATCACGGGGTCATATATAAGGGATTAGAAGAGATAGAAATGAACTTAAATTTGTAGGATTCGGTTTTGAATCAGTTTGGGAATAGACGAGATAAAAGACAAATGGGTGAATGAATCGCGAATAAACCAGAAGGAATGGATTCCTTATGTGATTTGGAACATCTTTCGTTGGTTTGGGACTTGGTGTGGGGGAGGAAGTGGGTGCCATGGCTTTGTTCGCTGGAATACTTCAGTTCGGCCAAAGCTAGGAGATAATGGACAGTGACCTAAGGAAGATAAAGAAAAGAGAGAAAAGAAAAGAAAAGATAAGTCAAGAAAAATAGACTTAGCCCAGAAAACTAGAACAAATATTTTTCTGGAGATTTGGATTTTTGGATATTTGAATTTTTTTTAATTTTGAAATTTGAGAATTGAATTTGATTTAGAATTTCATATTGTAATTGAGATTTGAGATTGGAATTGGAATTATCTTCCAGGATTACAAATAAAATCTAAATATTTGAAATAATTAATTTGAAATTAAATCTTTACAGCAGAAGTGGCAAAACAACCAGGGAGATGTCCATGTCACCAAATCAGCGCCAAGGGAAACCGCCGTAAGGTGTGATTTAATCTGGTATTAGAAGACGATGGTGTTAATAAATAACTGGTTTTATAGGTTGAGAGGTTTATTTGGACTATTTTTGATAGTTTGGATGTTCTAGCAAATGAGCGTGATTTTGCAGTGTCCATCGGCAAATTATCTTTCTCATAATATGTTTTAGCAAATGCCATCCAAATGACATGTGGAGGAATAAACAAATGCGTAAATAGTAAAATTTCACCTCATGAACAAATGAATAAATATTAAAATTATGAAACAGAACATGACTGAAAATAAATAATTAATCCAAAAAACCAATCCGTCAAATAAATCGTTCAGTAGGCATGCACGCTCTTCATTTACCCTGTACATTCGACTGCTTTTCCATAATGGAGTAGTATCATTTCAGCTTCTCAAAACGGCTTTTGACTTTTACTACAGTACCTAATTTGCAAATGGAGTATTTTTTTAAGATGAAGTCTACAAGTTAATTATAGTACACGTTAAAAGCCCAATATCTCAAATTCTCAAATGGAGTATTTTTTTAAGATCAAGAACCAAGTCTTCAAAAGTTGGATCCAGATTCTCAAATTCTTTTGTGAATCTTGAAATCCAAAACTTCCTAAGAAATTAAGTGTTTAAAATTTCCAAGGTTCAAATTAACAATTAAAACTTCAAAATCTTTCATACTCAAATAAGCTATCAAGTAATTAAATTGCTAAAATCACAAATTCTGAAAATCCCAAAAAGGTTTCCTTGGGCCTCAGCCCTTTCTTCTTTTGGCCCATCAGCCCCTTTCGGCCGATCGCCTTAACCCGTCGCCTCTTTCCCCTTGTTTCTCCCTCAGAGCCGCCGCCAGGCTTCCCTTTCCCTCTCATATCTTCCTCCGCCACCGTGCACTTTCTTCTCCTCCTTGCTCGGCCCGCTCGGCCCTCCCTTCTAGCCTAGTGCAGCAACTCCGGCGCCCGTCTCCTCTCTTCATCTCTGCGCCACCACGCCCGGCTCCGCTCCAGCCCAGTCCGCAAGTGCCACGTAAGTAGCCTCGGCCCGCCCCGGCGTCCTCAGCTCCTTACCGGCCGCCCCTTCCTCCCTCCTCCGGCCCGTGCACTGCGTCCCTTTCCACTCCTATTCGGCCCAGTCCGCAGGCCAGCTGCGCCGTGCCCTGCACCTAGCGTCGCATCCGAGCTCTGGCCTGCCTCCCCGCTAGCCTGCGCCGGCCTAGCTCCGCCTTCACCGGCCTAATGCGTCACCTCCACTAGCCTAGAGCTGGATTTACTCCTCTCTCTCGCGTCGCGTCGCCTCACCTAGCTGTAGGCCACCGCCCTTCCACCGGCCTCGCATGGACTTCAATGTCGCGCTGGCTCTACCGCTTCCCCCAGCTTCAATGCCGCACCAGCCTACTGCCGCCCGAGCCAGTCTCTGGATGTCGCATCACCACGATAGCTGCCATCCCCGGCCCAGTCTCGCCCTCACTCGGCGCTGCCAGCTACCCCGCTCAGACCCGCAGCAGTCGCCCTGGAGTTACTCTCTTCACTCCCTTGCTGCCCTTTTATTTGCCTGCCCCGGTGTGCGCGTTCAATGCCATCGTTACTCCTCTGGTA
The DNA here is from genome assembly GCA_036346265.1 of Melocanna baccifera. Lineage (NCBI taxonomy): Eukaryota > Viridiplantae > Streptophyta > Magnoliopsida > Poales > Poaceae > Melocanna > Melocanna baccifera. The sequence goes on from CM070710.1 coordinate 7,116,464, forward strand.
CGCATCTTCAATTCGTCCAACTGCTGTGGCCTCCCTTTGCCCTTAAACTGGCTCCCCGAGCTACACCATTGCTCATCCCCTTTTTCCCCCTCTCTTCTTCCCCAGGTTAGGCTGGCATGAGATAACCGCGAGCACTATCGTGAGCTACTCGCCGAGTCCACAGTTCTGCCGAAACCCATAGCAATCCGACAACATCGTGGACTTTCCACACTCCTTAATTGCAAAAATCCCATCGTCCGTTGAGTTCTTCGGCCAGAGCCACCGCGCCTACCTCCTCCTTCCGGTCCGGCCGCCACTGCCCCTTTTTCGTGTGTGGTCGACTACGGCGCGACTCCCTGCACCTGGAGCAGCTCCTCACCGCCCTGAAGCCTCACCGACCGTCGACCGGAGCCCTCCCCCGCCAGCGTGACCTCCCCGTGTGAACCTCTCCGCGCCGCCTGTGGCCTCCGACGCCAGCCCGCCCCTGTAACTCTCCGGCCAATCCGCTGCCGCTGGTGACCTCCTGATGCTTTTTGCTCACCTTAACTCGCTCCCTCTTTCCCAGGCCATCGGCGCCCCTGTGACCCCTTGCTCTGGCCGCCAGAAGCCACCCCCTGTGTCGCTTTTGCCCCTACAAGAGTAGTGCTACCAACACCTTAAGATTTCCAGACTCCCTGGAACTCCGCTTTGGCTGCCGCTGGCGCCTCCTCAATGGGCCCCTTCGCCGGCAACCTCACCGTCCACCGTGCGCTGAGTTTCCCCTTCTTTCAGCCCCTGCCTCCACCGAAGTCCCTTCCTGTTGGTTTTCTTTTTTTGGGCTTCCTCTTGATCTGTGACAGGTGGGCCTCAATTGAGTTATGATCTTGCTAAAGACTGGGTACTTGTAAACTTCCAGGCATGTTAAACTTTTGAAATTTACCTAGCAATTAAATAAAGTATGCCTAAAAAATAAACGTGCCATCACACATGTGCAATTTACTTAAAAAGTTAATCTTTGTAGAAACGATTTGCTAAAACAAGATCACTGTGGCTAATTAAGACAAATAATTACCGTGAACCCACTAGATGATAATGTTGAAAGCTTGTCAAGTATTACTAATTGAAGGATTTCATGTATTAAGCACTTAACCTCTTATGGCAGTTAAAAATTCACAGAACAGTCATTCAGAAAAAAAGTAATAACACCCTCAATTTCTACTTCAGAGAACTTAATGCTAATCCTACCAAAACTCAAACGATCCGCACAACACCTATTGTATCCTCTTCCCTGGGTTTAAATCTTATACTGCAAATAAAGCCATTAACTTAGTTACATTCTGGTTCCTAAAATGTCAATGTCCCATTTTGTTCATCGCTACCGTTAAAGGATACCCCCTTTTATTTAAATATCTAAAATGATTTCAACACCCTTAGTCCAAATCTTGCCAAAAGAAGCATGAAATAATAATTCTTAAGCAAGTAACACTCTTAATTAAGAATCTTGCCTACCCTTGCACCTAAAATACCTATCCGATCATCTTAGTTAAGAATAAACTCATGTGTGCAAGATCATCAACTCAAACCTGTCAATTCATAACTTGCACCTTGATTTAAAACTCCACCATCGATCATCCCAAATAGATTTGCTAATCATCCAAATAATCCACCCTGCTCCTAATCATACTTGGATAAATAATTAACTCTAGGCTATAATTAAATTTGGGAAAAATACATAAATTCAATTATCTGGCAGTTACAATCTCAAGTAATCTCTCCAAAATACCAGAAGTCTAACTTAACTCTTGGAACTTCCTTGATAAATATTAAATAATATAAAAGAAGTTATCAAGAAAAAGAACAAGTCCTTTATCTTGAATGCTGCAGAAAGATCCTGCTGGTAATCTTTTACTCAACTTCTTCCCGTGTTATAAATTTTTTCCTCACGGTAAAGCTATCAAATCAATTCCTTCCTTCATTCAAATCCGCTCCAACCTTCTACCTATTTACTCTTGAAATTGTAAGCAACATAAAATGAGTTCAAATAATTTAAACCAGACTTTTGCCGCTGTTTATATTTATTTGGTTTTTCCCTTTGTTGCCACGTAATTAGAAGCTGCAGTCCGAAGATAACGAGATCAAGCGGATTCAGACTACAGTGAAGATTCAGGATTTATTGCGACGAACTGGTTAAGCAAGCTTTGAATTAAAACAAAGCTGCGATAAATAATCAAGGCAAGTCATCACTTTGATCATATTGATCCTACCTTTTACAACAGTATGTTCTTTTAAAATTATCAAAATGCATGCTTACTTATTTATGCATATGTATGTCAAATGTAAGGTAGATATTGCCCTTTTATGCTACCAATATCATTATTATGTCATCCTGTACCATTTGAGTCAACTGATCCTTGTTGCTCTAGATAATAATGCTATTATCATTAGCTAAGTCATAATTACTACCAAATGAGTCTAAAGCCAAGGCATTTAATTGTCCGGCTCATCATTATTCTTCACACATGTGAAAATTGTTTTGGGCAGTCATTGGATGTAGATGACTGATATTTGTGCACCGCTTACCTTCTCAAAATCTCAAAACTGCTTTACCTGTCTAGGCGGTTGGTAAGAATGGTGGGTGGAGGTAACAATTTGGGTTGCGGGAATGTAACATCCTGTTTTTCTGAGATTTTTAAAGCCTGGTTTTCAAAAATGAATTTTCTGGAATTTTTTGAAATTAACTGAAGCTTCAAATGAATTTTTAAAGTTTTAAATGATTTAATGTGATTAAAATAAACATTAACATAAGTGGAAAATATTTTATTTGAGTTCCTTGTGTCACAAGGAATTTTCTGGTATTTTTGGTGAATTTTTGGGAGTTACCTGCTTTTTTCTAGAGCTTTTAGAAGTTTATTTGAATTTCTGGAAAAAGAAAAGAAAAGAAAATAATCCCCGCCGCCCGATCACCCTCTCTCCTCCACGCGTCAACCATCCCGCCGCCGCCGCCGTACCTTTTCCCGCGCGCGCGCGTCCGCTGCCGATCTCCGCCCGCGCCACGCTGTCGCGCATCCATGGCCGCGGCGGCACTCGGCGCCCCGCCTTCGCCTCGCCTCGGCCGCCCGATCGCGCGCCCGCGATCGCAACCGTCGCCCGCGCCCGCGCGAACCCTAACCCTAATCTTTCCGGCCGTCCGATCCGCGCGTTGAATCCTAGCCGTCAAACCTTTTCGCGTTCGCCCGTGCCGTAACCGATCGGGATTGCCTCGGTTCGCGTGTTATAACCCGCCTCGCCTCGGTTCGTGTGCCCGTCGCCCGAACTTCGCCGCCGCCGCCCTCGCGCGCGCGCGTCGTCGAGCCGCTCCGCCGTCGCGCTGCCGCGCGCGCGCGCCGTCCCGTCGCCGTCGCCGATCTCTCGCCGGTGAGCCTCGCCGCCGATCTCCTCGCCGTCGCCGCGTCGCCGCTCGATCGCCCTCGCGCACCCGCTCCGCCCCTCGGTCCCGAGCCGCGCGCGCGCGCCCAGCAGCGCCCGCGGCGCCCGCGCGGGAGCGCCGGCCGCGCGTCGCCGATCCGCTCCCGCGCCGGCCACGCGCCGCCATCTCCCCGCTCCGCGCGCGCGCGCGCGGCTCGCCGGCACGCCAGGCGGCGAGCCGCCACGCGTCGCCGATCCGCCTCGTCGCGCGCGCGCCGCGCGCGCGATCCTCGCCGTCGCTCGGTCTGGACCGAGTCGGTCGTGCAGCGCGTGATCGCTCTCGCCGTCGGATCCCGCCCGTCGCGCCGCGCCGCGCCGCGTCGGCCCTAGCGGCGTGGCATCCACGTGGCATGCCACGTCGGCGCCACGTCGACCCTAGCCGCTCCCGAGCCACGTGGCAGCCACGTCGGTGCCACGTCGGCCCGTCCGCGTGGCGGCATATCTTCGCCGCCACGTCCAAGACGCCCCGCCGCGTCGACCCTCTCCCCGTGTCTTATTCGTGGACCGGGTCCACGGTGAACTCGGAATTTGGTGCACCGGGTTCACAGCACAGTAGCCTTTTTCAATTTTTCCGAATTAATTTTGAATTAATTTTCCGGGAGCCCGTTCTCCTCCGTCCTAGCTCCGATTGACCCCGTTCTTTTTTCTAAATTCATCTAAAATCGAGCTCTAGCTGTTGGTTCTGTTTTTGTGAATTTTTGAGTTCTTTTGCTTGTTATTTTATGTGTTTCTTTGTTTCCGGTCGTTTTCTCTCCCGTTAGATTCGGATTCCGGAGGAGCAGGTTTCGCGCCAGAAGACCACGAGTACCCCGCTGAGCATAACGAAGGCAAGTCGTGTCCCTTGATCATGTTGAACCCAATTTTTCAAACTATTATTTAATTATTTTGTTTCAAACTACATTGCATTGCTATTTTTATTCAAACCGTTGCACAGGTAGTTATCGTCCCAATTGCAATTACACCTCCTTGACACTTTGAAATACCATGATGCCTTTGTCACCATAGGTTGGGAAATTTATTAGTGATGCTAGTTTATTTATCACATGGGTTGGTGCGATTAGATTGCTTAGCGGTTTATATTTACGTTTGGTCTCATCGCACATGTTAAATTATTAATTTGCCTTAATGACATATGGAAGCGTGGTTGGTGCCACGTGTATTAAAATTTGTGCCACGTCATTGGTGTAGCGTTGGTTTGGTTATACAAATTGGTTTTGCATTCGAGCAGTGATCGTGCGAGAAAGGGGAAATACAGTTGTACTTTGGGGATGTGGTAGTCTCGCCGGGTAATGATAAGGACTTAACTTTGTGCGCCATTGATCTGAGCTTAATCGTGCAAACCACATGTCTATTATGGGATGGACTGGCTGATTAATTTGTAATATTTCAATTCAAATGCCATTGTGATGGACATGGTTGCTGATTTCCATGTGGCGCAAGGGGGTGTGATGCGAAACCTAGCGGGCGAGGATTGTGTTGAGGTAGAGCATTGTAAAGGCCTTGTTGTGATTTCCTTAGGCCTAGGCTAATCACATCGTGTGGGTACAGTTGTGCAACCTCTGCAGAGTGTAAAACTATTCGAATAGCCGCGTCCTCGGTCATGGGCGGTGCTCGGGATTTCACACGAGGGTTAGTGTTTCATTTACAACTTGGTGGATTATGTTGGGAGTGGACGGGTAGTTCCTTTGTTGGTTTAAACTTGTGAATTGGTGTTCACAAGTGGTTCATGTTTATTCCTTTGATTATCTATTATTCTGTTTTGATTAACTTTCGCTTTCAAGTTATTTAATATATTTCATCAATAAATGCCTTTATGCAAATTAACCTTTCAGCCTTCCTTTGGTAAGCCTTGCATATTATATTGCATTTATTGTTACAAGCGACTTCTTGAGTACCAATGTACTCACGGCTTTACGCCTATGTTGCTCGATTGAGGAGAGGAGTACTATCGGCGGGAGGTACGGAAGGGGAGTACTACGGCGACTTCACGGATTAGGCCGTTCTCCACTCGATAGCTTTGTGGCTTGTCGATTGGTCGCTACGCTTTATTTTGGATTTCATTGCTAGTTTGTTAAGCCCTTAGGCTAGAGATATTGTAAGCTTGGCCATAAGGTCGCACCTTTGATATTTTATCGATATTCTAGTTTTCCCTTATTATTATCGTGTGTATGACTGTGATGACATCTATGTTTGTTGTGTGCACTAGCGTGATCCTGGACTAGTGCAGTTTACACAGAGAGACCGAATTTGCATATTCGGGTCTCGACAGAGATGGTATCAGAGCCATATCGACTGTAGGACGAAGCCCTAGTTAAATTGGTCGTAGCCCAAAAATATATTTTCTAAATCAAACCAACTAAACTTGATAATTAGTAATATCTCTATCTTCTTACCTCATTCTTAAGGATTCTTGTCTCTCGCCCCAACTCTTGCAAAATTCATTTTTTCTTAAAGTTATAAACTGATCTTCCCTTTATAAATGCATTAGATGTCCCAAGCTTCTTACAGCCCGACAGGAGGATGGAGGTCACTTCTACGCGTTTTGTTGCGGTGCCTCGGTTTAAGAGATCGCCGTCTACCTCACCAAGGATGAAAAGCAAAAGGTCAACGATCGGGAGCATCTCCGGGCTATACTTCACCACCGAGTCGGGAAGCGGTGCTACATCACAGTTTCAAGAACAGGTGCGGTGGGAGATGTCGGACAAGGAGTTGCGCACAAAGCCATTCGTCGACTTTGCAAGCTATACAAGATCAACATGGCGGACTCGTCCGGAAGTTCAAGGAGCGTGCGGAGCCACCCGAGACTACGAGAGCGATGCGGGAGGAGCCCGACGCGATCGCGGTACCTCTACCGTCGCCTACACCGCCGAGCCCGGAGGAGGCGTCGTATCACCGGAGATCGTCGCGCCTACCTCGGTCGGTTCCTCCGGCCCGATCAGAGCGATGCGCGCCCGATCCGCAACTCGTGGGTTGTCTGGCGGATTCGAGGACGATAGCGATATACCTTATTTGTCGAGGACCCGAGTGGGAGCCTTGAGTAGATAGTGCGAGTAGACACGTTGGAATTTATTTGCAGTTGAGTGTGATGTGAGCTGCAAATATTGCCTTAAAAGCATTATATTGCGATCATGTCAAATCTTTTATTGGAGTTTATTTTTGTTCAGTTTCTTAGTTAGCCTTTTTGGCTAAGTGCTTGTTTAGGTTAGGTCTCCATTAAGCAAAACCCCCTTAGACGCATTTACCTCTTATCTATGCTTTTCCCTCTCGCCTTTTGCCTTTGGTCAGTCAGCAGTTGTTTTCTTTTCAGAGCAAAATGGTTGATACCAGGAACTCCTCCAGCCGCAACCAGGGGAACCAGGATCCAGAGAACGATCTTTGCGCGCCGGTGCCACTGTCTTGGATCTGCGCTCGTCGATTCTTGATGGCCGAACACGATGATCGAGACTATGATGCGGTATACGAACTATGATGCAGCAGCAGACCAGAGCGATACCACCGCCAAGCACATCGTCGCCAGACCAGCTATGCAGAGTTTATGAGGCGAGACCGCTGTTTCTCCAGTTCTTGAGCCTTTGGAGGCCGACGATCGGGTCCGTTCGATTGAGAAGAAATCAACTTGGCTCGGTCTGCACCGACAGGAGAAGGTCTGTATGCGGCACATCGGCTTGAGGGACCAGCAGCAGAGTGGTGGGAGAACTCTTGTGCCGCCCATGAGGACCCGCATAACATCACCTAGAAAGAATTCGCAAAGGCTTTCCACACCGCTCATGTCATGGAGGGAGTGGTTGAGATGAAGAAGGATGAGTTTCGGGAGTTCAGAGAGGAACACATCGGTGAGTGAATATCTCAATAAATTCACTCGGTTGGCTCGCTCTGCGCCCGGAGGATGTAGCGGCAGTGCAGCTTCGCGAAGAGGTTCAAGAAAGGCTTGAACCCAGCTTTGAAGGTGCAAGTCGTAGGCGCGACTATGCGATTTCCAGCGGTGGTGGATAAGGCCATTCTCATCGAGGAGAGTCGCCGCGAGCTCGAGGAGTCTCGCAAGAGGAGGTTGATCCAGCAGGGATCACAGTCACACCAGTCTCAGAGGCCTCGTTTTGGTTCCTACCAGCCTGCACGAGCGCCACAGCAGCAGCAGCAGCAGCAGCAGCAGCAGGCGATCTTGGTTTGGACCCGGCTCGGACACCGCGCGATTTGATCAGACGGCGTCTAGTGGTTCCGGTGGACAGCAGCAGCAGCAGAAGAGTAATAATCCAGCAGCATCCATCACTTGCTTCAAGTGTCATGAAGTGGGACACTATGCTAGCAAGTGCCCTCAGAGGCAGGCCCCGACACCAGTTCGCTTTGACTTGGGAGCCACACCCGGTCGTACCCCTACCCCGGGAGCAGGACGAGGAGCACCCCCGGCCTCAGGACAGGCCAGCAGGACGCCGGTGGTGAGAGGTCAGGTGAACCACGTCACCGCAGAGGATGCCCAGGCAGCGCCAGACGTTGTGATCGGTACGTTTCTCGTACATTCAGTTCCTGCCACCGTTTTATTTGATTCCGGAGCTTCGCATTCGTTTGTTTCTCGGAGTTTTGCTTTAAAGCAACAATTGAAAACTGTTGCTCTTGGATCTGTTCTTTTAATCCAATCCCCCGGATCCGAGTTGAGGTCCAACCTAGGTTGTCCAGGAGTTAGGATAACCATTCAGGGAGTTGAGTTGGGGCCGACGATTTTGTTGGATATCGGTCCCTAGATGTAATCTTGGGAATGGATTGGCTTTGCAGAAGCGAGCGATGTTAGATTGTGGGAGCAGAGCAAAGACCTTAACCAATTCAGATGGAGTTAAGGTGCGATTCGCGGCTTGATGAGTGCCGGCGAGCGGTCATGATTTGCGAGTAAGGTAATCCGGTTGGAGGGTGTACGGTTGTCGAGAGTACCCGGCGTATTTCGAATGATCTTCCGGGTATGCCACGAGAGAGGAGGTTGAGTTTACGATTGAGCTTGTGCGAGTACGCTCCGATTTCCAAGAGACCCTACGGATGCCACCAATGATTTAGCGAGTTGAAGAAGCAAATTCGGGAGCCGTTGGATAAGGGTTACATCGACCGAGTTCGTCCCGTGGGCGCGCGATGTTGTTTGTCAAGAAGAAGGATGGTAGTCGGCGCATGTGTGTGGACTACTGAGCACTTAATGAAGTCACCATCAAAAATAAGTACCCTCGCCCGGGATTGATGACCTGTTTGACCAGCTTAAGGGAGCAGGAGTGTTCTCCAAGATTGATTTGAGATCGAGGATATCATCGGATGAGGATACGTTAGGAGGACATACCCAAGACAGCCTTCTCGACTCGTTATGGTCTATACGAGTTCACGGTGATGTCATTTGGTTTGACCAATGCTCCAAAGCATATTTCATGTATTTAATGAATAAGGTGTTTATGGAATATTTGGACAAGTTTGTCGTTGTTTTCATTGACGATATTTTGATATATTCCAAGGCGAGGAGGAACATCAGAGCACTTGAGATTAGCATTGCGAGAAATTGAGAGATAATCGTTGTATGCAAAGTTCAGCAAATGTGAGTTTTGGATGAAGAAAGTCGCCTTTCTAGGGCATGTGTTGACAGCGAGAAGGAGTCGCAGATTGACCCGGGGAAAGTAAGTGATGTTTTGGATTGGCGATCACCCACTTGATTACCAGTCGAGTTTTAGGTATGGCGAGGATACTACCGTCGCTTTATTGAGGATTTTCGGTGTGGCGGACCTCACGCGATTGCTCAAAAGGAAAAGAAATTCACTTGGGCGCCAGAGTGCGAGAAGAGTTTTGAGAAACTTAAGGTGAGTTTGACCACAGCCCGGTGCTTGTATTGCTCGATATTAACAAGGATTTTGAGATATTTTGCGGCGCTTCGCGCAAAGGTTTGGGTTGTGTCTTGATGCAAGACAAGAGAGTGGTAGCCTATGCCTCACGCCAGTTGAGACCGCATGAGGAGAACTACCCTACCCATGATTTGGAGTTGCGGCCGTAGTGCATGCTTTAAAGATTTGGCGTCATTATCGATGGGTAATGATGTGAGGTTTACAGATCATAAGAGTCTCAAATATATCTTTTGATCCGAGCTTAACCTCAGCAGAGGAGGTGGTTAGAGCGATAAAGGATTATAATGTGGGCATACATTATTATCACAGGAAGGCTAATGTTGTTGCAGATGCCTTGAGCAGAAAGGTATACTGCAATTCAGTGATGGTTCGAGAGAGTCAGCCAGCTTTGCATGAGGAATTTCAGAAGCTTAGCCTTGAGTTGGTTGAGCCAGGATTTTTGGCAGCTATGGAGATGCAGCCCACTTTGGATGGTCAGATTCGCCAGGCTCAGTCAGATGATGAGGCATTTTAGCGGATCAGAAAGAATTTAAGTGAAGGTAAAGAGTCAGGATTTTCAGTGGATGATCAGGGAACCTTGTGGTTCAAGCAGCGTTTGTGTGTGCCCAGCAAGCAAGAACTAAAGGATGTGTTACTAAAAGAGGCTCATGAGTCACTGTATTCGATTCATCCAGGCAGTACCAAGATGTACCAAGACATTAAGGATAAGTATTGGTGGCCAAGCATGAAGCGTGAGATCGCTGAGTATGTAGCCCTTTGTGATGTTTGTCGAGAGTAAAGCGAGCACCGAGAGACTGCGGGTTTGCTACTGACCATTAAAAGTCCACGAGTGGAAGTGGGAAGAAATTGGTATGGACTTTATAGTCGGTTGCCTAAAACCAAAGAGGGTCATGATTCGATTTGGGTCATTGTGGACCGTTTGACCAAGGTTGCTCATTTCATTCCAGTTAAGACGACTTACAGTGGTGACAAATTGGCAGAGCTATATATGTCCAGGATTGTCAGTTTGCATGGTGTGCCCAAGAAGATTGTGTCAGATCGTGGATCGCAGTTCACCTCTCGGTTTTGGGGTAGTTTCCATAAGGCTATGGGAACTCACCTGAATTTCAGTACAGCATATCACCCCCAGACAGATGGTCAGACAGAGCGAGTTAATCAGATTCTGGAGGACATGTTGAGAGCCTGTGTGCTCGATCATGGGTCTAAGTGGGACAGTTGTTTACCCTTTGCAGAGTTCTCATACAACAACAGTTATCAGGCCAGTTTGCAGATGTCACCGTTTGAGGCATTGTATGGCAGGAAATGCAGGACCCCTCTCAATTGGAAAGAGACGGGGGAAGGTCAGGTTTTTGGCCCAGATTGTTTGAAAGAAGCTGAGGATAAGGTCCGCTTGATTCAGGAAAGGTTGAAAGCTGCCCAGGCCAGACAGAAAAGCTATGCAGATACCAGACGCCGAGAGCTGAGTTTTGAGCCAGATGACTTTGTGTATCTGAGGATCACACCATTCAAAGGTGTGAAGAGATTTCAGCTAAAAGGGAAGCTTGCACCAAGATATGTTGGTCCGTTCAGATTACAAACGCAGGGAGAGGTTGCTTATCGATTGGAGCTACTCGCGTCTTTCGATGGGGTACATGGCGTCTTTCATGTGTCCCGGTGAAGAAGTGCTGCGCGCACTGCAGGAGGTTGTGCGATTGAGGCCGTTGACCTGCAGGAGGATCTGTCGTACAAAGAGCACCCAGTCAAAATCTTGGAAGTGTCAGAGCGAGTCACCCGGAATAAAGCGGTCCGTTTTTGCAAAGTTCAGTGGAGCAACCATTCCGAGGAGGAAGCCACAGGAGCGCGAGGAGGATCTCGAGCGAGTTTCGAACCTATTCTCTTAGTTTGCCCGGATCTCGGGTCGAGATCTCGTTTAAGGGTAAGGTTTGTAACATCCTGTTTTTACGAGATTTTTAAAGCACAGTTTTCAAAAATGAATTTTCCGAATTTTCTGAAATTAATGAAGATTCAAATGAATTTTAAAGTTTTAAATGATTTAATGTGATTAAAATAAACATTAACATAAGTGGAAAATATTTTATTTGAGTTCCTTGTGTCACAAGGAATTTTCTCGTATTTTTGGTGAATTTTGGGAGTTATTTGCTTTTTCTAGAGTTTTTAGAAGTTTATTTGAATTTCTGGAAAAAGAAAAGAAAAGAAAATAATCCCCCCGCCCGATCACCCTCTCTCCTCCACGCGTCAACCATCCGCGCCGCCGCCGCCGCAGATTTTTCCCTCGCGCGCAAGCGTCCCGCCGCCCGATCCGCTCGCGCCACGCGTCGCGCATCCACTACTGGCGGCGCGGCGGCACCGCAGCGCCCCGCCCTCGCCTTCGCTCGGCCGCGCGATCGCGCGCGCGCGTCGCGATCGCCGTCGCCGCGCCCGCGCGAACCCTAACCTAATCTTTCCCGGCCGTCCGATCCGCGCGTTGAATCCTAGCCGCCCAAACCTTTTCGCGTTCGCCCGCGGCCGTAACCGATCGGGATTGCCTCGGTTCGCGTGTTATAACCCGCCGCCCGCCTCGGTTCGTGTGCCGTCGCCCGAACTCGCCGCGCCGCCCTTCGCCTTCGCGCTCGCGCGCGCGTCGCCGGAACCGCTCGCCGTCGCGCGCTCTCGCGCGCCGTCCCGTCGCCGTCGCCGATCTCCTCGCCGGTGAGCCTCGCCGCCGATCTCTCGCCGTCGCCGCGTCGCCGCTCGTCGCCCTCGCCGCACCCGCTCCGCCCCTCGGTCCCGAGCCGCGCCGCGCCGCGCCGCACACCGCAGCGCCGCGCGCGCCTGCGCGCGAGCGCCGCCACGCGTCGCCGATCCGCTCTCGCCGCCGCCACGCGTCGCCATCTCCCCGCTCCGCGGGCGCTGCGCGCGCAGCGTCGCGACGCCAGCGCGGCGAGCCGCCACGCGTCGCCGATCCGCTTGCCGCCGCGCGCCGCGCGCGCGATCCTCGCCGTCGCTCGGATCTGGACCGGCGTCCAGATCGTGCAGCGTGGGACTCTCCGCCGTCGGATCGCGCGCCGCCGCGCCGCGCCCGCGCCAGCGTCGGCCGGGCCACGTCAGCCCTAGCCGACGTGGCATCCACGTGGCATGCCGTCGGCGCCACGTCAGCCCTAGCCGCTCCCAAGCCACGTGGCAGCCACGTCACCGCCACGTCGGCCGTGCCACGTGGCGGCATATGCCGCCGCCACGCCACGCCCCCGCGCGTCGACCCTCTCCCCGTGTCTTTATTCGTGGACCGGGTCCACGGTGAACTCGGAATTTGGTGCACGGGTTCACAAAGACTGATAGCCTTTTTCAATTTTCCCGAATTAATTTTGAATTAATTTTCCGGGAGCCCGTTCTCCTCCGTCCTAGCTCCGATTGACCCCGTTCTTTTTTCTAAATTCATCTAAAATCGAGCTCTAGCTGTTGGTTCTGTTTTTGTGAATTTTTGAGTTCTTTTGCTTGTTATTTTATGTGTTTCTTTGTTTCCGGTCGTTTTCTCTCGTTAGATTCGGATTCCGGAGGAGCAGGTTTCGCGCCAGAAGACCAGGAGTACCCCGCTGAGCATAACGAAGGCAAGTCGTGTCCCTTGATCATGTTGAACCCAATTTTTCAAACTATTATTTAATTATTTTGTTTCAAACTACATTGCATTGCTATTTTTATTCAAACCGTTGCACAGGTAGTTATCGTCCCAATTGCAATTACACCTCCTTGACACTTTGAAATACCATGATGCCTTTGTCACCATAGGTTGGGAAATTTATTAGTGATGCTAGTTTATTTATCACATGGGTTGGTACGATTAGATTGCTTAGCCAGTTTATATTTACGTTTGGTCTCATCGCACATGTTAAATTATTAATTTGCCTTAATGACATATGGAACTGTGGTTGGTGCCACGTGTATTAAAATTTGTGCCACGTCATTGGTGTGACGTTGGTTTGGTTATACAAATTGGTTTTGCATTCAAGCAGTGATCGTGCGAGAAAGGGGGAAATACTGATTGTACTTTGGGGGATGTGGTAGTCTCGCCCGGGTAATGATAAGGACTTAACTTTGTGCGCCATTGATCTGAGCTTAATCGTGCAAACCACATGTCTATTATGGGATGGACCTGGCTGATTAATTTGTAATATTTCAATTCAATTCTGCCATTGTGATGGACATGGTTCTTGATTTCCATGTGGCGCAAGGGGGTGTGATCACGAAACCCTAGCGGGCGGGATTGTGTTGAGGTAGAGCATTGTAAAGGCCTTGTTGTGATTTCCTTAGGCCTAGGCTAATCACATCGTGTGGGTACAGTTGTGCAACCTCTGCAGAGTGTAAAACTATTCGAATAGCCGCGTCCTCGGTCATGGGCGGTGCTCGGGATTTCACCACGAGGGTTAGTGTTTCATTTACAACTTGGTGGATTATGTTGGGAGTGGACGGGTAGTTCTTTGTTGGTTTAAACTTGTGAATTGGTGTTCACAAGTGGTTCATGTTTATTCCTTTGATTATCTATTATTCTTGTTTTGATTAACTTCCGCTTTCAAGTTATTTAATATATTTCATCAATAAATGCCTTTATGCAAATTAACCTTTCAGCCTTCCTTTGGTAAGCCTTGCATATTATATTGCATTTATTGTTACAACGACTTCTTTGAGTACCAATGTACTCACGGCTTTACGCCTATGTTGCTCGATTGAGGAGAGGAGTACTATCGCGGGAGGTACCGAAGGGAGTACTACGACGACTTCACGGATTAGGCCGTTCTCCACTCGATAGCCCGTGGCTTGTCGATTGGTCGCTACGCTTTATTTTGGATTTCATTGCTAGTTTGTTAAGCCCTTCCGCTAGAGATATTGTAAGCTTGGCCATAAGGTCGCACCTTTGATATTTTATCGATATTCTAGTTTTCCCTTATTATTGTCGTGTGTATGACTGTGATGACATCTATGTTTGACTGTGTGCACTAGCGTGATCCTGGACTAGTGCAGTTTACACAGAGAGACCGAATTTGCATATTCGGGTCTCGACAGGGAAGCCCGTCTGGATAAATTAAGGACTGAATCCTGTGTTGACCTCACCATGTAAAACAGTACAGACCACAAGTTGGCAAAGTGTAGGCATGACTAAATAATTTGTGCTCACCAGTAAAGGAATGCACTTCGGCGGAAAGCACGATTTGCCTCGCTGGACGCAAAGCGTCTTGGAGGTGGTCGTGTCGCTAGATCGAGGCGGGCGCAAGAGGGGGTCTCGCTGGGGCCCAAGAGGCTGACCTAGAGATGAAACCTTAGCGAGTGCAGTCCTTTATTATATACATTGTAAAGGTCATGTGATAATCCGGTTGATCTGCATGTCTAAGGAAATATGCAGAATATAACAATTGTGTTATCTCTTGTGGGTAAAGGTGTGCAACTCTGCAGAGTCTAAACTATTCGAATAGCCGTGCTCACGGTCAAGAGCGGACATGGAAACATCCTCGAGTTAGTTCTATTTCAAAAACCTTTTGCGCGTGGGAACAAAACTAAGTGGAGGGAGGTACTTCACTTTGTTGGATCTTTCCTGGAGGGATGTACTCCAGCGATAATTAGGGTGGATGTAGCCTAGTAATCAAAATTAGCATTGGTGGTGGTAACTATGCACTGTAAAAGGTAGATATAACCTGTGCTACTATTAATATTGCACTCACTCTTTAGAACTTGTATTTTGGTTAAAATTGCTAAGTCACAGGAATTCTATTTAGAATATTTGGAAATGCTGCTTTAGCAAATAAAATAACCTCAAGCCTCCTTTCACAGCCTTGCATATAATAGTTATTAGTGTTGCATTCTGTGTGGTGGCTTGTTGAGTACAATTTGTGCTTATTGTTGCTTATTACCCTCCAGTCATTCAAGAATAGAAAAAGTCCCAGCAATGCTTCAAAAGGGTCGACAGAGCTGGTATTCAAGAAGGCCATGAATATAGGTCGCGAAACCCCAGTTGGCTGCCTGTGGGCAAGTCCTGAGGATCCCACTTGTGTGAAGATTTTCCGCTGCTACATTCTCTGCTTTGCGGCCCAATCGGAACATGTAAGTTATTACTGTATTAATTACGCTTCCGTTTAATAAGTTTTTGATATCCAGTGATGTATCTGTGAGCACTAGCTACTGATCTAGGGAATAGTGCAGAAATCACAGAGGAATTCGAATTGATAAAATCTGGGTCCGACAATACGGTATCTAATTAATTACCTGATTTATCCTCCAAACATCTCAGTTGTCTTTATGTGAGTTTCACGTACCGTTATAATTACCTAGCTGAGTACGTGACACATAATCCAGTGTTGATACAACTTGTCAATTATTAAGAGTTTGTTTTTTCTTTTTCAATATAATTACCCTTCATCTTGAAGCATCCCTAAAAGCTGTATATATAAGAACGAAGATGTTGGATCTGGAAGGACGCTGTGCAAAACGCATCGGAAACTACGGTTTCATCTGCCGGTGTAATCAATTTCAAGTGAGGAAATTGAAATCATTCATGTAGGAAAGGCCAAGTTTACAACTCACGGTTCTGTTGCTAATTGCACCAAGTCAAAAGTCCGTAACCAATGCGACTTGAGGAGCTAAGGAATAGGTATTTTGTTGAATCTTGACTGGGAACTAATCCTACCAAATTGGATCAGTTGTTCCTCATGCAAAGGTAACAATTAGTCAGTGACCGACATAGTTGCAGGTAAATAGTCAGGAGGCCAGGTGCCCAGTTAATACAACATTACTTTCTGTTTTTTTATAACATACTACATTTGTAATTGCTGCACATACATTACAACAGTACGTAATCCCAAATGGTATGAGTATTACTACTATATTTTCCTTTCTAACAAAAATAGCACTAATCTTAAAGCAAATAAAAATATAAGTAATATCTATCTATCATTCATCATACTTTAAAAATTATGTAAATTATTATTAAGAAAAGTATAGAAACACCTTCCAAATGGGATACAGGCAACAGTGTCATGCAAACAGAACAAACGGATAGGATACCATGCAAATATTACGACTCAATGTACATAGATCAGCCCTAAAATCCTTGTCAAACAAAGGATCGAACCATCTCATTAATCAAGCGCCTCCAGTGACCCTGCCGTTGAAGATCTCGATGGTGTCGCCGTTATTGACGTCGTGCCAGCGCAGCGTGCGGTCCTCCTCCATGACGTTCTGCTTGTAGATGAAGAAGTAGCCGCCGTCCTTCGGCAGGAGGAGGTGCGGCGCCACGCGGCCGAGCTCCGTCCGCAGCTCCTTGACGACGTCCTGGTCGCTCACCTCCAGCTTCACCGCCTTGGAGCCCCATTTCACCTCCACCGACATCCTCTGCTGCTTCTTTGTCCCCGTGTTGCCCACCGGCGGCTGGCGTACGACCACGGACAACTCCATCCCGTCGACCGGCGGGTTGTACTCCGCTAGCGCCTTGTCGTCCTCCATCTCTGCCTTGTCGAAGAACAAGGTCACCCTGGCCGATGGCAGCGCGCCGTCTGTGCGATCCTGGAGGATCTCCTTGAGGCGGGCAACAGTGCAGGAGGCATCCAGGTCCAGTGTGATGCCGCGGCCGAGGGCTCGCGCGGAGACGACGACATGGACGGTGCTGGCACGGCCGTTGGCGGCGGGGGGAGCGTCGTCGGGCAGGACGAGGAGGACGTGGGAGCCCTGCAGAATGGAGTAGTACTCGGCGTCGCGGTCGTCTTGGAGCTCCTTGCCCTCGAAGAAGAGCCGCTGCGACTCCACGGGGATGCCCTCGCGCTCCAGGATGTACTCCTTTATCCTCCTCACAGTGGAGAGGTACCAAATCTCGACGGTGAACCGGCGACCCTGCGGCGTCTCGAACGTCACGTCCATCTCTCGATCTCCACACTTTGCGTTGCTAGTGGTTGTGTGAATGTCGAGTGTAAATTGTACGGGCATTTATACACAATTGATCGCCACGGTTGCAAAAGAGGAAGGTCAGGAATGTGCGTGCGTTCATTTCATGCATCCATCATCACTCGATCTTACTTCCAGATATAGTGAATATCGCCCGCGCATGGATCCATGATGACACATGGTCACCTCTCTGCGGTGCACCTTGCTCGCTCGCTAGCCAGCTGTCGTGCGCGCGCATGTGCTGATGCATGGACGCCATCAAAATGTATCCTCTCGTAGAATTGTTGTAGCGAAAATGCATCAGGAATCAATATGGACAGAACTGGCTGACGTTATACCGATCTAATTCCCTCCTACCTGTGCGGTGCAGTCGTGCAGATTTTGCATTGGCAGGCTAAGGACATCTGTGATTCAGAGATTATGAGGGGCATGGATGTGGGGGCCAGACCATGCATGTATTCTATGTACTAGTCCTATGATCAGTAACTAGTGTACACATTTACAACATTAAGATCATATCCATACACATCGTATATATTTATGACAAAGGGGTGAATACAATATAGTTTTACAGCATGTGGCCAACCGGCCAAGAGAATACCAGAGTTAAGAGTAAATTGCAGTGGAAGATAAGTAGAGAGTAGAAGTATCCAGTGGTATGCCACCATAGCCATAGGCAACTAACTGGTGATTAGGCCCTAGAAAACTTGTAGTCGAACTCCCCTAAGCCGGGGGCGAGGTGTGCGTTGTTTGGCACGTAATCTTCATTCTTTGCTTGATAATAATTTAAGCAAGTTTGAGTACATTGTGTACTCACCAAGACTTAGTGTATCGCAAATTCATACATATATGCAAGGCTATCAAAGAATAAGGCTCTATCCTGAGTTATTTTCAGTAGGAAGCAAATTTTATTTGCAATACAATAATTAATAATTTTCAACGGAATTGTAGAGAGCATTTGACAAGTAAGGAAATAACTTTTATATAACTTAGATAACATTAGATCAAAATCACTGGCAACCATCCTCAGTTGTGAGCAAGTTCATTCACAGCCCTCCTTAACTGTGATCATCGCACAAATCTCACCCATGGGCGTGGAACATGAAAAACGCGTACATGCCATCCCATATGTTCAGTGAAATGGTTTTGAAAATGAAAACTATACCCTTTGTAGCTTCAACCAAGCTTTGCTCATGACCGCGAGTACGGTTATTTAAATAGTTCTTAACACTCTATAGAGTTTGTACAGCTTTACCCACACGATATAATCAAACATAATGTCAGCCATTATACGCTTCATTGGATGTGCGACGGAAGTGATTATCTTATAGCCTTTAGGTTATCTAGTCCTAACTTGCACCAGCCTGATGGAATGGACATGCCCCCACGTGCCGTGAGCTGCATGACAAATTGACAACCCCTCACCTCGGATTCCTTGAGTGATCTAGATGTCAGACCCCCACAATTAGATACCCAAGTGAGCATTACATCATTGCATAAAAAGCTTGGCCCGCATCACCTTGGTGAAGGGGCTCCTATGAGCAAACTTAACGGAGTGCCCTACTATATCTGTGCCTACCACAATGCAAAGCTAGACATAGATAACTTGATTAGCTAAATGCTAGAGCTCATATAGCACATGTGGTTGTATGGTATGACTTAGATGTGTGGTAATAACGTTCGGTTCTTAATTGATCCAGGTGAGAATCTCCCCTTATCTACATGCAAGGTTCCTCCTCACATTTGACAGATTATCATATAACTTGCTCGAGTCCAAACACTAGGTTTTCATTTTATTTTATACCAAACTAACAAAGGTTCCTCCTCTGGCTCAACATTTTGAAACCATCATGCCCACGTGTAACTTGTTCGAAGGTTCAAACTTAGCAAAACTAGTGCCTAGCTAAGCATCTAGACTATATATTGATGTAGTATTCCCAATTTGATAGTATAACTTGTCTAAGCCTTTTCCACAGTATAGCAGTTTTAATGAAACATACACACATGTATAATAGGTTTTGCAAACAACATACAATAATTGAAATACTGGAATCAACATGGTCAAAGGGGGTGCTTGCCTTACTTAAATTACCGTGGTCTTTGATTTTACTCAAGACCTTCTCAGTCGATGATCTCAGAGCTATTGATCTTTGTTTCTGTCTCAATCCTGCTCGAGTTGGTGTTCCTTCAGGTCCTCGACTTCTAATTACGTGAAAATTGATCGAAAGACCAAATAAGTCCAAAAGACTGCAAAAGATCCAAATAAATTCGAAGAGAACTTTATTAATTTTTATTAGGGTTGAGCTTAGTGATGTAATTAAGTTTAGAGGGTGAGGGATGTTTGGCATAGTCAAACCGGTTGCTACTCAATCCATCTACGACTACTGCAGTCTACAATCACTGTAGCTTATGACTACCGTTGCTTACGAGTCCACCTATGACTCTTGATACTCGGACATCACACTTTTGGATATAAATAAGACTTCTCAACTTGAAGCAATACAAGGGCCAATTACAAGAGCACGTGCACGACAACTAAATTATCAGGTGAACTCTTTCCTATGAATACATAACTGTTTAATGGAGAAGAGATTGCTACCTGATGCATGTAATGTTCTTTTACTTAGGAACTTAGGAGTTGATCAAGCACAAGGAGTACAAAATGAAGAGAAGCATGTGCAAGTAAATTCCAAGAGTCACCACATCACTTTGGTGCCAGCTCAAGGAACAACTCCAGTGGGACACAACTTGAAATCCAATTCGGCTTCCAAGTCAATTCGAAGTCAGCTTGATAGGTCCGACTTCAAATGAGCATAACTTTTGCGTACAAAATCCAATTGGGGTGTGCAAGTACAGCAAAGAAAGAAGAGCTCGTTCACTTTCCAATGGATTTGGCTCTACCTCCAAATTTGTTCTGTGTACATTGGAATCATCAAAACAAACTGACGCTGACTCAGTTTGACAGGACAAACTTTAAATGCTCATAGATTTCGCATTAAGAGTCCAAATGGAATGTGTGAGTACAGGATAGAAAGCTCATTTTGTCATCTTTTCAACGGATCTGGCCCCATCCCAAAATTCCTTTTGTGCGCGACGCAATCAACAAAATAATTTTTGGTTTTAGAAACAGAGATAGAGTCCGCTATTATTTGATCACTTTCCATATGTTAAGAACTTTCCATATGTTAAGAACATTCCATAAGTAAGGGCCTGCGTGTTCCTATAAATAGAGGCTCATTTGGCCATGTAACTCAGGCTTATTTAGATTAGTTTTCCACCGTAAAACTTCGTCGTGTGTTCTTGTGTCGACTAGACCAACTGGCCTCAACCCCTTTGTGATTCTTAGTCATCTTCGTAATAAGATTGCTCTTTATCTTGTTCTTGCTTATTCTTCGATTGCTTGCAGGAATTGAACCTCATGTTCAGGTCAACCGCGTTCTTGGCACGGTTGATAGCGACTAGGGTGTGGTGTAGCGATTGCTGGACGGACTTGGTCGTCTCGGTCAAGTAGCCTCTTCGTCAACGTCATATCAAATCAAACTTATCCTTCTCATCGGAAGATCGGGCCACCCCCTCATCAGCTTCTAACTACTGACTATCGATCACGGCACTTCGACTACATAGGTTTTCAATTGATCACAACTTCAGTCGTACCGCTCTCACGCGCGTCTTCTGAGTATCGATCGAGATCAATTCAGTTATAACTACTGACAGGGTATAGACACTTATGACTACCGACCGAGATATGTGGCGTAAGATTACCAACCACATTATGTACGTTTCGACTACTGACTTGCCTACTAGCACCTGTAGCTTACAACTGATTTACTGTACGTACGACTGGCCCACGATTTCTTACAATTTACCAACTGGATACTGTAACATCCCAACTTTGGGAATTTACCGTTAGATACACACCTGGGCTTCTTCATCCTAGGCTTTCTTGAGTTATTCGAACTATTCAACCTCGATGCTCTCGACGCCTCTCTTCTACGATGCTAGACACTATAAGTGTGTACAATTAAGTTCTACATTCACGTAATACCGATAAATATCATAACTCATTACTTATGTATAAATACATAATGTAAGAAGCTCAGCGATCGCAACAACTAGAGGGAGACACGAATCGAGCGCCACACTGCAACACAAGACACGATTTTTGAAACACGCTATAACACAACAATCCTATATCACACTTTATAAAAATGCCTCTCGAGCTGACTATATCTATGTATGCAATTCTATTTTTGCAGTGCCACTGGTAGCTACAAGGCAACCTACGTGCATTCTACATTTACCATCATATGTAAGAAATCATGAGTGCTAAGATGAATGAGCCAGAGGTTTTTCAATCTCACAATAATTATTTCCTAATTATCAGTTTAAATATATATGCTTAGTACTTTACTCCTCCTAACGATGGGGCAGGACAATCAAGTCAAGTACATTGAACGAACTCTCGAACGTTCGAGGACGGCTCTCCACTTTCTTGACAACAGAGGTCATTGACTTGAAAGAAGAGTTTCACTCTGGCAACATCAATCAATACATATTCAAATATTTAGTTCAATTATAATTCTTTCAATTGTAATTCATTTTGAGTTGTAATTCAATTGTAACTCTGACGGCAATACATGAACATTCTATTATGATTAATTTTGAGTTGTAATTTACTTATCTGTCATTTATCTATAGTTTGCTTGCACATTTTAAGAGGGCATGGCTAGCACTTTCTGAAAATCATTCGAAACTCCCCACCTTTATTTAGCTATCAAGATTTTAAGGTTAAGCCATCTAGGCCTCGTTTCCAGCCCCAAAGGCCGTTCCGTTACAATTCTGGATAGCAACCTTTCCAGAACCATCTCTCTCAACCTATCTAACCAAATTCAGTAATCTAGCGCTCTACGGAAAACTTAGATAGAGCTCTGCATCTTTCATTTCAATATGATAATCATCGCGACACTGCCCAGTCGCAATAATTCACTGGAGAGTGAGCTTACAAATATCATTACTTTTAACCTATACAACCAAATTACGTTTTTAAGCACTCTATGAAAGCTAACAAAGCAATCTACAACTATATGGTAGATGAAAGCTAACTATGAAACATGCATAAAATCGCACTACAAGGCACTGTCACAAAATCAATCTAATAACCTAGTTGTGGTGACTTCTAACAACAATATTTCACATCTACTCGCACTACTCTGCACTCGGGATAAACTAGCAGAGGGAATGATTTATGGATCGCTACCCTAGATGTGAAGTCGAATCCGACGGCGGCGAGGTCAGCCATATCCTTCTCTTCCTCCTCTACTCCTTTTCCTGCAACCCACCCCTTGGAGCACGCGGCAGCCCCGGCAGGCACTGCAGAAGGGCATGGCGATGCAGCGACCAAGTGGCATACCACGGATGTGCCCGCGGCAGCCGAGCGGCATCAACATGTAGCGGCAGCAGCGGCAGAGAACACAGAGGCAAGGGCTGTTAGCATATTCATTTAATCCTGCGCCTAAGTCTTGTCATTTATTCTTCAGTTCTACGTTTTTGTTGGCTTTTAGTGCTTTCAGTTTTATGTTTTTTAGTGCTTTCAGTTTCTGCTATTTTAGTGCTTTCAGTTTCGTGTGCATGAAGGAGTCTTAATAGCCTTTCAGTTTTCCTTTAAGTCTGCATGTAACTTCATTATAAATAGCAAGGAAAAGCTGCAGAACATGGGCAGCACCAAAATCACTCGTGTCTTCAAAGTCCCATTTTGTGCATTCCATTTGAAGTGAGAGCTAGAGAATTGAGAGATTTTCAAGGGTGGCTGACAATTGGTATCAGAGCACAATGTTAGCCTCCGCCCTTGCCGAAGACCACTCCCGTACTCCGCAGCAACACGGCCGTGGACGCTCGCCATCCCCACCGACGTGCCGCCCGCGTCGTCGCGATGGCGGCCAGCGTGAACTCGTGGTCCAGCGGGTCGTCAAGGAGGGTGGTGGCTCCATCTCCTACCCAACGCTCACACGCTCAAATTACTCCGACTGGGCGGTGTTGATGCGAGTCAACCTGCAGGCTCAAGGCCTATGGAACGCTGTCGACACTGGTGATGTGCTGTACCAGGAAGATCGCCAGGCCCTTTCAGCAATCCTGCGCACGGTGCCACCGGAAATGCTTCAGCCGCTCGCCGAGAAGGACAATGCCAAAGAAGCCTGGGACACCCTCAAGGCGATGAGGGTTGGGGCGGATCGAGTGCGTGAATCCAAGGCGCAAAAGCTACACCAGACATTTGAGTCCATGCGATTCAAAAATGGCGAGCACGTGGAGGACTTCAGTCTCCGGCTCCAGGGTGTCATCAGCAACCTTCGCCTCCTTGGGGAGGAGTTGTCGGAGGAGAAGGTGGTCCGCAAGCTATTGCGTGTTGTTCCCCGCAAGTTTCGCCAAATCGCCCTGTCAATTGAAACCTTGGTTGACCTTAGCACTCTGTCCATCGAGGACCTCACCGGCCAGCTCCACACTGTCGAGGACCGTGGAGAGTCGGACGATGAGGAAGGAGACCAGGTTCTACTCACGGAGAAGGAATGGTCATCGTGCAACACCAAGAAAACCGACGAGTTTGCCTCTCGCGCCGCTACCAACAACGGGAACACGTCGCGCTCAAGCCAGCGGGGCCGGCGCAGCCGCGGGCGTGACGGGGGAGGCGGGGAAGCAAAGTTTGGGCCATCCCAGGCCACGGGCCGCGACATCTCCAAAGACAAATGTCGCTATTGCGGCAAACTGGGCCACTGGGCCAAGGAGTGCCGAAAGGCGAAGCGGGATCGTGAGATGCTAGCCCAGGTGAATCTTCTCCAAGCCGAATCATAGCAGGCTGAGGGTGAAGATGAGCCCACAGTGTTAATGGCCTTGTCACTCTCCGCGACGAGGGAGAACCAGTCGATCCAAAATGGATCCTGGACACCGGTGCATCGAATCATATGACGGGCGCACGGAACGCATTCTCCGAACTCGACACAAGCGTGCGAGGCTCCATCAAGTTTGGCGACACCTCGCAAGTTATGATGAGGCGACAGAGTCCCGATCTTCCGATAGGATGGTAACTTCGATTTGAGGGAGAACGACTTTGACGATGTGACTACTAACCGGTCACGACCAGAACGTCAAGCAATTGCTAAACCACATTCTGAGTCATTATCAACCGTGCCAAGAACACGGTTGATCTGACCACAAAGGTCTATTCCTGCATGCAACCGAAGAACATGCAAGAACAAGATAAAAAGCAATCTCAGATTACAAATAGGATTGAAATACTTAAATTTGGTGGGATTCCGAATAAGGATCTTAACAAGTGATCGTCCGACACAACTGAAGATACAAGTTGCAACACAGGCAAACTAAACATAAACGAAATCTATGAAAACTAGAGGGTTGCGGCCTCCTTAAATAGGGGAGTGGAAGCCACACAAAACTAAGAAAACAAGGTGTGGTACAAATTTACTGTTCATGTGAACAGTATCATGCCCATAAATTGTGGGTGTAGCACCTTCCTCTTTGGCCCATGCATTACATGGCCCGATTTGGCCCAAACAGGTGGTATAGTAATTTCTTTTGACAATTTTAGGCCTTATAGAAAGAATTTTAAGGCAAGGCTGGATCCGTTGGAAAGAGGACGAGAAAAGCTTTCCATCAAGTACTCATGGACCTCAAACGGACTCCGTTTGTAAAAGTTATGCTTGTTTGAAGTTGGACCAATCAGGCTGAATCCGAACTGATCTAGAGGTTGAATTGGATTCCAAAACGTGTCCCACTTGAACTCTTGCTTGAATTGGTCCAAAAGTGACGTGGTGACCAAAAGGAAGAGTTGGGGGAGACGTCGTTATGATCTTGACATGTTGGTTGGCCTCCCTTTTGGTAGATCCCAATTACGAGCTCGTAGTATTGATGAATCCTTCTTGTGTACCTGGTAATTTAAGTGATACGTAGGAACTCTTGTAATTCGAACAGCAACCATTGCTAATTTAGTTGTAACCACCGGGGCCATGTCCTCATCATCCTCCCCTTCTTGAAAACAAAGCCGTCCTTAGCTTTTGATATGCTGAAAATAGAATAACAAAGAAGCCAAGGTGTATGCATGGTATATGTATATATCATCCGTTTTAACAATTCTTCGTTGTTGCATACTTAATGTTATAAAACCGCAGCGATTATAAAAGCCCATTGTATTAGTAACCCGAGAGTTAATTAATAATTTAAAACTTCTCACACAGTAATTATTGCAACTTGTTTTGCAAATGTAAGTGATGCGTTTATGCAATTCAAATCTCTGAGGTTGTAAACTTGCATCGGTAACACATATGGGCAAAGCTACAACTTTTGGAATCAAACAAAGTTTATCCAATTAATTAGATTTTAATCGAGCAATAGCACATTCATCTAGTAAGGGTGAAAAGATTTGTAAGTTTTTCCATCCATCAACTTCATTATTCAGATTGTCAATGCTAAATGGTTCAATAAGAGATAAACACATAAGATTTGAATTGTCACTAATTTTTATTTTTCTCTCATAATGAACATGATTCAACACACCAGAATTGTTATTCAAAATAACAAGCTTCAATTCATCCATGTGATCACAAGTTATGCATATTCGATATACATGAAATTGATTGCCTACACCATAATCTCCAATCAAATTGAATTTATATGTGTAGGCATGAGTACTTGCTAATGATTTTAAATATGAAATTTTAGCTAGATTCTTAATCACAATAGATAGCTCTCTAAGATTATCGAACATAACATAGTATAAAGAATTTTCAGGAGATATTCTAGTAAGAACTTTCTTATGAGTAATCAATTCCATATGATGTAAATTGAGCAAAGAAATTTCAGAACATGAAATTTTCAATTGAACACATGAATTTGCATAATTACGCACCTTTTCATATTTAAATTCAGCACTATAGTTATTACCTTTATTGATCTCGTCAGTTGATGTAGGTGTTGTAGGTATCAAATCTTTATGATGAAGCAACGAGACAGCAAGTACTTCATCTTCCACCATGATTATCTCATCATCTCTTACTTTCAACAGCACCTGTTGTTGAACTTTCAACTCCTTGTTTTCAATGTCAACTCTCTTCTCTTCAGCATGGTTCTCAACTTCCTGTAAATTGTTAGTCACAGAAAAAGGCACAAACAAGGGTTTGTTCTCATGTTTCTAATCATTAAGCATTCTCAATTTCTCTTCAATCTGACTTTCAACCTTACAAGCAAGTATAAACAAATAAGTAAGAGAATTATATTCTTTGTGAATAAGAATGTCCTGAATTTTTTTTATTAAGCCCACTTAAAAATCTATTCTCTGTAGCTTCAGCATGTTCCTTTAAACCGCAACGCAACATATGAGTCTTTAATTCATGATAGTATTCCCTTACAATTCTACTTCGTTGCTTTAAACGTTGCAATCTAGCTAGCAAATAATCAGCATGATATTTAGGAACAAAATCATCTCGCAATAGTCCTTTCAATGCATTCTAAGTTCGTGGTACTTTTCCATGTCTACCAAGAGACTTCCACCAAGATGTTGCATCATCAATAAAAATACTAGAGGCAGCTCTAATCTTTTGCCTATCAGACCAATCGTAATATTCAAATTCTTTGTCTAATACTATCTCCCAGTCAATATAGGCATCAGGATCAAATTTACCAGCAAATGATGGAAGAGCATACTTGACATTAGTTACTACATCATCCTCACGTACCTCTCTTTGCAACCTACACATACCTCGTTGATTTTGCAGGAGTCAATGACGATCGGAGTAATCAACTTTAGTGTGGTTGATGTAGTTACTCTTTTCGATATCATCATCCTCGTTCGATGAAATGGTGCACGTCGAGTAGAATGTGATCTTGAACCTGTCATGGTTAGTAAAAAACAAGGAAATACACAAGAATTATGTAAGTCCCTATAAACTACTAGGAGGTGGAGCTTGACAAATCACACATCTCTCAAACTGTTACCAAGCTCTTACAAGTTCTTACCAATGCTAAACAGGTGGTATAACTGGTGGTTGGTTCGTGATAACTTGACTCAAGTGATGTGTATAGCGATTGCAAGGGCCGGTTCGACGTGATCTATTCGGTTAATAAAAGGTGTAGCTTGGAAGGCAACATATGTAGCAATGGAGAACAATCAATTAATTTCAAAAATTACATAGAATTGAATTATAGTTCGTATCTAGCACTTAGCTTATGTTGCTGATCAAACAAGGATAGGAGAAGGCCAAAACAAGTGTGTAGCAATGTATAGGAGTGATGAACACAAGATAATTTAATAGAATACAATGTGGAATTGAAAAGCACAAGGATTGATCCAAATCTGAAAATGGCAGATTTCTGTCCACTAGACAAGACGTCGGTATTTTGGCCGTAACTTTTCGTCAGTTGCCTCTTTTTTTACGATTCTTTTTTTCCAAGTTTCCTGACGGCTTTTTCTACAACCTTTCTTTTGGGGCCATGTGATAGAAACCGACAGATAAAATCGCACAAAAATCACAAGTGTAGACTGTTACAGATTCAATCCAAAAATTTGGGTCCATTTGCACCGCAGATATCTTTTACCTGCCCTTATAGAATGAAGCAAAATTTTAGGAGCGTTAGATATGGAAGATACAGATCTAATGGCGGTGGTTTCACGCAAAAAAGATATCGGAATCAAAACTTATTGCGTTTTTGGTGGCGGCTGCACAAGGGGGAGTCTTCTGGCCGAAAATAGGAATTAGGGTTTGATTAGTTCTTGATAGTTTTGGATGTGAAATTTTTTTTTGGTTTTTTTTTGTGTGCTGTAGGTAATGACAAGTAATCTAATCTATGGATAACTGGAAATTCTCACCGAGCAACCTTGAGCTCTGATACCACTTGATGAGGCGACAGGGTCCCGATCTTCTGATAGGATGGTAACTTCGATTTGAAGGAGAACGACTTTGACGATGCGGCTACTAACCGGTCACGACCAGAACGCCAAGCAATCGCTAAACCATACTCTGAGTTGTTATCAACCATGCCAAGAACGTGGTTGACCTGACCACGAAGGTTTATTCTTGCATGCAACCGAATAACACGCAAGAACAAGATAAAAAGCAATCTCAGATTGCAAATAGGATTGAAATACTTGAATTTGGTGGGATTCCGAATAAAGATCTTAACAGGTGGTCGTCCAACACAACTGAAGATACAAGTTGTAACACAGACAAACTAAACATAAACGAAATCTATGAAAACTAGAGGGTTGCGGTCTCCTTAAATAGGGGAGTGCAAGCCACACAAAACTAAGAAAATAAGGGGTGGTACAATTTTACTGTTCATGTGAACAGTAGCACACCCATAAATTATGGGGGTAGCACCTTTCTCTTTGGCCCATGCATTACAAGGCCCGATTTGGCTCAAACAGGTGGTGTAAAATTTTTTTTGATGATTACAGGTCGTACAGAAAGAATTTTAAGGCAAGGCTAAATCCGTTGAAAAGAAGACGAGAAAAGCTTTCCATCAAGTACTCATGGACCTCAAACGGACTCCGTTTGTAAAAGTTATGCTTATTTGAAGTTGGACTTATCAGGCTGAATCCGAACTGATCTGGAGGCCGAATTGGATTCCAAAATGTGTCTCACTTGAACTCTTGCTTGAATTGGTCCAAAAGTGACGTGTTGACCACAAGGAAGAGTTGGGGGAGACGTCGATATGATCTTGACATGTTGGTTGGCCTCCCTTTTGGTAGATCCCAACTACGAGCTCGTAGTATTGATGAATCCTCCTTGTATAGCTGATAATTTAAGTGATGCGTAGAAACTATTGTAATTCGAACAGCAACCATTGCTAATTTGGTTGTAACCACCGGGGCCATGTCCTCATCACGTTAGCATCGAGGGGTGCGGCACTGTGCTCTTTGCTTGTAAAAATGGCGATCACTACGCGCTCACCGACGTCTACTACATCCCATGCCTTTGTAGCAACATCATCAACCTCGACCAGCTAGACGAATCTTACTGCAAGACAGAGATCGAGAATGGCGTCCTCTCACTGCGCAACCCCCAACGCCGGCTGCTATGTCGGGTTCGACGGAGCGCCGGACGTCTCTATGTGCTCAACATTGACATTGCACAACCCGTTTGCCTCGCAGTGAGGGGCAAAGAGGAGGCCTGGACATGGCATGTGCGTTTCGGCCACCTCATCTTTGACTCGCTTCGCATGCTCGCTCGGCGTGGGATGGCGCGAGGCCTGCCAGAGCTTGAGCGCATAAATCAGGTTTGCGACGGCTGCTTGATCGGCAAGCAGAAGCGAACGTCGTTCCCCGTCGCGGCAGCGTACCGCGCGTCGGAGCGCCTCGATCTCGTCCACGGTGATATATGCGGGCCCATCACGCCGACAACCTAGGGCGGCAAGAGGTACTTCCTGTTATTGATCGATGATCTAACCCGCTACATGTGGCTCTTTCTGCTGGCGGCGAAAAGTGATGCTCCTGCAACCATCAAGCGCTTTAAAGCTGACGTCGAGGTCAAGACAGGCCGCAAGCTGCGTGTTCTTCGCAAGGACCGTGGAGGGGAATTCTCCTCCGTGGAGTTTGGCTTGTATTGTGCAAATGAGGGTGTCCAACGGCACCTCACGGCGCCGTACTCTCCTCAACAGAACGGCGTGGTTGAACGCCGCAACCAGACGGTTGTGGCGATGGTGCGCTGCATGATGAAGGCGAAGGACATGCCGGGGGAGTTCTGGGGTGAGGCAGTGTCCACCGCTGTCTTCGTCCTGAACTGTTCGCCAACGAAGAGTGTTCGTGACAAGACCCCGTATGAGGTGTGGCACGGTCGAACACCTACCGTGCATTACTTCAAGACGTTCGGGTGCATTGTTTACGTCAAGGACGTGAGACCACATTTGAAGAAACTCGATGATCGAAGCAAGGCCATGGTGTTCCTCGGCTATGAACCAGGAGCCAAGGCATATCGCGCTTACGACCCGGTATCCGGCGCGTTTGTGTCACCTGTGACGCCGTGTTCGATGAAGCGGCGAAGTGGGATTGGGCGGCTTTAGGAGAGTCCATTGCGGCCTCCTCGAGAAATTCGTTCATCGTCCACTACGAGGTGGTTTCCTCCTCAGTGCCATCCAGCATGGCGCCAGGAGGAAAGGCAGTAACACCAGAACACTTGGAGACGGCTGCTTCCAATGATTCTGCCTCACCACGCACTCCGGAACCCACCATCGAGTTCGTATCACCCCCAACTGCTGAACCCGACATCGACAATGATTACGGGGCGCCGCGGCGCTACAAGAGCATGGCCAACATCTTCGCCACCTCGGAGCCGGTGGAGATCGACTCCGACGAGCTTCATTTAATTGTCGCGGAGGAGCCAAGCACCCTAGCTGAAGCAGAAAAAGATGAACGCTGGCGCCAGGCTATGCAGAGGAACTAAGCTCGATCAAGGAGAACAATACATGGAGTCTCGTCGACCTCCCCGCTGGCAAACGACCCATTGGTGTACAATGGGTCTTCAAGCTAAAGAAAGATGAGACCGGCATCGTCATCAAGCACAAAGCACGGCTGGTTGCAA
This sequence comes from Melocanna baccifera, assembly GCA_036346265.1. Lineage (NCBI taxonomy): Eukaryota > Viridiplantae > Streptophyta > Magnoliopsida > Poales > Poaceae > Melocanna > Melocanna baccifera. The sequence continues at coordinate 7,147,227 of CM070710.1, forward strand.
AAGGCTACGTACAGCACCACGACATTGACTTTGATGAAGTCTTTGCCCCCGTGGCCCGAATGGAGTCGGTACGCCTGCTTCTCGCCGTCGCTGCTCAGGCTGGGTGGGCCGTCCATCATATGGACATAAAATCGGCTTTCCTAAATGGAGATCTAGAGGAAGAAGTATTCGTATCACAGCCGCCAGGTTTCGTTAACAACAACCATCCACACAAGGTGATGCGCCTGAACAAGGCGCTCTATGGCCTTTGTCAAGCCCCTCGAGCTGGGAACGCGAAGTTAGACGCAAGCCTACACGAGCTTGGCTTCAAGCGGAGTGCCACAGAGTATGCAGTGTACACACGCGGAAAGGGCGACGTGCGTCTTGTCGTCAGCGTCTACGTCGACGACCTCATCATCACTAGAGCACACATAGAGGAGCTCCAGAAGTTCAAGGGGGAGATGCACTCCCTATTTCGCATGAGTGACCTGGGGTTACTCAGCTACTACCTCGGCATTGAGGTACATCAAAGCGCAGCTGGCATCACAATCAACCAATCGGCATACGCGCAAAAGATTTTGAAGATTGGTGGCATGGTGGAATGCAATTCAACTTGTGTTCCCATGGAGGCGCGATTAAAGCTGAGCAAGAACAGTGACAGGTCGGCGATAGATGTCACTCTGTATCGTAGCCTCGTGGGCAGCCTGCGGTATTTAGTGCACACACGCCCGGACATTGCATTCGCCGTCGGCTATGTTACATTGCACCGCGTGACGATCACCTCGCCGCCGTCAAGCACATTTTGCGTTACATTGCTGGTACGTTGAATTATGGCTGTCACTTTGTCAATTCAGGGGAGATCGAAGCACCGCTGTTGGGTTTCTGTGACAGCGACATGGCTGGGGATATAGATGATCGGAAAAGCACCTCTGGGGTCCTGTTCTTCCTTGGTTCAAGCCCCATCGCATGGCAATCACAAAAACAGAAGGTGGTAGCTCTCTCCTTATGTGAAGCTGAATATATCACCGCCACTACTGCAGCATGCCTCGGTATTTGGCTGGCGCGGTTGCTAGCTGAAGTCCAAGGCGAAGAAGTGAAGAAGTCTCTACTCAAGGTGGATAACAAGTCCACGATCTCTCTATGCAAGAATCCAATTTTTCACGACCGAAGCAAACATATCGATACACGCTATCATTTTATCAGAGAATGCATAGAGGGAGGGAAGATTGAGGTGGAGTTCATTTCTTCAGATGAACAAGTTGCAGACCTTCTAACGAAACCACTCGGGTGCATCAGGTTTCATCAACTTCGCAAGAAGGTGGGCATCGTCGAGGTCGTCACACGGCAGCATGATTAGGGGAGAATTGTTAGCATATTCATTTAATCTTGCGCCTAAGTCTTGTCATTTATTCTTCAGTTTTACGTTTTTGTTGGCTTTTAGTGCTTTCAGTTTTATGTTGTTTAGTGCTTTCAGTTTCTGCTGTTTTAGTGCTTTCAATTTCGTGTGCATGAAGGAGTCTTAATGGCCTTTCAGTTTTCCTTTAAGTCTGCATGTAACTTTATTATAAATAGCAAGGAAAAGCTGCAGAACATGGGCAGCACCAAAATCACTCGTGTCTTCAAAGTCCCGTTCTGTGCATTCCATTTGAAGTGAGAGCTAGAGAATTGAGAGATTTCCAAGGGTGGCTGACAAGGGCATGGCATGCATGCAAGCACAACGGCAGCAGCATGGAGGAGTCATGGTGGTTGAAGATGCGTGTGTTGCACGGGTAAAAGAAAAGGGCGGCGACGGTAAGGCAATGGTTCTCCTTCACGGTGGCTCGGTGCGGCAGTGGTAGTGGCGGTGCAGCATCGCTGAGCAGCGGTAGGGCAAAAGCTAGGGCAGCTAGTTCACCCCCTGCCTTCCGTCCATAGCCGCCCACCAACAGATTTCCTCGGTAGGTTTGCCACAACAACACACCAAGCAGCAGCCACAAGCGAATACCAATTAGTAGAAACACTCGAAGTACACCTTCTGAATGGAGTTCACAAACTGCGAGAGGATAGACACAGTTCACGGGCCAGTGGCCCAGCGGTGAGAGCGAGGATGTTGTTTCACCCACCGGGTTCGATCATTAGAATCGACATTGTGTGTCGTGTTTATTTGGAATAAACACGCATGTATACATTCAGTGAGAAAGTATATATCCGTACTCGATAAGACGGTGGAGTCTCTGTAAAAATTCCTACCATATGTAGTGGATGTGCATCTATGTATATATGCGCATGTATAGGGTTAGTGGGATATGCAGGAGTGCTGATCAGAACTGATGGCAGGATCCACGGACGTCGGCTTATGTGGGGACCGGTTTGCATACTTTCTACAGAGTTTATTATAGCCTTAAAGTTTAGGGATTTTTGCGAAAAACAATCAGTAAGTAGAGAGTTTGTCAAAAACCCACATGCAAATCAAAGTTTGTAAAAAATCCACCCACAAGTTTTATGTGGTCACAAATTGACCCTCCACGGGCCGATTTACTCACTGAAGCTCCTACATAGCACTTATGTGGCAATCCCAGTAGACCGGTCTTGTAAACTATGAGCAGAGAAGACATACCAGTGTAGGATAGAGCGCACAAGCCAAGTGCAGAAGAGTAAAGCGTCACACAAAGCGGAAGAACAGGGGACAAGGAAAAAGGATAATTAGGGGTGTTGTCGATGTTGCAACCGCATGGGAGGATTCCTGCCGTCTAGATAGATTTAGACGTGATACTCGGTTAACGGTTCTTGACTTGTATGAACTTTAATGACTAAATTCGACGTTTGGTATGGTTGAAGTGAGATTTATAACCACATAAAACTTACGGTGGGCTTTTGAGAAAGTTCTCCACTTGCTTGGTGTTTGCATAATTCTCTAAAGTTTAATACAATGTTGATGGATTTTTCTCGAATTTTTCTCTATGTTCTGGGCCTTTTCAAGAACGCTAGTGGTCTGTGCCCTACTATCTAGTGGGCAGTTAAAAGATGAAAGTGAGGCGCGCTTGTGCCCCGTAAATTCGACGACGTAAAGCTTGCCCATTTCGGCTTCCATCCCTGAAGCCAGAAAAGTTTTGCGAACAGATAGGCAGTGGCCTAGTGGTGGGGGACTATTTATATAAATGGAGCCGCAGTCATTTTTTTGAAAATTTAGTTTTGAACAATCGGCTTTGCAAATCTAATCTTCTCCTTAAACTCAGTAGATATGGCAAGTGACATATATCACATACTAAGCTACACTTGCTCAATGGCAGGAGCTATGAGCCCCATGTGCAGCAACAAAAGCTGCCGAGCTCCCCTGTACGGCAGCAAATTAGTGACCATGATTAGTGCTAATTCGATGTGATTAGCTTTAATTAAATGTGATAATCACTAATTAAATGCAATTAGTACTACTTAACTCATACACAATATTTGACGTGCAGTTGGCAGGTGCCTGTCGAACTACTGTAGCTTAGCAGGTACCTGTCGAGCTTGGTAAGTCTACAGAGGAGACTAAATTTGCAAAAACGGTTGTTCGAAGTCTAAATTTGAAAAAAAAATAGTTACAGTATCATTTGTGTGAATAGTTTAGTGGTGGGAAGGTGTTAGTTTAGTGGTGGGAAGGTGTTGTTCCCATCCACTTGAGTTCGATCTTAGGGATTGTGTCGTATTTATTCGGAGCACACATAGGCACGTACGTTGAGTGAGAAAGCACGTGATTACGCTTCGTGAGGCCGTAATGCCTTCACAAAAATTTCTAGCGTGTGTAGTTTACATGTACACGTATTTATACATGTATAGCGTAAGTGAGGTGTGCGTATGTTATACGTCCTTCTTGTACTATCAAAAAAGAAAAGGCCTCCCGACTGGAGGCGTCATGACCGACCTGATGACTGACGACGACCCACCCGCTTGAGGAAGAGATCAGGAGAAGAGTCGATTCAGGAGAAAAATCGGAGGTACGTACGTACGTACTGCCCTCACCCTTTGTGAAAAGTGCATGATGCATGTTCCAAAAATACCAATACAAATTCATGAGTGTAGCAGACATAACTATTGCATAAACTTATGTAAACATGCAAAATATCAATATCAAATTCGTCTATAGTACCAAGAACCAAAAACACTACTACAGAAACCATTATCACTGCACGGTTCAAAAACGTCATCACAAACGGTTTTCAACCATCCGACTTTATGGGTCGGTGATAATCGAAGGCTATCATAGACGGTTTTCAAACCGTCGTGGAGTATATATCATGACGGTTTGTAACTACAAACGGTCTCGGTGAGATATATCGCAGCACGGTTGGTAACTACAAACCGCTCTGATAGCTAGCATCCTGACGGTTTGTAAGAAACAACCGTCGTGATATAGGCATATCACGCATTTATTTTTAACAAAAAACCGTCTGTGATATATCAATATCACAGACGGTTTGTAACCACAAACCATATGTTGTTACAAACCGTCTGTGATATTGAGCCACCAAAAAGTACGCGGACTCTCCTAGAATTCCTTCAAGGTTGGGCTATTTCAATGCAGTTTTCGGGATGGACGCAGCCTGTCGATAGGAATATCAATATGCGTATATATATAACTTGATAAGTATGAAGTAATTATGGGAATATTGACAAACCTTAGTATTGGGATTGGTGATTCTGGAGGAATCGAGAAGTAGTTTCATATGGTGGCAAACGTAGAATCCACACGTGTTGCCTGGCTGTTGCTGGTGGCACTGCAAAAAATAGAATATGTTAATTCAAGAGGCATTAATACTACCAACTGTTGCATAGGATTAATTAATATGTACTAACGAATACCCTAAAGTTTCGCTCGTGTGTCAGGGGTTTTGCCCCTTGCGTCGAGAGCTTTGCCTTTTCAACGTACGTCGCGAACGCCTTACGTGATTCGAAAAAGTTGACCTTAGTTATTCGGAAGAAAAGAAAGAGTACAATATAGTTATGATAGAAAAATGTACTTACCTATCGATTAATTGACTGATAACTGTGTAGTCGGTTTTATTCTTACTTAGGGAATCAAGGTATATTGCCCTGTTCCACTTTGGTACAATTACTACTAAAATCCAATGAAACTCCTGATTGTAGAGCATCAGTATATATTACTTATCGCGGTAAGCCAGCAGTGATGCTGCAATGTACCTCTCGACGACACCAGCATTCTCGTTGATGGTATAACTGGCGACCAAGTGTGGGTCCAAGAATCCTACCGATGATTTGGATGCTCTAGCTTGAGTCACCATGTATCTATATATATACACATAAAAGTAACAAATTATATATGACATTTATCGGTATGACATGAACAGAGACTGTGATTGTACACACTTACAACGTCCAGCATCGAACGAGTGAGGCGTCAAGAGCGTTGAGCGTGAAAAGATCAAATAAATCATCGAAGGTCACCACGAAGACACCATCTTGAAATTCGTGCTGAAAATGATGATGCCTGAATTTGACAACGAGACCTGTGCACCGTTCGTTCTTTGGCTTATTGGATTGTTCCATATACCAATCGTGTAATATCTTGCAACTCATTGATAGGAATGGGATGCGCTTCACCGGGTCGACCATCGGCTCGCCAAGCATGAATTTGCAGGCCAATGGCAGGTACAGGATATCATCATTGGTCTTCTTTTCTTTGCCCTTGCTGCCTCGGCTGTCCTTGCTACCTCAGCTGTAGGTCGACTGTAAAGGTAGCACCGGTGGAAGTTGTTGCACTGGGAATAGCTCCCGTGGACTCATCACTGGTGCAGGTAGCGGTGGTGGAGGTAGACCTTGTGGAGATGGCACTAGTGCAAGTCGCTCTGGTAAGTCTTGCCCTTGTGAACCTACCACCGGTGAAGAAGCCTGTGCAGATGTCACTTTTGGGTCACTGGATGAAGGTTCCAATGGCTTGCCCTAGAGTCACGATCTCATCGTTGGGGGCTTCGGTGAGCGGGATGACATCGAAATTGGCATGCACACCATCCACAAACACTTTTCCGGCTCGAGCTAAAGGTGCACGTGCACCATGGCCCCTTCACTGCACGGATATACCAAGCCCCAATCAGCGCACAAGGCAACGGAGACATATCTCATTTGGAGCTTGCACTTCATAGCTTGCAAGATGTCATCCATAGGAAATCTGCCCTCGCATTCCGTCGTAGGATTGGACGCGCAGCTACTCCGACGGTTGGGGGTCAAGCACAGAGCGGCGGCGGTCTGCTGATTTTCTTCTGTTTGTCTTCGCACCTCATCTCTGACGTAATCAGCAAGCTCCTCTCTAAGAGATGCCTTGATCTCCTCTCGTAGCCGTGCATCACGCTCGGCTTTATTTCTCTTCCTACTCCGATACAATTCGGGGTTATCTGAGAAACCTTGATTCCAAGGAACATAAAACCCAAGGCCTCTCGTACGACCTGGGTGCTCCTTGTTTCCCAGTGCTGCGGAGAGTATATCTTTCTCCCTAATTGACTGGAATGATCCCTGGGAAGATTCGACACTCAGTGCATCCTGCAAGAGCCCGATATGTCATTTAGTTTTCAGAGTAGTAGAGTAATTACAAGCTACGTAGTTTGATATCTTACCGGGCGGTGGGACACTTCCTGGTCTGTAGGGTTCCGGAAGGAGATGTCCCTCGACGACGTGCTAGATGACCTCGCTCTAATCCAATTTTGAGCGCGCTCATCCGAGATCGTGGCAAATGGTGGGGTGGTGTTCCACAGGATTGCCTGTTCGTCCTCTTGCCTCCACTACGGGATTTTACCCGCATACCCAGCTGTGTCGAGTCTGTGGGGATGTGTGTTTTTTGCCTGGAAGGTCTTGTGCGCCGCGCTTGCACTTCTGAAAGCTTCGCCGCCTTCATCGCCTTAAACTCGCCCCATTGTGGTTCCCGAATGGATACCGTTAAAGGGCGTTAGATCCTTCTGCACATAGTCCTTGACAAGCACGCTCTTAAAGTTCTTCCATGCTTTGCACGCCGCTGCCAACGTATGTCGTTGCATAGAGTCGTGGTGTTCTTCTGGGATCTCGAACGATGCAAAAATCTCTGTTTGCAACTCACGTTTCTAAGTCTCACTCACGCTCTTCCACGAATCGAATGTGATCTCAATTCGTTCTCGTGGAACTATTCCGATCGTTTTTCGAAATGCCCTTGCTGCTTTGTCAGGAAGGAGAGGGGTCCCAGATCTATCGACCTGTGTGATGGTAAATCGGCCATCAGACTTTTTCGATAGTCATCTTGCTTTGCGTGTTGATTTTGGAGCAAACGCTTCCGGCGATGATGTTAAAGAATGCGCGGATGACATGTTGGCCTTCTCATATATACGTAAATAGTGCGGTATAAGCATATACTTAAATTTAATTCCAATATATGTATACATATATTCAAGTATACATATACATATCTAAGTTCATTAGCAATATATATATACATATACATATGCATATGCATAACAGTAAGATCTAACAACAATAAGATTTATGAAATAATAAGAATATATATTCAAGTAAGTGCATATTCTTTCCTATATATACAACATGCATGATACCAGAGGCATAAAAATGACTTAATCAACATATACACATATAAACATTTTAAGTTATTCAAGTAGAAATTTATGCCCAACATAAATATCATGTATCTAAAATCAGCATAATGCTATGCAAGAGTTATATGACAACTATATATTAGATCTTGCTTAAATCAACATTTTCTATTAAAAGAAAATAATAGACTGGGACGGAGGCGGCCGCGACGGGCTCGGGACGGCGACGGCTCGGGGCTCGACGGAGGTGGTCGGCGACGGCTCGAGGACGGCGACGGCCTCTGGGACGAGACGGCCGGTGACAGAGCTCGAGACGGAGGAGGCCGCGACGGCTCGGGGACGGCGGCGGCGACGGGCTCGGGGCTCGACGAGGTGGCGGGCGACGGGCTCGAGGACGGCGACGGCCTCGGGGGGACGGAGGCGGCCGGTGACGGGCTCGGAGACCGGAGGAGGCTGGCGACGGCTCGGGGATCGGAGAGCAACTAAGTCTAGGTTGGTATTACTAATAATGGCGGCAGTACGCACAAAACCCTAGCCGGGGTTTTTATAAAGGCTTATTACAGACGGTTCTAAGATTAGAACCGCCTGTGATAATAAATATCACAAACGATCTGAGATAAGAACCATCTGTGATACTCAACTATCACAGACGGTTCTGAGATAAGAACCGTCTGTGATACTCAACTATCATAGACGGTTCTTTACAACAACCCAGTATATTTCTTTACAACAGCCCAATGAATATAGAGATACATTTGTATGACTCATTCTCAAAATTCACCTATATATATCACACACATGCATGCATTAATTGTTATATACATAAATGCCAATTCACATATACATCCTATACATGCATTGTTATATACATTAATGCAAATGCCCACATATATGTCGCCATTCTCATTCCACTTGCTTATTTCTTTTAAAAATTAACCCTTCATGATGATCAATGCGTACGTAACTAGTTTCGTCACATTGTTCGTCGTTGACCCTTATACCATTTCCAAAAGGAGGTAACTCATCAAATTGATTGTATTCTTCCTCGTCCACTATATTCTCTACTCCGATAATTCTCCTTTTTCCATGAAGAACTACATGACGCTTCCTATTTGCCGGGTCGGTTACATAGAAAACTTGAACAACTTGGTTGGCGAGTACGAATGGTTCGTCTTTGTACCCGACACGTTGGAGGTCCACGGTAGTAACATCGTACTTGTTAACCTTCACCTGTGGGAGATGCACCCAACGGCAGCGAAATAAGGGGATCTTGAAAACCACGTAGTCGAGCTCCCAAATCTCTTCTCTAAACCTATAGTACGAGTTTCTCACCCCATCAGTACTGAACACATCTATGCGGACACCACTATTCTGGTTAGTGCTCTTTACATCCTGAGCCTGTGTGTAGAATGTGTACCCATTTATGTCATATCCTTGCCATGTCACAACTGTAAATGTTGGCCCTTTTACCAACCATGTCAGCATCTCACTTGACGAGCTCCTAACGATTTGCTCCTTCAACCATTGGTTGAACTGACTGTTATGTTGTCTCATGATCCAAACATCCGACCGCTCCGGATTCTGTTGCCGAAGCACATCCTTGTGCTGGTCGATATAAGGGGCCACTTCAGTCATGTATTGCAAGACCGTGAAATGGGCTTGCGCATACGCATCCATATCTGGAGTGATTGCTTTCCTTCCTATAGTTTCGATACCCTTGAGCCTCCCCTCATGACGAGATTGAGGCACACCTATCGGTTCAATCTGAGCCATATAATCGACACAAAACTCAATGACCTTCGACGATGCTGCCCTCCGGCCGAGATCGATTCCGTACATAGGATTTGAGAATTCCTATTAACCTCTCAAATGGGTACATGCTACGTAGAAATACGGGCCCGCACATTTTTATCTCCCACATAACGTGAACAATGAGATGGACCATGATATCAAAAAATGAAGGAGAAAAATACATATCAAGATGACATAGAGTTATCACCACCTCGTCCTGCAGAGCATCTAATCCTTCGAGATCGATGACCTTCTGAGCAATTGTGTTAAAAAATAACATAGCCTCATAATTGTCCCTTTCCGAGGACAACATCTAAATCCTTAACCATATTATAAGCCACCTTTCCGCTTAAATGCCTTGGAGCTGAACCGTCCTCCTTCGCTTCGTCAAATTGTTTCTTCATCTTGTGGTATGGGTGAGCCCTCCGAAGGAATCGGCGGTGATGCATGTACACGATTTTGCGTGAGTGTTTCAACCACACACTCTCGGTACCATCTAAGCAGTGAGTACAAGCTTTAGCACCTTTTGTACTTTGGCCCGACAGGTTTGCAAGGGCAGGATAACCATTTATGGTGCAGAACAATAAGGAGCGCAAAGTGAAGTTCTCTCGTTTGTATGCATCCCATACCTGTACCCCTTTGTCCCACAGTACTTTTAGATCTTCCACCAACGGCGCTAGATACACATCAATATCATTCCCAGGTTGCTTTGGCCCTTAGATAAGTATCGACAGCAAAATATACTTTCACTTCATACACAACCAAGGAGGAAGGTTATAGATGCAAAGAGTCACAGGCCAAGTGCTATGTCGGCTGCTCATGCTACTAAAAGGATTCATTCCATCTGTACTCAATCCAAACCTTATATTCCTCGGTTCTGCATCGAAATCTGCAAAGCACCTATCGATGTTTCTCCACTGGGTGGAATCAGCAAGGTGTCTCAGCATTCCATCCTTCTTGCGCTCCTTCGAGTACCATCGCAGCAGTTTTGCCTCCTTTGGATTCGCAAAAAACCGCTTCAAACGGGGAATTATAGGAAGATACCATGCCACCTTTCCAGGAGGTCCTCTTTTCACCTCTGTTCCCTCGTTATCATCATCTGATTGATTGTTACGTTTGTACCGGGATGCGTTGCACACCAGACAGACATGTATGTTTGCATACTCTTTACGGTAGAGGATACAATCGTTCGGATATGCATGTATTCTTTCTACTTCCATTCCCAATGGACAAAGAACCTTCTTAGCTTTATACGTGGTTTTAGGCAACTCATTTCCCTCCGGAAGCATGTCCGCTAAAGACCTAGCAGCGCCGTGAAACTCTTGTCAGACCAACCGTTGCTTGCCTTCAATTTCGACAGTTTAAGCACAGCTGACAACTTCATGTACTTTGACCTGCAGCACGTGAACAAAGGTTTCTCTAAGTCCTCCATCAAGCCTCGGAATTTAATATACTCTCTCTCATCATAGTTCTCTTTTACATCACGAAGCATCTGATCCACATTGTCATCATGCAGCCTATCCGAATCCGAACCACAATCATCATCCAGCAGTATATCATTGATTTCACTGGCGATGTCATCCGGCGGTATATCATTGACTTTACCAGCGATGTCATCCGGTGGCATATCATTGACTTCGCCATGACTGGTCCAACACGTATACCCCTTTTTGAAACCCCTCCGAATCAAGTGCGCTTCAATCTGCTCTCGATTCTTAAACATTTTTAAATTCTCGCAGTTAGTGCATGGAGACAGATGCGGTCCGAGCCTTATCGCCTCCTTCCACCAAAAAATGGCCTGAAAGCCTTATCACCTCCAGCTGCAGCACCAGCTAGATCTGGATCGAAATGAAGACAGATGCGATCCGAGCGGCGCAATAAATACATAGCAGCATTATCACAGACGGTTTTTAAAAAAAATCCGTCTGCGATACTTGACTATCACATACAGTTTATAGTTAAAACCCGTCTGTGATATCACAGACGATTTTTAATAAACAACCATCTGCGATACTTGACTATCACAGACGGGTTTTAGTTAAAAACCGTCTGTGATATTCCCGATTATCACAGATGGTTCTTACCAATGAACCGTCTGCAATACGAAATATCACAGACGGTTCATTGGTAAGAACCGTCTGTGTTAATATCGGTCACAGACGATTTTCTCCGACGCCATCAACACAGACTGTGTCCAAATGAAAACCGTTTGTGTTAATATCGGTCACAGACGATTTTGTCAAACCGTCTGTGATTTGGCGTCTAGTATTAGGCTTTCTATAGTAGTGAAAGACAAGTAAAACTTATAGTAATATGAGTAGTAAATGGTTAATTACATCTCTTTTTGGTAATGTTCAACGTGGACAAATTTGGTATTGAAAATTTGTAGGTTTACGCAACTTTGTGTATACTACGTCCATGATTTTTTACTATTTTTTGGAGCAATGCATCATGTATTTTTTGTAAATTGGGGTGCAGGAACTTCTGGGCACCAAAATCACATTCTTTAGAAAATTCCAAAAATCTGATTTGGAATTAAAACACGCAAAGATAAGGATGTTACAAACCTCTCGCTTTGACATTAATCCGCTATGAGAACACTTCTAGTTCTTCGACACCAATGCTCCCACTCTTTGGAAAACAATGCAAATGAACATGAAAATTCAAATCTAAATTTGACCTGCAGATTAAGAAACAAAAGGACAAATTCCGTGGAAAAGGAAATTTGAAATAAAAAGAAAAAACATGAAGCCACTGTTCACTGAATTTTGTCTTTTTGCTTCTGCTGATATACATTGTATTTTAACTTTTGCAACGTTCTTGATGATATCGTAATCATCTAATAAAAATGGAATTTTTTAAACTATTTATATTATTTTATGAAGTGTGGGAGTACCACATAATTAAGGGTGGGAGCAGTTAAAATGTCCTCATCCCCTATACCCTCCTATCGTTGATCCCCTCCTATATAAGCCCCCGACCTACCATGCCAAGCACACACCAAGCCACTACTATGTTCTTTCATGGAGAATGATTGGCTAGCAACCATGGGAAAAAAATCCAATGGGGAGGGTCGCATGTGAGGTCCCTCCCATCCACTGTTGGATCGACAAGATCCATCACAATCCAACGGTGGATGGGGGAGGGCCTCACGTGAGGCCCTCCCCATAGAATTCGTTTCTAGCAACCATGTCTTCCATGGAGAACGATTAGCTAGCAACCATGTCTTCCATGGAGAACGATTCGTAGGAGGGCCACCTCTTTCATAATCCTTCTTTGTCCCCAATCTTGTTGGATTTGCCGACAAGAGGGTTGGTGAACCCCATCTCATGATCCGGAACCCTACTCATGTGATACCTGCACTAGCCCAGGATGTCCTCACAATTTACATTGCTGAATCATATCTATACATGAAGTAAATAAAATTGTTCTTGCATTAATATAAAGCAGTCATAAGGAGACCATTATGATCAGGGCTACAAAATAAAGAAGAATTGCAGTGGAAGCTATACATAAACGTAGAGCCCACATGGTATGTCATAGCCTATAGGCAATTGACTACGGTATACGACCTAGTGACATTAAACTTGGTACTATTGATGCTTTTATTGAAATTTGGGTGAATATTTTTTATTTTCATTTGAAAGTATATTATGTGTTATTTGTTATGGCTATGTTGAACTATGCAAAATAATTGCAGTAGTTAAAGAAATTTTAGAGTGTGGAGTATTAACTTAATTTGCATATGTTAATTTGGAATTGATGATATAAAATATGGTATTTTTGATATACTTTTTCACAAATATTCTTAGTGTTACAGTTGCTACAACAACATGTGTTCCAAAATATTTGGTAAACTATTTTATTTTTGTGATGCATATTTTTCTATAAATGCATCAATATTCTACTTGAACTAACACAACATTATATAGTGTTGTCAGAAAAATAAAGAATTCTTAGAAGTAAAATGCATCATGCTTTTACTTGGGTGCACAAATAGAGAAAATATAGCCATTGTCAAGGACCTATGTAAGAGCCATCTCCTCTAATGCAAGTCCTTCTTTGCAAGTGCTTAATTTGTTGTATTATCTATTATTTTGAGATAGTTATATGCATAAGCACCACTTAAGCACCAGCATATACTCAATCATCAATGCTATAAAATAAGCACATTACTTATCTCAAGAAAAAACACTTCTTTTTGCTAAGCATCTCTCCAAGCATCGGCATTAATTATACATGCCCTTAGGAAGATCATGGAAAAGTAATTAACATTTTTTTGAATATATGTTGCAGTGAAACCATACCTTAATTACCTCACTGCAACCTAATTGTTAAACCCCTAGTGCTCCATGACCTTCGAGCTATTCCTTTTTACCCGAAGAAGTGCATTTAACTAACACAAACATAGGTTCACCAACCAAGAAATTGTGAGACAAAATCTCAAAATTCATTCACAAATAAATATATATAAATCAAAACCACACATACATTGATCTACAACCATCCTCAACATCCATTCTTTTCTCGAGATGTGTGCACAAATACTCCCTCCCCCAATCTCTCTCTCTCTCTCTTTCCCTGAGTGCACAAATGAGGGGTGGGTTCTTTTGGGATGTAGCTTTTGATTTAAAATTTTGAATTATGACTGTTCGCAAAAGAGAGTATAGAGAGAGATACGTGCAATTTTGGCTGATATAGATGAAGTTAGGACAATGTCTACTACAATTAACTTATAAATCCTATCTTAAAAAGACATTCCGTTTAAAAATTAGTTAATGTAGAAAATCAAACATAGCCATATTCACCTGAGGCGTGAAGAGTTGGAGGACCGTAGATGGTGCAACTTCTTCATGAGATTCAGTGGAGGGGATGGCGGCTGTTGAGGAAGGAGACGTGAAGAGTGGAAATTGCGGTGACCATATCTGGGATTGAGAGAGGGGATACCTACACTTTCACTACTACAAAAAGGGTCATCACAGACGGTTCAGAACATCATCACAGACGGTTTTCTGAACTATCTGAATTTATGGATCAGTGATAATCAAAGGTTATTACAGATAGTTTGTGAGCCGTCTGTGATAAGTACAATACAGACGGTTTGTAACTAGAACCTTTTGTAAAGAACACTATCACAGTAGATGCTGTTGTCGGGCAACTTGTTGATGGGGAGGGACTCGCTGGTGAGTACCGACTGGTCGATCTTGAGCGGGTCACCCTCCAACAGCCTCGTATCTACTGGGATGATAACATCGAGCTTGATGCTGATGATGTCAAGGCTTGGGAGCGAGGCTGGCCATGAGGCGACGGCGGCATTGCCGTCATTGTTCACCTCAATGAAGTTGATGGTGGAGTTGATGAAGACCAGCATGATGATACCGACGAAGTCCTGCCAGTCAAGAGGCCACCCCCGCAAGCACACACGCCACAAGTTATATATATGTTACATGCTTACACATTGGCACGGGGATGGAGAGGTGGAGCTACGATCCGTGGGGTGGGGGTTGGTAGGTTTTTGTTGGTTGTGATTGGGTTTAAACTGTCCATGAAACATAATTATCACAGATTGTTTGAATCATAAACCATCTATGAAATATAATTATCACAGACGATTTGAACCACAAACCATTTGTGATACATAAACAGCTATATATATAAATAGCTAGTCTTAAAATATGAAATAGCAAAGTTCTATATGGACTATATATATTCTTTTTAAAAGGTTTTGATGAGATCTACAACTTTGTATTTGAGGCGAATCCCAAATTCCAAAGAAAAGATAAAAAATTTTGGACAAATTGGCAAAATAGTACAAAGACAAAGCGATGTATTCTTGCAGTTGGTTTTGGGCTTTCATAACTGACAACTTCATTTCATGTAATAAAATTTATACAAACATGTTGAAGTGACTTCATATGAGTACTGCAGTATGTGGTTCTGAAAGAGATTGCCAAGTTTAGAGGAAAGTCAATTGCCCAGGTATTAAATATGTTCTCTTAATGCATCTTAATCAACATTTACGATTTTACTTGATTTCCAATCATTGGTTCAAGATCTTCAAAGGCTCTCACATACATAATGTACATATAATATTTTGAAGCTAATATACATATAATTGAACTCAAAGTAATCCTTGTTTTGCTGTATGTTGTAGGTGTTCTTTAAGGATGTAGCTGGCTGTGATGAAGCTAAACAAGAAATCATGGAATTTGTTCATTTCCTGAAAAAATCCCAGGAAATATGAAGAACTGGGCAATGAGCTGAAAAATGAGATGGAATTCTATGAAGCTTTATATACTCAAAGCCGCACGCAATTTGGTTTGTGAAGTGACATGTAATGTTCTTTCATTTGTAAGCTCTGCCAGGCTTTCTTCTTCTTTGTTTCTTTTTTTAAGATGTTGTTTTTCTGACCAACACAGCAATGGGCAAAAATTTGGCATTTTCGTCCAGATAAATTTCGTCCACATTTCGTCCATGTTTCGGATGGATTTTGTTCTGTTTTCGTTCAGTTTTGAACGCATAATTCAAACAGCTTTTAAAAATTTTGGAAAAATTTTGGCCAAAATTCCAAAATTTCATTTGTTTCGGTCCTTTCACCCCCCCACCGAAAATTTTCTCTGCCTGAAAGATTTTTCCCTGGTCACGACAGAGGCCGCGATGACCACCATGGCCTCTGACGGCCAAACTAAAAATCCATTCCCATGGAACCAGTCCACTCAGATCGAAACTCAATCACCTAAATGACCGCAGATTAATCCATTCACATCCAACCGAATTAAGCACGGATCTTTTTCTTGAACGAACAATCGAGCACGTATCAATTTACATCCAACGACTCATGAGGCCCTGTTCTTTTGCAGTTTCTAAAAGCCGCTTTTGGCTTTTGCTACAGTAACTAACTTTTAAATAGGGTATTTTTTAAGATAGGGTTTACAGGTTAATTGTAGTACATGTTAAAAAACTAATATCTGTACCATAAAAAATCGCAAGCGAGTATCTCTCTTTCCGTAATCTCTGTCGCAAATAGCCAAAAAGCCATCAGCCGCAGCCAAAAAGAACAGGCCCTCAATCCATTCACATCCAACCGAATAAAGCAACCCAAATCTGCATGCTCGGCAATAAAGATCTCACCTTTTGGTGCTTCCGAGCTCACAGCAATACAAAGATACAAATATTAGTATGGATTTGGAGTGCTGGATTCGAACTTGTGTGTTCTTTGCGAGGAGGTGCCATGGCATGCGGCAGCGGCCATGGGGCCATGGGGTAGCATGACATCCGCTGCATCCGAGCACCAGGCTTGCGGGCATGGTCGTGACTTGAATCAGTGGTAGGCAAAGGGGCTACAGGGCAACGAGCTCGCATCATTGGCGCCGTCAGTGAGCTTGGGCTGGGGAGGAGAGGAAGAAGATGGTGGCGCTAGTGAGGAGGAGAGGGAGGGCGGCCTGCAGCAACCGTGGCTAGAGGCAGCTGGCGGTGTTCCCTTGTTCTTCCTGCTCTATTCTTGGATGCAATAGGATGGAAAGAGAGGGGGCATGTGGCCATGTGGGCCCTAGTGCTTTAGTCATTTTGATATATTAAATTTGCTGAGTAACCACCATATCATCTCCATGTTAATATTCACGGTGGCGGTTGTTTTCTCCTATTTTGAATGATCGGAGATTACGATACCCGATTTTATAGTTTAGAGGCTAAATGATTTATATATATACATATGTGTGTGTGTGTATATATAGAGATAGAGAGAGAGGCGGAAGCAACCACGTCCTCCGTTTTGCAGAAATCCCTTTGCGTTTACCCACCAAAAAAGCGAACTGGGAGGGTTTAGACTTTTTTTGCATAAACCTCTCGTTGTTTATTACAATTACGTCCATGTCCTACAAGCTGTTGGTCATCCAATCGCACCAGCAGACAGATCCGAACGTCCGTGCACACAAGGCAGGTATTGTGCCCTAACTCCTCTCCTAACCCCCTTGCATCGCATCGCATGACGCCACCTCCTCTAACTCTCGCTCTCGCCCTCGCCACCTCCCTCCTTGCTCACCATCGCTCACCTCCTTCGCCTTGGTCTACCATCAGCTCACCCCTCCCCTCACTTTTTGCAGCATCGCCCTCCTCCGCATACCCCGCTCCTCCCCTTCGCCCCTTGTAGACCCACCGCCATCCCCGAATGCCGTCTCTCTTGGCGTCGCCGCTCCCACTATCTGTTGCCACCATCGAACAGGAAGCGACGGTTTCGACAACCACAACTTAGATCCGGCCGGATCAAGCCTTCTCCTCCTCGTGCTACCTCTGCCTCCTCACCTATATCACCGTCGACCCCATCTCCTCATGTTCTCCGTCGCTTCTTCAGCACATCCACTCCCAAATTCGGTCGTCGGTGTTGTGGATGTCAATGGAGGCACTGGTTGTGTGACGCAACATCTGTAGCGACCACTAAGTGGGGAGAAGAGATCTCACATGCCACTGGTTCGCCACCAAGAGTGTTGTATGGTGACCGTTGGTAGCGATGGTGGCGTGGTTCCTGCGCATGGCGTCTGCAGTGGTGCTCTGATATGACGACACTCAGTCTGCACATCCTGCTGACCCCATCAACAGCAGACCTCGCATGCAGATCCCGGCCACCCCTTCAGCCTTTGCCCATTGCCTCCACTGTCGCATGCGCCTGGTGATGTCCCTCGCCCATGTACTGTTCTCTGTCTGTCCCTTGGCACCAAGCTCTACACCCAACATCTAGTTGTTCTTCCAGTTGATACATGGTCGTCCAATCTTCTCGACGTAGGATTGATACTCACGGGAGTCTTGATGAATCGTAGTGATCCTCCAATGCCAGTCTAAGGGACGAACACTGTTTAATCCACCAAGACACACTCGAATTGATTTCGCCGACTACCAAGTGAAGATCTATTGTGCACCCAATTCCTAGCGGAAAGGTTGGATGATCTTGATTGAAGAATACTCATAATTCCCTATGGAATTTTGGTAGATAAATTTTTCTTTAAGGTGTTTTGCCTTCCCAAGGGGTGGTGGCTGCCTTTTAAAGGTGTGCGCACCCCCTTGCGCAACACACTCGGTTCCCATGCCCCCTCACATAGGCTTTAGGGTTTTCACATGCACACACTAGAACTAAGTCTTATTTTGCTTATTTGGCCCAATCATTTACATGTAGGGCTGATTTCACGATATGAAAAATATGAATTCGCAAAAGTAGAAACATTTGTGTTTCTCTTATTTTTGGCTATGGGCTGATCGCATGAGACTTGAATTTGCTTCATTTATGGATGTACTTTGCTTGGGTTGATTGTGCTAGCCAAATGGGCCTTCTTTTCCTAGACTTTGGCGGCATGGTTCTTCTCCCATGTGGCCGCATGAACCCATCTCTCTTTGGACTTAGCTGGTCTTCCTCCTGCACTTGATCTTCCATTGCTTCAAATCTGAGGACACATAATGTATTTGCATAAGGTAATATACCATTCTCATGTAAAACAATAGTAAACTCTCTAAGAAACAAAAGCACTTGTTGTTGGAGTAACTTAGCTCTTGCTCTTATCATAGGACCTTTTGGAGCCTCATTACTAGCTTTGTCATGCACACTTGGAGTGGAAGGTGAATGTGTAATAGGTATGTCCTCATCAGTATGGGTCTGCATACAATACATAAAATAGTAGTAGTTTTGTATCTCTAAGTATAATAATTAAAGACATAATTGAAGTAGAGTTCACCTAGCTATATTTAATACGGCTTAATAGTTCCTTTTAGTCAAATAATATATTTAACTAAAAAGTGTAAGACATAAGCGTATTCGCATCATCCTTTTATTTTTCAAGAAAAGTTATCCTCGGATTTTGATAGCCTAAAATTGTACTAAACAAAGAATACAATATGTTTGCATGGTATATATATTTATCATTAACACTTCTTTTGCTTAGCATATCACAAACATCTGAAGGTATAGTAAATGAAAAGAACAATATATATACATGGTATATGTATGAATCAATTGTTATGTCATTCTTATTATTTTGCACAACTCAATTAGTATAACAGCGACCAAAAAATATATGATCAAAAGATGTATGCATTGTAATATTATAATTCACATCATTCTCTCTCCTATAAGATAAAGTCATCCTCGACTTTACTAAGAATATAGACAGATTATTAATGGGCAAAATCAGATTTAGTTATTCAAATATGGGAGAGAAAGTTTTGAGTATCTTCCATGCTTCAACTGCGCGAGTCCGATTACTGTTATATGATTGTACATCAAAGATTGAACAAATAGACTCATGAAATCTTTCTAAATAGCAAGTACTATTGTTGAAATTCATTTCATTGTGATCATGACATGGCACAAAAGATTATATATCCAAAACATGCAATTTCAATTCAGAAAACTTGTCACATGTAATGCATATTCGATAAACATAGAACTTATCATCTACACCATAATCTCCAATCAAATTGAACTTATATGTGCAAGCATAAGTACTAACTAGTGATTGTAAACATAAAATTTTAGCAAGGTTCTCAATCCACTAGATAACTCTCTAGAATCATTAAACATGATATAGTATAAAAAATCGTTAGGAGATATTCAAATAAGAACTTCCTTATGAGTAATTAATTCCACACTATTTAAATTGATCAAAGAAATTTCAGAACATAAAATTTTTGATTGAACATGTGAGTTCTCACAATTACTCAACTTTTTACAATTAAATTCAGCATCAATATTGTTAACTTTGTCGTTCTCCTCAGATGATGTAGATGCTATAGGTATCAACTCTTCATGATGAAACAATGAAGCAGCAAGTACTTCATCTCCACCCATGGTTATCCCCTCATCTTTTGCTTCCAATGGTGCCGGTTGTTGAGCATTCAACTTCTTGTCTTCAATTTTAACCTGCACAAGGTGAGAAACAACACTAGAAGTAGACATTAATGTGTAAGTTTTATCATCCACCTCACTTTATCTGTCTCTCTTTTCTTTCAGTGTATCTCTCACACTCTCAATTTTGATGCTATCAACATCAAATATAGTGGGATCACACAGCTTACTCTTGTTATCACTCTCACTCAATTTGGCTATGTGGTTATCATCATCACATGAGTTTTAATATATCTCAGGTGCTATATGTAGCTTCAAAATACTACTATAAGTCTTCTTGATCGAAAAAAAACTCACATGCTTGGTCATCTTCTCATGTGTCACACTAGTAGAGGCAGAAGAACTGAAGTATGGAAATGGAGAAAACTGTAGTGTATATCTCTACATAAGTCTCTTCTCCTCTTCAATAGCATAATTCAGAAGATCTTACACACTATCAAGATATTTATGTTGAAATATAGTAGCGATCTTAGAATTCAATTTTCCTTTGAAGTATGCCTTCTTTTTTAATACATTAGTGACACCGACTCGATGTAATGCATCTTGCAGCTTAAAATAATAATCTTGAATAGGGTTACTCCCTTGTGTGATACTCTCTAGATGGCAAAGCAATTCCCGTGTGTAATAGGATGGTACAAATTCTCTCCTTATAATAAATGCCTTCAAATCTGACTAAGATTTAATAAATTCTTTTCTAAATCGTTATTGCCACCAATTATAAGCATAATCTTTAAATTCTCTAGTAGCATACATCACATCTTAGTTTTTGAAAAGCTTCTGAAATCTAAACACTTTCTCCATTAGCCATTCCCACTCAAAAACTAGATCTTTACATCCATAGAAAGAAATAAAACTATTTTCTTGTTGTGAATGAAGTGCCCGCACAATATCATTGACGATGTTCGTATGTAGCACTTTCATTTGTTGAGTGAATTCAGTGTGGTGATCTTGCATATCTACCTTGAGTTGTTCCCCCATTGTGACTGTGCCAGCTGCAAATTCTTGTTTTATTGCACTTCTCATTGGTGATGTTAGAAACATCACAATAACTATCTTCTCCACTGATATGGTTAGTGGCATAAGAAAACACAAATACCACATATATATATATATATATATATATATATATATATATATATATATATATATATATATATATATGATATGTGGAGTTCTCTCAATCTCACTTTTTCTCTTCCATTTAAAGTTCTTACCTTTACAAGTGAATTGAGATCAAAAGAAACTTACACTTGATGGTGACTACAACAGTAAGTGATAATCAAGCGGATTTAAAAGTAGTTCACAATTGTACGGTAAATGATATTTAGTGTAGTTTGGTTAGAAAGTATTTATCCTACACAATCTGAATTTTAGGATGTTGTAAAATTAAGTAATAATCTAAGTTAGAAAATATTATCTATGTGCTGATCCAATAGATATAAGTGAAGTGTATGAACGCACACACAATGATTAATGTGACTCAATGCAAACAAAGAAATGAACTAAATAGAAGCAATCTAAAATTGATGATTAAATAGCTCGTTTTGCACCAAGCACTTGTAGAGACGCTAGCCAGTTGCAATAATATGAATTTAAGGGCACAAGTTTACTCAAAGTAATTAAATACTCAACTAAATTTATGGGCTAGGGCCACTCATCGAATTCGGTCTTCTCTCTTTTTTTCTCATTTTTTCTTGCTAACCTATACCTGACTCAAATATCTTCAAAATGGTCTTCCGAGTCTAGGGAGGTATATGGGTTACAAACTTTTTGTGGAAGACATGGGTATAAAAGTAATTAAAAGATTATCTCTCTCTCTCTCTAAAATCTGATTTTTTTTAAAAAAAAACTACTTAACCGCGGCTCTTTCTTTTGGTGTGGTAGCCTCTTTCTTTTCTTTATTCGGCCAAAAGAGTAACACACAAGCCACAAAGTTCAGCTGAAAGTAAATAATTTAAGAGCAACCCACAATTCAATATCAATGACTAGTCTCAAGTGTCAAAGGATTTAAGTGAAGGTCAATTTGTATGATGTTCAACTGTTTCGATTTCGCAAGGCAAGGAGATCAAAGAAGCCAACCTGAACACAAACTCTTCTCTTAGATTTCGGATAACACTTTCCTAGAGTTGGTTTCGGATGGCAATATTCCAAAAGAATTCAGAAGTAGACAGCTAGCCAAACTGATTTAGACTCTAGGGTTGTACTCGGGTTGCGCTGGGAGTAGTTCTAGACACACGGCCCAATGGTAGCTAGGGTTTGGGGCTCGGTCGGCCACCAAGACCTGAAAGCAAGATTGATTCCCAACCCTAATCTTGATGTTGGCGCAAAGAAATAGGGCTAGACAATATGACTCAAAGTTCAAAAAGTAAATTGAATCTACTATTTTTCGAGCTAATTGAAGGATCAACTAGCAAATTTCAAAGGTTTAATATGGACACAATGATTAAGCAACGCGAAAGAAACACGACGATCAGCACCTAAACAAAAATTCTAATGGATCAAAACTTAACAATACTCATGAAAATAATAGATGCAAAAACTAGGGTTTGGATTTTTTTTTTGTGTTTTCGTTTTATGGACTATAAGACAGAAATAAATCAATCTAAAAACAAGGATAAAGAATCCTACCAAGAAAACCGCGCTCTGATACCAAGATAATATGGGGTCGCCTGATCTTCTCGACGTTATATACTCACAAGAGTTTTTGATGAATCATAGTGATCCTCCAATGCTAGTGTAAGAGATGAACACTCTTTAATCCGTCAAGACATGCATTGATTTTATCAACCACCAAGCGAAGATCTATCGTACACCCAATTCTCAGCAGAAAGGCTGAACGATCTTGATTGAAGAACACTGCTAATTTTCTATGGGATTTTGGCAGTAATGATGAACTCGAACAAACTTTAGTAAATTAATTTTTCTTAAAGGTGATCTACCTTCCCAAAGGGTGGCAACTACCTTTTAAAGTGGTGCGCACACCCTTGTGCAACACACTCGATTCCCACGCCACCACACTTGGGCTTTAGGGTTTCCACACGCACATACTAAGCCTAAATGCTTATTCTGCTTATTTGACCCAATCTTTTACATGTTGGGCTTAATTTACGATATGGAAAACATGAGTTTGCAAAAGTATAAATATTTGCATTTCTCTTATTTTAGGCTATGGGCTGACCACATGAAACTTGGGCTTGCTTCATTTTTAAATGTACGTTGCTTGGGTTGATTGTGTTAGCCAAATGGGCATTTTTCTCCTAGACTTTGGCTACATGGTTCTTCTCCCATCTGGCCGCATTGAATCCTTCTCCATTTGGGGTTAGCCGGTTGTTCTTCCTCCACTTGATCTTCCATTGCTTCAAATCTAAGGACACACAATGTATTTATATAAGGTATTATACCATTCTCATGTAGAGCAATAGAAAATTCTCTAAAAAAACAAAAGCACCTGTTGTTGAAGTAACTTAGCTCCTACTCTTGTCATAGGACTTTTTGGAGCCTCAATACTAGCTTTATCATATACACTTAGAGTGAAAGGTGAATGTGTAATAAAGATGTCCTCATCAGTATGGATCTATCTACATATAATTACATAAAATAGTAGCAGCTCTGTATTTCTAAGTATAATAATTAAAGACAATTGAAGTAAAAGCTCACCTGACCATATTTAATGTGACTCAATAATTCTTTCCAATCAAATAATATATTCAACTGAAAAGCCTAAGACACATGCCTCCAAAGTTCATGCTCTGCACGTCATGGATTGGACCTTGCATATTGTTTATGTTGGTTGGCGTCCTGCTTCAATGTGTTGAGGTGGAGGCAACAGCTCGTTCAATACAGGTGATTCTTTTGCATTCCAAAGTTGACATGAAGGCATGTTTCTCCAAAGTAATACACAATGCATAGCGTTGCGTCTTTCTGAAAAGCACCTTGCGCGTATATTTTTTAAACTAAGTTGTGAAGCAAAGAAAAATGTTGAAGGCAAATAGAATATGGCAACAGCTACTTGTGGGGCTCAGCAGATGAGAAATTGTCACTGGTTAACCAAAAGCTACTATGTCTATTCTTTCTCTACATTATATTATGGTCAGGGAGCGAGCTATTTCTTTATATCTCATTAGACTTTAGCTCACTTTTTAACCATTTTGTTGATATATCTCTTAAAAGGAAATGTGAATAGTTGTACACTTTTCCCGATTTATACTTGAACGATCTTTTGTGAGGTCTTTCAAATGCTGCACAAGGTATGTTGGTGGCAAGGTTCGAAAATATTTGGCTTTGTGTGTATGGCTCGGGAATTATGGGATTACTGAAGTTTCTTTTACCGTATACGAGTTCAGTGAAATGCTTCTTAACTAATCTATTATCTCAATTCAGATTTGTCTTGCAAAAATTTAGATTGGAGGCTTATGACAGTTCCATCATTAGCCTATTTGCTCTCCACTTATTTCTACTTCCAATGTGCTATGCAGTTGCCAACTACCCTCTAGGACGACTACTGATATCAACTATCTCAATGGCACGTAAGAACGAAACATGTTGGTAGCAAATTTTTGGTCCTATGTATTTTTCTTAGATCTTTGTTTTGTGATTTATCAACAGTCCATGCGCTGCATTGCAAGAAGACAATTCAAATCATTGTGCTTCTTGTGTGCTACTAGTGAGAACATTTTGGATATATGCATGACTAAAAGTTTGCCGAGATCATTTTAGACATTGGGAATCAGAGGTGCGTGTCTCTGCATGCAGTCATTTCTTTTGTTAAATTATTCTTCTTTGTTGATTTGAACTACCTTTATCTTTTTTAGTGAAACAACTGAGCATCTTTTCTCTTGCATGAAAAAGATGAAGTATGTGCTCGATGGTTGCATTATTCTTCTTTTTGCTAGGTTCAATGGATGTGTTCTTATTGTATGGTATAGTAGTGCAGTGTCTCTCAGACCACCTTCTGGACCAGAGGTAAGGAATGTGCCCACAATTTACTAAGTTGCAGTCTATCTTCAGGAATGCAATTGACTCTACACTTTTATTTATGAGTTTGTCTGATGCAGCAAAAGTGTGCATGGAGCTTTTTTTTCCTTGGGAGACTTGTATAAGGCTAAATGCGAGCATAAAATATGGGACGATAGTCATAATTAGTCTGCTTATCATCAGTTGTTCCTGATTAAAGGATGGTTAAGGAAGAATACCATGCTCTGGCTAGAATTTGGCTTCCTGGTATGAGAGAACAGCTCTTCCTAATTTATAAGAGGATAGCTCTCCCTGATCATGATAGATTGCTAAATACAAAATTATGAAAAACTTATCACTCTAATATATTTGGAACTGTGGGTTAAAATTTTGTTATGATGTTTCTCATTGTTATTAACTTTATAGTTTTATAAAACTGTTATTTTACTCTTGCCCCTGTTATATTCATGGTATCTCTATTTTAGCTAACATGAATGTTGGCTCTCGTGGTTCACTAAAATTCTAAACCCATGTGTACAAGATGATTCTGTTCAACCTATCCAATTCACAAATATTATTTCAGAATAAGTTTTATCGTTTCTTCAATTATTTTAGTTGCTTGCTTAATATGGTATATTAAAGTGATCCCTTAAGATTGTTGTATGAATGTTTCCATTTTCATCTAGATTGGTGTGATAGTTTCTTCTTCTTGGACCAAGAGAATTATCCATAGTCTAAGACCCTAAGGGTTTCAGCAAGTTAATGCTACAAATAATTAGCTTGTGCAAATTTGCCTGTGCATGTGGAACAAGATTGCCAACCAGATTGGAACTAATGACTTCATTCGCGTATTGACTTAACACAGGTCATCGTTAGGCCTATTAACACAGGTCATCATTAGGTTCACTGTAATTTGTAAATGCATTTGGTGTAAATTCAATTGGACATAATATATTACGTTTATGCTCTTAGATGTTGGATTGCAATGATCGGTTACTAATAGCCTTGTGTTAGTAATATCAGCCTTCTGTTATTGGTATTTTTAAATTTTATTTTTACATTTAGCGGGTTATTTCTATATTATTGAATACTACTTTTAGTTGTTCTTGATGTGTCTAATTTGGTAACTGAGCGAGAAAGAATTATGTATGCCAGGTGACATCCCTCTGTTGCTCTTCCTCTCTCGCCCATCTGCTACTCTCTCTGTATCTCTCCTGGCACCCAGACTATACACCCAGCACTTTAATTGTTTGTCCAACTCACACCTAGACTAAAGCTTCAGGCGTTCATGCTCTACCCATCATCGATTGGACCTCTCATGTTATTCATGTTGTGCTGTGCTTTCAAGATTTTTTTTGGGAGATGGGCTCTGGTATTCTGAATCAAACAAATTACGCCTTGGGCTCTTGATACATGGTCATATATCTTTCTGTGACAAGAAATGTTTGTTACATTTCTTTTATTTGCCATTATCCATGGCTCCACTGCAGCGCTATACTGCCACGTTCAATTCTTCATACCCACTGCAGACTTCTAATAATTTTGCCATCTCTTCTTCCCTTTTGCCGCTCTCTTTCGTTCCTGCTTCCACAGAGCAACTCCCCACAGCCGAGCTTGCTATCTCCTCCATACCAGGACCCCTATCCAGTGCTCCCCGCCCACAATTAATAGGACCACGTCTTCTGAACACACCGGCACTGCGGAGCCAGCACACCAAACAAAAACACTTCGTCACGACCATCGAACCCATCTAAGCAGTCGGCACCCACGCAGCACATAGGTGCACAGCCCATTCTCCACACAAGGCCCATTTAGTTGCCAAACGACTATCCCACGCTGGGCACAGTAGAGCCCGGCAATTGACTGTACACGTATACGACGGTAAGAGTATTCACTGCCATCGACCCTACCCAGAATGGCGCGGTGTAGCGCACAATCCCCCCTAGTAATCTCTACTAGTAATATAGGCGCGGCGTCACGTCATACCAGTCACCGTGTAGACTAATGTAAAAGAGGTGAAAATTCGTAGAAAAAGGAAAGCGTAGGGGTTTTTTCGTAAAAAATTGAGGGTCTTTTCATAATAAAAGAAGAGCGGAAGGGTTTTTTTGGCAAAAAAACAGGAACCTTTGCGGAAGAAATAAGGGCATGTACGTAATTACGGGAAACCGTGGGTCGCTATTCAGCAAAAAAATTGAGCAAGGTCTTTTTCGAAAAAATCCAGGGACCTTTTTGCGAGAACTGAGGACCTATACGTAATTACCAAATCTTTATGGTTTTTTCGTGGGGGTGACGTGGGCACGCCCGGGGGACAGAGAGTCCCCCGGTAATAATATGTGTTAGATGTGTGAAGGTTTTTTTCATAGGGAAATTATACTATCTGTACGTACAGCAGAAACTAAAAAAATCAGACGCCCCCCACCTACTTCCCCACTTGCTTTCCCCATCAGATGGCATCCACAGCCACATCCATAGCCTGCTTTGCTTGCGTGCGCTCTCCCCTGTTTTGCTTGCTTTCCCCACCTGCTTTACATACATGCGCTCTCCCCTGTGCCTAGCTGCCTCTCGTCTACCCCATCCACAGCCACACCAACCAGAGCTGGGTTTACTCTGGTGCAGCTCAACGACTCGGCGCATGGATTCGGTGGCGGCGTGGACAATGTCGCCTAGGAGCAGAAGCTAGCGACAAAGTGGGGCGTCGCCGGAGTGGTGCGCCGATGGGCTGTCGAGGAGCAGGAGCGTCAGTATTTTCTCTTGCATCAGCGCCATGATAGGTACTTGTTTTGCTGCAACATTTTTATTTCATGCGTGCAACAATCAACAACAACCAGTGCAACATCGAGATTTTTATTAAACATTTTTGTTGCATACATGACCAAGAAATATTGCATACATGGTTGATAAACGTTGCGAGCGAGCGTACAACGGACGTCCTGATGCTAGCAATACCCTTTTTCATATAGTTGTATCAGGATCAATATTCTCGTTTATTTTTTTAGTTGTGGGAAATGATAATATTATATTTAAGGAAAAAAGATATTAAATACATAGGAAAATTTGAGGGATTACCGCTCGATTCGTTAGTATTTCAGGATTTACCACCCAATTTTTCACTAACATGCCCACATGTCAATCACAATGAGCATAAATGATGTAACAGTGAGGGTGCCGAGAGCCGAAGAGGGAAGTGGGCTTGGAATCGGATTTAAGCATTGGAACAAATGGAGGAAGGGGTGTAATTCTTAGGACCCGTGGGTTGCGAAGGATAGCACTTAGGGTGACATGGGAAATACCCGCCATAGAATTTAGGGTGGGAGTGTTAGAAATGGACATATAAAATGAGATTTATTTTCTTAATTATAAAGCATGCAAGATTTAGTACCATATTGGTAAGGTAAGATGGGAAAGACCAATTTATAAGGTGGAGTCTATGTCAGTCCTTGAATTATCGATGGGGATGGTATGAGGATGGCTTTGGCTAATCACACACACGTGCATACACGCACGCGCGTATTCGCGTATTTTTGCATAAAAATAGCGTGACTTGTGACTTGCGACGTGTGACCGCGCCGTGACATGGCGCGCCACTTAGCAGATCAAGTCCACCTTATTTTGCTGAATCATATATCATCTCTCTGGTTATGAGACTGCTTAATTACCATTATTTGGTTTTGAATATTATCAGTTACCAGTGAATAATTAAGCAGTTATCAGTGAATTATTTTAGTTCAATGGGGGTAATTACTAGAGAGTAATTTGCACATTTATAAAAGACCTGGAAATATCCAGACTTGACAAATTGAACTCTTTTATTTTTTTCCTTCTATTGTCTTCTTTCTCCCTGGTGATATTGTGTTGTGGTACTATGTCGTCCGAACTTTGCCGACCTTTATTCTTGGTGTGCACCTGAAAGGAGGGTGAGCGGTATTTCCGAACCGTTGCTGCTGTGAAGACCTGTACGGGGGTAGCAATAAGGTTTCTGGGTGGCGCACATCTACGCGACCACTTCTGCTCTATTTCATCTACGTCCTACACTGCATCAAGCCTGCACTGTAATGAGCCTATGCTGCTTCCTGTTCTTCATTAAGGGCCTGTTTGTTTCAGCTGTAGATTCTGAGAAGCAGCTGGTGAGTATCTAGCTAGTCAGAATCTGGAGAAGTTGGATAATCAAAGCTTCGCTACTAGTTCATTTACGGATCGTAAGCTTCGCTAGAATGGATGAAAATCTGTATATTTGGAGGAGCGCAAATTCGAGTAGTGCGTTGCGAAGCTAAAACAAACAGCCCTAAGTCTGAGAAGGTGTTCGCGCATTCGATCGACTTTGATACTGTATTTTCTTTCTGTATCTTCTGAAGTACAATGAGTAGCCTGCTGTTAGTTATGTATTTTGTATCACTAGTTTATTATATTTGTCTTCTAATAAAATTTGAAATTAAAATATTGCTGATGTTTCCAACAGGTAGAAGTAAAGAGGCGCTTATTTTTTTTTTCTTTTGTTTAATGTGTACATGGTGGATACTGCTTGGAGAATAGAGAGAGATGAGCCGTGCTTAGAATCTCGTGTGGGTCTCAGACTCCTAGCTTAGGCCTTGTTTGGAATACAAAATTTTCATAGAAATTTATCAAAAAAACAGTTAATTTTCGGTATGAATCGGACAAAATTACCGCGTTCCAATGGGGGCTTCAGCTTGCTGTGAAGCTGAGCTAAAACATTAGAGTTGCTTGTTGCGACTTGCGAGTAACCTGGAAGCACAACCACCAGCATAGTTTTGATCTAAATTAAGGTAGATATATACGAGGAGTACGTGGCATGCAAGAAAAAACTGATTCATCGCACGCAGCACAGCTAGCAACTTGGGGAAACTAGAAGGAACTGATCAATATAATAATAAAATGTAAAATATGGAGCAAAACCAGGGAGATCAAAGCCTTCAAAGTGGCCGGGTTTCCAGTCCCTCTTCAGGGCTCCTTTTGTATCCCCGACAAGACTCCAATTAGGATTTGTCCATGGTCCGGAATTTAGGCCCAACCAAACAAGGCATAAGAGTACTCCTATTCCGAATCCACATAAATGGACTGGGATTTTAGTCAAAATTTCTGACCCATCTACGTAGATCCCAGTTGGGAATGGACCTCCCAAACAAACCCTTAGGATTAGTAGGAATATTGTTTTCTTGGTCTCAGGATTATTAGGGACAATCTTTTGCAATACCAGGTATCACATACAAGAGAGGGCAGAAAAAAAAGAACAGAATAGATATCACATAGTAACATTAAAGCTACATAATATGAAGCAAGAGACCTGCACTTGTACAACAATTGCAAAGAGAGGATAATTTTAATCAGACACTTGGAAGCTGTCTTCAACAAATACACCATACAAATTCATAATGTATTAGTAATGCAGCAGCTAAACACTCGCGCTCAACAAGCAATAAACAGAATGAAGAAAATTGCAAAATTTCTTTATGCACGACTTCCCTCCTTTTTTTCCAACCCGAGTTGGGGCTTACGTGTAATTATTGTATGAACACAGGAAAAATAGCATGCTATGAGCCTGGCCAATCTGAATGATACAGACATTACAGGTAGGAAATATACACCACACTATACAACACGGGCAATACATTTAATTCCCATTCAACCAATCTGATCAGTTCGGAAACTATTGAGAGAGCAGCAATCAGGAAAACCGACAAGGTTAAGCTGGGAATGCAATCCAATTTTCCTGGGATTTGGCACGCAGAAACATTTGGGCTGTACGTTCTTCTGCAACTTAAAAGGATCTGCAATCGATGTGTAAAATAGAACTAGCCTACTTTTGTGTAAAAATGGTCATTGTGCCCCCATCTTCGAAAATATCCCAGAGAAATTGGGCAGCTTATCTACATGCTTTAGTGCTCGCTCTGCAATTTGCCTTGTCCTGTAGTCACCATGCCTGAAAGCTTCAACTAAGGCTGTACCAACATTTTGGTTTCCTGAGATCTCATAAGCTATTTCGTCCACTCTCAGGATCCTCTCCACAGCACACACCGCTAGCTGCCTCAGTGTCTCAGTCCGATTCTCACACAATACATCAAGAATCGGTTTGACCCCTTCTGCATCACACAAGACCATGACACCTTGATCAATGTCCACTCCATCCTCCAATAAAGTGGACAATGCTGCTAGAGCAGATTCAACCACTTTCTCATTGTTGTGATCCAAGCAAGCAACCAACTTCTCCACTGCCCTCCCTTCCAAGAGACAGAAGCTCTCCCTTGCAGAACATATCCCATGATGAACTCTGCATACCCCGGTTGCTACAGACTTCTGACTGAGGCATGGGAATATTGAAAAACAAAATCCTGGGTTGGGAGCTGGCAGTATCTTCGTTAGATGCTTAGACTGGCGCGAGAGATTCTCTAGTGCAGTAGCAGAGACAATCTGAACAGTGTCAAGACCATTCATCTGAAGCAGATCAGTGAAGAGTGCAGTGAGATTGTATTCACAAGCAACAGCAATGATATCTGGGTCATCATTCAAGATAAATGTGATCCGGGAGACTACCCTAACTAGACCTTCAAGAAAAGGGTTGACAAAACGGCCTCCACGAATTTCCCCTTGTCGGATCATTGTCACTTTTAATATGATTATGGCAAAGGCCCCATCTTGAAGAAGACGTCTGGTGAGAACCGAGTCCTGCAGAGGAAGATCAGCTATGAGGCCAGCGGCTGCCGCTTGCTCTTCAGAAACACCGTTGTTGTCAGCAATGACCCTGACCAAGCTACTGAGTTGACTAAAATTTCCACGAAAAGCGTCAGCCAGTTCTTGACCCATACAAGGTGATATTTTCTTCAAGAGCTTGATGGAAGCCATGCGAACGTCTCTTTGAGGTGCTTCAACAAACTGAATCAAGCTGACAGTAGCACCTGAGCTTTTGATGGCATCGACTATGTTTTGGACAGTTGTAGAAGAACTGGTTAGACCAACGAGGACTTGGAGTAACTTGCACGATTGCAGGTCCTGTGTTGCTGATGAGATGAAGCAGATTGTGTATAATGTCTTCTGACACCAAGGTCTGGCGGTTGTGATCAAGTGGAATGGACTCAAAACTTGCACCTGATGCCACAACATTTGCAAGAATAGTTGCTGATACCTCCTTCAACCTCATTGGAAGCTGGTTACTGCCAACAGTGAAGAGGTCTGCGATGAGAGGTGGAAGAATACCTGCTTCAATTAGTATCTTCGCACTGATGTCGTAAGATGAAATTTGGTTCAATGCCTTCAGTGCTGCTTCTCTGGCCTCTCTGTTCCCACTTTTCATGATATTGACCAGTGCGGAACCTGCTGTTTGTGCCACAAAGACCTTAATATCATTGCTTAAAACAAGCTCCCCGAGATATGCAGCCATGGATAATTGTGTATCTGGTGAACCTGTAAAAGGCACACAAGAAGCAATGCACTGTTGAATACAAGACACACAAGAAGCAATGAACTGTTGAATAGGGCCAAAAGCTCACAAGAGAACATTGGATAATAAAAATCATTTGTAACAACTAGTTAACATTTGTAATATTCCAATAATACCGGAAACCATATACAATGCATGCACTTACTACCACACATGCTTAATGAGAAATGCTCCATGGCCAACATATACCCAGTCTGTGCTTACTTGGCTCAAAATAGTTAACTAGATCGATATGAATTGAACCTAAATAGTTGATGCTAGAGAGAACCTACAGAAACCAATATGGGACAATTCTTATCGAAACACTGGAGCATACCACAATAACAAAGCTATATATGAGTATATTTAAACAATGGCTTGTAAATTATACATCTGCATACATGATAATTTGCTGCTTTACATATTGGAGTTCACATATACATTTTCATGCGTATGGAACCAAATAGTGCTGAACAATGACTGTTCAATATGGGTTTTGAGACAAAATGAGAAACAAAAAAGAAGGGATAGAGGAGAACAAAAATATAACCGACAAGCAAAGTAATTGTAATATTGGGTGGTGAATATCATTGCCCTTCTGTTGCAAAATGGCAACAAACACAATCACTTTTGTTGAGAATAAGGAAAACATATAAATCATACCTTCAAGGAGAAGCCTAAGAAGGGGTTGCAGCCTACCATTTTCAGCCATCTGTCTAACATTCTTTTCGCAGTTCTCTAAATTCTCGAGTGTCTTCTCAGCTCTATCAATTGTCCACAAATTTTCTACTTTACTACTTGACAAGCCAACAAGTATAAGAATGGCTCCAGGAACACTGCCAATTTTTTCTGAAAGAGGTTTATATCCCGAAAGTTCATATAACAGAGATACAGCCTGTTCTTTCTCCTGGATGTGCCCATGAGATAAGAACTTCACAATTGTGCGAATGTTGTCCCCGCAGCAATCTCATTCTGCAGAGAATGTTCGAGACATTAGAAACGCATAATAGGAACAGGTTGAAAGCTAAAAGAAACTAGATTGATAAAAGAGCACCTTGTTTTCATTGTCATCTTTTGCTACAAAGGGAAGACATTCCAATGCTTTTGCCGTACTTTTGTACAGCTATTCTTCAACAAGTCGGCAATCAAGCTTATCAATCCAAGCTTCCTCACTACAAGCCTGTTGGATCTACTTCTCTGACATATCTCTGCTACATATTCAAGTGCTTGTAAAATATCACTTTCTGAACTCTCAGAAGTTAAGGATTTACGGGCTACATCAAGTTTGGCTGCCTCATTTCGATGCATCCATTCATCAATAGTGTTTCTCAGAGCAATACTTGGATTCAACTCAGTGCTGCTGAGTTCCTTCTTAGTAACAGGGCAGACAAGTCCCCGTCCACTGCTATTACATTCCTTGAACCACTTCAAAATGGCTTCACGCTCAAATGTAGCACCACTCTCTATAGTAACAGGATCCCGCATAACTTGTTTTGTGAGTGGACACAGGAATGATTCATATATAGGCTCAACACGTAAGCTGTCAGTGGACGAATCACAATGGCCATCCTGAACTTCTGCCATCACTTTACCACAAAACTGCAAACAAGTGCAGGGGTGCTACGTTATGCAGAAATAATACATATGGCAGGTTCATAAGAGAGAAGCAACAAATGTAAGATGAGCAACAGCTGGAATGAGTTAGTACAAGTGTGCAAATGAAATTCAGATCCTTATCCTCAAGCTAAGGAAAATCCATTAAACCCACTAATAGCATAATACAGAAAGAAACTTTTACAAATTTCACCAGCACCGTTGCAATCAAAAAGAAATTAGCATAATAATAGCGCAATGGGCTCATCTCATCAAAGTAAGTTATGTGCCCTTCAATTCCTTATTTTCAGAAAATAAGAGGAATGAAAGATTATGTCTGAAGTTATCTGAGTGCAAGACATACTGTCAAGCCGCTGAAAATGAGTGTATAGATTTAATATGTACATCTCTTTTTTTTTTTTTTTGAGGTGAAGGCATTACACGAAGGACCCCAGGTTCAATAATCCAAAGCAGTATACTACTAAACAATCAAAACTAACGAACCTCTTACCCCCAAGGACCATTATCTTAAGCTAAATTAACCTCGGTTCCATCACCGGATCTGGCAAGAGGGAAGGATTTTACCTCAATTCCACAAGTATTAGGACGGCAAGGGGCAGCAAATGGCGGCGGCGACGGGGGAACACCTGCACGGAGCAGTACGGCCAAGGGGATTAGCATGGGCCAGCGATGTAGGAGTCTTCACAGCAGGAAGGACCAAGACGGACGCGGCGCATACCTCGGAGGGTGGCAGGCACGCCGGAAGCGCTCGCTCGCCAGAGAGTACCGGCGGGCCACCGAAGCTCACGCGACGGCGGTGGCACTACCCGGTCATGGCGACGGATGGCGACGGGGAGGAGACAGATCTGTACGGCAGGGAGGCCCGGGGGCCTGGGGAAGAGGGGAAGAGAGGAATCCGGCCGGATGGGAGAGGGCGGTGGGCCGGCGAGGCGGAGGGCGAGAGCCGAGAGGGAGCGCAGGGAGGGGAGCGGAGATGCTTCGCGGCGCGACTGCTCTGCTAGTCCGGTAGCCTGCTGCGAGTGGGTGACCCAAGTACCCGCACGCCCTCCTCTCGCGTACTGGAGGCACCGCAGCATGTGCTGTTCAACGCCTGATCCACCGCTCATCTGCATCCAACGGATGACGTCTCTCGGCACATGCAAGGCGCAGCGATGTACGGAGGAGTACTTTTACCACGATTAGGGCATGATTACTTCGCAGTGTCCACGGATATGCTCTTTTGTCCCGCCGTTTATGTTTTTTAGCTACATCTATTAGTCTTATAAATAATAGTTATTGAGAGAAGGTAATTTTAAAACCTGTTGAAAAGTCTCTCAGCACAAGTGTAGCAATGTTCGGAGGAGTACTACCACGATTGGGGCATAATTAGGTCATGGTGTCAACTTGAGGGTCTACTTTTTTAGATTATGACTTAGAGTTTTTGGCATCGCTGTAAATAGGGCTTCTCAGTTCAACTTAATAAGTCGGTTTATGGCTTATTTTTTATGGCATCTGGCTTATTTTATATTGTAGGTGATGGTAGCTTATTTGGTATAATTAAATTTAAAAAATTTAAAAAACAGGTTAGTCTATCACAGATAATGCAAATAAAATATGAAAAAAAAAGAAAAGGCAAAAAGCCTAAAAAAAGACAAAAACTAGAAAAAGACGAAATTTAGGAATAGTGAACTAGAAACCAGAAACTGAAGCTAAAACGAGCGGGGCCTGCAAAGTAGGTAATCAGGATAAAAGAATTCGAACATTGACTTTCAGGGGTAGATTAGCAGCATAATTATGAGCCTGTTCATATTGGCTTTGGGTTTTAGCTTTAACTTATAAATAGTAACAATTTAGAGAAGCTTGCAGAGAGACTCATGTGCGATTTTGGCCGATATAAATAAAGTTACTATAGTGTGTACTACAATCGACTAGTAAAGCTCATCTTAAAAAGACACTCCATTTGAAAGTTAGATACTATAGAAAAGTCATTTACTGTAAAAAAGTAGTTTTTAAAAGCCAATACGAACGGGCCTACAATAGGAACAAGGTCTTGTCATTCGTGGTTCTTGGCTTATTTACTTCTTAGATAATTGGACCAACCGGTTGAGCAAAAGAAATTGATTTTTTTGGTTGGATTTTTTGCTCCAGACGACAAAATGAAGGGTGCCTATCTGGGAGGAAGTGGAGGTCGAGGAGATAGGTGGTGTCGGTGAGGAGGAGAGGGTTAGTAACAGCCAGGGTCTTCACCTCCAAGAGCAAGAGGAAGAATTAGATTGGGTGGATAGGAGATGGGAGGAGGAAGGGGGGGTAATTTGGTCCAAAAAATTATATAATTACATATCTCAAAATTATGCAACTCTAGAGTGGCATATATCTAAATATAAACTTTGTAGTTGCATATTTCAAAATATATAATTTTTGATTGGCATATATCTAAATAACCCAAAAGAATTTGCCCCATTGACTATAAAATGGTGTGTTCCTGGAGTCTTGGAGGCACAAGTTACAAGTTGAAACCAATCTTTTGGATCTCTTAGAAAGAATTTTTAAGGAGTGAAATGATCATGACCCCTCATACAAGGGTTCATAGATTTCAATTGCAGGTTTATGAGCAAAAATAAACAAATTCTAGTATAGCTAAGGCACCACAAACACAAGTCTAGTATAGGAGGTGTAACATCCCAAAAAAGTTTATTTTATTTATTAGAATTTAATTGAATTTTTTGGATTTTATTTCAAAGCTTAGAGTAAGAAAACTAAATTTATCTATTTTCTATAAAAGTCAAAAATAGTTTATTTTATTTTTTCTGAGTTTCCCTAGATCTATAGTATTTTTAAGAATTTTTCTAGAATTTTTTAGAAGTCATTTGCTATCTTTTGGAATTTTTTTAGAAGTATTCTAGTATTTCGAAAATCATAAAAGAAAATTTTAAACTCAACTCCACCTCGGGCCGACAAGTGTCTTGCCCTAGTTCAATCCGCCCTCGCCCGATCAAATCTCAGCCGCTCACCCTCACTTACCCCTTCGCTCTTCATCCGACAGCCGAGACCTTTCTCCTTAACCACGTGGCATTCATCTGACCACCTACTTCTCCCTCTCTCCTCTTCTCTCTCACCGACATGTGGGGACCACCTGTCAGACTTTCCTTCTTCCTCTTGACGCCATCACCTCTGCCGCAATCGCGCCGCCGAGTCCGCCCAAGTCACCTCCTCCTTTCCGTTTCTTCCCCACCGGCCAAAAGGAAATTAATCCCCATGATCAATCTATTTTAATGTCGAGCTTTCATTCCTTTTAAAACCCCAGCCTTGCTTTATTGGCTCCTCCCCGAAATCCCGCCGCAGTTACTTCGGTGAGCAATTACCGCCACCCCTCCCCTTTTTGACACTATAAAACCCCCCTACAGTTCCTCCGAAACCCACACTACCGCTCTTCACCCTCAATCCCTTGCCTCAGCACTCAAGCAATCCCTCGCATCGTGCGCCACCTCTCCCCACGCCGCCGAACACCTCTGACGAGGAATTCCGGCCGTCTCGACCCCGCTCGACCTACTCCAATGACTCCAGGAGCTTCCTCGCACCTATGCAAACCTCCTCTGCCCCTCCGCCGAGAGCTCCCGCCATTGGAAACCCCTCTTCACCGACAACTGAGCTCCGCGCCGCCCCTCTTCGTTACCGACTACCTATATCCTTCCTCGAGTTACACACAAGGTACCGACGAGTTCCCTCATCGCCCTCTCTCTCACTCACCCCTCACCGGCTGTCGTTGTGCGCCAGAACTCCGACAACCCTCGGGTCCCAAGCACTGACCCGGCCGACCAAGGCTATGATAGCACGAGCTTCGACTACCGAGTACTACTCGAAGTCGAACACGACCTCCGACTACCAAGTATTACTCGAAGTCGATCACGACTTCCGACCTCCCAGCCTTCCAATATCTCCGACCACTAGAAGTTGTCCAACCTCCGACCTCTCCAAACCGTCCGACTTCCGACCGCTCCAAACCGTCCGACTTCTAACCTCTCCAAACTATCCAACCTCCGATCTCTCCAAACCGTCCGATGCCTCTGACCTCTCCCAACCGTCCAATCTCACCGAGCACTCGAAGCCATCCGACTTCCCCATGACGCCCGAATCCTTCGACCGTACCACCTTTGTTTTCAACCACGTCAGCCATCCGACCACCGTTGCTCATGACCATCGCTCT
Organism: Melocanna baccifera; assembly: GCA_036346265.1. Taxonomy (NCBI): domain Eukaryota; kingdom Viridiplantae; phylum Streptophyta; class Magnoliopsida; order Poales; family Poaceae; genus Melocanna; species Melocanna baccifera. The sequence continues at coordinate 7,185,611 of CM070710.1, forward strand.
CCAACCACCAAGCCTCTAACCACTCTAAACATCAGACCACCGTAAGCTTCAGACCGCAGTCGCTTCTGACCGCTTAATATTTCGACCGCTGTCACTCCTCGCTCTAATCCTCTGACCACCGCTATTTTCGACCACCTTCGCTTTCCACCCTAGTCGTTCCCAACCACTATCGTCCATTGTCATCCCGACCGCTCGACTTTGACTACCCTTAGTTCTCGACTGCTATAGTGTTCTCCAACCACTGTACAGTTCTGACCGGGTCATTGACTGTATCTCCGACTTCGACGTCACCCGTACTTGGAGTCTCTGTCTTCGACTTGACCTCCACAACTTCAACCGTTGTTTCGACCATGGTTTCAACCACGACTTCGACTATGCCATTGATTATGGCTTCGACCACACACAAATATTGTACCTTTGGCCATGCTCAGAATAATCATAGGTTGGGATACTTTTTTTACTTAAATTGATAAACTTTTGAAATCTATTCTTGACTTCAGTCAGTCAAGAAAGTATATGAAATGTTTTTAAAATAAAATATGAAACTTGGTTTGGACCTAGGCTAATGGTTAGGTGGTGGATGCTGGTATGCATTATTGTTCGGTGACAAAATGTTGATTGTCAGGCACAAGGGGTATGTAGTTTGAGCCTAAGTCAAGTTAAGGATCATTCTATGAGCTAGTATTACAAAATCACACTGTACTACCACAAGTTTGGTGTGAGACAGATCTACCTAAGTAATTTGTGATGTTCCAAATGTAGTTTGCTATAGACTGGATGTGAGCGTGGCGTAGACCACGAGAAGTCTCACATGGCACAAGAGGGGCCTCCAACTTGTGGATTCAAGTTGTGGTGAAACCTTAGTGGTGACGTGACTATTTTGGTTATGGAACATTGTAACAGTCTTATCATGAACTCTCTGCCACACACCTAAGGTAATGTGTTAATCGCGTGGCACAACGGGAGGACATATCTTGTGGATAAAGTTGTACACCTCTGCAGAGTAACAAACTATCCTGGATAGCCGTGTCCACGGTCATGGACATACTAAGTATGGATTTTCATGGATTAGACTTTGATTTTATAAAATCTAGTTTGTGGACAAATGAGAACTCTTTTGAAGATGATCCAGATGGGATACCCGTGGTTAGGTTAGTGTTAGGTTGGAGCTTACACTAAAGATATTATTTTCATTAAAATGTTGTTTCATCTACTGTATTAAATTCAGCTCTTGTACTTACTTTACGGTATTTACATCAATATTGCTTTTCGCACAAATAACTTTATTATGCCTTCCTTTGTGAATCCATATGCATGCATTCTCTCTGTTAAACCTCCTGGTGTAATTTGTGTAGTATTTTATGTGCTCACCTTGCTTAATTATGTTGCCAGATGATAACACCATCGACTATGGTGAGGATTACAATGAGTAGGCCATATCTTACAGTCATTCGCCTATGGGCAGGCAGGATAGGTTGTTCTTCATGAGTTTTCTTCCGCTGCTTTACTTTTGTTAGCCAAGGGCCTATATTTGTAAACTTGGCCATAAGGCTCATACATTTGTTTCATAATAAAGTATGGTTGTTATGCATGATATATATCCCTATTAACCCTGTGTGCACTAACTTTTCCTAGGATAGTGCGATTTAGACAGAGGGTTCCAAAGTTGTTGTTCCGAGATCCAAAGGAGGTTCTAAAAAATTTTCCTTCTAAAACTAATTACCACAATTTATAAATAAGTAAGATTTCAAAGCAATGTAAAGCTACACAATTCTAGTATAGCTAAGGCACCACAAGTACAAGTTTCTACAAGTATATTTCTAGCATAAATAAATGACAACCACAATGATCACAATATGCTAGAAGAATAAGTGTGGAAAGAAGGAACAAAGAAATAACCAATTGACATACGATGTTTTACCGTGATTTTTGGAAACTTGCCGGTTTTCCCTAATCCACGTTGAGGAAAACCTAAGTGACTTGGACCAACTTCACGAATTAAGTCTCAACTCCTCAATCTACTAGTGGTTGTCCTTCATCCTCTCTGGAGATGGTGGACACCAAACCACTCACAAGTTGACGCCAGGCTTCTTCACAACCTTCTTAAAGAAGTCACCTTGTAATCTCCTACCAAGCCGTCTAAGTGTCAGCAAGTAACAAGAGTAATATATCACGCTTCACTGGACGACGATCAAGTGTCAAAGATCAATCTAAAATAAGAATGCACTTGATTTGGCTCAACTATCTCGAATGAATGCACAATATAAAATTGAGATGTGGGAGAGGTGCTCTATTGCTCAAGGATATTAAATGAAGTCTCTAACCTTGTCTTTGAGCTGGTGGAGAAGTATTTATACCCCTATCAATAAAATATAGGTGTTTCTTAAAACAATCCTGAAAAATCAGGACGAGTGGTAGTGCCATTGTTCAATTTGCGGTACAATCGCACCTGTACTGTAGCAACAGTAATGACTACATCAGAGCATATAGTCGTTAAAATTGATGCGGTACTACTGCCATGGAAATTGCGATAGTTCCAATTTTTGGTAGTTCTGATATCTGGAGCGGTACTTCCATTTGCCTGAGGACCAAAATTTGGTGTTCTCTAGAAAAATCATACCGCTCAATTTTTCAAAGCTTCCGAGCTCCGATAGTACCACTCAGATGATGCGGTCATACTGCTTTGCGATTGTTCTGTCGTTCAAATTTCGGTAATACCGATTTCATAGGGTGCTCTCTAGACAAAAAATGTTCCGCAAAATGCACATCAGTACTTCTAGGATCTAGTAGTTCCGCACTACCATCCTATCTACCACACTGCGGTAGTACCGCTAGTTACATACCGATACTACCGATTTTTCTATTAATGCATAATTGGCTATCAATTTTAATTTGAAGTGCATGCATGATCCTAAATTGATTCAAATGGTACAAGAACATGTTGTCAAGTTACTAGCTATGATCCCTCATAATAGTACTGTATTTAACCTATAATATGGTTTTCTAACCTTTTTTCTATGATCGGTAAAATAAAAAAAGATCCTAGACTACTTATACTTTTATCTTGTACCATCTTGATCCTCGTGTTAATCCTTAGCATGCATTTCCATGTTGTCACATTCATCGTTAGGGACTGAACTTATTAAACACTCAACAAACACATTAGTCTCATATTCAAATATTGTCATTAAATGTCCAAACCATTTTTATTGGCCTAGATGCTTTTAACTTTCCCACTCCTCTCGCTTTTGTCACACTTCGAAGATAAGGCAAGTGGTCCATGTAGGGGTGCAAATAAAGCAGATATTTCTTGATCGACCATTCGTCCATTTTAATTCGGATACAATTTGGAGCATATTCTCGAATATTCAAAGGTTTTGCCGTATACGGAAACGGAGCTAGATATTTTTTGGTGGATACGGAAATGGATTCGAAAAAAGCATTATCCAATGGATACGGAGCTATCTGGATAGTTACTAGATTATTATCCGGTTACTATCTGGTAAAAACACCAAGCAATGCAACCTATTAACCTAACCCCTATAGGAGTGGCATCCATCTAGATCTTCTCTAGTCTCTACTCCTCAAAAGACCAGCGCCACCGCCGCCCGTTTCTCCTCCCCCATAGACCGGCGTCGTCGCCACCCACCTCTCCTCCCCCATAGACCGACGCTGCTGCTTCCTGTCTCTCCTCCCTCACAACAGGCGTCACCGCTACCCACCTTTCCTCCCCCACAGACAAACGCCGCCACCCACCTCTCCTCCCCCACACACCAGTGCTGCCAACATCCGCCTCTCCTTCCCCACAAACCGGCGCTGTCACCGCTCACCTATCCTCTCCCATAGACCGGCGGCACCTATCCTCCCCCACAAACCGGTGTGTTCCATTTAAAAAATTTGTACTATCAAGTCACATGTTGTATTCATTGCATGTATAAGAACCTTTAGTAAAATTTTTAGTTGGACCTCTGGACCTTTGCAAGGCTAATTAGCTCTATGTGACCACACAAGTACTACATCTCTACAGAGCTTTTTAGATCGATTTTACCACACATGCACTACGCCACTGCATAGATTTTCACTTGATATGACTACACGCTTGCTTTCCTCCTCGCACAGTACCGACCTCTTTGCGTCTCTGCTAACTACATATGATTTTGGATGTTGCGGAATGTTACTTAATTGTTCATAACTTATAATTTAGTCATTTAATTAATTTTTTTGCATAAAAAAATAATAAATGATATTTACACTTAATCAACACACAAATATGCCTTCAGAACTCTCAAGGATAATTCAGACTTTTTAACCCAGCACTGTTGCAAAGTCTTTGTTGGTGCCGACTGAGATGGGTAAATGTAGCCAACTATACTATCTTCAGTTTGATTTGCGATTATCTGTTTGCAATGTAGTTGGGTTTGTATCCCCTGTCAGAAACACTAGCAAAAATTCACAAAGTACTATATTCAAACTTTTTCCAGCGTAGAAGCAAGCATGAATGCAAGTTAAATAGATGGCAAAGAATATTTTCACAGGTCAGAAGAACACTTTCTCACTGCAATTTTGTCGATATTGCTACTGCAATGGTACACAGCAATGCAAGCACCCAGACCATGTAGGAATACATGTCCTTTGGAGAAAGGAAAAGCTTGACGGTAGGATGGCGGGCTACTACGGGATGGCTTGGTCTATTGTGTCGACTGTGGCCATTTGCCCTTCCTTCTGAGGTTGGCATTATAGTCCTTGCCAGCTGTCCTGGCCTTGGATGCTAGTTTGCATTTTCTCTCATGCTTCTCCTCGCGGGCCTCACATTCTCTCCACCTGCACGCCTCCAGATGAGCTTGCGTCTCCCACCGAATGCGCTCGTTTCGATCTTCATTGCACCACCAATCCTCCCTTCTCTTGTAGCCCATCTCAGCCTCCCACTCCTTGCAGTATAGATACGACTTGTCATGCAATTGGATCTCCTAGTCGATCCATTTACAGTACATGCATAGTAGATCAACAGACTACAGGTGAAGGGGAGAGCTTGTTAGTGCATTCCATAAAAGAGAAATGTTAGTGGAATCTACTGTAACCCGTCCTTATTGGCTACTAGTAGCGCCCCGTGTCCTAATGCCAGTCAGCATATTCTTAGGTATAGTTAGCACAACCCCAATAACACATGCCCAAGGTTAGCCGCTGCTTGGACATGAAGAACATGGATGCGTCCCTGCACCAGAGAGGGACGACGTCCTCCCATGGGCAGGTCTTGCAGTAAATGTTTGGTCAGAATATTAAGGTATGGGTTGGAGCTACGGGGGCTTCATTTCGGTGAGGTGGCCTCCTGGCATGCTCCCCTTGTTCATTCCAGGCTACAGCAATCCTTGCGAGTTGGGTGATCTCTAATTGCTTCTCCATACTAGGAATGTAGTGTTGTAGTCATGCTGCAGGAAAACTTGGCACACAAAAGGTAGTACTTGTAGGCTAAGCCAACACGACGTACGTGATAGAAGTCCAATTTAGTTTGTGCAAATTCGGATCTGTGAGGCAGCGAATCTTAGAGTAGCGTAGCATCACATTGCTACGCAAAGCCATCTCATCTAGTCATGTCAGTGTGCAAAGCTACCTCATTTGATCTCATCGTTATACAAAGCTACCTTGTTGGGTCATGTCATCGCTCAAAGCTACCTCATCGGGTTACGGCGCTGCACAAACATGCACCATTGGGTTCGTACAAAGTACCATGAGAAGAATAGGTCGAAGTAGTGGTAACAAACAGTAACCATGTTTCAAGATAAAGGCTTGCATATGCATTGGTCTAAGCATAAAAAGATATAGGAGACAAGGTACATCAAGTCATGGTGCATCTGTCCGCTACTTGCCCCAACGACATAGCTGGTTGTCAGGGTAGGTTAGCCTAATAGGTGTGTGCCGCACATCTTAGAAGTCGTGGTATGAGTGCTGCGTGGGACGTAGGGCTATGGAGAACTCACTGTACATCTCCAGGCGTGGCCTGAGCATATCATCCACGGAGGTCACCGCCCTCTTGCCCCATAGCTGTGTCCACGGTAGTTGTGCCTGCCTCCAATCATCGCTCTTCGTGACGAGGCGATGGGGTCCCGATCTTCCGATAGGATGATAACTTCGATTTGGAGGAGAACGACTTTGACAATGCGGCTTCTAACCGGTCACGACTAAAACACCAAACAATAACCACCCTCCGAGTCATTATCAACCGTACCAAGAACGCGGTTGACCTGACCACGAAGGTATATTCCTGCATGCAACCGAAGAACACGTAAGAACAAGATAACAAGCAATCTCAAATTGCAAATAGGATTGAAATACTCAATATGGTGGAATTCCGAATAAGGATCTTGATTGGGTGGTCTAGTTGACATATGTAGAAGATACAAGTTGCAACACAGGCAAACTAAATATAAATGAAATTCAAGAAAACGAGAGGGGTGCGGCCTCCTTAAAAAGGGGAGTGAAAATTATACAAAACTAAGAAATAAGGGGGTGGTACTATTATTACTGTTTACGTGAATGTAGTAATATTTTGTGAATAGTAGGGGTAGCACCTTCCTTTTAGGCTCATGCATTGCAAGACCCGATTTGGTCTAAATAGGTGTTGTAGCAACTTTTTTTGATAATTTCAGAGTATACAGAAGGAATTTACAGGCAAGGCTGGATCTGTTATAAAGAGGACGAGAAAATCTTTCCATCAAGTACTCGTAGACCTCAAACAGACTCTGTATGTGAAAGTTATGCTCGTTTAAAGTTGGACCTGTCAGGCTGAATCCGAACTGATCTGGACGCCGAATTAGATTTCAAAACGTATCCCACTTGAACTCTTGCTTGAATTGGTCCAAAAGTGACATGGTGACCATAAGGAAGAGTTGTGGGAGACGTCGACATGGTCTTGATATGTAGGTTGGCTTTCCTTTTGGTAGGCCCTAATTACGAGCTCGTAGTGTTGATGCAATCCTCCTTGTATAGCTGATAATTTAAGTGATACGTAGAAACTCTTATAATTAGAATAACAAGCATTGCTAATATGGTTGTATCCACCAGGGCCATATCCTCATCATCCTCCCCTTGTTGAAAACAAAGCCATCCTCGGCTTTTGATACGCTGAAAATAGGGGAACAAAAAAGCTAAGGTGTATGCATGGTATATGTTTATGCCATCCGTTTTAACAATTCTTCGTTGTTGCATAATTAATATTATAAAACTGCAGCGATTATAAAAGCTCATTGTATTAGTAACCCGGGAGTTAATGAACAAATTAAAATTTCTCACACAGTAATTATTGCAACTTGTTTTGTAAATGTAAGTGATGCGTTTATGCAATTCAAATATTTGGGGTTGTAAACTTGCATCGGTAGCACATATGGGCAAAGGTACAATTTTTGGAATCAAACAAAGTTTATATAAGTAGTCAAATTTCAATCGCGCAATAGCACATTCATCTAGTAAGGGTGAAAAGATTTGTAAGTTTTTCTATCCATCAACTTCATTATTCAGATTGTCAATACTAGATGGTTCAATAAGAGATGAACACATAAGATTTGAATTGTAACTAATTTTTATTTTTCCCTCATATTGAATAAGATTCAGTACACCAGAATTGTTATTCAAAATAACAAGTTTTAATTCATCCATGTGATCACAAGTTATACATATTTAATATACATGAAATTGATTGTCTACACCGTAATCTCCAATCAAATTGAACTTATATGTGTAGGCATGAGTACTTGCTAATGATTTTAAACATGAAATTTCTTCAAGATTCTTAATCACACTAGATAGCTCTCTAGGATTATCGAACATGACATAGTATAAAGAATATTCAAGAGATATTCTAGTAAGAACTTCTTTATGAGTTGTTAAATCTTTATGATGAAGCAAGGGGACAACAAGTACTTCATCTTCAACCGTGATTATCTCCTCATCTTTTGCATTCAATAGCACCCGTTGTTAAATATTCAACTCCTTATCTTTAATGTGAACTCTCTTCTCTTTAGCATGATTCTCAACTTTCTACAAGTTGTTAGTCACAGAAAAAGGCACAAACAAGGGATTGTTCTCATGTTTCTTGTCATTAAGCATTCTTAATTTTTCCTCAATCTAACTTTCAACCTTACAAGCAAATATAAATAAATGAGTGAGAGAATTATATTCTTTGTGAATAAGAATGTCCTGAATTTCTTTATTAAGCCCACTTAAGAATCTATTCTCTGTAGTTTCAGCATGTTTCTTTAAACCACAACGCAATAAACGAGTCTTTAATTCAAGTTAGTATTCCCTTACAGTTCTATTTCGTTGCTTTAAACATTGCAATCTAGCTAGCAAATAATTAGCATGATTTTAGGAACAAAATCATCTTGCAAAAGTTTTTTCAAAGCATTTCAACTTCATGGTACTTTCCAATATCTACCAAGATACTTCCACCACAGTATTGCATCATCAATAAAAACACTAGTGGCAGTTCTAATCTTTTGCCTATCAGACCAATAATAATATTGAAATTCTTTGTCTAATGCTATCTCCCAGTCAATATAGGCATCAGGAGCAAATTTATCAACAAAGGATGGAAAAGCATACTTGGCTTTAGTTAATACATCATCATCCTGTACCTCTCTTTGTAACCTACACATACTTCGTTGATTTTGCTGGAATTGACAACGATCAGAGCAATCAACTTCAGTGTGGCTGATGAAGTTGTTCTCTTCGATGTCATCATCCTTGTTCGACGAAGAGTTCGGAGTAAATAGTGCACATCGAGTAGTTAGAGATGAATATTTATCAAGGATATTAACTCTGTTGTTGATGGTGGTGAGGGTCTTATTAAGACATTCCAACACATTGTTGGTCTCATAAAAATAACTACAATATGATCTTAAACCTGTCATGATTAGTAGAAAACAAGAAAATACATAAGAATTATGTAAATTCCTATAAACTACTAGGAGGTGGAGCTTGACAAGTCACATATCTCTCAAATTTTTACCAAACTCTTACAAATTCTTACCAATGCAAAACAGGTGGTTTAACCGGTGGCTGATTCGTGATAACTTGACTCAAATGATGTGTATAGCGATTGCAAGGGTCGGTTTGATGTGATCTACTCGGTTAGAAAAAGGTATAGTTTGGAAGACTAGATATGTAGCAATGGAGAACAATCAGCTAATTTCAGAAATTGCACAAAGTTGAATTATAGTTCGTATCTAGCACTTAGCCTATGTTGTTGATCAAACAAGGCTAGGAGAAGTCCAAAACAAGTGTATAACAATGTATAGGAGTGATAAATACAAGATAATTCAATAGAATGCAATCTGGAATTGAAAAGCATAAGGATTGATCCAAATCAAAGACGTCGGTATTTTAGCCATACCTTTGTCAGTTGCCTATTTTTTATGATTTTTTCTTTTTTTCGCGGCTTTTTCTACAACTTTTCTTTTGGGGCCATGTTCTAGAAACCGACGGATAAAATCGCACAAAAATCACAAGTCATGACATTCTGATTTAATCCAGAAATTTGGGTCAACTTGCACTACGATATCTTTTAACTTCCTTTATGGAATAAGTGAAATTTTAGGGGTAGTTAGATAAGGAAGTTATGGATCTAATGGAAGTGGTTTCACTCAAAAAGACGTAGGAAACAAAAGTTATGGCATTTTTGGTAGACGTGGCAAGAAAGTTGTTGATCTAGCCAAAATTTCAAATTATGGTATGGGGTGTTCTTGATGGATTTTGATGTGGTTATTTTTTTGTTTGGATTTTTATAGGAACAAGAATATGACCAGCAACTAGACAATGCTAAGACGGACATAAACTTAATTTAGCAAATCAAAATTAACAGATCGAAAAGCACAATAGGGTTTGGACAGTGGAAATAAACTCTTTTTGTAAGGCAATTTTTCTGAACTATAGGACATAAAAAATCAGTCTACTAACTAGAGATACAACAAATTCTACCGGCCAACTGAAGCTCTGATACCATCTGACGAGGTAATGGGGTCCCGATCTTCCGATAGGATGATAACTCCGATTTAAAGAAGAACGACTTTGATGATACGGCTTTTAACCGGTCACGACCAGAACACCAAGCAATCTCTAAACCACCCTCCGAGTCATTATCAACCGTGTCAAGAACGCGGTTGACCTGACCACGAAGGTCTATTCCTGAATGCAACCGAAGAACACGCAAGAACAAGATAACAAGTAATCTCAAATTGCAAATAGGATTGAAATACTCAATATGATGGGATTCCGAATAAGGATCTTGACTGGGTGGTCTAGTCGATACACGCAGAAGATACAAGTTGCACCACAAGCAAACTAAATATAAATGAAATCTAAGAAAACTAGAGGGGTGCGGCCTCCTTAAATAGGGGAGTAGAAGCCTCATAAAACTAAAAAATAAGGGGGTGATACTATTATTACTGTTCACATGAACAGTAGTACGGCCGTGAATAGTAGGGGTAGCACCTTCCTCTTAGGCCCGTGCATTACAAGACCTAATTTGGCCCAAACCGGTGGTGTAGCAATTTTTTTATAATTGTGGAGTGTACAGAAGGAATTTTTAGGTAAGGCTGGAAACGTTGGAAAGAGGACAAGAAAAGTTTTCCATCAAGTACTTATAGACCTCAAACGGATTCCGTATGTGAAAGTTATGCTCATTTAAAGTTGGACTGTCGGCTGAATCAAAGCGATCGGAGGTCGAATTAGATTCCAAAACATGTTCCACTTAAACTCTTGCTTGAATTGGTCCACAAGTAACGTGGTGACCATAAGGAAGAGTTGTGGGAGACGTCGACATGGTCTTGATATGTTGGTTGGATTCCCTTTTGGTAGGCCCCAACTACGAGCTCGTAGTATTGATTCAATTCTCCTTGTATAACTGATAATTTATGTGATGTGTAGGAACTCTTGTAATTAAAACAACAAGTATTGCTAATATGGTTGTACCATTGGGCCATGTCCTTATCACTTCCACCCTCTCCTAATTTGCCTAGAAGTAAACTCTGACATTAGATAGTACGAAAATGAGAGGCATGCAGTAAGTCAACCGATGAAAGCAAAAGACAAAGTACTAATGCACCTATGTTAAAAGAGGCCATCCCTATGGACAATTTGTAGAAGCTCCTAACAATCTGTCGGTCGTCTCTGATGAATCTGCTCCTTTGGGAACATCGGCCTGTTGGGTGATAGTGGGTTCTACCACAGGTCATAGCAGGGCTCCTCACCTGACGTGTGCCCAGGCTCAGGGCGATCACCAGGGGAAGTGGCAGTGAGAACATACTGCCGATTCAATCCTCTAGCTGTGCAGTAGGATCTACAGGGGGCACCAACTCGACGAAGCTGCATGCCAAGCACTGCTATGGGCTGTGGGATAGCTCCATGTCACTTGCAGGGTAAACTGTGTAGAATGAAACTGTTAGGATACAAATATAAAATGGATGACGTAATTTCATTCAGTAAAATTGTTACCTTCTATTGCGAACTGGATGGTCCCCGATATCCGTTGGTGTATGAAGGCTGGGGTATGCCATGTAGCCGAATTGATACCATGGGGCCATGCTGCCCATTTGATATTGTCCAAAATTGCGGTACTCGGCTTCCCCCCAATACTGGTCAGCAGGAGAATCTAGGACAATCTTAGGCATTGTGGGTTGCGCCTCCTTGCTCTTTGGTATGGCCTCCTCCTACCTCTGTGACGAGGATGATAGCAATGTGGAGTCTATGCATTGCAATTGTGCAGAACAACACGATTAATCAAGGATGAAGTAGTTCAACATAGCGTAACTAAACTCCATTCTTACTCACCGAGGACGTCTATTATGTAGACGATTGGCTGCCGAGGCTGTGCCGTTGGGTCAACTCATTGGGTCGTTCTTGTAGCCCTTCTTCATCTGCTTGATGGCGGAACTAAACAAATAAATTATGGTACTGACATAACAAACAAATAATTGACTCCAATATAAATCCATGTACTATGCTTATAGGTGGCTACACCTTGGAAGTGGTCACCCTGGAGCTCAGGGGATCTCTTGGTGTAGCCGGAATTGCCTCATCACCCATTGCGGGGCGTAGGACTCAACCATATGAGAGAACACTAGATGGCAAGTTGTCCTCTAATACGCTGCATCCTAATGGCATAGAGAGCTCAAGTTGTTCAGTGCGGCGTCTTGCAGGAGGGCATCCATCTAAAGAGCCCATATTATATCATCCTCACGCAAGGCCTTGAATTCGTTGTGGAACTTGGGGTATATCTGACGCGCTCTCTCCCTAGCCTACCCCAGAACTACCACAGTCCATCGAGATCCTATGGTTGGGAGTTTCATAGGATCCTTGACGTCCACCCCACCGTAGAATACTCTGTGCGCGAGTAAGGGTGGATTAGGGAGAAGAAATATAGCCGTCCGGGCGGGAAGTGCTTTGACAACCACAAATTGCAACAACGTGTGGCAACCTGAAAGCACAGGCTCAGTTCTTGTGTGATGCTACAAAGCATTGCACAAGTTGCGGTACGTGGCACACAGTACAGTAGAACCCCAACTGTACTGCAACACATCCTCATCGCTGGAGTCCACGATGGACTTCGCAAGGTGAATATAACTAAGGTACACCATGTCCCCTTGCGTGCTAGGGAACATGACCCACCCGAACAGAAACAACAAATATGCAAGTAGGTGTTGAACCACCTCCTCCGTTGCGTCATCTGGGCAACACATGAATCAACATAACCAGGCATGTAGAATGCCCTTACCCCTCTCAAGGATAGGCTGCCCCGAAGTGATGATCGAGATGCACCTTCTAGTCTGACGATCTTAGAGGGAAAAGCGCAAGGCCTCAACCGCGAGCGGTGATGAAGCTGATGTCCTGTAGTTTCATAGTCATCTCCCCCCACCGGAAGAGGAATGTGTGGGTCTCCGACCACCAATGATCAACTAGGGCAAAAAGAAGAGAACCATCAATCAGGAGGTTTTGCTCCATGTTCAACATGTAGGTGAACACAATCAACCTAAACCGACGAAACCGCCCAACATATCGGTCGTCCAATGACCAGGTTGCCAGGGTTGGCAGTCCATCGCCACCGTCCAAGCATGACAGCGATGTTGTACGTTCCATTCCTCCTCAAGTAGGGGTGGTAGATTAGATGCCATTACTGAAAAATAGAGAACAAACAATAAGTTGTAAGAAATATGTATAGCACGTCATAAAATATGCATGAACGTAATATATTTTGTAGGGATGAAATTAATCTTCATGCATTTTTGAAATATAAAGTGATGACAGTATGACCCGCATAATGACACACATAAAATAACAAACAATTATAGCCGTCAAATAACATGCATGTATTTTTTAAGAAATATGTAAATTAAGAGCGTGCCATAAAATATGCATTATGCATTATATGACTGTAAAATATATACTATAGGGACGAAAGTAATCTGCATGTATTACTGAAATATAGAAAGATGGCAGTACAGACCGAACATTTATTCGTGTAAAGTAACATACATGCATTTTTAAGAAATGTCTATAGTGTATGTACCGAACAGTTATGCACGTCAAATAATGTGCAATCATTTCTAATAAATATGTGGAGTTAGTGCGTGCCACGAAATATGCATGAACAAAATATATTGCAGTACTGCAAAATAATTTTCATGGAGACGACAACAGCATTCAAGCATTATTGAAATAAAAAATGATGACAACATGAATAGAACAGTTACACGCGTAAAAAATCATACGTGTATTTTTAATTAACATAATATCGAGACGGGCCATTTCTGCAATAGCATACTACCATTCGTTCATTTTTAAAAAATATGTGCAGTTATAGCAGGACGTAAAACATACACGAAAATATTACATTACAGCAGTACAAAATATTTTCCAAAGGGACAAAGAAAGTAACATGCATGCTCATCAAATAATGTACGAATTGAATAACATCCATTGGCTGTGAATTAGCATCGACTACCACGTGCCTACCTTAAATACGCGAGAAAATGGAGGCAGCGATAGACTCGACAAGATGTAATTCGAGATGACATGATGTAAAGCTGAGAAAAAAAATGAAAAAGAAGAAATGGACAAATGAAGCGTGGTGCGCAATGCCATCCTCCTATCGCGCCTAGCACAGGGGGCAGGTGACCTACCATTTGGACGTTTGTGGCACCCTCGCGCGGACAAATTCCACAACTAGCATCCAGCGCCAAAAAATTCCAACTCTGGCCCCCCGTTCCGGCGCACGATCGATCATCCGAGCGCACGATCCAGTGACGCCGACACTGTCGGTCGTGCGGTGCCGGACCAAGACGACCGGTCCTCGATGCGATCGTGCGATACCGGACAGCACGACTACAACTGAGCACCGGTCGTGCGGTCGGTACCGCGACGACCGATCGTGCCCGGCAGCGTCGAGCCTCCGACCGCACATCCGACCGTATGTACAAAAGATTTACATGTATAAAATTAAATTTTGCAATAGATAAAATTGTATTTGTGAAGTTGTATGTAGAAAATATTTACATGTATATAATAAATTTTTGGAATGAATAAAATTTTAGATATGTATACAATTAATTTTACATATCATATATGTAAAGTTATATTTCCCCAAGCGTATAGAATTTAGATGTATTTGTAAGGTTATATTTAGAATAAAAATAATTTTGGATATATGAAATGATGTTTGAAACATATGAATTTTATATACATTCCAGTTTACTGCTTGTGTAATTTTGTTGTAACAACTATCTGAAAAAATATTTGAAACATATTGAACACATGAAGTTTGATAGTAATTCTTTCATCTTAATGTAGTTATAAAAATGTGAAAACTGATACATATGATTAATTTTAGAGTTTGATTACTTACTTAAAAGTATATTGAAAACATTTGTAAAAATCATAATTCTGATATTTTCGTTGTAGGCATTGCAATATAAGTAGGAGTTTGAGAGGTTTTTGCATTCCAATTGAGCTTGAAAAGATATGTGAAAAAATGACTTAGAAGAGTGCAATAATTGTGAGAAAATTTGTCCATCTGGACCAATATGTGAGGATCAAAAGTCATAATTATTCCTACCTCAGATTATGAACACATTAAAAGATATGAAAATTCGAAAAGTGCTCAAAATTATGCGAAAGTCTGTGCATTCCAATTGAGCTTCAAAAACTAGCTGAAAAAATGACTTATAAGAGTGCAATAATTCTAAGAAAATTTATCCATATAGACCAATATGTGAGGATGAAAAGTTATAATTATGAATACCTCAGATTATGAGTGCATTAAAATATATGAAAATCAGAAAAGTGCTCAAAACTATGTGAAAGTTTGTGCATTCCAATTGAGCTTCAAAAGTTACATGAAAAAGTGCCTTAAAAGAGTCCAATAATTGTGAAAAAATTTGTCAATATAGACCAATATGTGAGGATGAAAAGTCATAATTATGACTACCTCAGATTATGAGCACATTAAAATATATGAAAATCACAAATCTACTTAAAACTATGAAAAGTTCTGAAATTTTAGCAATTTGTCAAAATGAGAAAAGTACAGATTGATGTCTTTTCATTTAGTTTTTTTTGTACATTTGGATATTGAAGTCCTCATATGTCATATTATTTAATCTGTCTGAACTTGCTATTTATATTGCTAAAAGAGATTAAGAAGAATATTGAAATGACAAGATGAACATACGATTAGCGAGAAGCGGTGGTAAATAAGAACATAAGCGATATTGAGGACATGAAGAATTGAATGCAAAGGTAAACATGAAAATAACATAGGGCACAAAGTTACACGATAGAAAACAAACCGACACACTCCTACGATACATGTGCGTTGTTATGCGGACGAAAACAAACACGAACACACACAACCTAATAACGGGGCCATTCACGGGACGGTAGCGAACAGCCCCACCTATTGCGTGGGCCGGGCCATTTTCCTTCTGACGACCTCTGCGTCGAACTCCTCGGCTGCCTCTCTTGCCTTGGCGCTAGCTCCCTCTTCCTTTCGCGTTCTCTTTCGCGAGCTTGTGCTCCTCTGGCGTGCGTGCGCCGTGATGAGCTTGCGTCTCCGGCGTATATGTTCGGCTGCTCTTCGTTCGGCGCTCGCCTCGCGAATCTGAGTCCCTTCTATCATTCCACTCGTGGAAGTCGAGAGTCCAGCGGTCGTATTGGTGGATCTCTTGGTCAATCCACTTGCGATACCCGCGGGGGTTACGGGGACTGCGAGTACAAAAGAAATGTTAGTGCGGACATGAAGCGAGAAGTAGTGGGGAGGAACACGTTGTCGGCGGTTCTTACCGCTGCCGATAGGTGCGTGTGTCCCAACGTCGGTCCGGATAGTCACTGGAGTAGTTTGCGCAACCCCAGTAGCGCATACCCAGGCTAAGCCGCTGCTTCGACTTGACAAACTTACATGGATCTTGACACCAACAAAGGGGAGGCCTCTCCCCCTCTGGCGGGTCTTGCGGCGAACGCGTTGTTGGAACCGCCGGGATAGGGTCGGTGCAACGCGGGATATCTTCTCGGGGAGCCGTCCTCCTCGCACGCACCGCTTATTGGGCCCGCTCCGCAGCTGCCTTCGCCCGTTCGTCGCGGGCCATCGCAGCTCTTGCTATGTCGCGAGTCTCCTCCCATTGCTTCTGCATCTTCTCCCATTGTGCCTTCTGCCGCTTGTCCATCTTGAAGGTGTGGGGTTTGGATTCTGTAGTGCCTTATCTCCAATCACTTTCACCTCCTTTTGTACGCTCAGGGGTTGGAATGGTGCGGTTAATTTCGAACCATGAAAAGGTGCGCCGTGAATTAATGAAACAGAGCAGGGTTGGCCCATCTCAACTGTGCACAAAGCAATACCTGGGCTTGTCTTTGTCCTGCGTAAAGTAAAGCCGGCCCGTCTCGTCTTGTCAATGCGTAAAGTAGGACACTCTTTCCCCTCACTGCGTAAAGCTGCCAAGTCTTGTGCTGTCACTGCCCAAAGATGACTCGTCTCGTCTCGTCTTGTGCAGGCCACTTGTCCCGTCTCGTCTTGACAAGTCACTGTCTACTCGCTGCGTAACGCTGACCTCTCTTTCCCGCGATGCAGAAGGCATGCGATCTGTCTTTGCGTCTTTGGTCATGTCGGCGCACAAAGCTGGCCCGTCTAGTCATGCGATGGGTGACCCTCACCCGCTTAGGTGGGCACGCGTAGAAAAAATGACACCCGCTTGGAGGGGCCCCCGTGACTACCCTACCCTTGTGAACACGTGTCAGCTGCGTCGTTTTCTTGGTCCCCCGGTCCCTACGTGAGAACTCTTTAAATTGATCGAAGCCCACCCCTTCTCCGTCGTGTAGAAACATACCATGTCGGAAATAGAGGTCGATCGGATGTGGGTCACCAGAAGGAAGATCTTCCCTTGGAAAGGAGGAGAACTTGGTCCGCAGATCGCTGATACCAAGCGCCGCGCTCAACCAGCGTGGCGAAAATGCGAACACAATGAGGGCGCGGTTGTGCAGGTCTTGGATGGCCCAATCGATGGCGCGACGTTTCTTCCGTTGCCCACACTCAGGGTAGAAATTGCTAATAGTATAATTTTCATTACTACTTATGGTTCATCCTTGGTAGCTGTTCTTTCCATGAGATGGCGAAATGCGACTTCTCACGTTGGATCGACCCTCCTAATGAGCGGTATGTTGCCATCTACGTGACTACATTATGGGAGCGAATATTGGAGTTGGAGGGCGAATCGAGACTATCAAAGAGGAGAACAACGACCTCGCCAGCAGATGCAGCGAGGGGGCAACGAGGAGGTCGTGAACATAGGAAGCTCGTGCGATCCCGGATGTTGCTGCGCGAACCCTAGCTGCATATGTGCGTGCCACTACGACAGCGACCCGACCACGTCAGGCGTCCCCTCGACAATACTCAATGTGGGTGCCACGAGGTTCTTTTGGCATGTAGGCAGCGGTGTATGCTTGTACCTTGTATCGATCGTTTTCTACGATGTGGAGTAGAGAGAGTGGTTACGTTAGTAGTGTGTCGTAATTTATTTGTTGTGTTAAATGCGACTGTCGCTGCGCATAGCTGCTAGTGTTTTAATGTCACTGCTAGTGTTCGTAATTTATTTGGATGTAGTGAGGGTTTGAGCCTTTGGAATCGCATGAAAATGTTATTTGAGTCCTACGAACCCAATGGGGAGGGTCTACTCCAATTAGAATCTATTAAGAAGCATAATGTCCTCAAACTCTGAGAGAATGAACCTGCCGTTAGTAGTAAGTACATTCTTTCCTGGCTATTGCATGCGAAAAACCGAGATAATAAGCTTATAAAGTTGGGACGAACATGGCGCGTACATTTTTATTACATGCATAGCATATAGCATGATATCGGACTGACCGACCCAACTGCTCTCACGACCTCTTGTGCGGACTGGGTCTATTACATCTTGTCTACTAGGTGTAGCGTGATTGTTTCCCCTTTTTGTCGCGCCCTGAAGATGGCTCTGCTGCATCCTTCTTCCTGTCACTCTTGCTCTTGAGAGCTGCCTCACGAGCTTGAAGCTCTTCCTCCTGACGCTTGATGGCTGCTTCACGCAGAATCAACTGCTCCTGCCTCCTTTGCAGCACATCCTCCTTGCCCTTCAGACGGATTTGGTCCACCCTCACGCGGCACTCTTGCTCAAGCCGCATCTGTCGTTCCACCTCGCGAGCCTGAGTCATCTTGGCAAAGTATTGTCCTTTGTTTTCCACTTGCACTGGTCGGTTCCGTGGCCATGCCGGCGGCACCTGATCCACCCATTCGATGAACGTGCAAGCCTATGTGAGGCGTGATAGATGTCATGGATCAAGTTGAGAAACGGTAACGAGAAACAAATGATTTAGTTGTCGTTGTTACCACAAAGTCGTCATCCAGGTCTGGACACTTGAAGAACCTACGGCCGTAGTTGGCTCGTTGTACTGCATCCGTCGATACGCACAACATCGTCCGGAAGCGGCAATGGCACTTCGGGCGCTCATGCCACTCCGGCACTCCAAATGGCTCGGACCTCCAGGAAGACATTGTTGTGTAATAGTATTGTGATGTCTTGAGGAGAAGATGTGGTTTGGAAGACATATGAGGCCTTTATGTAGGCTTTTCAGATACTATAGTGTCATAATAAATTCGAGGGTAGGCTTCGAGCTTTCCAGTGTAGCAATAAATGGCTCTATGTAGGCTTTTCAGAGACTATAGTGTCGTAATAAATTCGAGGGTAGGCTTCGAGCTTTGCAGTGTAGCAATAAATGGCTCTATGTAGGCTTTTCAGAGACTATAGTGTCGTAATAAATTCGAGGGTAGGCTTCGAGCTTTGCAGTGTAGCAATAAATGGCTCTATGTAGGCTTTTCAGAGACTATAGTGTCGTAAGAAATTCGAGGGTAGGCTTCGAGCTTTCCAGTGTAGCAATAAATGGCTCTATGTAGGCTTTTCAGAGACTATAGTGTCGTAATAAATTCGAGGGTAGGCTTCCAGCTTTCTAGTATAGCAATAAATGGCTCTATGTAGGCTTTTCAGAGACTATAGTGTCGTAATAAGTTCGAGGTAGGCTTCGGCTTTCGGTGTAGCAATAAATGGCTCTATGTAGGCTTTTGAGAGGCGTAGTGTCGTAATAAATTCGTACTTCGTAGCCTTTTCAGAGCTTTTAGAGTCTGCGGAAAGATGTCGCATTGTATCATGAAGATTCGTATTGTGCTATCACTGCGTAAAGCTCACCTCTCTGCAAAGCTGGCCTCTTTCGTATTGTCACTGCGTGTCGGTTTAATATTTGTGGCCTCTTATTCAGAAGCCCCCACAGGAGCCTATAAGAGGAGGCATTCCTCACCTAGACCCATGCATTGCTCTCCCTCATCTCTGAATTAGTTGTAGTTTTCTTTCGTGCTCACTCCCCGAGCGCGAAATGAGTCATCTCAAGCACCTCTTCATCGGCACCACGGTGATTTGCCCACAATGCAACACGGTAGTTAGGCGTAAGACCTCACACACGCTGCGAATCTGGTCGACACTACTACAAGTGTCCCTATCACTCGGTGAGTACGATTGTTTGGATTCGGTTAAATCGTGTAGGTATGTTTTAAAATCTTCTTATCATGACGCATAAGAAGCCCTCGGCGGTTGCGGTCTGCAGGTGTGGGAGGATGAAGCGGGCACTAGGGCGGACTTTGTTCGGCAAGAGAGAGGTGTCGTGGGGGTAGCGAACTCGTCGAGATGCGGCATCGTTTCGATAGGCTGGAGTGGAAGATAAATGTAATGTTGTGTGCTATTTTCTATCTTGTGTTATGTTCATTCTTATCGTGAATATGTAGAAGTGTAGGTTGTTCTCGTCTATGTTCGTAATATTTTATGCTATGTTGTACCTTCTGTTTGTTGTTATCGTATCTTCTCCTGTTGGAGAGTTAATCTATGTATGTGTAATGCATTGAAGAAGCTGCAGTGTCCACATGCGTGCGTACTTGTCATATTGCAATGATGCATTAATTGTAGTTAAAATAATTTCACAAGCCCTTGTGGCACAAACATAACAATTGCATAAATGATTTCACGGAACCATGCGACGTTACAACATCTTAATTACAAAAACTCATTCGAATCTTCTCGTCGCCTCCTCCGAGCGCGCATGTGCTCCTCAGAGAAGGTGAACACGGGGCGAGTGCGATTGCATCGCGAAGGTCATACTACGAAGCCTGCGACCGATGGTGTCCTGCGTATGGCTCCGTGGGGACTTGTGTTGGATGGGCGAATATGTTGCTCAACCATTCAGTTGCCGATGGATCTATGTCCTGCTAACAAGGTATAGCTGAATTAGATAATGGACAACAACATTAATAATAAATAGTAATACCACATGGTAATTACAGGTAGTCGGAATGTGTCGACCCACCGTGAAATTGATGGCCCTGTTGCTCCGTATAAACCTGTAATTTTTTTGGCAATGCGATGAGATGGTATTGAAATAGACGTGGTTAGCTTAGTACGTTAGTGCGTACCGGGGTATGAGGCTCTCGAAATGATGATGCCATTGGAAAATCGCGCATGTACTCTGCTGTTGTGTACCCTTGATAGGTTTGCCCATGCCACCTATCCGGTCTTCTATTGGGATTTGCACTTTGGGGTGAGCAGGGCAAGCGCACCTCGGTTGGTGCGCGAGTCACGGTCGCTCCACTGGGTGAGGACCGTCGTCTGAGAAACACGTTGTCTCCTCCGTCGCCCTCCGTGATGGCGATGGTTGTAACAGCGTGCTATCACTGTGCGCAAATCTGCGAGAAGAACATGTGGTTACACATACATGGCAATCAAGTGGACGAACAAATAGTTGGCAATTATCCAACCGATGGTCCGAAGCGCATGGAGGACGAGCGACCGAAGCTGGGTTGACTACTTGACTGCGTCGGACGTGACAACGATGGCTGTAGCAACATGCTGTCCTATCGAAAATGCTGCGAGAATAAGATGTGGTTAGAGATAAATGGCAATCGAGTGAACGAATAAAAAATTGACAATTGTCCAACCGAAGGTGCGAAGCGCGTGGAGGACGGCGGCCGAAGCTGGGCGGCTCGGCGGGCTGCGATGGGCGTGGCGGCGATGGCGTGAGGGCGATGGCGTCTTGATGGTGCTGGTGCATCACGTATCAAGTGACCGCGTTGTACAACAGCATCGTCTCTGTGGCGACCACAACTGAGGGTTCGTATCGCAGACATGGCTTCTTCATAGATATTGCGCATTGAAGTGATCCAGCGGTCACTTGAATTTGCCCTCCTACGGTTCG
Source organism: Melocanna baccifera (assembly GCA_036346265.1). NCBI lineage: Eukaryota > Viridiplantae > Streptophyta > Magnoliopsida > Poales > Poaceae > Melocanna > Melocanna baccifera. The sequence goes on from CM070710.1 coordinate 7,207,409, forward strand.
ATGCACAGCGGACTCGTCGCGGATCGATGTAACGCTGCAAGCTGCTGATGAAACAAAGAATGAGTTAATCGTAATCCTTCACGAGTTAATTACATATCAATGTAAATGCCGTCTCAAATGCGTTACGTGCGCTCGATGCGATGCGGACCTACATACGGCATCCTCGTGTATGACCTCGACTGGACGATGTGGCGGTTGCCCAGTAAGCCTACTACGGGTGCGTGAAAGGTACCACCGAAGGTATGAAGTATACGTGTCGAGTTCGTACTCCGTGTCTCCTCCGAGAACCATCGTGTCGCTTTGGTCCGCCACATGTCGTCCACGGCATTGTATGGTATCCGGTCTTCGTTGGCTCGGCCTCGCCTCGATTGCCTGCAAGTTAATCGAGACATTACACAGTTAGTAGGGGCACAAAGTAATGCATTAATTAAATTTAACGTGTAATGACATACCGGTGGGTCTTTGGGTGCAAGAGGTGTCTGCCGGGGGGATATCTTTGTGCAGGCGAGCGCCTCATGACTCGGCGTGGGTTGTATGGCTCGACACCTGCGAGAACACCAAGTGACATGTCGTCAACGGTACATGTGATCCAACCCGCTTGAGATGATAATCCATGGGGGCCGTGTCCATAATGAACCGTGGAGTCCATGGCCACCGGACTATGTCGGCGTCGTGGAGAGTCTCGAACATGTTGTGGAACTCGGGTACACACGTCTCGGTCTCTTCTTGGCCCACCGTAAGTGACCATGTGTCCAGCGCGTACCCATTGTGGGCCCATCAACGGGGTCATCGCCATCATCAAGGCCGTAGAAGCTGCGGGTCGAACTCATAAGGGTCCATAGCGGGATCGAGTAAGGCCTACCAGCGGAAAGTGTTCCCACGACCACAAGCGAAGAAGAATGTAGCAGACGGCTAGGACCGGCTCATTGGCGAACTCTGACTGCGAGGCATCGCACAAGCCCGATATGTGGCACTAAGGCTGCTGATCCCGGCTATATTGTGGCACCTCGGCGGGCCACCCATCGCCAATGACTCGCTAGGTGTATGTAGCTAGGCTGCGGAGTCTCCGGTGGTGGTAGGGAACAAGACCCACCCGAGCGAAATGGCAGTGCGCAGCGAAGTGCGTCCGCACCGTGTCCTCATCTGCGTGTCCAGGACATGTCATGAACTGTCGAAGCCATCCATGAGGCACACCAACTACGTTGTTCGGGAGCGGATGACCGAACCGGTGACCAAGATGGACCTTCCAATCTGGGTCCTTTGGGGGTGGAACTACAGCAGCACCATGAATGGGTAGACCTGTAAGCATCTCCACGTCCTGTAGAGTAACCGTCATCTCACCCCACCGGAAGTGGAAGGTATGAGTCTCCGGCCTCCAACGATCAACAAGAGCCGACAGCAACGCCGCATCATACTGGAACGCATGTCGTATATCCAACATACGTGCAATGGGTAGCAGCCCGGTGTACCGAAGTAGTGGGATGTACCGCTGGTCGAGAGGCTAGTGCTCTCGGGGGCTCCTAAGGATGAAGCACGGAGGCCCGTCTCCTGAGGTCCATGACAGGCAGCGGTGCCCCTCATCCCAGCGGGGTCTAGCAACTCGTCGCCATCTCACGCCAGCGAAGGAAAACAAGTTAGTCCACATTGTTAATAAAATGTGCAAGCAATGACAACATAATTAACACCAAGCGTAACGACAGGAAACATACGGGGCGTACCAAACATACATAAAATGTGCACACCAATATGACCCACGAGCAGGGAAACATATGAAATGTAGCAAAACATACATAAAATACGCACGGTACAATGTTGCAGGCTAATGTGTGCAACATAGAGACATGGAACAATCAAAGCGTACACATGGAAGCAATAATGAGTACAGCAAAATGTTGTGCTTGCTACTACGGAGCGTTGCTTGATGATGGCCTGTTTGGGCCTTGGTGAGGAGTGCCCAATCGTCTTGCATAGCCTACACCGGACGCGAACTCGATCCCCACGCTGGCTATCATCCATGTCATTACGGATGCGACGGCTTTGTCGTCTTCCACGACCGACATGCTTGAATGCATCATTAGGCACCCACTTTACCTCCCTTGGCCATAATTCCCTGTAGTGCATGTCTACCCCGTATAAATGAAACTCTGCACTCCAGGTTGCATATAAGTGCTGCATGTCGTAGTACTTTGAGGCGTCTACGTCGGCGCTGCTTCCATACGGCGCATCGGCATACACATGCGAGCATGGCTTGTGCAGAAGCGGGGTTTGTTGCAGTGCAATATGCTTTTCATCAATCGTGCATACACCTTGCGATCCTCTAATGTGACCCATGACGTACTTACATGCGAGGCGGATCTCGAACTTCTTCCTTAAGCCATCTATGGTTTGAGCAATGTGGGAACGACTCTTCTCCATCTTCTTATCCATGTAGGCCTGCATTACCTCAGAGTATTGTTTGTTTTCGTCCAGGTGCTTCTTCGCCATCATGGCTCTATTCACAAAGTACCCAACAGATCCGGTTCCAAGTCTCGTCCACAATTGCCGTGATCGGTAGGGATCGCGCCCTTCAAAACACCATTGTAAACCTCGGACATATTGGTCGTCATGATTCCATACCTTGCCCCGGTGTCATGTAACAAAGACCACATCTCCGGTCGAGCGCATTGGATTGAACCCCTTTGTGTGAACACCCCAACTCTTGTGGAGCCTCCTCCATGGACCCAACACATGCGCACATGTTTGCTAGCCTCTGATCGAGTTGTCTCCACAAGGTCTCGAACTTCCGCGCAGTTCGCATACATAGCTTCTTGAACATCTTCATTAGGTCCTTGCTACGGAACCTTCTGTGGAAGTTCGCTGCGAGATGCCTCATGCACCAACGATTCTTCAGATCATTCCACTGGAAGGGGGGCTGCGTCCCATTCTGCATCGTTCGCAATGCAGACATCAAGCCTGCATTGCGGTCGAGATGACACACACGCCGGGCGATCTTGCACTATGGCTTGCTTCACATTTGCAAGGAACCAAAGCGACTCTCCGTACTCTCATTCTCCACAATTGCAAATGCCACGAGAATGGCGGTCATTTGCATCAGCTGCAATTGCGGTAAGGATAGTACCCTTATACTTGCCCGATAGGCACGTCCCGTCCATCGTTAGCACTGGACGGCACCACCTGAACCCTTCAATCGCCTGATGGAAGGCCCAGAACACTCTATCAAGAATAAAACAATTCGGACCCTCCGTAGGATGCACTCTCTCTTGCCTGTTAATGTACGTGCTTGGGTTTGATTCTGCAATTTGCTGTAGCATTCTTGGAACAAGGTCGTACGCCTCCTCATAAGTCCCAAACATACGGTGCAACACCTTTCGTTTCGCCACCATACCTTCTTGTGGCGACTTGAAATCCCACCATATTCGCTACCTCGCCATTAGAACCTTTGGAGAAATGGACACATACGCCACGATGAGGTGGCTCACCACTCGCAACATAAGATGATGTCATGTTGCGGTGCCTATGTATTGGCCCGCAAGCTCGCAGCTGTGATCATGTAGCACCGTTATCAGAAACACCGTGCGGCGCCCTTGTACCGCGTGCGCGAACTTTGCGAGGACAGGACCCGTTTTCACACTTCACAATATGCGTGTCGGGTTTGACACAATGCACCGATACGTCCGGCTAATGTTCACGGCATATCTAGCAATAGCCTGCTGGGCAGCACTCTTATTACTGAAGCACTGCCCCAAAATGAGTGTGTTCTCGCTGAACCCCCATGCTGCCTCCTCCGCCTGTGGCAGAACTAGGGATGCCGCTGCGTTGTCGTCGATTTGGGCGACACGTGCCTGCGTCGGTGGTCACAACACCACCCACCACCCCTCCAATTGTACCTTCGCCTTCGCCATCGTCGTCCTCTCCGGAACTGTCTGTTTCCACATTCTCGTCCTCCTCGCTCCCCACTTCTTCCACTTGATCCGCAAGGTACTCATGACAGTCAATACGGGCGGCCCACCACCTCTCCCCCACACCTTCGTTGGCCTGAAAATTGTCCGCACGCCTCCTGAGGTCTTCATCACCCACTTCCTCGCCCACATGTTCTCCCGCAGGTACTACATCTTCACCAGCAGCATCATATCCAACCTGTCCGGATGATTCAGGCCTCTCCACGAACTCCACATACACCATTGGCTTGGCATATATCTCAGCATCAGGGTTGCACACGACCTCCATGTAGTTGGCCCATGATGCATCATTGGTCACCTTCAGAAGTTGCCACTTGCTCTCCCCTGCATCACCCACCATTGCGGCATAGAATGCCTCGATCCGTAACTTCTTTCTTGCGGTGTACCGATCGAGCGCCGAGCGGACATTCGCGTAGCTCGGACAAGCTCATGGCGTTGGGCCAGTGCCGGATCATGGTCCGGCGACAATTTGACAGGTCCGCCCCATACGGCCCGTCACGTACGAGACCACTGCTGTAGAATATGAACAAATCTTGAATCTCAGCCATGGCGTACCTAACATAAGTGCATAATAAACCATCTTAGTACACAACATGCAATAATCGTACCATCAAACCCCCACTACCGTACTTTCAGATTTACATGTTCATTATGTACCCTTCCTATAATCTACAATATCGATTAATAAAATTTTTAGCTCTCAATCTATATTTTATTTTTTATTTCATGTTTTCTCGATTAATGCAAAAAATCAATTACTAATTTTTTTACATTTCTTTTCTAACTTTTACTTCATACAGAATTTATTTAATTGTACTATACATTGTATTACTGTTATTGTATTTTAATTCTATTGTACCAAATTTATTTTTACCACGTACCGCATTGTATGTACTACTTCCCTAAGCGTACTAATTGTATATTTCTAATCCTGCTACTATTGTTATCACCTACAAATGCTCTAACATAAATATGTACTTTGTCAACGTCTACACATTTACAAGTTCATATTTTTTTCACAAAATGAAACTACATAACATATAGAAAAATACATCATGCCTAACATACCGTATGTTCACAAAAAAATGAGAACTCCATACATATGTTCACTAAAAATAAAGCACAACATTACATATACTAAACAATACCTCATATGTAATATATGGAAGATTTGCTACAAATATATAGCGTATGTAAGATTGACATAAAATAACATTAACGAAATACGGTTTGCTTAATTATGGACTAATGACATACATAAAAATAAATTGCACGGGCACAAGACTTACCTCTACTTGAAGCTCACAAAGCGATCTACAACTTTTGTACTTGCCAAATCCCCTAATTCCAAACAAAAACAACTTAACAAAAGACGATTTGCTTATTTATGGACTAATGACATACATAAAAATAAATTGCACGGGTACAAGACTTACCTCTTTTTGAAGCTCACCAGGCGATCTACAACTTTTGTACTTGCTAAATCCCCTGATTCTAAACGAAAACAACTTAATCTACGTGGTTTCACTCACTTCTCTTCACTGCCTCCCTCACTCTCGCTGAACTCCAACTACAACTGAGCCAAATGAGCTTCTTCTCCCTCCCTCGCGCTATTGTTTCAGCCTTTACGTATATGTGTTCAGAAAAGAAGAGGGGCCATGCTATGCACACATACTGCCCATGCGACACGTGTGCAAGCAAACGAACGCCCTCCTCGGTAGCGTATTCTGCGCTTTCGGTCGCGAATGGCGCCGCGGTCGACGGTCGGCGGCGAATAAAATCACGCGAGCACGAGAGAGGCGTCGCGGTGCGGACCGCACGACCGGTGCTACTGATGTAGTCGTGCGGTCGGTACCGCATGACCGCCTTTGCAGCACCGGTCGTGCGATCGACCCGACGACCGACAGGTGTCGCCGTCTGTTGGATCGTGCGCTCGGATGATCGATCGTCTTGGCGGGCGAGGGGGCGAGTTGGAATTTTTGGCGCTGGATGTTAGTTGTGCAATTTGTCCGCTCGAGGTGCCACAAGCGTCCAAATTTCTGCACGGCACTGGGTACTTTTCTAAAGTAAATCGGTGTACCGTATATGTGCGTACCTGTCACTTGGTTCTCTAAATCTAAAAATTACACGTTTAGATCTCCAAACTTGTATAAGTGGGGGTGACGAAAGTCCAAATCCTTCTTTATTATTGGTAATTAGAGATGATATGACACTTGACAATTTGACCATGTGGTTGCTATTTGAAGTAACTGGAGAATTAATATCTTTGGGTTTGAAAAAGTTTCAATATATTAATCACGCAAGTTGACTCGGAACGTTTGTCCTACATCTGTCCCTCGCAATGAGACATCATGGCACGCGGATGATGACGAGAAAAAGCTCGCTTAGCTTCCTCGTAGGATCACACGTTGACTTCTCCCAATTACTTTTGCAGTCCATATTTTTCTTCACCTCTGTTGATTACAAAGCAGGTGACCAGGGAGCAGGTGACCAGGACAGAAAAATTGGAATATTGACTTCTGAGGGGTAGAGGTTTTAGTTTTGGGCTTTGGCATATAAATAGTAATAGTTTATAGAGAAATTTGTAAAGATAGATACTTACGTATGATATTGGCCGATATAAATAAAGTAACTATAATGTATACTACAATCGACTAGTAGAGTCGAGCTTGAAAAGACAGTCTGCTTGAAAGTTAGATAATGTAAAAAAGCTATTTACTGTAGAAAAGGAGTTTTTAGAAGCTAATACGAATAGGGCCTATAGTAGGAATAAGGTCTTGTTATTGGTGGTTCTTGGCTCATTTACTTAGATAATTGTACCAAGCGATTGAGAAAAAGAAATGGATTTTGGCTAGATTTTTTAGGTCCAAGTGACAAAATGGAGGGTGTCTGTCTGGGAGATCATTGATGCTACGATGATGAAAAATAATAATCAATTATTAACAGTAATGGCTAGAGTGTGTTTAACTTTTGATAAATTAGAGTTGAGCATCAGTAAGAATTAAATGTATGAAATCTAACGAGAGATTTATACTAGCATGTTTGTGAGGTTGTCATGTTCTAGTATCATCTTGTTAAAGAATCTTGTTTTAATGCGGTGGCTTATGCACTAGGTTTTTGCTAGATTAAGTAGTTGGAATCTTATTTAGATAATAAGAACATGATGAAGTGATTTATGATGATTCTTGCAGAGAATATTTTATCTTGTTGTTAAAACAATTGATAGCATTTAGTTGTGATTATGGTGCTGAATGTTTTATAGATAAAGGAATTTGTTAGTTCTATAATACTACTAGAACTAAAAGATTTAAGATTCTGGTTGGGATCTTTTGGACCTTATGATTTATGTGGTAGCTGAGATTACTTTGAGTATAGCGGCGTGTTGAATGCTTTTATTGGTTTTATCTGAACCCTATGTTGTGATCTTCAAGGCTCTTTTTTTGGGGCGGCGGGATGCGGTAATAAAAAAATTAATCATTTCTTGTTAAAAGAAAAGTGTACTAGAAGTATTTGAGGTACAGATGATATCATCTTGTGTTTTCCAACCTCACTGCTATTTATTTTTTCTCTTGGTCTTATGGCTCTGTGAATGTAGTGACTTTCTGTATACTAGAATTTATTTCTTCTTACCTCTTTTTCTAAGAAAAAGATAGCCGATTTGAGTTGCGAAGTTTTCTTTGTTGCGTGATGGTCTAGTAGATGTTTTGTGGGAGCCTTAAATATCACGATATTTATGGTACATTGGATGATATCTGTTTTCATGGAATAATCCTTGGGAAGAATTTGATTTAAATAGAATGTTTGTCTTAGAGACAAATAATTTGTTGATGTTAAGAATTAAGTATATGTTAATTGTGGAATAGTAGGGGTTTTCACTTGAGGTTTTCTCTATCTTTATACGGTGAGATGTTGTAGAAGTTTTGAAAGTTGAGTCTGAGCTTTACCTTTTGTTATGCTAGAACCTTAGAGGCCCAGTGTCTCTGTGTGGGAATAGTGGATCAGAGTGGTATTCCAATAGTGTGAGGATCGTGGATAGCATTTTTGATGTGCGATAAGGAGTATGTGTGGGTGTGATAAGAATTTGAATTGTTATCCTTAAGGGACTGAGGTTCATTAGGAATTATTTGTCAAAATAATTTCTGTTGATCAGGGTCTTGGTGAGAGTCCGATTTGTTTTAGGGGCAGTGAGTCTCTCTAGAACAGTGTAGATGGTGTACTCAGTTTGAGCATATTGTGAGGTTGCCAACTTAAGATATATGAGTTAGTATGTTGGGCAATGATTCGGAAATTCTTGGTTCAAGGAAGATAAACTATTAAAAGTAATGGATTGAGAAGTTATTGTCATCTCGAGTAGTATTACGAGTCTAACAGATTCGTACCATTTACAATCTACGAAACTCACAAACGGATCAACTGACATTATCTGTCCTTTTATTTCAAAAAAAGATGCAACTTGTAAACAAGATTTGTTAAATGTATTATATAAAATAATTGTCATTTACTCTCACCCTACAATTATTTCTATCGAATTAATAAAATAATTATATTTTTAAAAAAAATCGTCTAAAGGTTGGACGACTAAAGGTAATGTCGTCCAACAGTTAGATGACTAGAGGTAATATCACTCAACCATTAGGCGGCAGGGACTAGTTGCCCAATGGTTAAAGACTTAGCCACGTGTCGCCCAACCGTTAGGCAACTAGCCTAAGTCACTCAACCGACCAAAACTTAAAAAAAAAGCAGATATAATACTAGATTAAAAGTTGATGATTAAAAAAATCCCCTGAAGCATCCTGATAGGGTCATGGCTTTTGGTTCACGCACAAGTCAACAAAAGAAAAGCCTTTCCAGCACGAGGTTTACAGGAGCATACTACTGAAATTTCATCGGTTGACTATTATTTGAAAAGGCTGTCCTTTCATAATATCTTTAATTTATACATTTTTTGTGGTCTGTTTATATTAATTTTTGCTTCTATCTTTTACTTAAAGAAATCAGAAACCAAATATCTAATTTTCTAAAGTTATTTCTTCACTTCTCTTATTTCTATCTTACTTCAAAATAAAGTAAAAGATTAACAGATATATCACATACGTCACAATGATAAACGACGTCTCGCTCCCCACAAAAGAGCACATGGCTGCCATCTCTAGTCTCCCACGCCACGCCGTATGCCGTACGAATTTGACTAGGTGATCGGTTTGCTTCACGAACTTTTTTCACTATTCACTACACTATCCACTAACTCATCGGTGTTTTTCAGCTACTATGTGTTTTTCAGCCAAAAGCCAAAAACCATCGCTATTCTGATCACCCCCTTACCCAAGGCTCGCATGCCCACACATGCATGTAGCCTTGCTCAATGCGATTTATAAGATATAGTTTCTAATTTTTTTTACACTGTAGTAACTAAAAATATAATATATTATAACAACTGTTAATTTTTTAATAATTAAATTTAAAAATTAAAAAGTAATATCATCATAAACAATATAAAAGAATAAAGAAAAAAACAAAAACAAAATAGCCCAAAAAGAAAAAATTTAAGAAGACAAAATCTAGAAACTCAAGCCATTTAAAACAATGCCTACATCTAACATCTTACTCCTGGACTAAGTCCGACTCGAACACACTTGCATGCAACTTACATGGACTCAAATCACTAGCTTAATACACGGTTGAGACGCACGCACGTAAGCATGCCAACAACACAACTCACATGCATACGTAAGGCACACGGACTCAAGGTAAAGAGATAAGCTAAATAACTAATTAACAAATTAAACTTAGATTACTACTAGTACTGAATCGATGTAGACGTAGTTTGCTGTCAGTTCACGCCCGCTGCTGGGCCGTGTACACACGGAACTGACCCCGAGCGTTGCACTTAGCCTCGTAGCATTGCCTCACGCCCACGCCCACGCCCACGCCCGTGCGCTGTGCCGCGAATCTTGCTGAGCTCTTGCACTGTGTTGTGCTGGTATGTCATGTTGCTCTCCTGTTTGAATATTTGAGTTCTGACTATTTGTAAAAGGTAATATGCATAAAAAAATAATCGTATATAATTTTAGTCGGTACAACTGAATTTAATGTACTTTTTACTATAATTTTTCTATTGATCTCACCTTAAAAAATGCACGTTTAAAAGCCTAGCCTTAAGTCACGCACATATATATATACATACTTTAGCTTATCCTTCTTGACCTTCTTCTATCTCCTCCCTTTTGGCATCAATGGATGTGGTAGTACTAGACACAGTATCATCCTCCCCCTTAAGCAAAACCGTCATCGGTTTTGGGTACACTTTATGACCTTCTTCTTTGCTGAAAATTTCTCCACCTTGATAGCACTCTCTGGCACTGGATTCAATACGAGTTGCTTCCCATTATGCACAAAAGACATTGCATGCATCCATCGGCACAACGTTGCAAACCACCTTATCAAAATATGCACCAATAGCAAAAGACATGTTCATCTTGTGAGCTATCTTCGATCTCCTGGAGTTGTATAGCCACTCCATATGGTGTGGTTGCGAATGCCTTCACATGGACAATCCCAAAGCATACACTAATTTCTTGCTAATCATATTGGGAAGCTCCCACTATCAAGGATCAGCTTGCATGATTTCTCCCTAATTTTGCTCTCCGTTCTGAATACACTCCACTGCTATGCCTTAGCTTCAGTTTCTTTGCTTTACAACTTCTGAGCCAAAAGATTAATACCATCCAAAGGTGGGTCACAAATAATAAGGCCATCATCCTTGTGTTCATCATTGGACTTATTGTCCTCAGATTTGCTACTTATAGAACTGGCTATAGCGCACCCATAATGAGTAACGAGTAATTTACTATACTTATGTAATTTCATGAACAGAAGTCTAGTACCCAACAATATCGTACAACCAATAATCAGTAATTTACATCCAAAATAAAAGAAGGTCAATACAATATGTGCTTATGTTGGTGATTATAACAAAAGGATGATTCAATCTAGATGTCACCGAACATGGTCATCTCATAATTTTGTAGGCCTTATCATAGGAAATATGAGCAATTGCACTACACTTAACGTTGTGTAAATAGTTTTATAGATATCACCATATTCAATTACAAATCTTAAAACATGGACTAGAAAAGGCTAAAACTAAGAAGCACATCTTAAAACATCTAGAGAACACAAAAACCCAAAAGGATTCATAAGCATAAAGCAAAACCATGAGACATGAAATACCTTTTCAAAAGAATGCCATGTTTGTTTTCAAGATAGTTCTTGTTCAAGTGCCCCTATTGTTTGCACATAAAAGTAGCTCACAAACTTTGTAGCCCCTATATGTAGAACCATCGTAAATGTGCAAGCAAACCACGCAAGGATGATATTACTAGAAAGCATCCGATCTTGGCTGGCGACTATATAAGATGAATGTATGAGGATTACCATTTTAAATGGGCTTAGGGCATGAGAAAGCATGTCTATAGCATAATTTCTTCAAATTCCAATCACCTTTCTCGAGAAAGCAAATTCGAAAAGAACATAATATTATTACATTGTTAGATAGTAAAATTAAATATTTGCAAATCAAGGAATTAGACATTAAACTAACTGAAAAAATGAACATGACCAAGACCAAATACCACTGATTTAACTCTCAGAAAAATTTGTTCTCCATTACAGTCCATTAATGTTGGTATGTGACAACCTAAAGCTTCTGTTCACCATATATCCAAGGATTGAAGTAGCACATTTTGCTAAAAGTTTAATTTTGAGTTTGCATCTAGCACATAGATATGGAGGATTAATAGCACAATTAAACTCCTTGCCGAAAGAAAACCTCACCCATCATTGCTTCAAACTGGGCCAGCAACATCGAGCTAAAAGAATCATAACAATATTAAGGAAAGCCATCATCAATTGTACAGTTCTACATGTGTACCAGAGACTACGATGGCTCAAACCCCTCCCTAGGTCAGCTACATCAATTCATGCTCAACCATGTAGTAAGTGGAAATGATTCAACTGAAGAGAAGATAAATTGAAATATAGACCGGTAACAATGCACACATCTACATCTTGCCATGTAACTTCTTTTTTTAGTGAACAAATTAGAGTTAAATCATAGCTAACACTATCAGTTCATAATTAACAATGATTTCAAGAGCAGTGCCATTTCAAAAATAATAGTGACAAGAAAGAAAGAAAGAAAGAAAGAAAGAAAGGAGAGAGAAATGAGATCAACCTAGGGGACAAAGAATTTGAATAGTGGTTCTTTGGGATTGGAGAAAGCGAGAAGGGTTATGCATTTAGGCGAGAGGTGGTGTATTGGCTTGATCCGGATGGGCAACGTCATTGTTGTTGAGGCAAGTCCACGTGGTAGATGTGGCTCAACCAGACCCGAATAGGAGTAAGGTTTGAATGTGACGGGTGGTGGGTCGTCTTCTCAAACGATTGCAGTGTTGGATGTCCGCTGTAGGCGACAATGGTAGTGAAGAAACAATAGAAGTGAGGAGCGGCACATCATCTACAATGGCTGAGCGGAGAGGAACTCGGCGCTAGAAGAATCTCGATAGTGGAGGATGCGCGAGTAAAGGAAGAAACATTGGTGAAGATGTGGTGCGTCGGTGTTGGTGCGGAGGAATAGTAGTTGAGGACAGGGATGAAGATGATGGAGCAAATATGGGGCTCATTGGCGTTATCGACGAGGTGAATCCTTGAAGTGGCAGTGGTTCAACTTGTGTTGGATCCAAGGGAGCTCTCTAGCATCGGGGTTGTCATCGATTCCTGTTGTGACAAAGGTAGTGGGAAAATGAGCTGGCAAAGCTTTTGTGGTGGCGGTGATGTTGGAGCTTGGTGCATGGTGGAGAAGGGGTGGTGCTAGATGGAGATGGATAGGGAGGCAATTCCTACCTTATGATCGTGGGAGAAATGGGGGATGAGACCGATCGAGTAGTTGAGGGAGGAACAAGAGGTGGCCAGGTGGGTGACCATAGCTTATGGGGAGGTGGTTAGGGGGAGAACGAAAATATAGCCAATAACTCATATTTTTGAAGTAGTAGAGACAAGGTATATGACCTAAAAACATACACCACATGTTGAACACTACAAATTTTGTTCCATCTTGATAGATGTCATCAAACTATTCACAAGCGGACATGACATAAACAATCATCAACTACTTTTAAAAAACTCAGTGTATATTTTTTTAATTTTATTGCACAAATGATGTTTCATGGCCCATATGGACTAAGGAGGCTGGAATAGGAATGACATAAGAAACCCACTATATTAGGCACAAACACATCCTTGTGTGAACAAACCTATAGTGCCCCACATTTTCAATTAACCCTAAGCGATGGGTTATGAAACTAAACAAAATTAATTAAGTAGCTGCTAAAGAAAATGCAAGGTAATTTAAACTCTCCAATCTACCACGTTAAATTGAAACCTAAGAGCGGTAACTAATAGAGTGCATTCACAAATTTAATCGCCGAGAGTAATACAATTTGAAAACACTGGATTAATAAATACAGCTAATCGCATGGCAATTAAAAGCATGCATCAACTCAAATAAAAATGCAACAAACCATTCACAACACACGAATTGCATCTGTCAAGCGATAATTAAAAATTATTCCTTGAAGTAAATAAAAATATTAATAATCTGTATTATATCAATAATAATAGTACGAATTACATCAAATTTACAATTCTCGATCTTAACCAAATAACCATCTCAAAAATATAAATAATTACAACACAATTACAATTAATCTAGAATTACAAGATTTAAATTGTAGTTGTGTTCATTTCATACATTAATTACAATAAACCAGAAATACAAGAATAACATGTAGTTTTCACTGTGAGAAAAGTAAATATTAAATACCAAAAAAAGACTCAACAAAAGAAGAAAATTTAGAAGCCAGCTTGTTGTCAGAACCCTAGTTTAGTTATCGAAATGGTCATTTCAGTAATTGAGATACCAGACTATTTGGGGCCAGTCGACATCTTTCGCGGCCCTATGTTCATCATCCGGCGTTAAAAACCAACTAGAATCAATTCCAAAATTCAATTTTGCAGTCAACCAGTCAAAATATCCAAATTCAACCCACCCATGTACAGTAGCACTACTAGCTACATAGGAGAGCATAAGGGAGCGATAAGGCTGAGCCAAGCTAGGCTAGAAGAGGAGGAAGCTTTTCCATCGATGACCACAGCACCACCAGCAAGAGTTCAACACCACCATTCCCCATTTCTTTTTCCCTCCACTAGATCCATTCCCTCCACCACCCATCCATCCGGTCGAAGGAGGGCAAGGCAACAAGGTAGTGAGGCCAAGGGGACCAGGAGGTCACCAGCAAGCACCAGGAGGAGGATCGAAGCAACCACCGAGAGGCCACAAGCACCCGGAGGTGGCGACAACTGAGCCACATCAAGCTAACCACAACCCAACCAAACTAAGACAACGACAAACAACGTCAACATCTCATTCTTTCCTGAATCAAGCCTTCAATCAACTAACAAGGTAGTCCACATCCTATTTTCAATTTTTGCCATTGCTTTTGTGGGACCACACCATGTGCACCACCATACACAATAATCATTCAACTATAAGCAATAACCTAGCCATTATAGAGAAGAGGAGGGGAAAAGAGGAAGAGGGGAACAAAAGAGAAGGTGAGTAGAGAGGAGAGTATACCTAGGTGAGACAACGGTGACGATGGGCACCACCATTGGCTAGACCACGCACACCCAACGGCTATCGCACTCCCGTCGTGCAAGAGGCTTCGAGCCCCCCATCATAGCAAGCTGAGATAGCACACCACCATCACCCTCACCATTCATGCATAAAAACCAATTCAAATCATAAAATGGAAGAGCTCAAGCCATGAAACTTAAATTAACAGAATGGGAAAGAAAGGAAATCAAATCTAAGTAAGGAGGGAGCCGATTCTCAGCCCTCGGCAATGGATTCGAAGTGCCTGTGGCTGGAGCCGGGCAGCACCATAGGGAGTCTATGGTCAAAGCTAGGGAGGAGGGTAGCAGGGGTTTCGCTGGGCATAGCAAGGCAGCAGTGCGAGGAGGGGGGCGGTCGGTGTAGGTGAGGCAAGGTGCCGGGCGAGGCCGCCCGACATCGAGGAGAGCGAGGAGAAAGCCATGGGGCGAAAGAATGGAGAAGGGGATGAAGAGCTAGGGATAGCAAGGCTTTCAGCCGATTAGAGAAAGAAGGGAGGAGAGAGAGATTAGATGAGGAATAGAGAGATTAAGCATGTAAGGATTTAATTCGTGTACTATCATCTAGAGCATTCTGTTGTACATTTAAATACCCAAATAATTTTGTTAGTCATAATTAAATTACAAAAACCCACTCATAATTATTCTGGATTATTAGAATAAATTAATTGCTGCAAGTAGACTAAAATTGTATGCGGCGATTTAAATTGCATTCAAGTCATAAAAATCTGCAACTAACTAAAATAAAATTCGGGGATAGCACAGAGACATCTTAGTATAATTTATTTAATTATTTATTTAAGTAATTAATTTCTTTGGTATCTATAAATTAAATTGTCATGTGTGTACTAATTGCAGGAAAGGAACAAATACTAGGAGAACTTTATCCGAGTGACCAGGGAACCCATAATTTCAACCCATACTCAAGCAAGCATCCCTTTGAGCATGTGATCAGATTATCTTTAGTAAAATAAGTATTTACCTGCTAAATTATTATCACTCTACCTATAAATAAAATAATATTTTAATCCAGATAAAAAGTATGAGAAAGAAATGAAAATCATACCACGGTCTCAAGCTGGGCGATTGACCCATATAATAAGCAAGGGTAGGCGGTGGGAAACCACTATCTTACCAGAGTTAAGACAGGACAATTGGAAAAGCCCTTTGTCATGGTAGTAAAAAGAGGTGGATAGAGGTGCCGTGGCAATAGAAAAAGGGTAAGGTTGGGATCCTCTACATAGGAATATTATATGGGACGAACTAAGCTGTCACTCATATCTGAGCATATTATTGCATTGGCCATGGTCCCATTTAGGGCCAGACAAAAATGCTACTCTACCAAAGTTAATTATAACTCTATTTGGGTATGCAAGACTAGGTAAGACCAAGAGAGGCAAGACTTAGGGTGAGTGCTTGGTAATGGGGAAGCCTCCCTAGCACGTGTCGGGTGATAGGTTACTCTCCCTAACACACAATTAGAAATGTGGTGATCCCTAAGGTGGTGCTAGGTGATGGAGAAGCTTCTCTAGCACGTGTCAAGCGATAGGAAAGCCTCCTTGACACAGGGGTCAACATCGTGATAACTGAGTGGAGTTATAATACACTGAAGTAGAGAAAACATTATGAACTTCGACTTGAGCATCACATCTAAGAAAACAAGAATGAACCTGTTGCAGTCAGAGTCAGGTGGCTATGGGTAAAATGATACAAGCTTGCATAGCGGTAAATAAAATCATGAATTCACACTATCTCCTAGGGAGGCTGCAAAAGCCTATAGGGGTCTCTTCTCTAAATCACGAGTGTCGGTAGATTTCTAAATTAACAATATGAAATTCTTTCACAACCTAAAAGCATTTATTTTCTAAAGAGAATGAGAATGAAGCAGAAATGGTTGTTCCGGAAATGTTAGACTATGAGCATGCGATTGCATTTTTGCTATTAATGATTCTGAGTACTTTGTACTCACCCTTGCTATTATCTTTTGTTGTTTAGAAGTAGGTAAGTCCAAAGACTTACTAGGATATAACAAGGTCTACATGGATGACAACTACCACACGGATGGAATGCCATGTACCCAAAGTCTGACACATATGGCGGATGCCCCATGTGGATGTTGGGTTGAGGAGGTGACAGTCGAGTCATTTTTGGTGAACCAGTACAATAGGGTGTAGTTATATTTGAGCCCTTGTCTTTGTATAATTATTAGTTAGAACCATTTTCTTTCTAAATATTGTAATCTTTGAGCCCTTGTGGCTTTGTATTAGACTTAGCCCTTCGTGGATATGTGTATATAATATTATATTCTTTCTCTAATTATTGTTCTACTGTAGTACTATGATGAGCTTATTATTCATTGGAGTTGTGTTTTACCAGGCAAACAAAAAATAATTTGTTGACTAGTGTTGTTATCGCTTGGTAAAAACATAGATCATCATAGGTGGTATTAGAACAATGGTTCGAGGGCCGCATATACTTAGAGACAATTCTAGACTTAAGTAGGATCTTTTCCTTGCTATATGGCAATATGTATTCTCTAATATTTCTCATCAATTTTAGTATGGTTCGAGGGCCACGCAGCAAGGATGCGAGCAACGATAATGGTAGCTATGAGAATCTAGACTAAGGTATTAGTCTTTTCAATTTTAGTAGTGTGGATTGCTACACAACAAAGGCGATAACAAGTAAATAATGTAATATTAGTTATCAACTTAAGGTCATGTTGTGAAATGAGTAGCTCTAGCATTCATGTAGACATTAAGAATTTGCTACTTGATAATGTATGTCATGCATGTTGCATTAGTATTGTAATTGCACTCATTCTACATAGGCGGGTTGTTAATATTCAATTTCTATTGCATTTAGATGCCTTTCTATATTTAAATTATTGCATTTAAGTCAATGTATGTGTGCTGTCCTATTATTGTAATAGTAGCGACATAGAGCAACATAGAGTAAATATTAGCAACTAGAGTAGTTTAGAAATGAGCCAAGCTCCAAGACTCTTTTCACTCTTGTAACTAAATGAACTCATCCGCCATCACAAAAATCAAGTAGAGGCAAGTAAAGAAAGAAAAGGATTACAACTTCAAATGATAGCAGATGATCCAAAATAAAATTCACTTACCTCACTTCTACATATGATATTTCCCAAATGAGTGGTCCATGACTCTCTCGAATGCGTAAGTTTTGGGCCTACCTAGAAATGAACTCCTAGGCATACTCGGAATGAGTCCTAAGCTCTTCCCCAAACACGTAGTTTGGGGCATTACAGCCAGAAAGTCTTGGGCATGCACAGGTGTGTGGATCCAGTGAGTGTAGGAATCACACTCGGATCAAGCTCTGAGTGTTTCCTAAACATGTAGTTTGGATAGTCTCGAGCGGGATCTCGAGTGGTGGGCACGTAGACCAAAGGTAGTGTAGGATTTGGATTTTATTGGAACTCCTTATTTCTTGGTATTTGCCTAATGTATATGCTGCAATGTGAATATCAACATCAAGGAGAAATTAACACTGCTTTCTATCACTCAAACATAAATAATTTCTCATCTACTAGCATGCTAAACATTAATAAGAAATTTAATGTCTCAAGATAAATAAAAACTAATTCTTACCTCTTGTAAAAGCTTGTTGCAAGAGAATGATAATGTTATGATAAGCACATATTCCTAAAATTCAAACCTCATAAGTCTAATTATAAATAGAATTGACATAACCAGCATGCGGCATGAGCAATCGCAACTATAACAAGTAGGATCTAGAGTATAGGGTGTATTGCCGAGGGGAAGCACAATTCTCTACTATTCCTAAAGTAGGCCACATGAAACCCTTAGGAACTACCAGGCCATGTTAGAGTTATTGAGAGACCAGGCGTGAGCGTTTTATTCCTTATCATCCCCATTTACCTTTCTTGCTCCATTTCCAATTTTGACCCGATTCCTTCAGAACAAATACTCTAAAACCAAAGACTTTGCAATCCAACTCAATATTTTGATGATCTTAGCACTCATGAATTGCATGGATTGATCCTTAAGAACAATGTTATTCAGTTTTGGTGCACATCCCCGATTCAGGAATATATGATGTTAGGGATCTTTGGTATAATTCTTGGCCCATAACTTTGACCATTAATTTACAAAATAAATTGTTAAAATAGAGAGGTTTTGATATGTTAGGGAAAGAGTGTTTTCACCAAATCTATTTGCATCATTCTATATAAATATTTCCTACATGTTAGTGTTTAAAATTTTTGGAAAGTTTATTCCATGCATTCCATGATAACATATATTATGAATAGAGTGAAGTGTTTGTTTCTTCAATATCATTGATCTAACTTCCATCAAATTCAAAACCATATAGCAATACCATACTCACAGGTGTAACTTGATTCTCCCCACACCTACCTATTATTCTAGTAGTACCTATTGAATCTTGAGGAACTAGGACAGGCTTGAAATGATTAGTGGACATCCCAAACATAAATCATGATGCCAAGATTGCAAGACCTAGAATGCTAGGCTATTGATTGCATACCCAATAGACACCAAAATAGTGTACTTGCCTTAGTAATCATTCTACCAGATATACCGTACCTACCCTGAAGGTAAATTTTTTCTAACTAACCTTGAAACTCTATACAAGTCCTTAACTATTGAATTACCTAAGGACATCTAATAGTAAATACCTTCCAAGCCCTCATAGGCAGGTTAAGGTTAGACAACCATGCGTGGATGAGTGGACCCCATTCCTTCCAAAATGAGACCAACCCCATCAACTCCCAAAAACATAAGGTTAGCACTTGACCATTTTATGATTCCAATTCAATTTAACCGCCTCATAATCATATATACAAACTTGAGTGCAAAATCTACCTATGGAACAAGTAAAGGAGGACATGTGAGCTTGGCGGCCGAGGAGCAAGATGTGCAAAGCGATACAAGGACCGGCTAGAGACCTACCAACAACCCCTAAGTCGGTCGATTTCGAGCACGAAATTGTTTTTAAGGAGGGAGGCTATAATACCCCATGTTTCGATTAAACTTAAGCGATGAGTTGTGAAACAAAACAGACTAATTAGGTAGCTACTAAAGCGTGATGTAATTTAAACTTTTCCCATGTACCAAGTTAAATTAAAACCTAAGATTAGTAACTAAATAGAGTGCATTCACAAATTTCAATGTTGGGAGTGATACAATTTGAATACACGAATTAATAAATACAATTAATCTCACGACAATTTAAAAGCATGTGTCAACTCAAATAAAAATGCAACAAAC
Organism: Melocanna baccifera; assembly: GCA_036346265.1. Lineage (NCBI taxonomy): Eukaryota > Viridiplantae > Streptophyta > Magnoliopsida > Poales > Poaceae > Melocanna > Melocanna baccifera. The sequence goes on from CM070710.1 coordinate 7,227,372, forward strand.
CATTCACACACTCGTCAGCGATAATTAAAATTATTCCTTGAAGTAAATAAATATATTAACAATCATGTATTACATCAATAATAACAGTCCAAATTACAACAAATTTATGATTCTCGATCTTCACCAAAATAAACATCTCAAAAATATAAATAATTACAAGATAATTACAATTAATCTAGAATTACAAGATTTAAATTACAGATTTGCCTTCATTTCATACATAGTTACAATTAACTAGAAATATAAGAATAACCTATAGTTTTAACTACGACAAAATTAAATATTAAAATACCCAAAAGGACCAAACAAAAAGAAAATTTACAAGCCAACTTCTTGTCGAACCTAGTTTAGTTATCAAAATGAACATTTCACTCATTGAGACACCAAACCGTTCGAGGCTAGTTGGCACTTCTCTGACCATAGCATCTCATCATTCGGCATTAAAACCAACTCGACTCTATTCCAAAATTCTATTTTATGCCCAACCGATCAAAATATCCAAATTCAACCCACCCATGCAAAGTAGCACTACTAGTGCATGCGGGAGAATAGGGAGGGATAAGGCGAGGCCAAGCTAGGACAGAAGATAGAGGAAGCATTTCCATCGATGACCACAACATCACCACAAGACCACAACACCACTAGCAAGACCACACACCACCATTCCCCATTTCATTTCCACCCACCAAATCCATTCCCATCACCACCCATCCGTCCAACTAAAGGAGGGCAAGGCAGCAAAGAAAAGCGGGGCCATAGGGACTGAGAGGCCACAAGCAAGCACCGGGAGGAGGAGCAATGCGAGAGGCAACAAGCACCTGGAGGAGGCGACAATCAAACCACATCAAGCCAACCATTGCCCAACCAAGCCAAGAAAGCGACAGACAATGTCAACCTCTGATTCTTTCCCAAATCAAGCCACAATTAACCAACAAGGTAGCCCAGATCCCAGTTTCAATTTTTGTCGTCACTTTCGTGGGACCACACCATGTGCATCACCATGCACAATAATCATTTAACCATAAGCAGTAACCTAGCGATACAAGCCTACACAGCGCTAAATAAAATCATGAATTCACGCCTATCTCCTAGACTAAAGGCTACAAAAGCTTACAGGAGGTCTTTTCTCTAATACAAGTGTCCAATAGATTTCTAAATTGACAATATGAAATTCTTTCACAACCTAAAAACATTTATTTTCTAAAAGAGAATGAGAACGAGAATGGAAATAGATATTCCAAGAAATGTTAAATATGAGCATACAGTGCATTTTTGCTATTAACGCTTGCTGAGTACTTTGTACTCACTCTTACTATTATTTTTCCTTGTTTAGAAGTATGTCGGTCAGAAGACTTACTGAGTATCATGCGAGGTCTACATGGATGACAACTACCACATTGGATGGAATGTCATGGACCAAAGTCGACGCATATGAGGTGAACACCGTGTAGAGGTTGGGTGAGGAGGCGATCATTTTGGTGAACCCAGTACAATAGAGTGTAGTTATATTTGAGTCCTCGTCTTTGTATAATGATTAGTTAGAACCATTTCCTTTCTAAATATTGTTGTATTCAAGCCCTTGTAACTTTGTAATGGATCTAGTGCTACGTGGCCATGTGTATGTAATATTATGTTCTGTCTCTAATAATTATTCTGCTACAATACTTTGATGGGCTTATTATTCATTGGAGTGGTGTTTTACTAGGTAAATGAATAATAATTTATTGACTAGTGTTATTACCCTTAGTAAAAACATGGGTCGTCACAAAACCCACCATGGACACATGTAGCAAATGACATTCTAAAACCTACACTTGTCTACATGTGTATTGCATTTTTTTTCTACTTCCTTTTCTATTACCTAAAAAGTTCTCCAATAGGAGTGGCCTTTATTCCATTAACTCAGACATCTCCAATACGAGTGGCCAATCTAGTCGTTGGTGAAAAAACATGTATGGCTCGTTTACGTAATCATATTCTCGAAAATTTGATGTATTAAACAGTTTACATAAACACAATGCACAGGCTAACCATATATGCAACTAATCTCTTCAACAGGATTGGCTACCTAAGTCAATAATGATTGACTATTTAGATGGGGAGCTGCTAGAGAGCCATGCACCGTTTAATTGTTGTCAAGAGGAATGATGGCGACCAATGAGAGCAAGCAGACAAACCCTTTATGGGTTAACATAGTACATTACTTCATGCGTTCCATAATATAATTTTTTATTTTTGAAAAACATTATCCCCGATATAAATCTATTACGAATATAAAAATATAGTTATTACAATATTTTTTACTATATACCTATACTTTAATACTGAAATAATGAGTAAATAGTTATAGTATACTATTTAACAGAGATATACATAATTCAATAGTATTAATTTTTTCCTAAATTTAATATCATTTTGTTTTATATATACGATAAACTTAACTTATACTACAGAACAAGGGACTAACCTCAGATTGGAGGGGCTCACAGGGATACGTGGATGTGGCGTTGACATGTCTCATCTAAGGAATAGGGCCTATGAGCAGGACTTCTACATATAATAGGCCAGTGGGTTTGCAAACTGTTGATCCGAAGATGAAAGAACTTGCATATCTGTTGCCCTCCTTCTCTAGGAATGGCAGGTTGGCTGCTCTCCCCAACCCAAGGAAAGCTACACCAACTTCAACTACTAGCCCATAACGAGCCCACAATGGCCCATAGTGGAGTCTAGGCCCATCACAGTTGCAGTTAGGGTTGAATTCCTGTCGCTGTCCAATTTTGTTTCATTTCTCTCTTTTCTCTACTTGGTTCATTTTCCTTCATGGACCGAATCGACACCACCATAGTTTCTGTTCGGGAAAAAAGGAGTTTCTCTGGAGCTATCACTTAGTTTGCATCTACGGATATAGGACCTAAAAATGGTATACAAGGTAAGCACATCCCCAAGTTTCCTTCAGCAATCACAGCATGAACACTGCAATTTTCTTTCCATCTCAACAGATATCAACAAAATCGTTCAACAGTGGACCTAACATAAAAAATCATGAACAAGTTCAACAAAAACACATCATGCATATTTTTTATTGTGGACACATCAAATGGTTGAAAATTGAAAGGAGTGGCCTCATATTCCATTTGTTGGTTCGGAGGGCCTTCTAGTAATTTCACAATTGATGGAAGAAAAAAAAGAAAAGAGGAGAGCGGGCCCCATTTGTCAATGAGGCAATGAAGAGATAAGGCCTTCGCCCCTATCTCTTCGCTCGCGGAAATGCGGTCCGGCTCAAGGGCGAACGAGTCACCCGTGAGGAAGGCGATCGTGTTCTCGCGCCAGGCGATACCGCGCTCGAGCCCGTGGTGCCCGAGTCGCCAAGCGGTGGGAGGCGGCCGTGCGTCGTGCGTAAGAGGGAGAGCGCTGATGCGCCATCGCCAAGAGCTTTGGCTACCGCCGTTGGCTCTGACAGCTCAACCTCTCTCCGCTCGGCTATATAAGTCCTCCTCTCTCCTTTCTTGGCATCCAAAGAAGTAAGCCCTCCTCCTCCTCGATCTCTAATTTCTCTGCTATCCTTCTGGTTGAGCCTGGAGCAGCTGCTCCCTTGAGTTCTTCTCTAGCGCCTGCTTAAGAGATCCGAATCCCTTTGTCCGAGATCTCCTTGTGTCCTACTCTTTGAGCTTGTAGGATCCAGGATCTAAGGGGGTCCGGATCTAGAGAGTCTCGGCTGCTTTGATTGCCGAGAGGAAAAAGGAGATCCGAGGTTGTGTGCTTGGGTGCTCTTTGGCCTGAGCATCTAATTGTATCCGTGTGGCATCTCACCTAACCTTCGACTTGAACTCAAGCTAGAGATAGAAGTGCGGCATTGTATCTCCGATTGTCTTCATTCTTGCTAGCACAAGAGAGTGTTTGGTTTTGGGACAGCGCCTATGCATGCTTTGCCACAGCTCTGCTCATCTCAGGTGATTTCAGTATCACACGTGACCTGAGTTCTCTGTTATTGTAGTTTGCAGCTCGTGATTCAGTTATATTGTGAACTGCAAAAGAGAAAGCATTGGTGGGCTAATTGCTCGATGAAGATAAAAGCTTTATCTTCAAATTGATTGTTTGAACTAGAGCTCTAGATCATTTGTGTTATTCTCACTTGTTTCACTATCCTACAATTAGATACTTTTGGCATTCACATTGTGTGGTCGCTTATTTTACATCTCATACTCCTCCGTTAACTACTTCGCTTGTTGCATAACTTGTTAAAAGTTGATTACGTAGACTGGACATTTATTAAGTTAGTTGACTGATTTAGTGTTGATTGGCAATTCTAGTGAATTGCTCATGGTTTAAAGTATATGCACACCGTGAGGTTATTTGAAAATTGAGATTGTTAAGTTGATTTTAGAGCTCTAAGTTCAAGTTTTGTCCGCATAATCAATTAATGAAGAGCTATAAAGCTATCAGAGGCCAAGTTTTAACTTGTGTAACCCTACAATCTGAGAGCACTAATCACAAATTAATCTATTCTGAACTTTATGCTAAATATAATGATTTTCATGGTATATATGTTGGGCATATGCTTTTATGGAAATGGCTTTGAAAGTATTCATGCTTATGTAATATTCAAGTCTTGTATGTGTCTTTTATACCATGTTCATGTCATTACTATTGAAAAGTATAAGGCCCGCTTAGTGGCTAAAGATTTCACACAAAAGGAAGGAGAAGACTATTTTGACACATACTCTCATGTGGCTCGCTTACCCACAATTCGGGTGCTTCTAGCACTAACTATCGCATATAAACTCCAAGTGCATCAAATGGCTGTAAAGACCGTTTTCCTAAACGGAGAGTTGGATGAGGAGATTTATATGTAACAGCCTGATGGTTTTGTAGTTGAAGGGCAAGAGAAGAAAGTATATCAATTGATTAAATCCTCAGATAGCCTAAAGCAAGCTCTCGTGCAAAGTGGCACAAGAAGTTCAATAGTACAATTACATCGGTCGGTTTTTGTGTTAATGAAGCTGATAAATATGTCTACTATCAGCTCAATAGGAGTGAAGGTGTCATTCTATGTCTATACATAAATGACATATTGCTTTTTAGGGACTAACATGGATGTAATTAATAAAATAAAGTATTTTCTCTCTCGAACTTTGATATGAAAGATCTAGGTGAAGCGGATGTTATTTTAAACATCAAGTTTATAAAGGATGAGAATGGGATTACTCTGTCACAATCCCATTATGTGGATAATGTCCAACTAGATTTTGAATCATGGATCAGTAAGCCAAGCTGCCACCCTATGATCCAAATGCTAAGCTCCATAAAAACACTAGATATGGAAAAGATCAACTGAAATATTCACAAATTATTTGATCCTTGATGTATCTGACTAGTGCAACGAGGCCAAACATCTCTTATGTTGTGAGCAGATTAAGTCGTTATATGTCCAATCCAAGAGAAGATCATTGGATAGCACTAGAGAGAGTACTTAGATACCTACAAAGGGACCTCTAACTTGGGAATACACTATCGTGGTCATCCAAATGTCTTAGAGGATTCAGCTTATTCTAACCTGATCGGTGACTCTGATGACATGAAGGCTACAAATGGCTATGTATTCACTCTAGTAAGTGGGGCCGTTTCATAGAAGTCTTCTAAACACACTATTCTTACACTGACCACCATGGGGCTGGAATTAGTAGCACTTGATTCGATGTTGATCAGAAGGGCAATGGATTAGAGAACTCCTTTCCGATCTACCCATTCAGAAAACCCAATTTCAGCTATATTGATCTATTACGATAACCAAATCGTTCTAGTTAAGGCAAAGAGTAGGAAGGACAATATAAAGTCCTCAAAACATATAAAGCTTACGACTTAACTTGGTCAAGCATGCCAAAGAGACGAACGTTATTTTTGTAGAATACATCCACCAAAAGAAACTTGGCGATCCTTTCACTAAAGGATTACGCTAAAGGTTATCCTTGCGACATCCAAGGGAATAGGGCTCATACTGTATAAAGGCTCACATAGGTGGTAACCTATCCTAGAAGATTGAAGATCCCATGAACTAGGCTCTAGGATAACAAAATCAGTGGGATTAGAGAGCACATCAAAAAGGATCCCATTAGGCCGCAAAGTGCTTTATTATTCCCTGGAGGAGAAGTCACCTACATTGAGTACGATCGTTGAGGTCACGATCAAAGAAAGTTAGGGTATACTCTTTTAAAGTACTGCATGAGCTAGATACGGAGACAAGACCATAACGCCCTA